>OY755038.1:195439933-196653683 GCA_963576565.1 Aspidapion aeneum | reverse complement strand
GTGATTGATGATTGCAAAGGGTTTTTGTTGATCGGGTTAAAGAAAGTTTGAAAGAAGTCAGCAAATGAGTTTGCTATTTGAGTATCGGAAGTCAAAGGTAAATTATTAAAAGACATAGATTCGGTAACGCTGCCGGTAAAAGAATTTGTACGAAGAAAGGACCAGTATGTTATTAGGATTTTGCTTTATTGTGTTATCAGCTATCCGTGCATGCTTATATGCAAGGTCAATATCTTCTTTAATATTTTGTCGTAGATTGCTAAACTCTTGGTATGTTTCGACATTATTATTATTCTTAAGCTTGCGATGAAGAATAGACTTTTTCCGAATATCTTTTATTATGGTAGCTGAATACCAACAAGGATACTTTTTAGAAAAGGTTTTAGGACGTTTTGGGACACAAGAATCAATAATGGAATAAATACAGTTGTAAAATGCTTCAGTGGCATCCTCGATATTAGAGAGTTTTTGTAGGAAGGACCAGTCACAAGTTAGAATTTTGCCGTATAACTCTTGAAAGTCTGCTTTGCGAAAATTATAGGTTAGTGAAGAATTTAATCCGGTATTTTTATCAAGATTTTTAGTTTTTTGAATGAAAAATATAGATATCTTAAGTGGTGGATGATGTGGGACTCTCATAATAGGATCTATAGCTCTTTCTACTTTACAAAGGTTGGATTTAAATAAAACTAGATCTAGTCTAGGATTTCCAAGATATTATTAAGAGAGGTCACCAATGTTAGATTATTAGAGAGGTCACCAATGTTAGATTATTCGAGGTATTTTTTTCATATATTTCAATTTTTCATTCAACTTTCTAAATATAAGTTAAAAGGCTTATTATTTTAACTACCTAGATACATGATATGGTTTCCATGGAGGTCGAAGGCAACTGATTTAGGATGCTGCGTGCAGACATAATTTGGCAGACGCATGTTTTAAACAAAAATCCAAAAAATCATGTATGATTGCAAATTTAGGAGAACAAGTGTTTAATTACAAAATTAAACAGCTTTTCTTTTTTTAACATTTTTCATAAATCTTCAATTTTAGTTAAATTTATTATTTAAACACGGGTGATCTTGAGAAATTAGGTTTTAATAACATAAACTAACCTTCTCAAGTTTACCTATTTAAATTATATAAATCATTTAGTTACAACAGCACGAAATATTAAATTTTATATTTTATATAATATATTTCTCACGAACCATATCAATTTTACAAGCACGAAATATTAAATTTTATATTTTATATATTATATTTCTCACGAACCATATCAATTTTTTAATATAAAAAGAGAGGATTTATCTTAATAAAGCAGATTCAACAATTGATAGTTGTTTTCACGATACCTACTTAGTTTACTGTACCATAAGCCTTATTGGTCATTGCAGGGTGTGAGGCTGCTCCTTGGCAGTAAACTTATTACTTTAATCCTGCTACTTAACCAAGTTAAGCAAGCGTAATTGTCAAGCATAGCTTGCACAACAAGAAAAATTTAAATAGAGGGCTCAAAAACCTTTTTTTCCTAGTTTGAAGGGAGTTGTTTTGCGATTAATATATGTTGCTTAGCTATATAATATTGGTAAATTCTAATCGTTTATAATTATTATAATATTGTATGTATGTTTTGTTCATTAGTGACCAAACACAACCAAAATTAAAAATTGACAATTCCTATTGCAAAGAAAAAAATTTCATCATATTTTTCCATATTACAATGAAAATAATTGGTTTGGGTTTAAACTAATAACAAAGCACCATTATTAAAATGAAAAATATGATCCCACACCCTTAAGAATCATGAAGCTTTTTTAGTTAAATACATAGATAAATAAAGTTATAGTTTTAGTCGATTTATTTAGATAACGTAGAAAATGATAATGATAAGAAAACGTAGAAAATTGTGTATTTTTTACCTCAATGAACAATTTTGTCTTGGTCTGTGTGTGTATGTTTGTCCGTAACACGATAGCTTCTAAATCGCTGAACCAATTTTCATGAAATTATCAGGTTAAATAGTGTACAATACGCAGACAATTCATTAATGCTAGTGACACTTTCTTGACAGTTTAAAAATGGAAAAACTGCTAACTTCTGAACGGAGCATCGCAAGTGCGGAAAGTGGTACTTTTCCGCGCGCGACGGCAGTTGCACGAACGACGCAGAGCAGAATTCGGGCAAGCCGTCAAGGGTGGAAAATATAGTTTCCGCAAGAATTAGTTTTTGTCCATCTTCTTTAACAGAAAGATTTTATAAGAATGCTAGAAAATGATACATAAGATAGAATAGTTACATAAATCATTTAATTAGTCCAAAATATCTTCATTTTTAACAAAACTAAAATCGGGCGGAAAGGTAACTTTTTAGCACTAGTGCGGAAAAGTTACTTTCCCTCACGATTTTTTTACTTTTCCTTGCGATTTTTTTATGCGCGGAAAATTAATAAAACAGGATTTTTTTATCATGATATACTAATAAGAAACTTTATGTAAAGAACATTTAATTAACAATAACGAAAAAGTTAACGATGGTAAATATTGAAATTGAAAGTGCACTTTGTGTTTGTTGCATGCTGCAATATAGCAGATGCCGCAACATCTTGAACAACGTCGTTTCGTTTTTTGAATTTGATTGGTTGGTGTTTGGCCCACTACAGAAACTTTATTATTTATATTACTTATATTATTTATAGTTATTGTAAACATTTTTTTTTGTAAACTTCCTGCCCTGTAATTGGGAATTACCTGTTGGGCAGTGTAAATAAATAAATAAATAAATAAATAAAATGCCTTGATCAGTTTGCTGCTGAGAATTACTAGACTAGTGAATGGAGGAATGTATATTGGTCTGTACAGGCTGTAACACATTACAGGATTCTTCCTTTGGTGCTTCTGGTAGCATCGGTACAGCAGCATTTCTTGAAAATGAAACTTGTGTGTAGGAGGACCGGTTTTCATTTGGAAACGATTGTGAAAAAAATCGTGCGAAAAAGTATGTTAACTTTAAAGTTTAAGTGCGATTTTTTTGCGACAGAAAAAACACGGGAGACTTTATTGTTTATTTAAAATCGATGGAAAACTCGTACTCATTTTTAAGTCAGAACTTTAAGCTGCCTGTGCAGCTAATTTATCCATGGCATTAGCTTAAAGAATTTTTTTAACTATAATTACCTCAACTGATAGGAATTTACAAAGCTAGTGGTTATATAATATAAGAATTGCCCTTGTCAAAACTGTTGTAGATAGCTGAATAATAAACCGTGTTAATTAATGTTAATATTTACGTAAGAGATTTTTAAATTAGAATGTTTTCAGATATCTCAAAATTAAAGATATCTAAAAAGGTAAATATTTTCCAAAAAAAGACCATCTATCTAATTTGCAGCATATATAATCGCCCCTTGTATCTATAACCCACAGTTATAATATAAAAATCTGAGCTTAAGATATTTTCTAAGACTAAATATATGTGACTCCTTGTGGCGTCAAATTTTTTTCTTCAATCGCAAACGACTGTAACTGATGCTTCAATTCGAGAGATGGTCTTTTGTTTTCCGGCCAGAATAAAATGAGGCTCAAAAGAAATGGCTTCTATTAAGGCTATTTTTATCTATCCAGTGGCATGCTATTATTTTTTAATTCATCATTTTTAGGTATTATTTGTATATTTAACTCCTCTCAAGCCTTTTTTTACTGGAAAACGCCATACCTTATTTTTCTTAAAAATAAATATTTTTTCAAAACTTTTATACTTATTATATTATATAGGTACCAACATATTTCATTAGGAAGATGCGTACAAATCTACAAAACTAAAAAAATAGCAATTAAAAATCCAAAACCATTGGTTATATCTTTAAAATTGGAACTCCACATAGTTTTATTAAAAAATTTAAAATAGTAAATGATACGCCACTGTTTGTTGGTATAAAATATTATGAAACGTGCCTAGTCATGCTGTTTGAGCCCAGCGATATTAGGGTATAAATTGTGAATGGGCTGGATTCGGTTCGGTTCGGTTCGGTTTGGTTCAATGAACCGAACCGAAACGGATTCGGTTTGAGCCAGCAGTAACAATAGAAACCCAATAAAACGGTATGAATTATGAACGGGCTGGAGTCGATTTCGTTAAACGTACCAGACGAGTACCGTTTTTTCTTATCATATTAAAATTTTGTTCATGGTAAATTTGGTAAAAATGAAGATCACCCAGTATGACCAAAGTGCTGTAAAGAGAGGGAGATAGATTGGGTTGAGCCATCTCTTTTGCGCCTTATTTTAATCTGGCCGGACTAGTAAATATTCATATTCTGCACACTTTTTCGTAGAAACTACCCACAAACTTTTTTTTTGGTGTTTTGACTATCCCTCGTAATATCTTCTAATTTATATCCGACAAATTTCATAAAATCAGAACTTTGAGCGACCCTGGATCACTTTCAAAGTATGAAGGTGAATACTACTTAATTACAAAATAATAAAAATTTTTGCAAACAGTTTAACAGAAGGATAGAGTCCCATTATGTTGACAAAATTTGTCAACATACAGAGACTCTACAGACGGGCGCAAATATAGACAGTTTGTCTAAAAAAAAAATGTGTGTGCTTAAAGACCACAGGGCAGAAGTGTAAACTTCAACAAGGTGAAATTAATAATACTGGCCTTCATCTGCATCATCATATCGCTCGCTGAATGTTCCTCTCACAGTTAGTCGACTCCCGCCGACTTCACCCGAATGAGCGTTACATAGCCGAACCTGACGGCTCAGTTGAATTCACTACCCATAAAAACTGCTAAACGCGCCTAAGGAAATTTACACTTCAAACTTTTTTTTAATTATCTCTGAGAGAACGCTTAGGGGGGGAGATTAAGCCTTGCATTACACTCATAGTTTTTAATGTGTTTTTTCTTGAAATTGCACAACGAAGCGGGAAGGAGAAGGGGTCAAAAGTCCTGAATTTTATCGTTTGTAATTTAACAATATATATGTTATATGAAAATATCCTGCCTACACTTAGAAGAAACCAGAACCTTCTATGAAACCCGAGAACCTTCCAGATAAGAAGCTTATTCTGCTGACTTGCGTTTCCCATGAAATAAACAACACGTGCATTCAAGCCGAATCAACACTTTATTTCTCAGAACCTTTCAAGATAAGAAGACCATTCTGCTGACTTGCGTCTCTCACGGAATAAACAACACGTGCATTCCTGCCGAATTGCACTTTAGTTTAAGTCTAGAATATTAAGGAATTATTCCATTGCTTAATCAGCACATTTTCTTTATATAAACTCAAATCATTGTAATGTTAATTCATTCTCTTTAGAATCGTTCTTAAGTACACGTTCAATTATAACGTTTAAGTCCTATATTGTATTTAATCAAAATAAAGTTTTTTAAAAAGTTAAAAGTAAACTTTAAAGTATAACATTTGGCGCAGTCGGTAGGATAGTTTAACACACGCGAAAACACGAGTATTCTAATTCGCGAGTGGTGAAGCTCCAGCTCTTTAAGCTATCAAGAATCTACAGCAACCAAGAAGTTACATAGCAACTAAGAAGTTACATAAGCAACCAAGAAGCTAGACAGCAACGAACCAAGCGTCCTCGCAACCAACGGATACGGAAGGAACACCCAGTGAAGCCCCTGGTAGCCGAACACGTGGAGACAAATGGTCCAGCTAAAGCTTTTGTGAGTAAGACAATTGAATCATCACATTATTTTTTTTCAAATAAGTTGATATTTTGAAAAATCTGTTCGATTTTCTAAGCCTGACTTTTACAATTTTGAATTTTAAGAAAATTTTTTCAATTTAAAAGAAGTCAAAAATAAAATTTAGTTTAAGAAACAAAACCTAAAAAAATTTTTTTTATTTAAGTTTTAAAATACGAGAAATTAAAAACCATCAAAAATGACTGAACCTCGTAATAACCAACCAGCAAACGTACCAGCAAACCAACCTATAGTTGAGGTTGAACCTTATCGTTTATCGGAAATTTTCTCAATAATCCCTGAATACGATGGAGATCAAATATTTTTAGGAACTTTTATCAATGCTTGCGATTGTGCTTATAACATGGCCGTCGGAGATCAACGCGATTTATTGGTCATACACATTAAAAATAAATTAAAAGGAAAAGCCGCACAATTAGTAAACTCTCGAAATCCTCTTTCTTGGATTCAAATTAAACAATTATTAACAACATACTATGGAGATACGCGAGACCTTTCTTCATTAATTCAAGATCTACAAAGACTCAAACAACAAACAAACGAATCACCTTTAATGTTTTTCAATAGATTACAAGTTATGAATTCAAAAATGCACGCTTGTATTCAAAAATCAAATTTAAATATGCTTCAAAAAGATGCACAAATCCAAATTATAGATTCTATGGCATTAAATACGCTTTTAACAGGATTAGAATCGCGCATAGGTAATATTGTCCGTGCTAGCAATCCTAAAGATTTACTTGAAGCACAAGTAAGAATAAGACGCGAACTACAACTTTCATATTTTGAAACACAAAAAACTCCAAACCGACCCAATGTTTCAAATAATCCCATACAAAATAGACAAAATAATTTTCAATCACGAAAAATACCTTCTCAACCACAAAAATGTTTTAAATGTAATCGTTTAGGTCATCACGGAAGTGAATGCCGTACTTTTGTACAGAGACCCCCGGTCTACACAAATCAAAATCAACAATTTAACCAAAATTTTCAAAGACCCAATTTTGCCCAAAATCAAAATCAACAATCTAACCAAAATTTTCAAAGACCCAATTTTGCCCAAAATCAACCAAGCACCTCTAGAAATTTTGTACCCCAAAACCAACAAAATAATTTTAGACCATCAGTAATTCAAAGAAATCCAAATTACAATTCCCCACAACATAGAGCACATGTAGTAAACTATTCTGATGAATATTTTAATAATTTTGACAACTACAATCCCTATGACCCAAATTTTGAAAATTTTAACAATTTTAACAACTATGATCCTTATGATCCAAATTTTGAAAATTTTCAGTATGAAAATCAGTTTCATTACGAAAATGAAATCTCACAAGAATTTTCGAATAATTTTGAAGAACAATATTTAAATGACATAAGTCAATACAATTTTAATCAACCCGGAATATATCAAAATTTTGAAAACCAAAATCAAATTTTACCGCCAGAGACCCAAAATTTTCAAATTTCTTCCAATCAAAACCATCCACCCCAATCGATTCAAGAAACAGATACCCAATTAGAACAAACTATTACGAAAATCCAACACATGTCAATCGATCAAACACCAGAACAAACATTCGTGTAAATACCAATCTACATAACTTAAACTCAAAAAATCTTTTTTATATTAATGACGCAACAAATAAATTTAAACTTTTAATTGACACCGGCGCAGGAATTTCAGTATTTAAAGAAAAAACAGTCGAAAATTATAATAATCGATTTGCAGAAAATGTAATAGTACAAGGAATAACCGATGAAAAAATTCCAATCACCCAATCAGTTTTAATCCCTTTCGCTAAAGACGATCCACTAAAAGTCTATATTTGTAATTTAGACATAGAATTTGACGGAATATTAGGACTCGATTTTCTTGAAAATTACCAGTGCGTAATTGACTTAAATTCGAAACAGCTATGCACCAATTTTAAAATAATACCTTTAATTCAAGTAACAGAAAAAACTTTTGAACAAAATCCCGAAATTATTCAAAATCAAATAAATCAAAACATACCACCAATACCTAAACCAAGATTAATTCAAAATCAAAAAACGCTACCAATACCAAAACCGCGAATAAATATAAATCAAAATAATTTTCAAAATCAAATATCTCTAGAACCGCGAACCGAACAAGTTTTTAAATTAAAATGTAATTTAAAAAACACAGATGCAATTTTAATTGGTCAAGAAATAGAAAAAGTAAGATTACCAAACGCCCTAGTCCACATTAACGAAAATGGTGAATTTTATACATCAGTAATAAATCCCAATGCTATTCCTAAAACAATAAATTTTAATAACTTGTCTTTCGAACCCATACCAAGTGTTCACGATATTTTAAATTTTAATACCAATGAAGACGAACTCATTGATAGAATCGACCTTATTAAAAATCAATTAAGACTAGAACATCTAAATTACGAAGAGAAAGAACTAATTTCAAATCTTTGTTTTGAATTTTCTGACATTTTCTATATCGAAGGAGATCAATTAACTTTCACTAATGAAATCAAACATACAATTGAAACCAACAATGCTCATCCAATTTTTACTAAATCATATCGGTACCCTCAAATACACAAAGAGGAAGTAAAAACACAAATTAATAAAATGCTCGATCAAAAAATAATCCGACCATCAATTTCCCCGTGGTCATCACCTGTTTGGGTAGTCCCAAAAAAACTCTCTCTAACAAACAAAAATGGAGAGTAGTAATCGATTATAGAAAACTGAATGAAGTAACAGTTGACGATAAATATCCACTTCCAAATATTTCAGATTTATTAGATCAGTTAGGTAAATGTCAATATTTTACAACACTTGATTTAGCATCCGGTTTTCACCAAATTGAAATTGATCAAAAAGATATTCAAAAAACAGCCTTTCTGTCGAAAATGGACACTACGAATTTGTTTGTATGCCATTTGGTTTAAAAAATGCGCCCTCCACATTTCAACGTGTGATGGATAACATTTTATTAGGCATTCTAAATGAACGTTGTTTAGTTTATATGGACGACATTATTGTTTATTCACCAACAATTCATGAACACATTTCACGTCTTTCCGAAGTTTTCCAAAGATTACGAAAATCAAATTTAAAAATTCAACCTGACAAATGCGAGTTTTTACGAAAAGAAGTAGCATACCTCGGACATTTAATTACCGAAAATGGAGTAAAACCAAACCCTGATAAAGTAAAATGTATTCAAAACTTTCCAGAATTAAAAAATCCTCGTGACGTAAAATCATTTCTCGGACTTGCCGGATATTATCGAAGATTCATACCGAACTTCGCGAAAATCTCAAAACCCTTAACAAAACTTCTTCAAAAAGATACAAAATTTATTTTTTCTAAAGAATGTAAAGAAGCTTTTGAAACACTCAAAAATGCATTAATTTCTGATCCAATATTAATCTATCCAAATTTTGAAGAACCTTTCATTTTAACTACAGACGCGAGCGCATTTGCGATAGGAACCGTACTTTCACAAGGTCCAATTGGTAAAGACCTTCCGATAGCTTTTGCATCGAGAACCCTTTGTAGTGCAGAAACTATTAACCACTATTGAAAGAGAACTATTAGCAATAGTATGGTCCGTAAAACACTTTCGACCTTACCTTTTTGGTAGAAAATTCACTATAGTCACCGATCATAGACCTCTAACCTGGCTACTTTCAATTAAAGACCCCGGTAGCAAATTAGCACGTTGGCGATTAAAATTAGAAGAATATAGTTTTAAAATCATTCATAAACCCGGTAAAATCAATAAAAATGCAGACGCTTTATCGCGAATAAAAATCAATCATTTCAAAGACTGTATAGACTTTAAATCAAACATTAAAATTTTTGCAAGCAACGAAAATAACGATCAAGAACCAATTTTTAACGAAGAAGATGATCAAAAAATAACATATGAATTTAACAGATTTGTTGAACTTTACAAGACGCGATCCCTAATTGATTATTCTAAAATCGAAACCTCGAATGATCAATTATTAGATAAATCAAATAAATTAATAGTAACCTTTTTCCGACAAAATAAAATGGAAGATTTACATTTCAAAATCATTGACGATATTTTTGAAGAAGAATTCCACCTTGAAGAATTAAAAATTAATATTGTTTCTAGCAAAACAGTTAAAGAACGTAAATATTTTATTATAGCCCTACCATTCGATAATGATGATTGTTCACAACACTTATTTTATTGCCTTTTTAAAGACCAAAATGAATTTGAAATTAACAAAACATACTGCATCGAAAACAATCTAGATTTACCAACTTTAGAGATGCTGTCTTACATCTTTTCTGATAAAGACATAAAATTAAAAATTTGCCAAAATATAATAACAACCCCCGACGAAGATGAAATCCCAATAATTTTAGAAAATTATCACTTAGGAAAAAGCAACCTACACCGTGGAATAAATGAAACAGTTAGACGCATTAGAGAAAAATATAATTGGCGTGGTTTAACAAAAAACGTAGAAGATTTCATAAAAAAATGTGAAACTTGTCAAAAAGTAAAAATTGTTCGTAAAAATCTAAGCAGACCCTTCGTTGTAACAGAAACACCACGTACCCCTTTTGAACGAATCAATATCGATATTTTCGAATACCCCACTAGAAATTACGCGTTAACAGTACGGGATGAACTAACAAAATTTACACAAGCTTACGCAATGAGTGATAAAAAAGCAAGTACAGTAGTTAGTACTATTTTACTATTTTTCCAACATTTCGGTGTACCCTTACGAATACATTGCGATTATGGCAAAGAATTTGATAATACCCTTTTAAAAGATTTATGTACCCTATACGATGTTAAGTTAACATTTTCTAGCGTAGCACATCCCCAGTCAAACGGTTCACTAGAACGATTTCACGCAACCCTTTGCGAAATGATTAGAATCAATAAACAAGAAAACCCTGAAGATCATTGTTTTAGCGTTCTTCCATACGCAGTAATTTGCTATAATAATACAAAAAACAAAACACACGGATTTACCCCTTACGAACTCGTTTTCGGACATACATCAAGTAGACCCCCCGAAAAGCTTTATAATCAAGAACAATTGATATCTAAATATGTACGCGATTTAAATAATAGAATGGACTATTTTTACAAATTAGCTAGAAATAGAACTGATCAATCGAAACAAAAATCGAAAGAACGATTCGACGAACACGTACGAAAGAATCTCCCTGAATTTAATATAGGAGACAAAGTTTGGCTTAAAGAATCACAAATCAAATCCAAATCAGAAAACTTATTTAATGGTCCTTTTGAAATTTTAGAAATACATCGTAATTCTGCAACACTTAAAAACCCACAAACAAATCAATTAACCAAAGTTAATTTTGATAGGTTAAAACCGTGCTTTGAATAAAATAAAAATCTTTTATTTTAGATTAATGGGAATAATCTCAATCGTTTTCAGTCAATATTCAATATTACCAATAAATAATACACTAGGACTATTTTATCATGAAGAATCCCTTATCAGAATTTCTAATAATGAATGGACACTTGTTGTTTACAAAGATCTTTTACCCTTTAAGAAAGCAATTGAACATAACGACAAAATATTAGATACCTTTATGGATCACTTTTCAATCAATAATAATCAAATTGCAAATTTCAAATCGCAAATTAAAACGCATGTTAGCCTTTTAAAACAAATTTCTAATTAAGTTAATATTAAATACGAAGAACTTATCTCGGATACAAAAGAAAAATCATATAGGCAAAAACGTGGAATATTTAATGGCATCGGAACTATTTGGAAATCTATTACAGGAAATTTAGATGCATCAGACGGAGAATACTTTAATGATTGTATTAATAAAGTATCGACTGATGAGAAAAATATTGAAAGATTATTGCAAAAACAAATTTCAGTAACAACCTCTGTTATTAAAAGTTTTAATACGACTTTACAAAAATTACAAATTGATGAAGAAACGTTTAATCATGATATTAAATTAATTCAATATTTAGTCACTTCGATTTCTGATAACGCTGCCTATGCAGAAGCACAAATAAAAGCATTAGATTTATGCGAATCGCTTATGGAAAGTTACACCTTTATTAAAGACTCATTAAATGACGCGTTAAACGCAGTAACTTTTGCACGTTTAAAAATATTGCATGGTTCAATAATAAAACCATCGGATTTGGTAGATTCATTGAAAAAGATTTCTCATTCATTACAAAAAAATAATTTGCCTTTACCAATATCAATCTCAACGGTAGCCCAATACATTAATTTAATTGAACTTAGTGCTTTTCAAACTGAATCAAAAATAGTATTTGTTCTTAAAATACCTCTTATAGACCCTTCGACTTATACTTTATACAGACTTTACCCAATACCAATATTAGATAATCGAACAGGTCTTCACCATACTATATCAACAATTAATAAATTTATTGCGCGTGACGATGATTCAATGTTTTTCGTCACCTTCCACCACGTGGACCACTGCAAGATCATCGAAAGAAGAACGAAGCTCTGTTCCAAAGTACTTCCGTACCCCATCGACAGTGATGCTATTTGTGAAGCTCAACTATTGAAGCAACAAACTCAGCTGCCAAAAACATGTCAAACAACCATTTTCTATGCACAAGGCTACAATGTTCAACCACTTGAAGAAAATCAATGGCTAGTTACTATGTCAGAACCAGTACCTACCAATATTAAATGTAAAAATCAAGAAATCATTACGAAATTAATTGAAACCAATAGTATAATTCGTTTCAAATCAACATGCAATGCTTTTATTGGAAGTACGAGGATTCATTCTGAAACCATACTTCAAGAAAGTACCTTCGAAGAAATAAATTCACCAATAATCAATATTCCATGTACTTGTTGTAAAGATATGCCTGCAATCCCCAAAATTCAAGGCCTAAAACCATTAAAGTTAAGCAAAATAAACGTCGAAGATCTGAATATTGCACAACATAATCTTAACCAATATTCAGAAGAATTAGATAAAATGATCAATCAACCATTCATTCAAAAACACATTGATTGGTTTACTATCATTACAATAACATTGATAGTACTACTAGTAATTCTTTACATTATTAACAAATGTCGAAGACGCCGAAGAACGAGAAATGGTAATAATACCAATAACGATAATGGTAATGACTTTCCACCATTTCCAAAACCTAATCTACAAAGAATTAGGAATTTATCGATTATCTTACCAAAAAGAAGGCCAAGCATACACATCGAAGATCAAATCGAAGAAGAAATCGAACCCAATGCAAAATTAATGATCAATCAATCATCTTAATAAAAGTTGCCGTATAACGCCAACTTTTTCAAAAAGAGGGGAGCTGTTATATGAAAATATCCTGCCTACACTTAGAAGAAACCAGAACCTTCTATGAAACCCGAGAACCTTCCAGATAAGAAGCTTATTCTGCTGACTTGCGTTTCCCATGAAATAAACAACACGTGCATTCAAGCCGAATCAACACTTTATTTCTCAGAACCTTTCAAGATAAGAAGACCATTCTGCTGACTTGCGTCTCTCACGGAATAAACAACACGTGCATTCCTGCCGAATTGCACTTTAGTTTAAGTCTAGAATATTAAGGAATTATTCCATTGCTTAATCAGCACATTTTCTTTATATAAACTCAAATCATTGTAATGTTAATTCATTCTCTTTAGAATCGTTCTTAAGTACACGTTCAATTATAACGTTTAAGTCCTATATTGTATTTAATCAAAATAAAGTTTTTTAAAAAGTTAAAAGTAAACTTTAAAGTATAACATATATAAGTTCGTTCTTAAGATGCTATTTTCAAAAATATCAATAAATGTGAAATTAAATTAAGATTCCCTCCTCGGTTTCTTACGACTCAGTCGCGGCGAGTCAATAATCTGTCACTGATTGGAAAAAGATCCGTCATACAGGTATCTCTTTCCAGCTCTTGATAGACGAATAATTCGCCACGACTTAGTTGTAAATGACCGTGGAAGGAATCCTTTACTTTACGTGTCAGTTGATAAAAAAGTTATAGCAATAGTTTCCCTTTCATATAGGATTTTGTTTTTTTTATCAGGCTTTATTTTTTTAGGTTATTGGATGTCTTAACAGTATTTTAGGGAACAAAGAGATAAACAAGAATGTAAAATTTAACATTTATAAAACAATGCTGAAAAGCACGCTGTTGTATGGAATAAAGACTTGTCGCGTAATAGAAAAATACAAAACAAAAATAAAAACTGTCGAAATAGATGCAATGCAATTAATGAGAATATCTAAAAGAGATCATATAAGAAATGAGATCATAAAAAAAGAATGGGAATCGAGCGAAGATACACTTAAAGACAACTGATATGGGGCATGTACAAACGAAAATAGGGTGTCCTAAACTGGAATGGCAACAGTCAATCCAAAAATCAATGAGTCAGGATCGAACGAGGTGTTGAATAGGCGTCGGACAACGTAGAAAAACGTTCTAAACCGATATAGTAATAGCAGTAGTATATTTTTCGAGTGTATTTTATATCCCTGGTTCCTACCTCAACGGCTAAAAAAATTATAATTACTTAATTATATTCAAAAAATAATTATAATACTCTTGCAACAAATTAAAGTCGCGCTCAAATTATTAGCAATTTATTTTGTATTTCTCTAAAAATTTTAAAATATTACTGATAAAGTAGTAAATGAGTTCCGAATTAAAAACTGTTCATTTTAAATCCAAATTTTAAAAACTTACCCATATTTTTTTAAAGGATTTCTGCAGCTCGTGTTATGGCGACAAGAAAATTTAATTTGCGAAAAAAATACGATTGTTATGGAGTATTAAAAAAAAACTACCTGATAAGGGTTTAAATAGAATATATACTCATTATACCTAATTTGTTTATATATATATATTTTTTTTTAAACATCTTTGCTCTATCAATGGTTAAAATAAAAATTTATATTTCCGAAACTGCTAAATCAATTTTCAATTTGAGTTTTGTTCTGTGGGTCGGATAAAAAGGTTCTTCTTTCTCGAAACATAAGAATAAACAAATTTCTTTGAAAGGTTAAGTTTGATTCTGACAGCCATCTTGGATTTTAAGAAGATGATACATTTTGATAGGAACCTTTAAAGCGCAATTAATTTTTGCCTTCATACTTTTTATTTGAGGAAAATCGGTTTAGTAATAATTAATTTATTAGGAAATGAATGGAGACAGAATTGAAATCTGTACAATAAAGGTTAAAACAAAACTTAATTTTTTTGGAACAATCGAACTGATTTTAGTAATGCGTATCTCGTCCGTGCGTGGCAGAAATAGGATTTTTTTATAAAATAAAAAAAACTAAAAAAATAAACAAGCAAATTTAAAGGGGTTAGGATGATTTTGTGCGCCATCTTGTAATTTGAAGATTGCGGATAATTTTTTTTTCTTAAAATCCTGATTCATTTCCTGCAAACATCAGCTTTTTTCAATAAAATCGGTAGCATAGTTCAAGAGTTATAACAAAAAAAAATTCCGTTTTTTTTTCTTTTTTTTTTACCCGATATTTTAATATACTGGATGATAGTATGTGGTCAGCACCCACACTAATTAAAAAAACATGAATGCTTTATATAACGGAAGTACAAAAGTTTCTATAGTTAAGTTCAAGTCATAGACCTACAGCAAGTTAATTACAGTAATGACTTGTTTTTATGGGTTTTCATAGATTCTCTAAAAATAGCTATTTTTGGGGGCAAATGGCATGAAAACTTTAATATGGTTTTTGGAGATTCACACAAATTTTAAAAGCTTGTTCCTTGGGAAAGTAAATTCTTTTGGAGGAACAAAATCACCCAGGAAATATAAAAATCCCATGGACATGATTGAAGAGGTGCCAAAATTGACTCAAAATTCAAGGATTTTTAAAGTATCATTTCTTGTGTTTGGATTAAATACCCCTGACTATTTTTTTTAAACTGCAATATATTTTTTAAAATTTTCTTTAAATTCTAAAACATAATAATAAAAACTTAAGAAAAAAATTGTTCAAAATAAAGTGTAGTAAAAAAATGTTTTTGTTATGAGCGAAATCCATGAATTTTATAAAAAAACTGACTTGACCAAATTTTTTGCATCATTATCTGCGAGTAAAAAATCTAAGTTATAATATATTCTTATAGGCAGACTTAAAAGGAACCTTTATTTGCAACCAAACCCAAAATCACCCTAAAACCCCTAAAACCACTTAACCGCTTCAGATAAACCAAAATTAAGGAAAAATAGAAAAATGTAAATTTGATAAAAACTAAATTTAACAATTTTTATTTAATGGATCTTAATCACGCTTCTAAAGTGTAATACCTTGTTAGAAAGACACACTCATTGTCTGCCTAAAAGTGAAATTAGAACTGTCCTATCTAATCTAGTTATTAAGTTATTTCAGAAAATCTGGATCAAAGTCACGTCACATTTGAAAGCGTCGCAACGGAATAAAAATATGATTTTTGTAAATGTCTTCATAAGTTTATTAATCGTACCAATTTATATCAAAATCACCACAACTTCGGAAATTCTGCCCAACCACATGGTATCCCAATAAGTATTATAGGTACGTATTTGTTTGGAATTGTGACTTCATGTTAGATCGAGTTTGATTGAAGGGCTTGTGTGACCTCATAAATTCAAGAAGGCTGCTTTCTTCATGTTTTTTCCCAAAATTTGGCTATAATTTTATTTTTACCCAAAAATAGAAGAAGAAGGAAATTTTAGAATATACCCTTAATCGATTGGCTATGGAGTCGCCGGGTGTCTATACCTCAAATTTGTGTAAGAGCGCCTGTGAGACGTCATAAAACCAAGATTGCCATTTTTAACATGTTCTTTCACAAACTTTTGCTTTAAATTTTTGCCATAAAAACTTTACAAAAAAATTGGATGGATTATGATTTGTTCGCAATAGAACAGCAATTCAATTGTCGTTTTATTAAGCTTTATATCTTAAGAACTAAAAAAGATATCGTTAGACAAAAAAATTTAATGTATGTTTTTGGTCTTAGACTACCCTCGATCGATTGGTGATGCATCACTCAATATTAAATCGTTTTTGCTTCGAATTTGGGTGACCTCATAAAAAAATTTCAATTATGAAAAAATATATTACTTTGATAGTTTTTAAAATATAAAGCTAATTAATTGCTGTTCATTTACATTGATCTCGGATCGCTCAGAGCGGTTTTTAATCGTCGATCGAAAACGTTATGAGAATATTTATGCGATCAGCACAAATTTTTGTTTGTTTATTTGATCGTCGAAATCAAGAAAGACCATTCACCGTTTTGTTTGCTCTTCGGTTCGATGCTCTGTTCGTCGAAATGTTGAGGTATTTACGAAACTTTAGCTCCACCTAGCTTCGATTTTGTATGAATCCATTTTTGTTTGATAAAAAAAAACGACTATTATTTCTAGCTAAAGATTTTGCGGTTAGAAAGGTAAAAATAAATATATAGAAAGCATATAGTTTTTTTAAATAATTAATAATAATTTATTAGTCATTTTATAAAAATGACAGAAAATAAATTTTATTAACAATATATTGTCTTCAGATTTCGCTTGCTGTTCTTTTTCTCGAACAATGTTGTGATTTCATTCGTCGATCGAAAACGTTATGAGAATATTTATGCGATCAGCACAAATTTCTGTTTGTTTATTTGATCGTCGAAATCAAGAAAGACCATTCACCGTTTTGTTTGCTGTTCGGTTCGATGCTCTGTTCGTCCAAATGTTGAGGTATTTACGAAACTTTAGCTCTACCTAGCTTCGATTTTGTATGAATCCATTTTTGTTTGATAAAAAGAACTACTATTATTTCTAGCTAAAGATTTTGCGGTTAGAAAGGTAAAAATAAATATATAGAAAGCATATAGTTTTTTTAAATAATTAATAATAATTTATTAGTCATTTTATAAAAATGACAGAAAATAAATTTTATTAACAATATATTGTCTTCAGATTTCGCTTGCTGTTCTTTTTCTCGAACAATGTTGTGATTTCATTCGTCGATCGAAAACGTTATGAGAATATTTATGCGATCAGCACAAATTTCTGTTTGTTTATTTGATCGTCGAAATCAAGAAAGACCATTCACCGTTTTGTTTGCTGTTCGGTTCGATGCGCTGTTCATCGAAATGTTGAGGTATTTACGAAACTTTAGCTCCACCTAGCTTCGATTTTGTATGAATCCATTTTTGTTTGATAAAAAGAGCTACTATTATTTCTAGCTAAAGATTTTGCGGTTAGAAAGGTAAAAATATATATATATAGAAAGCATATAGTTTTTTTAAATAATTAATAGTAATTTATTAGTCATTTTATAAAAATGACAGAAAATAAATTTTATTAACAATATATTGTCTTCAGATTTCGCTTGCTGTTCTTTTCCTCGAACAATGTTGTGATTTCCATAACTTATTTTATGCAGAAGTTTTCTGAAAAAAACAAATTATATTAGTTGGTTAAATTCACCAAGATAAAATTTATTTACAAAAAAATTTCTGTTTTTAAAAATTTTAAACTAATAGCCCAGTCATATTTGTTAAAAAAAACCCTGAAACTTGGAAAATAATAGGTGCAAACTGGACTTTTGTATAATTATGCTTTAGCATGTGGGACATATCCCCACATATTCTCCGCCAAAATCACCCTCGAGCTTCGCTAGATATACGGCCCCAACGGTCATAAAAATCAATATTTTGCGATTTTCTCGAAAACTAATAACTTTTTTAAAAAAAGTGAGGAAAGAAAAAATCCGCAAAATCATTCGGTCTATAATGTTAAATTTGTAAGTAAGGCTTATCCGGACCGTCAATGAGACATGAAAAAAATATTTTAATACAATTAAGCACTGTGTGAGAAAAAAAATCGTACATAAAAAAGTTCAACTTCTGGGTAGAAACAGCTTTAAAATATGTGCAAATATTCACACTTTTATTATATTTTAAATTCCAGCCAAACAGCTATTGATTGCAAAAATAGTGTTTACCTAAACTTTAATGGGACAAAGGGGTTTAAACAAAATAAATGTAACTTAAGGATGTTTTTTTTAAGAGTTTAAGATTATAAACATGAGTACATAAAGTTTTACCGAATAGTCGTTGTATTACGATTTTCCCCAAGTATATATGTATATTAAAAGCTTTAGTTTGTAAGATATCTACAAAAAATAATTTTTCCATGTACATGGAAGCTTTAAAAAAACTGGCAGAACGAGATTTTAATAAATTTATGAAGTATTTTGAGTCCAAAAAACTCACAATAAACTGGAAAAAAAACATTTATTCCTTTTACATCGTACGAAACAAATCTACCAACATACAGTAAACTTATACTTGAAAATGGGGAAATTCAAATGTCGAAATCATCAAAATATTTGGGGGTATATATCGACTGCCATCTAAAATGGGATAAGCACATGAACTTTGTAAACAAAAAGCTCCGTAGTCTACTATATAAGTTTAGGCAATATAAGAACGTACTACCTACGGAAAAGTTAAAGCAGTTATATATTACCCTTGTTGAACCACATCACCTATAGGATAGTTACGTGGGGGGGAGTCCTAAAAAGTCACATAGTAAACCTTGAAATTAGTCAGAAATGGATATTAAAAATTATATATAACAAAATTATTTATTTTCAAGCGATCTCTTATATAAAGAAAGTGGCATTTTTGACACAAGACAATTATTTTGTAGGCAGCTAGCAGTTTTATGGTTTAAAAAGCAAAACCATGTAAATACACGACCAAATTTACACTGATTTAATACTCGTCATAAAAATAAACTAGAAATTCCCTGAATGAATAAAAAAATAGGGCAAAGATGTCACACATACATCTTACCAAAAGTTGTCAATAATTTGCCAGTATCTGTGACTGAGAAAACATCGATTAGGCAGTTTAGGATAGCAGCTACTCAATGGTTGTAAAGTTTATCTAGGGAACAAATAAATCTGATGGTGGATTCAAAAAACAAACTTTATATATGTATAAAAAAATATATATATATTTTAGTTAGGAAAACAAAAAAAACAAATAAAATAATTTCTTTTCTGAATATCTCAAGCGTAATTTATTTAATGTGAAATTATTGATTTTAAACCAAATCAAATGTTTTTATACAAAAATAGTAGTCTTATTATCATTTTTCTATTGAAAGAAAAAAAACAGAACTGAGGTTTTAGTACCTACTGTTGAGAGATTGATAAACCCACTTACAATGAAAATTTTGTGGGTCCTTTGTTTATTTCTTTGCAGGGTTTTTACTTTATTTCTGTGAATATATTTTTAGTTAATAATAAGTACATAGCTATTGTGAATATTGTAGCCAAACGATTTGTTATTGCAAAGAAACTATTATTATTATTATTACATATAGCCTTGGCGAAACATCTTAAAATAAAAAACTAAAAATTCCATATTTAAAATAGTTAATAAGTATTTATTAAAACGTTATGTAAGTACCTCTGTCTACAATTTTCAACCCTTAATAAACCACACATTTGATATAGTTCATTGGCCTTATGTTCCATTTATTTTGCTAAATCCCTTTTTCACATTTAAGTCAAACACTATTTTTTGTAACATGTTATAAAAATTATTTTAATATCTGTTAAGCTGAAACTTCAAGTAAAATAAAAGGGTGGGCATTTGCGCGTATTTTAACACTGTTTCTTACCAGAAGTGAAATATTTTTAATATTACTCTTTTTTGTATCGTACAGTTCCTAATTGTATAAAAGTTAAATTTTCAAAATTTAAAAAATTTTCTAACCTTTACTTAGAGTTGATTAACTTTAAGAAAACAAAAACTAAATTTTAGTAAATGGTGTTTGATACAAATGCAGATCAAGCTTAATATTAAAAAGTATTAACGTTTTAAAACAAGTTACCTACAGAGTGGGAGTGGGACCAAAATTAAATAATAAAAATAAGTATATTAATTAAAATGTTAGGTTAGGTTTTGCTCTTAATTTTATAGGATAGACCAAATGATTTTGCGTATTTCTTTAATATTGACTTTTTTTGAAAAAGTTATTAGTTTTCGAGAAAATCATAAAAAATTGATTTTTAGAACATTTGGGGCCTTGTATCTAGCGAAGCTCAAGCAGGATTTTGGCGAAGAATATGTTGGGATGTGTTCCAGATGCTAAGGAATAATTATACATAAATCCAGCTAGCACCTGTGTTTTTCCAGGTGAATTCCTAATATGACTGGGCCATAAAAGGGGTGAGTAATCACAAAAAAATTCTCTCGTAAGTTACTTCAATCTCCTTGTCAATTTGACAGTATGATACTATACCCTTTATTTATTATACACGAAACTATCTTTCGCGACGACTTCGGGAAAAAAATTGTTATAACAAAATCGGCTCTTCTTTGTTTGAATTGATTTGATCTTGTGGAGTTACCTAAAATATTTTTGTTTCCCCGCTAGTTTGCTGTAATTATATCTCCCAACTAAAAAAATTGCATTTTTTGAGAGAACCTCTATATTCCTTAAAAAATTCTACATAATTTGGACCCCTCGCATGTACCTTTATGTGACTTCTCCATCAGTATGTACATTTTTATTAAACAAGTAATTATTCCTACGTGGTACCTGACCTGTTTTAATTATTTATCTAACTTATAAAGAGAACCATAAGAAATGCAAATCTTCTTGACCTTTTGTCCAAATTTATATTTTTTCGAAACAGGAAATTTTAAAAAATAGCAAACTTAAAAACATAAATTTTTTAAATAATTTTGATGCAAACCCATCAATAATTTTCCTTGAAGTTGTTAAGCGCTATTAATGTGAAATTTTATTGAATTGAATAGCGTTTTATATGTGGTAAAACGGGGCCTTATTTATATTATTTTTATATCACACCTGTTATAATTTTTGAAAATTGATGTTTATTGACTTTTAATTATGAAAAACAAAACAACGAAAGTAATCAAACGTCAAATTAAAATATAAAGATACAAAGGTTTATAAGTTAAATGCAATTACGTAAAGTAAGGTCACGTTTAAAAAACTTTTTTTAAATGTCTTTTAAACAAAGTCTTTAAAAAATTTTTAACAACTTCAAGTAAAAATATTAATGGGTTTGTATCTAGATTTTTTAAGAAATTTAAGTTGTTGGGTTCGGTACTTGTGTAACATTTCTTTCTTTGGAAAAGATAATATGTCGAATAAATATCTAATAAAAATAGATTTAGTTACGACGTAGAAGTAATTAATTTTTTAATAAAAAGTGACATCTTAGGGGTCCAAATTATGCAGAATTCCTCACGGAATATAAGTCTAGTATAATTTGTGTATGTTAATCATAGATGATTGGAAAATTGCATTCATATCCTCAATAAATAAAAAAGGAAACAAGCTGGATTGCAACAATTACAGAGGAATTTCAGTAACCAGTATTGTACGGTAGGATTCTTAGAGATCTAATAGAGAACGATTTTCATGAACAAAAAGAAGAAGAGCAAAGTGGCTTTCGTGCAGGCAGACCTCGTAGTGATAATGTATTTTATCTTAAACAAGTAATTGAGTGAGAAAAGGAATGCCAGAAATATAGAGACTCATGTTACCTTTGTGGAGCTACACAACATATGATACTATTCCAGTAGAAAAATTATGGACAATGTTAGAGCAAACTAATATCAATCATACATACATAAAAGCGATAAATGAACTATACAAAGGGTCAAAATCTAAAATTAAAATTGGAAATATACTTTCAAAAAATTCCTGGTAATGAAAGTCTTAAGACAGGAATATTGTATCTCTCCAGCTATTTTTAAAATATATATCGCAGTAGCTCTAAAAACTGGAAACATAAAGTGCGCGGCAAGGGAATACAACTGAACGACCGATTTACCATATCAAGCGCGGATTTGAGGGGGGTAACATGGTAATTACCCCCCTAGAACAAAAACTATGCACTTTTTGTTATTGATTAAAGGGAAAATAGGCGAATTACCCCCCCTAAAAATAAAATTATATTACAAATAATTTTTTCGTCGGTTATTACCCCCCCACCAAGATATTTACCCAAATCCGCGCTTGTACCATATACACGCTACAGTTTGCTGACGACTAAGTTATTGTAGCTAATGATAAAAAAGACATGGGGTATATGATGAGAAAGTTAACGGAAAGCTACCAAAAGTGGAGATTAACAGTAAACGTGGACAAGACACAGTAGATATGTATTAGAACTAGACAATGGACAAACAATATCTTCATGCAATGAGTATGCACACTTGGGTGTCACATTTGATAAGTCAGGAGCAGGCTGTAAAGAACTGGAAAAAATAATAGAAAGACTTGACTTGTCGCGTAACAGAAAAATACATAACGAAAATGGAAAGTGTCGAAATGGATGCAATAAGAAGATCAATAAGAATATCTAGAACAGACCACATAAGAAATGAGATCATAAAACAAACAATGGGAATCGAGGGAAGCATAACGGATGACATCACCAAAAGATCAAAAGACAACTCATATGGTACGGCCATGTACTACGGATGAGCGATGAAAGATTGCCAAAGCAAGTCCTAGAATGGCAACCAATATGGCGCAGAAAAAGAGGATCGAAGGAGGTGGAGAATAGGCTCCGGAAAACGTAGAGAAACGTTCTAAACCGACATAGTAGTAGGAATCCTAGTGTTTCGTCGAAAAATGACAATATTCTAGGCGATAGATAAATAAATAACTGCCCCTTAGCGGATAGCTACGGAAACAAAAATATTTTAGGTGAATTTGCAAGAGCCGATTTGGTTAAAACAATTTTTTCCCGGAGTCGTAGCGAAAGTAGTTTTTGAGATAAATCTGGCTACCATTCTTAATAAGGCACCCTGTATAACATTCTATTATTTTAATAGTCTCTTACCTTGTGTTCTTTGAACAATCCAACTTAAAAAGGTCGTAACTCTGGAGTTAATACTAGGTATAAGTGATCCACAACCCAGTCCGTTGGATATTACTCCCACCAAGTGTAGTCTGTTTGTGCTGGCATCCCTCCATAGCACTGGACCTACAAACACAATCAAAAAAATTGTAAAAAAACGGAATAAAGGGAGACAAGGATCTAATACCTTCCCAACTATAAGGGTACTGCTTTAGAATTTTTAAAATTCAATTTAAAATTATTTTATCCCACTGCATTTTTTAATTGTTAATTTTCTTACGTCTTTGAATCTAAAACTCATCCAGCACTTTCATAGCCTACAATATTTGTTAACAAATATTTACATTATCAAATTGTGGATACGGTTTTTTAATACATTTTGTGGAAAAGTTTTAACCCTATAAAAAAGTAGCGTATCTTGAACCAAATTCCTTTCAGGTCCATTTTAAATCTACCAAGGATTTGTTAGAAACTTAACTTTAATAAACCTTTTTCCGTTGCCCAAATAATTTTTCTTATGAAATTAAGGCTTCATTTGGAAATGGAATGGACGCTTAACACTTAACAACTACTTTATAAAAATGTAACGACTTCTTCTCATAGTCACTAATCTTAAATTTACCAATTTATTCAAAATTAAGATTAAGTAATGCCTTTAAAACTAGTGTTTTGAATTTGAAACAGGATCTAAAATGTCGAATTCATTTAAACAAATAGTCTACAGTACTGGTTTTTTTTAGTGATGAGAGACAGGCTGAATTTTTGTACATAGTTTTATTTTGCCGAGACTACCAATTTTTTCTATGCGAAAATTTTTAAAAGTGATTAATTACGGAGTGGTGATGCTCCGAAATCTTTCGAGCTTCGCGGACTGACTAAACGAAGCATGCAATTTTGGGGACAATGTTTCCATTTACACACATTTTTAAACTACATAAAAAAATACCGTTTGCTATTCTTTACTGTTACTTAGTTCCTCTCGTAATTCATGAGATAAAAAAAGTACCACTAAAGAGTTTGTAACATATGCATAATATTCCAGTATTCACATTAACTGTCCATTCATGGTATAAACATGATGTAAAGCAAAAAAGACCTGATTGGTTGCTTTCAAAGACATATGCATAATATTTCCATATAGTACGTATTATTGCAATACCTACGGTACCTTACGATGCAGAATGCATAGTTGAAATAGCAATATCAATGGGTATAAAGTCTATCCTTTTTGTGGTTCTTAAAATAAAATGTCCTGATCAGTGGCGTATATATAGGGGGGCCTGGGGGGCCGCCCCCCCCCCCAAAGCTAAGATTTTTTTAGATATTTTCCACACATTTCATGAATACAAACATAAAATAACAGAAAATACGGCCTCATGGGGTCTCGCCCCCCCCCCGAAACTGTCTCGGCCCCCCCCCCCCGAAACTTTTTTCTATATACGCCACTGGTCCTGATTGGTTATACTTTTACGCATGAATATTATTTTATTCCTGTATTCGTTACGTCAAATCATCGGCGTACAGTTGACAAAAACTCTATCTATGTAAATTTGGTATCTGTGCATTCTTCGTACCTTTATTTCTGAAGGTTTGCATCAAACGCCAAGCATTGTGTAAATAGGTAACAGGGAGTATTGGAATATTACGTATATGGTCTCGGCAAAATAAAGCTATGTAGAAAAATTCAGTCTGTTACTCACCACTTAAAAAATACACCAGTGTATAGCGTGTCCCATTTTCGATGGGATTAAATGGGAAACTCGGTTGTTAATAAAGATATCGATTTTCTGATTGCATCTTACTATGTTGTTTTTGAGCCCTTAAAAATGATGGTCAAAAACAAATGCTATCACCTGTAGTTTCGCCAATACAGGGAGTTTTTGAAAAAATTGCATTTTTAATAATCTCTAATATCTCGCTTATTTTGCAAGATATTTTCATTCTGTACAAACTTTTTTAGAAGAAAATAACGACGTTGGATTTTTTTTTTATTAGTATTTAAATTGGTTTCATGCTATTATTATCACAAAATAATAAAAATGTGATATTTTTTGTTTTAAGGTTAAGTAAGTATATTTAATATTTTGAAAAAAAAATTTAGTCCGAACCCTGAACCTTCCAACATAAATATAAATTAAAAATTGCTAGTTGAAAGATTTTTAGTTTAACTGTTTTGATACTTTGAAACAAAGTCTACGACAAAAACAAAAAAAAAATAACGAATTACGAAAAATAATAACTAATTTTCTTTAATGAGATAAATGTTTGTTTGCTATTATGTGTAAAACATTGTTAGTTTTTTTTTTGTAATTTTTCTTAACGCATTTTGCATAAAAATAAATTCTGACTATGGTTGATTTCTAACCATTTTAGAATAATTTTGAGTGAGCCATTCACAGAAATGAGAAGTAAAACAACAACGTCAATTCCACGCTATTGTTTTTCCATGTTGAGTAAATATCATGAGTTGCTGTGCTACCATCAAATAATCACTATACTATTTTTGTAACTTTTTAACAATTGTTACTTTATTTATAAATCTTTTAATTAACGTTTCAAAATAGAGAAACTACAAATCGTTCAACTAGTGTGTCTTGCAATTTTTAAATAGTAATATTTTTTTTAACCTTAAATCAAGGAAATATTAAAGTTTTATCATTTTGGGATAATAATAGTATGAAACCAATCAAAAAAGTTGTAAAAAAAATCCAGGTCCATAATATTTTTTTTTATGAGAAATACCATATATTAAAAACTAAACAATATTTGAAAAAACTGACAATGTCATTATTTTCTTCTAAAAAAGTTACCATAAAAAGGTTTTTACAGAATAAAAATATCTTGCAAATTAAGCGAGATATAAGAGATTATAAAACTGCATTTTTTTAAAAACTCCCTGTATTAGCGAAACCGTGGGGTTTTTCAAAAGGGCTAAAAATATTTTTTATTATTTAAGTATTGTATTTTGATTATTCAAATAAAAAAATTTGAAACTAACTTATTGTCCTTCAAATTATTCTAGTATTGTACTTACATTACATTTCTAACCTCAGAATGACTGGTTTAGACAGTATGAAAATTGGATCCAACAAAACTAATTTTTTCTATATATATTTGGTATTTTCGAATATTTTATGTTTGAAAATCATAATCTCGAAAACTTTATGTTCGAGATTACAATTTTCGATAAAAAGTATTTCGATATTGTGAACGTAAACATCACTCCGAAAACTTTACCCTTCCGTGATGTTCTTATCTTTATTTATAAATTCATTATGTGAGTAATATACTAGTAATATACCTGTCGAGTTTTAATAATGCTTTTTAAACTGGCATTACCTGTCAACGATTAAAAATCAACATCAAAATTTCAGAAATCATTAAAAGGTAAATTATGAAGGCCAAATACAAATTCAAGAACCACATTGTCCTACTGGTCAATGAATTTAAATTTTAAAACTTAACTTTAACTTCGTGTAGCGTTATCGTTTTCGTAGGGAGGTCAATCCCGCAATCTGATTGATTAGGCTGACCGGGCTGGCTGAAATATATATATATATATATATATATATATATATATATATATATATATATATATATATATATATATATATAATATAATATATATAATATATAAACAACAAGTGAAATTAGAGAAAGAAAAATAAGAAAAAAGATTTTGCTTCGGCCGGGGGTTCGGTTCGGTTCGGTTCGGTTCATTAGGCAAACATTCTCACCACTGAACCTCCGAAGCCACACATAAATTTTTCGGAAAACCTCCATATATGCAGGCTGCGGTGTCTCAATACAAGAACGAGAAACTCTTAGGGTATTAACTCGACCAAGTCATCCAACTAATCTCTTTAATTCTTCTTTCCCACCGTCAAAGGTATAATAACTCAAATTAGACGTAAAGAATCAACATCTGAAAGCATGAGATCACCTTTTCGTTTGTTAAAATCTCTGATCGCCAAATGGGCGATTGCCAATATAATTATCAAATACCAAATTGCAAATAATACAAGGACCTAAAACTATAAAGAACAAGTAAAATTAAAGAAAGAAAAATAAGAAACAAGTTTTTGCTTCGGCCGGGGATTTTAAAAGGGGATTTGACGGTGGGAAAGAAGAATTAAAGAGATTAGTTGGATGACTTGGTCGAGTTAATACCCTGAGAGTGTCTCGTTCTTCGGTGGTTCAGTGGTAAGAATGTTTGCCTAGATAGCAAGAGACCCGAGTTCGATCCCCGGCCGAAGCAAAAACATTTTTCCTATTTTTCTTTCTTTAATTTCACTTGTTGTTTATAGTTTTAGGTCTTTGCATTATTTGCAATTTGGTATTTGATATATAATATATCTCGTGCAGCTACGTGAACCGATGAAGTGAGCTGTCAAAACAGAATTCTGACCAATAACAATAATTGTTATTACAACATTTCCCAGTTACGCCAAGGACAACGCGTTGTGAAGTGCGCATAAGCTTTAAGTCTATCTAATATTTACCTCCAGAGTCAGCCTGACAAGAATCCTTTGCGGGTGCGTAAGTACAAATCGAAGAAGTTGTTACCATCCCTGTTGAAGATTGAGCGCATTCAGAGTTTGAAATAACTGACAAATCTGCCTTAAGGAGGACATCTGATCTTGGGCCAGTGTATTCTGTCGCACCCCAACCTAAAAAAAATACATATGTAGGGGAAAGAGGATACCGTAGTTTCAGGTAACCTGCGCAAGAATAACACCTCATAATATCAGATGTTTTATCCCCATGAGTGGTTCAACTTTCTGTAATATGATTGGTGGTCGACTGAGCTTAAGTTGGTTTTTGCTTAACATGTGAAGTTGTGCGCTGTTTATTGAAAAAATAGCTTTCGCATTTTGTGACGGTAACTACATTTTTTACAGACTTCAAAATTTTATTCACATTGAACAATTAGTGGATTTTTCATGGGTAAACGCGTTGCCCGTATCATTAGCATTTTACTGTGTATGATTTTTGTTTGAATATAACTGGTGGTTTGGGGCAAAACGGGGTTTTTTGATGGGGGCAAAATGGGGTATTGTGTTATACCCAGTAACCTATGCCCCATTTTGCCCCAAATTTTTTTTTGGTACCATTATTAAATGTTGTATTTTATGGTGTCTTTGCAAAAAATTAACGCAAAATTCTTGTAGGAGAGTCGACAGCGATGAGTACGCTGGTATTCTTCATAAATTTTGTAAATACTAAATTTAATCATTATAAATGTATTTTTGTTACAACTTTTTAATTTTTAAACAAGTACTTTAATCTTGGTTAGTATTTTAATAAATAAAACTTGTCTTACAAAAATATTGATCCCACATTGTGTCCACGGCTTAAGTTACGGTAAAGTACAAATGAAAAAAAGCTTTCGATTTAGATTCTGATTTTCTGGGAATCGCTCCTGCTTGGTCTTAAACTAACATGTTATGAAAATAAGCCAAATTAATTAATATACAGGGTGGTTTAGTAGGTTGATTTGATAAAAAAGTGTTAAGAGTAAAGTGTCTTTGTTTTAAGAGATATCAGAAAAGGTTATTCAGAAAAATTGTTTAGAATTAAAAGTTACGATTAATTCTCAATTTTCAGGAAAATTAGCTTAAAATCGTTAAAACGAAATTTTCATAATCGACTTCAAATTCGGAGTAGGCTGATTTTTCTGAAAATTGAGAATCTGGCGTAACTTTTGAATCTAAACAACTCTTCTTAATAACATTTTCCGAGATCTTTTAAAACAAAGGTATTTTACTCTTAAGAGTCTTTATCAAATCAGCTTACTAAACCACCCTGTAGAATAATTGATTTAAATCATTTTATTAACATCTTAGTTTGAGACCAAGCAGGAGCGATTCCCAGAAAATCAAAATCTATTTTTTTTTAAATTTTTACTTTGTATGCGGGGCAAAATGAGACCAAGTCAACTTTTTACAAAAATAAAAATAAGAGTATGGTCGCGTTCCAAATCGCTTAAACTGAAAATTAAAACATAAAGTCAACATATCTAGCCAGCTTAATTCCAAATGACAAATGCATTGGTCATCATTTAATAGGATAAATAAATCTATAAAATTAAGTATGCCAAATTGCCCTCATTTCCCCTACCTAATAAATTTGCACGTAATATTTTTGCTAAAATGTTTAATAGGATGTCTTGCAGCAATATTAATAATACAGTGTAAATTTCCTTGGGTAAATGAAAAAAATACAAAATATCTCCATAACGCATCACAAAATTCCGTTCCTTCTTGATGACGTAATCATTGTACAAAGGGTTATTAGGGACTTATTGGAATAAAACCTGACCTAATTTAAAATCAACCCTATAGTGACATATTTACATATAAAAAGCAGCTGCTCTGCTTCTAAATTCGGCCCTTGTGTATTTAAAAACCGGATTTATTAGTGTCGGTATTTATTAAATGGAAGTTAGCGACTGAGTTATTAAATTTGGCTTTGATATGTCAATTTTAAGAGGTCAGCTGTTAGTTTTCTGTGCAAATGTGTCAGAATAAAGTCGAGTCTAGAATAAAGTCAGGTTTTATTCCAATGAGTCTCTATTATAAGAAATGGATATATCATTATTAAAATTATATTGCAATTTTGTAAAAACTATAGAGGCAACTTTTTCACGACTTTCTAACGATGGATTACGTTATCCAAGATACTGCTATCCCATAGACGGAAGGAAATCCGTAATATAGATATTAAAATTTTTCTTAATAAGTACATACCTCTCAAAATAATGACGTAATCGGTAGGGGGTAAAACACATTGATCTAGCGTTTCTGGGCGTTTTTTGTGTCTAAGTGTATGAACAAGCATGGTGCATCAAAATAGTAACCGGAAGTGAAATATTTTAATGGAATTTGTCACTAAATCCAAGGAACTAGCAGTATTGTAAATTGTATAGCCATTTCATTAACAGAACACCAAAGGATTTTGTTTAAATAAAGCATTGTTATGCTATATGCTTGTTTACCACATATTAACCAAGAAAATTTTAGGTTGATTTTTTCCCTAAAATATCATTGGTTGATTTGATCACATGGTACACAACGGATGTGTGTCACCGATGCATGTGGATCCAGGCTCAGAGATCACTGATTAAATACCAGCTAACAGACATGACTATTGATAAACAATGCTGTGACTTTCTCTAATGGCGTATTCCATTGGAAAAATGAGTGCACAACTGGCTTAGTGTTTTAATTCCATTGTCTTGCACTGTATCGGTTTTCATATTTCAAAGGAACTTTTGAATTTAGTTTTGCACTCAGAATGCAGTTTTTAGTTCTTTCTTTCTCGCCATTTAATTTTAAACTCAAATGACAATAAATTGGTAAAAATTTTTTTTAAGTCACAAGCTTTTATAAAATGCACTAAAAATTAAAAAATAATTTTCTAACATTCTAATATTATCATAATAATAAAAGCGATGGCCGACTGATGGAAATTTTGACGATGTTAGCTCGATAGATATCAATTAAATATCACTATTTGCAAGAATCAATCTAGCAGAAAAATGCTGGGGTATCTTGGGTCGGGTTGGGTGGGTTTGGTACCTCTGCATTTTTCTGGCAATGGCATAACATTGCGGCACATCAAACATATCTTTGATGACCTACTATGTTGAATATTCTTTAAGTGTTTAGATCACAAATTTAGATTAAATTATGCTTTGATTTGCGGCCATCGATTTTATTATTATGATAATAATAGAATGTTAGAAAATTATTTCTAAATTTTTAGTGAATTTTATAAAAGCTTGTATTAATGAGATAATGGGAAGTGTGTCAAAAACGCTTCACAAGATTTGATAGAAAGTTAGTTAGTTAGTTAGTTAGATAGTGAGACAGAACATCTGAAGCTAAATAAAAGCTTGTAAAAAGTGATAAAGTTTTTGTAAATTTTCTTTAATGCTCTGCAGCAGTGACGATAAAGTATAAATCAATCAAATTGACACCATTTTAAGGAAGATTTTTAACTAATAACATACTTATAATTGTCATAAAGATTTAAAACCAATAACATACTTATAATTGTCATATATTTTGTTGAATTTCTTTCCCAAAGTGATCTACCGTTATTTTACGGGTCTATTAAATTTAAACAACAAAGTGGCATTACAGAATGTGCGGTTGATTGATTTTGCGGTTAACCTATTTAAGGGCTATGATTGCATAGCAACTAAAGCTATTTGTCTAGGAAAAATAATAAAAATAATGATAATAAAATTTCAGTATTTGGCGAGTACTTAACAAATGATACCAAAGATCATCAATCATTGGCTTACCTAGGGATGAAGAGCCCAGTCCCTCCAAACCGAACCAAACCTAAGAGTTTTTTAGATATTTTCAACCTTTCTCTTAAATAAAATATAAAATCTGGATAAGTGACTGCTTCAGGGATCTGATTCACCCCATATTCATTCATATTTCTGGGTGTGCTATTGAGAGAAGAATAAACTATGCTCTATGGTTTTTATATAAACAAGAACGCGTCTTCCATTGAAACTGCACTCGGTGCAAATTTTTGACAGCACTGAGCCAGTGCCTGTGTACCGCCAGTTCTGCACTCATTTTCTCAATGGAATACGCCAAAAAGAAGAAATCTGCTGAAATAAAGAACGAACTAGAATTTCTCCCTACCTAAAACAGTAACAGTCTGTCCATAGAAAGTGCTCCCAGTGTATCTAAATGGCAAACAAACAGGACCGACGTATAAACTCAGCACCATGATGGTTGACGTTTGCAAAAGGGCCACGTCGTTAACTTGCGTAGTAGGGTTGTAGCTTGGAAAATACTCGTAGCCACTTACGAAGTAGAGAGCTGAATAGGGAGTTTCACCACCTATATATAAAAAATATAAACACATCAAAATCTTCTTTACCCCATCTTCGTCTCCAATATTTTACTATTTCCTCTCTTCAGCTTCAGACGATTAATTTTAATTTTATTATTTTTTTATTTCTGTAGCTTATTAAATCATTTTCCTTAATAGATAGCAAAAATATATATTGCTTATATCGTTTTTATAAAAAATTTAACTTTCCAGACAGAAGGGATTTTCTGTAAATTTTGGTTTTAATTTAATTTAATTAAGATAATATAATATTGAATCAAAGTTGTTAATTAATTTTTTGGTTCAAATTGGGACTACCAGGTGTGTCTATTTTGTATGTTTCTACATTTACACCGCACCGGTATAACATTTTATTTATATCCATTTGTTTTTTATTATAAAAATATGTATTGAAATAAATCAAGTTTTTTAACTTTATTCATAACTAGGTTGGTGTCTTGAAAATTTTTTATGAAAACAATAGAAATTTCTATTAAAATACATCTTTTGGATATAGATGTGTAATTTGTGAACCTTTTAGGATATATCCGTAAATAAAGATCATCCCTGAGCATGGCCCCTGGAATAGACCGGTCTAGTAATTTTTACACATGTATATTTTATACTGTTATGTCACTGTAGTCAAAGCTAAATATATTTTAAAAATGTAAGGTTAGAATACCGCTTCAAAAAGTATATTAGGTTTTTGGAGATTTTTAGAAACTGAAGCAATTTGCTTAGTTTTTTGGTCCTCGCTTTACTAACTTAAACGAAAAAAAATTAAAATTCTAAAAAAAATACTTGTTTCAGCATCGAATGTGATTGACTGACCCACACCCATTTATTTAGATTTCCATTGGTAAAAATAAAGCAAGCTGATAAAAATTAACAATTTACTAAGAAATAATTACAAATTAATATATAGTTAATAAACAACGTCAAAAAAAAATACATATATATATATATATATATATATATATATACACCCTGTATATATATAATTTTGTTTACCCAAACAGCTGATTAACCATTGACGTGGGTATGTCGCCATTTACATTATGAAATATTAAGGCTCAAGAATAGTTCATCTAGTAGGATTGCTCTCATAAGACATACGTTTACTAGTTCTAAAGGTTCGCGGCTGGCGGCGTCATATCACAAATATTGAGTTTTTCCGTTCATATGATACTTTCACCTAATTGAGCAATTTACTTTGGTGGACTGGTCTTAAGTCCACTCAATATGATTGATCAACCTAAATGATTATTATTTTTAGTTCCGTGTATGGATGACAAACAAAATATTGTTTACTGCGGTTTAGTGCCGATATCCAGTGCTTATTTTTGATTTTTTTGGAAATCTAATAATTTTTAAATATAGTTTTATAGTGCAGTTATCGAGCCGAGATGTTCGCAGACCTGGGTCTGCGAGTGACGTCACAAACTATGGAAGAAACTTTTGGTTGATTGAGCATTCCTTTTGAGTCCACTGTTATTGATTTAGACTAATCTACCTATTCGAGGAAGCCGGGGCCCAAAATTTGTATACTCTCAAATTCTATAGCAACATGTCGTTATCTCTTACTACTTTTCGCATTTAGAAGGCAACATAATATGGAATTCTACAGTGCACAAAATATGATACCTGCTATCTGGGGACTATGTTTACCTGAAGTGATATTGTGATCACCAACCAACACAGCAATCGTGGTGTAGTCCCTATTATATACGCAATGTGCAGCTGTCAACAAAAATTTGGTGGAAATTATAGCGGCGCCGCAGAACAGTTGCCCTCCTTGCCTGTTAAGTAACCCGGCCATCAAAGGGAATTCGTTTACTCCTGTTTCTTGTCCACCGACGATTCTATTCTGTAGAAAAATTCAAATAATTTTCGCTATTTAGAAATTGAAAGTGCAATTCTTGTCCTTGATTTTAAGGACTCTTAAGCTTTTTATTTTTTAAACAACAAAAATAAAAAATAAAACAAAAATTGTTTAATAAGGGCGGCAAGTCTTTGTGTACAATGTGTAAAATTGAGAGGTAAGTTTAAATGATAATCTGCTTCATAAAAGCAGTTTAATTTAGGACACAATAGTGATTATACTTTTAGCCATCATTTAGTCACAAAGAAAAGAAAACAAAGCGTTTTTTTTGTAAAAAACATGATATTCACACGTCGATGCTTAATTTAAGGCACATTTTTTGGCAATATTTTAATGTTTATGGAACCCATTCCCTTAAAGGGTTACATTTAATGATGCTTATTTTAATAGAAGATATGGGTAAAGTGGCACCTCATTTGGAAGGTATTTTAAATGAATTTATAAAATCGTTAATCTTTTAAAAATCCATTGTAACTTGCATTTAACAGATCAACAAAACGAGGGCTATTTGATAGATGGTTTAAAGTTATCATTTTCCTCCAGAGGAGTCCTCAGTAAATTTTATAAAAATATACAAACGAATTTAATTAAATTTTCCAAAGTGGCAAATTTGATTTAGACTATATTTGCAAACAAATCCCGAATTTTCATTTGAAAATTATACCTAGGAATACCCTGTATACTTACCATTCCCCTCCATCCACAATCGCAAGCCTGGAAAGCCGACAATTCTGTGTCGTTTAAAGAAGGCACAGGGGATTCGACTTCTATGGCTGTAGCAGTGCAAAAGAACTTTCCTCCTTTAGAGTCTGATTTGGCCAACAATGCTAAAATTATTTAATATACCAATGATTTTTGCAACGCTTTTTCTGTTGATAAAAATTTGCAATTTGCTTTGTCAACTAATTTTGAACAAAAAAATTGCTTTGCAAATTTTGTTTCCATCTAATCCAGTCCAACAAATTTAATACTGCCGCAGAATTGATTTTCGCTAAACACCTAAGATCAAGATTACACTTTAGCCCATTTAAAAAAAAACAATAAAAAAATTAAAAGCTACTTGGTTACTTTTAACTCTCTAGCCCACTACCTAATAAATATGCGAGATAATACTTTAAAGAGAGGACCTTTAGTTTTTAAAGATAACAACCTTGTGAATATCGTGTTTTCTTTCTCCCTTATTTATCAACAAGTGCGCAAGGGGTCGAAACTTACCAAGCAGTTGCAATTTTTTACCGTTATAATTATTTTCGGACTACCGCGCTAAATCAGAAGTTTCTATGGTTTCGAACCGAACCGAACCGAACGGAACACGTCATATTGTGAATATCTGCCAAAATTGTTTGATAAAAAAATATGACTAGATCAAGATCAATAAAAATACCACAAGAAAGATTACCTACTTTGTCTTAGTAGATTATAGCTAAACTATAAAATAAAGGAAAACGTTTAGCAAATGGCAAAAATGACTACCAACTGGTAGATCTTTTAAAAACGATTGCTAAGCACTAGATACCCTGTATATGACATATTCTTTAAAATATTTCATGAATACATTGTCTCTACTAAGCCCTAAGCTTGCTCAAGCCACGCCGACCGTGGCGATAACCGAATATGACGTCATTACAAGCTTAGTGAAAAAAAAAACACTGAGCGTTTCGAGCTTATTATAGGTTATCTCCTTTCTTCCTTTTCCTGACAGAAAGCGTTTTCACCATAAAGCATCCTATTGTTTTCCCTCGGCCAAGATCTTACAGCCTTTCTAACAACCTAGCCTAGGTTATCTTTGGTTAACCGGAGTGAAAATCTATGACATTTTACACATGGGCGTACGTAGCGAGTAGTAGGGAGGGGCATCTGCCCCTCCACTTAAATTTTGAAAATAATTTTCTAATTTCCAAACAAAACAATGAATCAATCAAGTTTGGCCTATGGCCCCAAAGATATGGGACACTCTGTATAAACTGTAAAAGATTTATTTTGTTTTTTTCGTGAATTATTTTTCCGGAGAAAGTATGGTCCAAATATTCGTTCTTTTGTGAGACACGATGCATCCCTAAAGGCCTTTAAAAGCTATCAGAAGATGGGCATTCTGCAACTAGAAAGGTGGCATTTCAGCTTTACAGTGCTTCAACAAGGCCGGTATTTATTATTTTCCTGTGCCTGGTAGCAGCACGGATCACCAGGTGATCCGTGGTAGCAGTGTTCTGCGCTTTCGTAACCTGTATCTTGCAATCTTAATGTTTAGATTTGTCCCAATGCGGAAATCACAATCTGCATGAACACTATCTTAGCTGAAGCCAACACACATGCCGAAAATCTTGGATTAGAGTTACAGAGGCGTGAATAGTTGGGCGACAGTAAAATCGTATGAACGTTCCCACAAATAACCCACCAGAGCACTGGAAAAAATCTTAATTAATACAATATTTGGAGCCTCTGATAATGTCTTTTCCGATGAAAACCTATAAGTTTTCGAACCAGTGGAACTACATCCTTTTGTTATGCTGAACTTGTTATTCAGTAAATTTAAAATGCGCAGTATATAATTTTCAGAATTTTATTGTTTAAACGGGCTTTACGATGGGGCTTAATTATGGAACAAATTGTGGAGAGATACAAAAATTAATAGAGTAAAAAAGTTTGGAAATAGCAGAAGTTGCAAAGCAAACGGAATTTTGTTTCTCATCAACAAAAACTGCTCTAATATTTTGCTAGCATTGCCATGTATTACAGTAGAACGATCTTTTCAGAAGATAGATTAAGCCGTTTGTGCATGCTGAGTGTATACCAAAAATTAGTTTCAGAAAAAAATTATCACGTAGAAGAGGAGGTTTTAAGCAGATTTGCTGAAGATTCCAGACGTTTCGTTTTACTATAATAGGTTCAGATTTAGAAAACGGATGTGTATGTATGTTCGCTCGTTTTGTTTTGTATATTTTAATAAAAACCTATATTATTTTTAACAGACAAAAAATTTTTGTGGCTAAGCGAGCATAGAAATATTTTTATATTCTCGTATATTTCCGTGGGTAGCTCGAAAGTTGTGCACCCACGGGGGTCCAAGATCTAATGGAAACCTATCAAGTGTTGATAGTTAGCTCTTTCGTGCTTAAGGGACTCATCAGAACAATGTATGGTCAATGTGACACTTTTGTAAAGCTACAGAGACCGACGGTATATGAATCACGTCTTACGATGTTGGTAAGAGAAATAAATAAATAATGCCTGCGATACCGTTTGCTTTCCTATAAGTGACGACATCTACAAATACAAAAGAAAGTACCAGAGTCAAAATTAAAGCAGGCAGATGAAACGAAAAACAGTACTCAAGACCATGACAAAAATTGCATTTTTTTCCGCCTTCGCAACGTTTTATGTCGAGTCAGCGGAGCGTGAGCTAAAAATACTACAAACGTAATGTTTAGTACCGGTAAATAACAAAAAAATAAAAATTTCGTGGCTAAGCAGGCATAGATAGATTTTGTTTCTCTTGTATTTTGTACGGTAGCAAACGGTATCGCAGGCATTATTTATTTATTTCTCTTACCAACATCGTAAGACGAGATTGATATACTGTCTCTGAAGCTTTACAAAAGTGTCACATTTACCATACAGTTTTCTGAAGAGTCCCTTAAGGACAAAACAGTTAACTGTCAACACTTGACAGATGTCCATTAGATCTTGGACCCCCGTGGGTGTACAGCGTGTCCCATTTTCGATGGGATTAAATGGGAAACTCGGTTATTATTAAAGATATCGATTTTCTGATTGCACCTTACCATGCTCTTTTTTTGAGCCGGTAAAAATGGTGTAATCAGTGTAATATTAATTTTTTATTATATTGTGATAATAATAACATAAAACCAATCAAAATAATAATTTAAAAAATCCAGGTCCGCATAAAATTTTTTTATGATAAATACCATATCTCAAAAACTAAACAATATTTAAAAAAATTGATAACGTCATTATTTTTTTCTAAAAAAGTTGCCACTTAAAAGTTTTTACAGAATAAAAATATCTTGCAAAATAAACGAGACACAAGGAATTATTAAAAATGCAATTTTTTCAAAAACTCCCTGTATTAGCGAAACTACGGGGTATAGCAAAAATCTGAATACACCATTTTTAAGGTCTTGAAAAAAAGAGCACGGTAAAGTGCAATCAGAAAATCAATATCTTTAATAATAACCGAGTTTCCCATTTAATCCCATCGAAAATGGGACACGCTGTACAGCTTTCGAGCTATCCACGGAAAAATACAAGAGAAACAAAATCTTTTAATGTCCGCTTAGCCACGAAAATTGTTTGTCTTTTTATTCACGGATATTAAACTTTACGTCGCCCATATTTTTTCGTTTTGGAAGAAAAGGAATAAAAAATTGTTCCATGGCTGAACATCGCGCAGGTAGCTATTTATATTAAAGACGTTCTCATTCTTACCCATTTTAAGGTCTTTGCGACATCTCCTTGAGGTTCATTTCCCAGGGGAGGAGAGCGACCACGAAACGCAACCCGTCGCCGGACCACAGTTTAGGGTTGAACCCGACTGGGAACTGGCAGATAAAGTCGTTACGGACGCCACCATAACCTGGGCGATCAACGAGTTCAGCCCATACAAGTCACCAGGGCCGGACGGGCTGTTTCCGGCGCTATTGCAGAAAGGGCTCGAGGTTCTCCTTCCGTACATGAGAGGAATCTTTAGAGCGAGCATAGCGTTGGGCTATGCACCTCCAACATGGAGAAAGGCAACCGTAGTCTTTATCCCGAAGGCGGGGAGAAGAGACTACACAGCAGCCAAATCCTACCGGCCCATAAGTCTGACATCTTTTATGATGAAGGCAATGGAGAAGATGGTTGACCGACACCTCCTAGGAGGAGTCTTGGCAAACAATCCATTCCACAGAAATCAGCATGCCTACATGGAGGGCAAGTCAACTGACTCGGCCATTCATGCAGTAGTGCATAAGGCAGAGAAGGCTCTTCAATTCAAGCAATACGCACTTGCGGTGTTCTTTGACATAGAAGGGGCTTTCGACAAGGCCAAAGTGCAGATGATAACATCCGCCCTTCAAGAGAGGGGGGCAGAAACCCCCATTATTGAATGGGTAAGATCTGCACTAAATCAACGAGCAATACAAGCTACATTGGGGGAGTCACGGTCAGGATTAGGGTCACGGGAGGGTGCCCACAAGGCAGTTGCCTGTCGCCCCACCTGTGGTGCCTGATTATGGACACCCTACTGAAACGCTTGTCAGAGAACGGATTCGACGCCTATGCCTATGCAGATGATGGCGTGGTGGAAGTGGTTGTTCGCATCATAGAAGACTGGTGCCAAGAAAATGGACTCTCTGTTAACCCAAGTAAAACAGAGATGATACTGTTCACCAGAAAGAGAAAAATCGAAGGTTTTAGAGCACCCGTAATGTACGGAAGACCCCTAGCTTTAGTACCAAAGCTGAAGTACCTGGGTGTCATTCTTGATAGCGGACTCACCTGGACGCCACATGTTACCAATATGATCGTAATGGTCCAGGCAACAATGTGGCAGCTACGACGGGTAGTCAGCAGGACCTGGGGACTATCCCCCAGGACCCTCCACTGGATGTACACGGCAATACTGAGACCGCGGATCCAATACGGATCCATAGTCTGGTGGCCGGCAGTGGAGAAAACGACCACATCCCTAAAACTCAGAAGCCTACAGGGGCTGATGTGTAGAGGGATAACCGGAGCTATGAGAACTACCCCGATCCTGGCCCTAGAGACAATTCTGGGACTACCATCGCTACCAACTTGGATCAAGAGGGAGGCGATGGGGACCTACCTACGTCTAAGGGACACGGGTCAGTGGAGAGGAAGAGGGGAAACAGCTGGTCATCTAGCTATAGAAGAGCTGATAATTAGAGAAATCCCCCTCACTTCAATGACGGTCAGCAGAGCACACGCACCTTGGAGGCTCGAGAAGAGGTACAGGATCCACATCCCAGACAGGGAAGCGTGGCAGAGAGACGAAATGATGTTTGAGGAGAGCGCTTTAGTTTGCTACACTGATGGATCCTAACTATCAGAGAGGCAAACCACAGGAGCGGGAGTATACGTGGAAAAACTAGAAGTTCAGAAGAGCTACTCGCTCGGTGAGCAGGCTACTGTTTTTCAAGCAGAAGTCTACGCCATAATAATGGCGGCAACCCTAGAAGAGGTTCGGAACAGCGAAGAGGAGCTTATATACATATGCTCTGACACTCAAGCCACCCTGAAGGCGCTAAACGCACCCAAGATTGCTGACGGCTTGGTGGAAGAATGCGCAGAGGCGCTGGAGACCCTAAGCGATGGCAAACGGGTGACGCTGGTTTGGGTTCTGGGACATACGGGGGTACCAGGCAACGAGAAGGCGGACGAACTCGCACGACTCGGGGCAGGAACCGCGTATGTAGGACCGGAGCCACTTTTGGGCGTGACAAAAAGACAAGTGCAAAGCGGACTCAACAAATGGGCCCAGGACGCGCTATTAAACTCCTGGGAAACAGGAACAGGTTGCAGACAGACCAGAGAATTCGTAGACCGTCCAAAAGCGACCAGAATTAGATGGATGCTGGGACGGACACGAAAAGACCTCGGACTGCTGATAGGTACTCTAACCGGACATAACCGGTTGAGGAAGCACATGACACGTATAGGAGTCGAGAATGACCCTACCTGCCCAGCCTGTGGACAGGAAGAAGAGACATCAAGACACCTCGTGGCAGAATGCGAGGCCTACGGAAGGATGAGACAACAGGCACTCGGAGCGCCAACTCTGAGCGAGGAAGAACTGCACATGCTCAAATGGGCAGACTTACTGGACTTTGTAAAGAGAACAGGAAGGCCCAATGAGTTACCCGACCATCAAAGGGAAGTGCAGAGAGTGGGTTAAGGGACAGACTTGGGGCATGGCAAAAAGGGCCTACTCTGGCCTACTTGTCAGACCTGCTGGTCAACCCCTCCCACTACTACTACTACCCATTTTAAGAAATCCCACACTAAGGGAAAAGAAGCGACTTACCAACAGACATGCTGTTCTTATTGGATACAGTAGAAAACGTTCCATTTCCACAATAACTGTGACCATCATTCAAATCTTTTTGGCCGGATTTTGACACCAACACCTTGTCTTGGTACTCGCATTTGTTCTTTGAATTGAAGAACGGATTGCTGTTGCTTACCTAATAAAAAATAGTAATAGTAAATTAGTCTGTGTGATAACTTGTTAAGCCTCGCTGTCATTATTGGATATTTTCATTTCCTAAAGGATTGATTTATATCTAATACGTAATGTAACGACCGCATCATAGTTTGGTTGATTAGAATTGCCATATAGGATGCGACCATGACTGAATTTCCTCAAGAATCTTTGGGTTTTTTCATGCCTTGTTGTATAGCCCTATATGACGCGCCATGCGACAAACTTTGCATAGGGCATTAAATGGAAGCTTAAATTGAAGATCTGCAGATTTTTTAAAACTACGATTGTATCGCCCCCCTTAGTGCAACAACTAGATAATTCGAAATTTATGCAACTCCGAAAATGCAAGTTTTATAAAAAGGCATATTGAGATTTTCTCAGAACTATAAATTTCAAGTTACTCAGTTGTTGCACTAAGGGGACGATATAAATATGTGCAGGTAGCATATGCACAAAATGTAGTGTTTAACTACAAGGTTTATCCTGCACAGGAACTCTAAAAAAAGAATTTGTTTTTTGCGATCGTGTGATCTTGCACTTCGAAAAGTTTACCTAATTTTTCGCCATCAATTTAACAATTAAACGATTAATAATCTAAACTGAGGCAAGAACGTGCATGGTATTTTAGATACTCCGTTTTTAGGAGGTCATAATGTTGATATTTTAGGGAAACGGGGTCCTCGGTTAACTACTCCTCTAATCCTACCAAATGATGAAAAAGAATGTTCTACATTAGGAAAAAGTGTACGATGACGTTAACTGTCACCATACTTTTCCGCACATGTGTTATCAAGTACTTTTCCACATATGTGCGGAAAGGCAGTTTGATTTGAATTGTGCAAAATTAAAGACCAATTTTTATAAAAATCAGTATAGTTCAACAGTGTTTATAGAAAAAATAGGGTACACAACTCGATAGAAAGTAACTTTCTTACACTCGCGTGTGGTTTCACTCAGCTAGAGCCTCGTTCACAGCATTCACACTTATGTAAAATTTGTCACTTATTTCTTCTTCTTGTTATTTAATATACTATTCCTATGAGGTAATTCTAATTCTCTTTCCGTAATAACTGTTTACGCTTTTACCTGAAGCAACTGAATTTGAATTTTTTAAAGCTAATAAAAAGTCTCGTTAAAAATAAGTTTGCTAACGTTATCACCAATAATTATAAAAAAATTTGTTTCGTTTTTTTTTTGCATTATTTTGTAAAATTTAGAATACGGTAACTTTATTAACTTAAAGGTAGGTACCTAGTTTTAAAAAGGCAACAAAATTTTTAAAATTGATGCACAAATCCTTTTTGTTTTTAAACTAAGGAGTGTTAAAAGTGATATATTATATTGATTTTTCATGATAACTTCCTTAAATAAATGGATCCATGACGGATCTGATACCTTCCTAGCTGGTCTATAAGTACTTCAAGTGAACTCCTTGATATATCAACCTTGGAAACAGTTTTTTGTAAATATCTCAGAAACGAAAGTTATTACAAAGTCTTTAGTAATATTACAAGTTATTGACACAAATGTGTCCTACTATATTCCGAAAACCGCATATCGATGAAAAGTTAGCATTTTTATAAAAATTTAATTGTCAAAAACTGCCATTAGCAATATTGGATTTTGATCAAAATCTAATCAGCACGTTGCAGTGTCGAGGACTATTTTACCTGCAAATTTTATACAAATCGGTTTAGCGGTTTAAAAGCTGTCATGTTACGGACAGGCACACACACACACACAGAAAGACATCACGACGATATTGCTAAGGTAGGTCAAAATACACTCAAATAACACATTTTGTCGTTATTTCAAGAAATTTTTTTCGTGGAAAATAATACCTTCTGTAGTCATTGCTGCGCGGTCTAGAAAGATAAGATTAAAACAAAAAATGATCAATTTGAGAAACAAAATTGTTTTTCAATAGTTTTTGTCAACAAGTTAAAAAAACTAATTAGTTAATAAATTTAATAACAGTGTCATTATTCTCTGTTAATAAAAAGGCGCCTCGAAAATTAATAAGTAGAAAACGTATACTTAGGCATTTGGAAAAATGTTTAAATGACATTTTTAAATTGGCAAGTAGCTACATTCCCTTGTGGGCCTGCTAGAGGTTATTTCGATATTTTTTATCTCTGAACCTGTAATTGGTTCAAAAATTTAAAAAAAAATTATTATTACAAAGAATTCATTGGACGCTGTAAAAATTAGTCGATTTTAAAACTCCAATTTTTACCTTGCTAGTCCACGCAGCAATGGCTAGAGAAGGTATAGTTTATGCAAAGTCACATGAATAACTCATAATACGGGGTTCTATCGATTTCATGAAATTTTGCTTCATTCTGCCCTTCAAAAGTTATCCAAATTTATATAAAATCTTCCTGGTATAATTTCAATCCTACCGACAGAGAAGCGGCCCGGCTCTTTGCGGTCCGAGCACAAAGTATTTGTTTTCCGACCGACCCAGCCCAGGTGGATGGACGACACCTGATTGGCAGATTTTTTTGAGATGCGCTTTTAATCGTTTTCAGGTGTTCTTTGCGTGACCCCTTTAGTCGGCAGTGTGCAGAGTTAGAAAATAAATCAGTGTCGTTCCTGTAGGTATAGGAATAAAAAGTTTTATTATCTATTTTTATTTCTTTAGTTTACGCCATAATTAAATAATGCCGATGGTCGGCTTTTATCTTTGTTCAACTGACTTTGCAAAAACTATATCTATTATTTTCGATGAAATAAAACCCTGTAATAAGCTGATTAGAATGTGGTCAAAATCCATTAATGCAAATGACAGTTTTTTCACAGTTAAAGAATTCAAAAATGCTAACTTTTTAACAGAGTACTGCATCAATATGCGATTTTTGGGATGTAGTAGAACACATTTTTCTAAATTTGTGTTAAAAGCAAAAGTTTCGTAGGAGCTTTCGTTTCTGAGATATTTCCAAAAAACTGTTTTTAAAGCTGGTATGTGCTAGTGAGGTAAAAAGGTATCAGAAAAACTGGTTTCTTATGCACCCAAATAAAGTAATCATGAATGGTTTCTTCATAAAATTAAAGCAAACGTTGCCCTATTTTAAACTAAATTTTTTTGGTCCAAGAAAATCATAATTTTTGTCTTTCTAAACAAACACTTGCTAGCACCGAGACACTAAACGTGATTTTAAAATATATATATATTTATGATTTGGGTGGCCCATTTGGTAGAGCGTTGGCCTCTATAACCAAAGGTCCGGGTTTAAGTACAGATCGAATCACATAAAACTTTTTATTATAATTATTCGTTTTTTAATTTCACCCCTGGTTTGGAATTGTTATTTACGGTTTTGCGTAAAACCTTGCATTATTGCACTTTTGGAAATATGTCTATACTGGTTTTGAAGATTTAGGTAAAGTTTATTTCTAAAATCAGAAAAAAGATTCAAAGTTTCTTACCAATGGCAACACTGCTTTACAACTCAACACAATTTGAGTATGCTCCGAACTTTTTATTTGCCATCTGCAGTTACTGGAAGCCTTGTAGTTCTGTGGGTATTCTTTGTTGTAAATTTTGTAATCTTTGCCAACGATCAGGTCCAAATTAAAGTCGCAATTTCGGTCCACGGCTAACGAGATCGGAATTAGGAAGTTTAGGAAGGCTGACAGAGCCATGAGATGATTAAGTTTCGCCCCTAAAAAGATTTAAAATAAATAACCTAGCAGTTTTCTCATGAAGTGTGTGGATCTGTAATAGGGTATTTGACAAATTTTAGAAAAGAGTTTAGAATGATACATAGATCCCAAATTTGCCACGCAAAATTATTAAAATAGTATATTTTATCATGAGTACCTTTAAAATCAAGTTTTCTAATTTCCGATTTGAATTTAGCGCTAAAACGCTCCTTTCTAGCATGGCGTTGCAACGACGTCACAGCGCAGTAAACTCGCGAACAGATGCACGGCATTCAAGTGTTTATTTGTTTTTGGTCTGTGTTTTTACTGTTTTTATCTAAAAAATGTCCTATAAGTGGTGTGTAGTGTCTCAGTGTTCAAATAATAGCATTACAACACCTGAAAAACTATTTATTCATGTGCCTACAGCAGTAAAAGAACGGAAAAAGTGGCTAGAACTTGCTCGAAGAGACCCAAGGGCCTTATCTAATACATCTTCATTTTACATTTGTGAAGATCACTTTGATGTGAGTACAACTAAATTGTTTCTATAAATTTTTCTCACGTTGTCTATAATATATTTCGTAAATGACGATGAAATTTTTGAGGTTATGTTTTAACAATAGACAATAGACATTACCAGGGGGAAGAACTATAAGAAGAGCAGAAAGGTGTAGAAATTTTTAGGCGGTGCTAGGCAGTTAATAGGCAGGACTAGGGATTACCTCTAATGTTATAAATAATAATGTTTGGGTATTTAATTGAATCTATTGTAAGTGGCATATTAAACAAAAAAGCAAAACATATAACCTAACCTCAAAATCTAAATGAGTAAAAGTAGGCGAAGAATATCGTAAAAAAACTTTAAGTTACATACAAAACAACTTATCGAATACTTACATCAACATTTTAACACAAAAGCAAAATACAAAAAAAATCTAATTTAGGACGATAATTCGCACTTTAAACCAAAGTAAACGTTACCATCCATAAGAAAATAACACAGAAAGTAAGTTCGTTCGAGGCGTTTACTGTTTTGTGACGTCACTCGCAGCTGATTGGTAGACCGCCTGTTTTGAATCACGTGTCTAATTGTTTTAATTCAATGAATTTATTTAATTAAAAGAACTATGAATTTGAGAAAAAATTTAACAAAAATGTTGGTTTTTAGCATTCCCAAGACCTAAAGAGATATCTAAAAATAAATATATATTTATTTTTTACTACTGTCAAACACCCTATTGTCTCAAATAATTTTGATATATTATAAAGGGTGACTAAAAATGTTTTTTCTTATTGCTTACTCCTCCAACTCCTGAAGGGTAAGCCAAACAGCAAAATGTTACTGAAATAGCTGTTTTTGCTTTAAATAATTATAGGTACAAATTCACACCAACATTTTTTACTGAAGTATTTTTCCCAAATATCACACGCAATCACACCTTTTTTATTTTACAAAAGTTAGCTAGTTGTTAGAGCAAAAAATTTGAGTCCGTTTTCGGTCTAGAAGCAAATCATATTACTTTTTGGCAACAGACAATTTCCTCCTAATTCGACCCCGCTGAATCCAAATAACCCTGTGACGGAGAAAATCCCCCCTTAATCCCCAAAAACCTATTTTTTTTTTGCAGTTTTATTCAATTTTCTCGAAAACTAACCTTTTCATCGAAAATTGCAAAGAACTGTTTTTTGTGGAGAACAAAATTCCCTTTCCAACGATATTTTGGCTCTTCAGTGGCGTCGGTAAATTGGGATTATTTCGAAAAACCATATTTATTATGGGTTTTATAAAATTTTCTCAAAAGCTACACTTCTTGGAAAAATGGAAAAACTGTGTAGTGTTTTTATTTAACCTTCAGGTCCGATAGACGTTTAATCTGGACCGGCTTTGAAAATGTACCTTTGAAGTATATAAGAACTGGACGGACAAATTAATAATTCCGGAGCATTTTACAAGTAAAATTTTAAATTATTCAAAAATGCAGGCAGAAACATTTATGGTTAAGGTCAGTTATTATAAAATTATGCATTTTACGCAATTTTAATTTCTAAAAAAAAATTTTTTTTTTGTATTTTGGTCATACGATCAAAGAAATAACAAATTCAAAACTTGAACACCGTCATATTTCTCAGGAGATATCTGTTTTATAATTTATTATTTACACAATAATTCTTTTAAAGAGTTAAGTAGCTTTTCTTGGAGCGATATGTTTTACGTTAAAATCTAATTTGGTATATTTAAAAAGAAAAACAATAATGATAATTTTGCACTTAAATAGGAATTTATAAATTTGAAACCTAAACTTCAGAAACAACTTACAAATTTAAATTAAAATAAAATAAAAATAAAATTTACAGTAAATCAAAACAAACAGCCCATTTAGTATACACTAATTACATCTTAAACAAAAATTAGTTTCATCTAAACTTTTTTTTCAAATTGAAATATTATTGTATATTTTTGGCTTTTTGAAAAAAAATAGTTTGAAACCTCTTCTTCTAGAATTTCAAGAGCTGAGCCGAGAAACATTTAATGTGCTAATAGGTATAGGGAAGGAAGTCTGTCGCAATATTAATTGTTTTTTTTAACTCTTCAATCTTAAGGCTACTGTAGTTTACTAACTTAAACTATTCAGTCTCTTTAGTAACAACAAAGTTAACAGTTGATGATACTTAAATGGGATCATCCTGTTTATCATTTAAAAGAAAGAGCCTTTATAATTATTATTATAATAATTGAATTTTCATTATATTTACCATTTCAGTTGCATTCGAAATGTAAACTTATTTTGTTTCACGTTTTTTATTAAAATATATTTTTAGTAATTTTTTGTAGAAAATAAAATTTACCTTTAAGCAATCTACAACTTGATTTAATAAAAATACCACTAAAGCACCCAGCGGCAGCCGAAAGTTTGGATTTTCCTTATTTAGCTAAAATGTTTTAAAAGGATGCCACTGCAATGTATATTGTAATTATTATTAATTAATTAAAATCCAACTAAAATAGACATTGCTTAAAAGAACATTTTACTAATTTTTACAATCTACAAAGACATAATACTATTTTCCGTAGAGCTAAGTTTTTGAGAAAAGTTGATAAAAAACATAAATTTTTTTATTAATCTACCACAATTGGTGAGAAATCTAAATAGAATATTCCCATTACTCCAAATTATGGAATACACACGAACAATCACTATAATCGAAAACCAAATACATTATTCTACAAAAATGGTAACCTGATTCCAAGGTGCTTCATTTCGTGAGATGTGATTTTGTTTTTAAGAAAACTTTTATCAATCCTTATCAAAATAATATTTTTGTATATTTCAATGTTTCAATCTAATTATTTTAATGGTTGTAGGATCACTCTGATTATGGTCATGGTGCTTGCAGTATCAGTAAGAAACTACCTAGATACATGATATGGTTTCCATGGAGGGGTGGAAGGCAACTGATTTGGGATCTCACGTGCAGACATAGTTTAACAGATTCATGTATGACTGCAAAATTAGCAGAACAAGAAAAATTTCTCAAATATAGAGGGTTCAAAGACCGCCTTTTTCTTTTCTAGCCCACGTAGCAATGGCTAGGGAAGGTATAATTTTCGACCAATTTTTTTTTTGTTAAAAATGTGAAAATGTGTTATTTGGGTGTATATTGACCTATCTTAGCAATATCGTCGTGATGTCTGTCTGTGTGAGTGTGTGTGTATATATTATTTCTGTCGGTAACACTCCAACGAGCTGATTAGATTTTGGTCAAGATCCATTAATCCTAATGACAGTTTTTGACAATTATAAAATGTTAAAAATGTAAACTTTTTAAAGGAGCATCGTATTATGCAGTTTTTGGAATATAGTAGACTACATTTTGCGTTATAACAAAAAACTTCGTAAGAACTTTAGTTCCTGAGATATTTACAAAAAACTATTTTCAAGGATGATATTATATCATGGCTTCACCGTGCAAATAGGCTAGCTTGAAAGGTATCAGATCCGTCATGAATCCATTTATTTTCCTGGGAAGCCAGGTTTAAGGGAGTTGTTTTACGATTAATATATTTTGCTTTTTTTATTAGTTATATAATATTGGTAAATTCTAATCGTTTATAATTATTATAATACTGTATATTATCTTACTTTGTAGTTTAGTGCAAATTAAGTATAATTAAATGCTTTCTTCATTAGTGAATGGAATTTGTTTGTTTTTATTAGTTTTTTTCAACACAACCAAAATTAAAAATTGACAATTCTTATTGCAAAGAAAAAAAATTCATCATATTTTTCCATATTACAATGAAAATAATTTGTTTGGGTTTACACTAATAACTAAGCACCATTACCAAAATGAAAAATATGACCCCACACCCTTAAAAATCATCAAGCTTTTTTAGTTAAATACATAGATAGATAAAGTTATAGTTTTAGTCGATTTATTTAGATAACGTAAAAAATGTGATAATTGTGTATTTTTTACTTCAATAAACTTTGTCTTGGTCTGTGTGTGTATGTTTGTCCGTAACACGATAGCTTCTAAACCGCTGAACAAATTTTCATGAAATTTTCAGGTTAAATAGTGTACAATACGCGGACAATTCATTAATGCTAGTGACACTTTTTTGTCAGTTTAAAAATTGAAAGACTGCTAAGTTCTTAACGGAGCATCGCATTAATATGTCGTTTTCGGAATATAGTAGAACAGGTGCGAAAAGTGGTACTTTTCGGCGCGCGATAGCAGTTGCACGAATGACGCGGAGAATTCGGGCAAGCCGTCAAGGGTGGAAAATATAGTTTTGCGCAAGAGTTAGTTTTTCCTACGAGTGTTTTTGTCCATCTTCTTTATCAGAAAGATTTTATAATAATGCTAGAATATGATACATAAGATAGAATAGTTACATAAATCATTTAATCAGTCCTAAATATCTTCATTTTTAACAAAACAAAAATCGTGCGGAAAGGTAACTTTTTAGCACTACTGCGGAAAAGTTTCTTTTCCTCACGATTTTGTTACTTTTTCACACGATTTTTTTATACACGGGAAATTAATGAAACTTCATCCTTAAAAAAAAGATAAGAAAAAAAAATGACAAAAAATCACTTGTGACACCCTTACATCCCTTTAAAATTCGCGCCCAAATTCTTAGCATCCTATTTTTTTTTCTAAAAATTTTAAGGTATTACTGATAATAAAGTAAAAATTGTTCATATATTCTATATTTTTTTAAAACTTACCCATATTTTTTGAAAGGATTTCTGCAGCTTGTGTTATGGCGGCAAATAACTTTTATTTGCGAAAAAAATACGAATGTTATGGAGTATTAAATAAAAAACTACCTGATAAGGGTTTAAATAGAATATATACTCATTATACCTAATTTGTTTATATATATACACAAACGGATTAGACATGATATACGCACATGAGACAGATCAGAATACAATGAAAAGATTAAAAAGGACATAAAACAACTCTGCCAAGGGTGTTTTTGTGGCTCTGTAATGAAAGTGCGAGTGACACAATCGCGAGTGACAAAATCGCAAGTAACAAAACCGCGAGTGACAAAACCACAATATATCAAAAGCGCGATGTAACAAAACCGCGAGTTACAAATGCGGGAATAACAAAAATGCGAGTAACAAAAGCACGAGTAACAAAAGCGCGAATGTGCATAACTCGCAATACGTTTATTTCCATAGTTAATAGCGACATGACATGACTTCTTTCCCGGGATCCTAAACGAACCGAACCTAACCAAACCGAACTGAACTGAACCAGCATATTTTTCACAACAAAATCTTCCCGCACTTCTTCCCGGGATCCTAGAGGTTGTGAATACAAACCGAACCGAACTGAACCGAACCGAATTTGGTTCGGTTCAGTTCGGTGCGGTTCGGTTTATTTTGATTCGGTTCGCTTTGGCTCGGTTCGGTTCGGTTGGGATCCCGGAAAAAAGTCAGTGTTTTTTTTTTGTAAAAAATATGCTGGGTCGGTTGGGTTCGGTTCTTTTCGGTTCTTTTCGATTCGGTTCGCTTCGGATCTGATATACACCCTCTAGGATCGCGGGATGTTACTCGCGCTTTTGTTACCGTGGTTTTGTTACTCGCGGTTTTGTCATTCGGGCTCTTATTACAGAGCCATTTTTGGTCAGTTATTATGGATATTTTGATAAAGTTGACAGCTGTTACGGGTATTTGTATTACCGTAGAACAACGTGGTGGTCTTCTCATAATTTAGTCTGTTACAATTTAAACATGTATCAACCTATCAATACGAAACACGTCATTTAGGACTAAAAAGAAGCGAGGAGTTCCGTTCAGACGTCAGTCCATGTTGCACATGTCGACAAACTGCTGTGTGGGCTCAAGCGCGGATCTGGCTCAAAATCTAGGGGGGAGTATTATACGACGATAATTTTTTTTTCTAATATATTTTTTATAGGGGGGGTAACTCTCTTGTTTTCCCTTTAATTATTAGGAAAAAGGGCTTATTTTTTTTCTAGGGGGGGAAATTACCCCGTTACCCCCCTTTAAATCCGCGCTTGTGTGGGCTATTGATATAAATGAGAGAGATTTGAATATTTTCCGTATACTTTATTTTACCCAAAAAAACTATTTGATTTAGCCAAGTTATAAATTGTGTGTAGTGTTTGCTATAGTTTTGACTATTTATTTAAATAAGTACAATCATCGTGTTTTCAATTTCAATTTCAACAACATGCGGGGTTAAATTGTGACAGATTTTAATATTTTAATAGAGCCGTGGTGACTTTTTGTCAATTTTTTTGTTGTGTGTAGCAAATCCACGATACCATTCAATTTTAGCCAAGGACTCGCCCATATAGAAATTGGTTACAGGCGAGATTACCAAAAGTTTAACTTATAATCTTAATCATAATAACAAAGTTTTCAAGAAATATATATTTTATTTTATTTAAATAAACTTAAAGGGATGTAGTTTTTTTTTAAATTAAACTAGTTTAGAAATTATTCTAGAACTAAAGTTTATTTTTGCAACAATCTCTATCGGCTAGACGCCGTAGTTGGGCATTTATGCTAAGTTTCTTTTGCACAAAGTCACCACATATATGCGGGTGAAATTGTGACAAATATTCTTCTTTTTAAAATTTGGAAAATATTTTTTTGTATTTTTTTTTATTTATACTGGGACTTTCCATACAATCAAGATCAATCGCCCAGTCTTGCAAAGTTTTAGCAAAGTTAAAGCATTTTTTTAAAAAAACACAAACAACCAAGTACCTAGCCAGGAACCGAACCCGGACCGCCGGTGTGGGAAACAAACATTGCTAACACTAGACCACGACGGCGACATTTTGGTAGTTTAGTTGCCAAAGGAAGTAGGTTTATAATCAAACATCGAAAAAAACGAAAAAAATAATTGTTTTGTATAAATTCTAACTAATCAACAAAAACTATCAAAAGTTGCACAAAGTCATCACGTTCTACGGTATCTTAAACAAATCATGCAAGTGAAAATAGTTGTTAAAACGTCTTAAAAGTCACTTATCAGTGTTATTCTATGTGCTTGTCAGTTGTCAAATCCCATCGCTGTTTACTTTGTAAAATGTATTTCTAGATTATTTTATTAGGGAATATTAGTGAATTGCCTCTTGATCGCCAGGATCTCGGATGGAAAAAGTTTTTATTTGACTTGATAGGGACATTTTGAAACGTATATTTGACGTTTTGTTATTGTTATGGTTATTATTGCGCTTGCGGAGTAGCCATTACTATATCTTTATTAAACACAACCAAGTCCGTTAACTAAGGAAACGTTTCTTTATTGTGATTTTATACAGTTCACCAACAAGTTTGTTCAGGGTTTTTGATCAGATCTCTTAATTAAATTAATTTATCATTGGCCCTCGTCCATGCTTTTACTTGAATACAAATATACAATATTTAAAATGTCCCCATTATTGGATTGGTTTGGTGCATTGATATTCTTGAGCTTAAGGAAGCAACTTATTGGGTAACTACATACCCTACAGGAAAAAGTTATACTGGCCACAGGAGAGCCTGCTTAGAAAAAGAAAACCTAATTTAGCAGGTGGTTAGATAAGGATTTACCCCGATCTCAGCAAATCCCGGCGGCCCGTTAACTAAATGCTAAGAGAAGAGGGGGAACACTAAAGGAGAAATTGTACGCCAGTTCACGGAAAAAAAAGAGCTTGCATTCCGGTACCAACATTATTTTCATTTAAATCTGCGTAGTAGACAAAATAAATTAATAAAGCTAGCCCATTATCACACTTCAAGTGAAGTCATGATAATATATTAGGCTTGAAAACAGTTTTTTGTAAATATCTCAGAAACTAAAGATCCTACAAAGTTTTTGGTTTTAACACGAATTATTGAGCAAAATATAGTCTAATATATTCCGAAAATAGTGTATTGATACGATGCTCCGTTAAAAAGTTAGCATTTTTTAATGTTTTTAATTGTCAAAAAAACTGTCATTAGCATTACTGGATTTTAACCAAAATCTTATCAGCTCGTAAGAGTGTCGATCACTATTTTACCTGAAAATTTTGTGAAAATCGGTTCAGCGGTTTAGGAGCTATCGTGGTACGGACAGACATCACGACGATATTGCTAGGATAGGTCAAAATACATCCAAATAACACATTTTTGGCGTTATCTCAAAACATTTTTTTAAATAACAACTTCCCTAGCCATTGCTACGCGGGCTAGGAAGGAGAAAATTCATTCGACTCGGCATGGCAGGCGGAATAAGAAAAGGGAGGGTATAAACAGAAGAATTTGCTTCTATTCATATCTAAACACATACTAAATTAGTTTTGCTCTTTCGTAATAAGGTTCTCCATGGCCCGTATATAATATGAACCGATTATTACCAATTCTTCTATGATCGCGGACTCACTGCACACTAAGGAAACATATGCATAGAATGGGAATCCACAGAGATGAGCCCATATGCATACTTTGTGACGAGGACGATGAAGCCTCTCATAATATTTGAGTGCCCAGCACTGACCTTCTGCAGAACAAAAATCCTCCTGGAGGAACACCCCTCCAGAGAGGCAGACTGTCAGAGAAACCTAGTAAAGGGGCTGCTGGCTCTTAGCGAGGTTGTCAAGCCTCGTAAACTAGAGAAAACCACCTAGCAGGAGATACAATAAGCTAAATAGCTGCAGTGTGGGGGACTCCCAAAACCTACTCTTGCTGGCGGAACTAATAAATCAATCAATCAATCAATCAATGATCGCGGACGGTTTTGCACATGTTTTACATCATTTTCTTTTATGATCTTTCTACGATTTGTCTTCTGTCCTCTACGATAAACTGTGGGTACCCAAAGAAATCGATTCATAAAGAAATTTTGTAGGTTTTATTTTTGGTCTGAACATGTAAAATCAATTTTCGAATTCCTTGGTACAAAACAGTATATGGCTTCCAATACACGGAACTAAACGTTCACGAAAGTTACGTGCAACTTAGGAAAATGTGGTAGATATAAATATATATCCATAGAATTAAAAAAACAACAATGGCAAAACGGAGGTGATAAAAACTAATTTGTATATTATTTGTAAATGCTAATTGTATAGTGTGGGCCAAATTCGATGCTTTTTGGGTGTTTTTGGTATTTCTAGCCAAGACACATAAAAACGAGAATTTTGCCATCATATCCCAAAACACGAGGTGTGACAATTAAATTTTAAGACTGGCCCCCGTACTAACAGGTTTTAAATCTCTACGCCTCGGGCGGTTGGAGTTATTCACCTTGATGTGCGCTCTACTACCGCGCGCAATTTTGTCGGTTTTCCTCTGCTAGTTTGGCTTACCCAGTGGTTTGAACCGGATTGTGCATAGCTCATTTGGCGGAATTATGAGAACCGAAAAAATTAAGCACCGTATTATTAATGAACCGAAGACTCAAAAAAATGGCTACTGAATGCTTTACAATGAAAAGATGTCTACGGGGAGCAGTGTATGTCCCGTGCAATGATTTTTATGTAGCATAAAAGCTTTTTCGAGTGTCGTGAAGAAGTTAAAGATGATGTACGAGAAGGGCGCTCCAACACATCCAAAACAGCGATGCTCATTGTTTTTCTTTTCGATATTAGGGGTTATCCTTATTGAATGGGCGAAGTATTGATGTAGCTAAGGGAACGTCCAAGGAAAAAACTTCCAGATTTGTGGAAGAACAAGGCGTGGCTGCTCTACCAGGACAATGCACCGGCCCACAATGTCCTATCCACTGTGCAGTTTTTAGCTAATAAGAAAATCCCCATCGTTAACCACCCACCATATTCACCAGACTTGCGACTTCTACCTGTTTCCGAAAATGAAGAAGTCGTTGAAAGGACCCCGTTGTAAAGTATTAGAACATGTCAAGGGAAAAACGGCAAGACTTCTTAACAGCCTATCTTTTGATGATTTCCAAAATTGCTTCCAACATTGGAAAAAAACGTATGCAACGTCGATAGAAAAGAGGACTATATTGATGGGAAACATCATTAAGTTGTATTAGTATTTAAATAAAATAGATTTTTTACACCAGTCTTATAATTTTATTGTCACACCTCGTATATTGGTTTTTGACACAAAAAATCTTCTGGTCAGGCTCTAGGATAATTCGCCGTAGCCGATTCGCCGCCGGACCAATTCGTCGCCAGTCGATTCACCGCCGGGCTAACTGGTAGTCGACCCGATTAGCCTCCGGGCCAACATGCCGCCGAGACAAATCGCATCGCGCCGCCGTAGTTTTTGTTTCAAATTTTGTTTATTAAACGGTTTATTTATGCTTTTGTTTTAGAGCTTTTACAACTACTTTCCGATGAGATATGGTTTTTTTTGTCAAAAAAAATCAAAATGGCGAATCCAAATTGATGGAGTTTTTTATTTATTAACCGATTTATTTTAAATTGAAAACAATACGTTGTTAAGACTACGTAATACAATTTTGAACTAAAAAAATATTAAAGTGGCGCTTCCGAAATGGTGGAATTTTCCACTTATAAACGGGTATACCTATATTAATTTTAGAACATCGGATGTTTATTTATTTATAACATAACCTGTAAAAATAAATGATATTAAATTAGAGGAACCAAAATGGCGCATTTTTTTTTTTTATTTAAACACCGATATTTAATACATTTTGGGTCATAGAGGTTGCAGTTTGTGATTTTTAAATTAAACTTAAACAAAATAAAACAGTGGATCCAAAATGGCTGCTTTTTTTTATTTATTAACGGATACGTACTACATTTGGACCTTTCGTCGTGTTTAATGTCGCTAATATTTATTATTACAAGCTTTTATTTAGCTTCAGATGTTCTATCTAACTATCTAACTATCTAACTATCTAACTATCTAACTATCTAACTATCTAACTATCTAACTATCTAACTATCTAACTATCTAACTATCTAACTATCTAACTATCTAACTATCTAACTATCTAACTATCTAACTATCTAACTATCTAACTATCTAACTATCTAACTATCTAACTATCTAACTATCTAACTATCTAACTATCTAACTATCTAACTATCTAACTATCTAACTATCTAACTATCTAACTATCTAACTATCTAACTATCTAACTATCTAACTATCTAACTATCTAACTATCTAACTATCTAACTAACTATCTAACTATCTATCAAATTTTGTGAAGCGTTTTTGACACACTTCCCATTATTCGATTTGGATGAAATTTGGTACACACATAGTGGTCCCATGACAATATAACATTAAGAACAAAATGGGGTCGATGACGGTACGAGTTGACCCGGGGACAAAATAGCCGCGGTGAGTAGGTTACTATGCAAAACGCGACAATGCCCCCCCCCCCCCAAATTTAATTTCTAGATCCGCCACTGGTAGACAGTAGCGAAACGCCAGCGATCCAATTTGGGGGGGTTGGAGGGTTAAATCGTCGCCTTTCTCACGAATTGACCTAACTAACAAAATTACGAAAATTGAAATATTTTAAATATTTTGCTTGCTTACTGTTCTCATGCAACTCTTTGATCTCACGAAGTGGCATATCTTCATTACAAATAGTTTAGCTTTGGTTAATAAAATCATTTTTGTTCTAACTGCAGAAACCGACCTACCCCTTTTTCGTTTTTTAGCTCTCCTGAGCAATTTACCAAATGCTAGTTAGGTCCCTTTGTGAGAAAGGCGACGAAATGTATAAAATTTATTAACATATAACATTAAATGCATACAGTTATTTGCCTCCGCTAAGCACCCCCATCGCCACGCGCCTTCATGCCCTGGGCTCGATTTTGGAGATCTCTTCAAATGTCTAAACCGCTTTTTTATAGGCCTATAAGGTTTTCATCCACGAGGGGATTTTGAAAAGTTTGCAATAAGGAGGTGGCTTATAAATTTAGGTATATACCCTCTTTTTATTTGATATTTAAAAGAAGCATAAAATTTTTAAAATGTGGTATCACACTCAATATTTTTTTCTAATATTTTGTTTATTTTTTAGATATTGAATTTTTAATTACATCTGTATTTTTTTGAATTCGAATATTTTAAAATATTTTACACTCATTAAATGCACACAATTATTTGCCTCCAGCGCCACGCTCCGTCATGCCCCCTAGGCTCGATTTTCGAGACCTCTTCAAATGTCTATACCGCTTTTTTATAGGCCTATAAGGTTTTTCATCTATGAGGGAATTTTGAAAATTTTTCAATAAGTAGGTGGTTTATAGATTTTTAATTTATAAGAATTTCATTTTGGTGTACATTGCTTTTCCTGGATTTTTTAAATAAAAAATCCATTTGTTAAAATGAGTTTTATCTGTAACTTTTAGTGTGAAATATTATATACAGTTGATATTTTTCTTATGTGGTATCACACTCAATATTTTTTTGCAAATTTTTTGTTTGTTTTGTAAATACTGAATTTTTAATTACATCTTTATTTTTTTTAATTCGAATATTATAAAATATTTTAAACCCATTAAATTACAATTAAAAAAAATACAAACAATATCATGAAATAAAGAAGTTCGTCGTAATATTTTAAAAATTAAAAGCGGCAAAATAAATGAACCCATGACAGATCAGGTACGTTCCTGAGCCTATTAGCACACTTCAAGTGACGCTGTGATAATCAGCCTTAAAAACAGTTTTTTGTAAATATCTCAGAAACTAAAGTTCCTACAAAGTTTTTGGTTATTACACAAATTATTGACCCAAATGTAGTCCACTATATTCCGAAAACCGCATATTGATGCGATAATCCGTTAAAAAGTGAGCATTTTTTGAATTCTTTAATTGTCAAAAACCTGTCATTAGCATTACTGAATTTTGACCAAAATCTAAGCAGCTCTTTAGAGTATTGAGCACTATATTACCTAAAAGTTTTAGAAAAATCGGTTCGGCGGTATAGGAGCTATCGTATTACGGACAGAAAAAAAATACACACACACACAGACTGACGTCACGACGATATTGCTAGGATAAGTCAAAATACACCCAAATAACATATTTTTGGCGTTATCTCAAAAAAAAATCGTTAAAAACAATACCTTCTCTAGTCATTGCTACGCGGGCTAGGAAGGTAAAAAACTATAAAAAGGCACTTTAGACCAAAATGAAGGTATATCAAGAAGCGGTTTTGATATTTGAAAATGTCTCGAAAATCGAGCTCAGGAAATGTCTACTTGTTTTATCTATTTTGGCTAAAAATACCTATAAGGCCACTAAAAACCTCGAATTTGAATCACCCCGTACTTTGTGGAAAGTATTAAGAAGTATTAAAGGTCGGTATTGTGTATTGTTTTTGCAGTCAGGACAATATAAATATATATAAGAATGATTTATAATGAATTGATTGTAAATCAAATTTCACGTAAAACTATATATCGGAAAATTTTTGAAAAAAATACAATAAACCTAGGAGGCCATTAACTTATGATTAGGCAAGATAGTTAAATTGAACGGGACACTTTTCGAAAACGAATGAATTAAATATAACATAAATTTAAACAATATTGTGACAAAAATTAGGTATTTATTTTATAATAAACGAGTCTATGACCAGCCGCCGGCCGGTTTATCTTATAGCATATACATAATATTCCAATATCCACGGTAACTGCCCATTCATGATGCAAACATGAGGGCCTTGGTGTCTTTAAGCAAAAAAGACCTTATTGGTTGCTTTCAAAGACATATGCATATTATTTCCATATAGTACGTATTATTGCAATACCTAGGGTACCTTACGATGCAGAATGCAAACATATTTGAAATAGCAATATCAATGGGTATAAGTCTCTCCTTTTTGCGGTCCTTAAGATAAAATGTCCTGATTGATTATACTTTTACGCATGAATATTATTTTATTCTTGTATTCGTTACGTCAAATCATCGGCGTACAGTTGGCAAAAACTCTATCAATGTAAACTTGGTATCTGTGCATTTTTCGTACCTTTATTTCTGAATTTTTGCATCAAATTCTAACCATTGTGTAAATAGGTAACAGGGAGTATTGAAATATTACGTATATGTCTTATATGCACTTGCCTAGGGCCCGCAGCCTCAAATGGCCCGCCGCGCCGGTCCCTGGTCCAAAAACTCAATTTATTAAATTTATTGTGATGGAAAAAAATGCAAAAATAAAATAGAAGTTTCTTTAATTTAGGGTTTTGTTTTTTGAAAACTATTATTCAAATCTGGGTATATAATAGAATTGACTAAGTTATGGTGCCAAAATTTTATCGATGTGTTTTGCATAGGTAAAAAATTAGGTAAAATTTGTGACAAATTTTAAATTAGTGATGCTGCTAAACTAAGAAATTATGGATCCGCCACTATTCTCCAACTTAAATATAGTTCGTCAAAAAATTATTTAATAAATTTGTACTATGCACTCGTATATTCCACGATCTCATACGACATAGAATTTTGGGGAAACGCACGCAATGTGAAGGGAATATTTTTAAAGCATAAAAAATTATTAGGTTTATTTTTGGTGAACCATTCGACTCTTGAACCGGACCATTGTTTGTTAACAACAAAATACTAACATTTTGTTCTGTGTATATCTTTAAATCTATTATGATTGTCAAGTAAAACAATTTGGAAAAATAGGTGACTCGCATGGTTATAGTACACGACATGGAAATCTTTTGAAAATTGGAAATCCATACCACGGCAAAACCAGCTCTTATTAGAAAAAATTTTATGCTATTGATGACTATTTTTAATCTTATTAAAGTCGTGTAACTTTTGTGTTCTTTTTTTGTAACTATATAATCGCATGTTTTTTTATTATGATAATAAAATAATTTACTTTTTAAAATACTAAGTTTTTATTTAAGTTATGTACGGTCGCCCACTTTTTTATTGTCATCTTAAAACTTCTCTTGAAAGCTTGGAGTTTTAGTGGATTTTAAAAAATGCTAAAGAAAATCGATTAATAAATCATAATACTTATTTTAAACCATGCGGTTGCCAAACGATGCATTGTTCTGTTTCTTTTTACAAATGTATAAAAAATAAGAGGACATTCAAAAAGTGTGCAAGTGTACAATCAGGGAAAAGACCTGATATGTGTTTTTGCTTTTTTTAAAAAATGTCTATTCGTTCACGATGTCTATACCACAATTCTCTTAATCTTTTTAGATTAATAAGGATATTCTAATCTATTCTATTCTATTATAAGTTTACGCCTCTGTAATGGAAAAATGTCAAGGAATCAGAAACCTAGCTCCCTCTTCTATTTTGGGCTGGATACGCCCTTGTTTTGAAATTAACTAAATGGATCATAGTATGTGTATGTCTCAAAAACTATAAAAACTACAAGGGATAAAACCGTTTTATAAAATTTTAAATCCCGTTAGATCCGTTGCTCGCTCCTGTGTAAACCATTGTTGACATTCCAGCAAATATGTACCTACGTTTCCATAGTAACGCAAAACACGTTGCCTTGTAGCATAGCTAGAAATGTGTCAAAACAAACTTACGTCTAAAAGCTGTTGTGTTATAACTAATAAGTACGGGGCAAATGTGGTCTTGGGTGTTGCAAACTTGGTAAAAAAAAACAAAGTGGTTTGTTTGGTCAATACGCATATCGAGAGTTTTTTTTTGTTACTTGTGTGTTGATTAGTCCTTCGAGAAAACGGTAAGTGATATAAATATTTGATCAATAGGTAGGTAGGTAACTATTTAGACAATTGTTCATTTTGCCACTGTTATACCTCAATTAAGCAATAATTTAGTGTTAATTTTATATTTCTATATCTTTATAATGATGTGCTTAATTGATGGATAAACGGCATTACGGGTAATAGACTTTTTGTTCGTCTTTTTAATAATAAAGAGTTATGATTATAGTATCTGGGGGCACGGCAGTGCCCTGCCAAGTTCGCTGCTGTACCATCTATTCTTGAAACATTTCAGCCCATATTTGACCTATCTAAAACTCTACTTCGGAATGAGCTACGAAACTGAAACTTTGCAGTCGTAGATCTTAATAGAGTTAACAATCCCTCCAAGTTTCATGGACTTCAATAAAGTAGTTACGAAATTTCTAAAAACGTCGAAATTCCCACTCAAGTCACTCACCTACTCACTCATGTACGGATCATCAAAATTCTACTGTACTTTCAGACATGCTACAAAGCTGAAATTTTCCAGACTCATAGAAATTAACCTCAAAACTATAATTTACTTCCCTCCCCTATACATGTAAAGTTATGTAAGAGTAACATTGCCCACTTCCAGAAGCGCTAGAGGGCTGAGATTTGGCAGACTGATAGAAAATATGATAAAACTATAGAAAAAAAATTAGAATTCGGTCAATATTTTAACTTGCTACCCTCCCCTCTAAATGTAAAGTTATGTAAAAGTAACATTGCCCACTTCCAAAAACGCTCGACAGCTGTTTTTTGGAAGGCCGATAGGAACTATGAGAAAACTATAGAAGAAAATTAAAAAACCCAAAATTTTAATTAACTTCTCTCCCCTCTAAATGTAAAGTTATGTAAAAGTAACATTGTCCACTTCCAAAAACGCTAGAGAGCTGAGCTTTGGAAGACTGATAGGAACTATGATAAAACCATAGGAAAAAATAACAAGAAATTGCAAAAGTTTTGAACAATATTCCGCATATTTTACTACTTTAAAACTTAAATATTATCCAAATCCTTCAATACAAATATTAAAATGAAAGGTTCTTACAAGTTTCGAAATGTTTTTCTAAACTTGGCTATTACGGCTGCAAATGACTCTTAGGCACAGTGCTAAAAAAGTTTGGCTGAAATAGCAAAGTTTAAAAAAACATTTCGAAACTAGTAAGAACCTTTCATACTTCATATAATACTTCCTGGTTGTTATTTGTGACAATCGTAAATATACTTGTTTGCCTATTTTTATTTTTAAAATATTCTTATGACCAGAGCTGGGCAACAGTTAACTACAAAAGTAGTTTACTCTTTCTTCTGTAAAAGTAGTTTTATTACAACTCCTTTTTTCTCCTAGTACTCAGTTACCTATATTTGATTAATTTTAACTACTTTTTTATAAATATTTATTTACTTTTTTATGCTAATATTATAATGATAAAGCGTAAAAAATAACCGGCGATATACGTATGCTCAGCGCCGGTTTAAGGGCCTACCAGGCCCTAGGCACTAGTGGTAAGACGGGCCCCTTCCCCCTTTACAAAGCCGCGCAAAAAAAGGTACGGCGAGACAACTTGTGTTTTTTATATTTTTTTAACAAAACTTCTTTTTCACTTAATAATTTTGAGTTTCTGCCAAAACAATATTTGGATATTTTGGAATCATACATATCTGATAGACATTTTAGAGTAAAACAGGAAGACTCATACTCAAATTTAAGAGAAATTCAAGCAGGCGTGCCCCAAGGTTGCGTACTAGGCCCTTATCTATACTTATTATAAACTTGCGATATCCCAAAGCCAGAAAATTGTCACTTAGCAACATTTGCAGATGATACTGGCTTATTGACGGTAGAAAAATCTATTGAAAAATGCATAGAAAAACTTCAGGATGCAGTCACCGAAGTTCACAGTTGGACCACAAAGTGGCGAATAAAATTAAATGAAACCAAATCAATTCATGTTGATTTTACAAACAAAAATATAAATCACATACAAATAACAATTAACAACATTCCCGTACCATATTCAAATCAGGCAAAATATCTCGGTATAACACTTGATGCCAAATTGCGCTGGAAAGCACATGTTAAGAAAAAAAAAGAAGAACTTGAGATAAGGTATAGAAAAATGAACTGGCTAATTGGAAGGAAGTCCAATTTAACAATTCATAATAAGTTACTGCTTTATAGACAAATACTGAAACCAGTATGGACATATGGTATTCAACTATGGGGTTGTGCTAAAGAGAGTAACATTCTAGTTTTACAGAGATTTCAAAATATAGTATTAAGAAACATTGTGAATGCACCTTGGTACGTTCGAAATAGTGACCTTTATCGAGATCTAAAAATCGAAACTGTAGCAGAGACTACGCAAAAAGCCATGAAGATAGACTTCATCGGCATGTGAATGTGGAAGCAATCCAGCTTCTAGACAATACTATGCTAGTTCGAAGACTAAAAAGAGTGAAGCCGTTTGAGCTAGTAAACTAAGTGAATTATATAAAACAAAATAATGCTACAAACACAACACAATTGTGAGTTACAGACTAAACAAAGCGGGGAGAACTGTTGAGTGAACCCTAAGTTTAAATCTGACTTTTCTAGTAAATTAAGTTAAAACAAAATTGCTAATTAGTCTTACTGACTAGATTGTAATACAATAAACACAGTGTGTTTGACAAATAAAAAAAAATAATAATTTTGAACTTTTACATGTCAGGATCAAAAATCTTTTAATGTTCACAGGAAAAATTATTACACAGCCTCACATAAAAAAATAGGTAATGTCGGTCGAGACAGACCTTAATATTCCTATGTATTTTTTCCTCAGGAAAGACATCTAAATTTTCTCCAGTGAGACAAAGACTTTTTTAATCCCGGATTTGATTTATTTTTTGTAGAATTCGGTTATAAAAAAATTTAGATAAAGAAAATTAAATTTTTTGCTATATTAAATAAGTCTTATCCCCGAAAATTTGAACCAAAAGCAACTGAAATCCAAAAACTTTTTGAAAATTACAAAAGTAAGTAAAAAATTGTAAGAAATTGGGGGGGGCCTCTTTTTAGAAAATTATTAAATACCTAGATTTAAAAAGAGTTGTTGTTTCAGAAAAAAACCAGTAATAAAAAAATATTTTTTTTTATTTAGTTCTTACACCACAATAAACTTAAAGTCAAATTAAGTTTTTGGACCAGGGCCCTGCGGGCCCCTTGAAGCTCCGGGCCCTAGGCAAGTGCCTAGAGTGCCTATAGGATAAGCCGGCGCTGCGTATGCTTTGTAATGATAAAAGCGGTTATATGTTTAAACACTAACTACTTGCAGATTCATAGCAAAAGGATATTTATTTTAACAAGTGTTCTTAAAAATATCATAAAAACAATTGAGCTCCCAAACTAAAAAACTAAGAAAAAGTAGTAAACATATTATTTGAACCATACTATACTTTCAGGGCCTTATACAACTCAATGATTAGAACCAATTGCATTATGTATGCAAGGCAAAAGTTACGATAGGTTCTTATTTTGCACCTTCTTGGCATTGGGCTTTCAAAATGAATAGAAATAAAAATACAAAAGGCACACTAGACAAAATGGGAAAAGTTTAGTCCAACGTCTCCCCGTGGGTGACGATTACAAAAATGATTTTGCTGATTTAGTATATAACATAACAAGAGATGAAAGTGACAAATTTTACACGAGCGTGAATGTTGTAAGCAGAGTTAAACAACACGCGAGTGTAAGAGAGATACTTTCTATCGAGTTGTGTATGCTATTTTTCCTACGAACACTGTTGAGCTATACTATTTTTTGTAAAAATTGTCTTCAATTTTGTACAAATCAAATGAAACTGCTTTTCCGGACATCTGTGGACAAGTACTTTGCAACACATGTACGGTAAAGTATGGTGACAGTTAACGTCATCGTACACTTTTCAATACATGTGCGGAAAAGTAATTTTTAACACATGTGCGGAAATATTTCTGCACACGGTTTAAATTGAACGTTTTCTAAAGATGCAAATCGCGTGGAATCCATCATTTTCATATGTGGTCGAAGAAAAACATATATTTCAAATTTTAATATATTTCTTTTACGATTACATAACCGCGATACCTACGTACTAAAACGTTTATTTTAAAAGTTTTTGTTAAATTAAAAATAATTTGTCTAATTATAAACTTAAAATGAGTTATATCAGCGGCGTAGTGAAGGTTTCATGCGCCCGGGGCCAGGTTAAAGTTTGGCGCCCCCCACCCATATAAATGTAATGTAATGTAATGTAAGAGGCGCCTTTCGGCGCCCCCTGACATTAGCGCCCGGGGCAGGTGCCCCGGTCGCCCTGCCCTCACTACGCCGCTGGTTATATGTTTGTTTGTTAAAATATTAGATCGTGCACCAATAGTTATTTAAACAACAAGGTTTGAAAACGACTCTTTGCACTCGATCGAGACAGTTTGGAAGACCGAGCCGAAGGCGAGGTCTACAAGTCGAGGGAGTGTGCAAAGAGGTTTTCAAACGAGTTTTTTACAATATTTTTCATACGACTGCTAATAAAGACAGAAAAATCAAGTTTTAATTTAACTTGTTTTTATTTCCGACATTTTTACAACAAAACTTTAAAAATTCAATTTTTTGACGTATCTAATCAACATACGAGCAGTGACGGTTGCTACGGAACTAATCCAACTTATATTGATGGGTGACAACAACAAAAATCACAATGACGGGAGACCCGTATGCAGAAATAACATAGGCGTGCGCAAAAATGACATAAGCGTGTGCAAAACGTTTTGCACACAGCGTGCGCAAAATGCCATTTTCAGATCGTGTTCTCCGTGCGCAAAACCCCCTTTTACAAGACAGTCGTATAAAAAATCAATTAAACGCAATGATTCCATCCATTTTGCATCCAACGCCAGCACATGAACGATACAAACTGATGCGAAGGCTACCGAAACCGTCCCCTAGCAATGGCGTCAAGCCTTTTTTTACTAAAATCAATTAAACCCCATTATTCCACCTCTTTTGCAAACCTAAATATAGTTACGTCTGTATGACCTTTCTAATGAGCTTCATGCGGTGCTTGCTAACCTTTTTTTAAAAATGTATGGTCTCCAACAGAAATTGATATTTTTGAGGTCATTTTTTTTTTAAGAGAAAAAACCAGCCGATAATGGATACGTATCCAAATACACTGCCATGAAAATTGAAAAATGCATGAGAAGTTAGAATAACCATAATGATAAGAGGCCCAAGTCAAGGTCTTTATACTTAAACACAGGTTGCACACAGAATTTAAATCAGTATCCATCGTTGTGAATGACAAAAACAAAATCGTCCAGGATCATAAATGAAAATGGTCTAACAGTCCAATGGCAAAAACAGAATTCCTAATAACTAGAGATTATACAAAAACGTCATTAATCAAAACAGGACAAGAGAAAAATCAAAGTTTAGTATAAAGTCTTTCATCAAAAAGGACAAAAGAGAGGCCGGGCCTAGCATGAGCAACTCCTTCTTTCTTTTCGTGTATACTGGTTCCGTCTCTCTTCCTCTCATACAAATCGGTTTGAACCGATCCGAACCTCTTGTTCAATTATTTGCAAGTTAATCCTAACGTAGCGTAGGGTCCTGCTTAATAAAAATGCAGTATGTGCTATAGCAATCCCTATGTAGATAGGGCGTTTTCTTTAGGCATGGCAGTTAAAGAAATTGCAGTGAAGGACGCTTCAATTGCATAGCAATATCAGAACCGCTCTTCTTTGGGTGAACGCCTCAAGCTAGGCCCGACCCCCTTTTATGATATTGTCCTTTTTGATTTTGTCCGGTTTTGATAAAAGACGTTATACAGAACTGCGATTTTGCTCTTGTCTTGTTTTGAAGAATGACGTTGTTGATAATGTCCGGTTATTATTAATTCCGTTTTTAACATAGGACTGTTATGCTATTTTGCTTTATGATCTTAGATGATTTTTTATTTGTACTTTATGATAAACTATGGGGGCGCCAGAATTTGACCAATCATGTGAACTTAACTGGACGACTGTAGCTACCTGTTGCCATAAAACAAATGGCTTCAGGCAACGAAGTGACGTAGATATTACATCTTATTGCAGGGCTATCAAAACGGACGAGCCACGATCCTCCACTTTGTTGACGTCACATCCGGGGCTGATTTTTTTTTGATGGTCACGTTACGACACAGCTGATTATCTTTAATATATTGAAGTTGGAATGACGGTTCATGAATATTTGATTTTTTTTTAAGCCGGTTTTGAGATTGTTTTTACTATATTCTTTCAGAACAATTTTTTTTAAATCAATAGTAATCCCTAATTCTTCAGAGCCGCAGAAGCGAATGTGACAATCACAGATGACAAAGTCAAATACATGTCGAATATAATAGTTGGCATTTGGTACATGGCGGGTAATTTGAATTCAAAATAAGGAATGCTAAATCTTGAAGATTTTGACCTTTTAATCATGTAGCTTCCTTACAAAACTTTGGTGGAATATCGGGATGGTGTCTGAGAATATTTCACTGAAATTTTGCGGAAATCTGTAGTGCCATTTTGAAAATATCATAAAAAAACGTCTGACCTCCCATAAGACCCAATGTAAAATTTAGCCCCCGGAGAACAGCTGATTTTTTCAGGGTCGTGGCCTGTATTTTTGTGTTGGCCTTGCTTATTGCTATGGCATTACAGTTGGCCAGCCAGGTTCAATTAAGGTCACTATATAACGAAGTTCCTTCTTAGAAGGAACTTCGTTATACAGTGACCTTAGGTTCAATGACCTTTCAAATTCTGTAGGTAACCTGTGTTATAATGCCCTTCAGCCCAAGTAAAGTCGAATTCCTACCGACCAAATCTGCTAAGATTATCAATGGAATAATTAATTAAGTAACTAAACTCCATTCCATAATTTTTGAGATAACTTTTTGATAGTTATCAGCTGTTTACCGTAACAAATAGCATAGGCCAATAATAAAAAAGTTGTAAAAAGTTGTCTCAAAAATAATGATATGAGCTGTAGGTATTCTATTATTTTTGCAGGATTTTGTGCGAGTTTATAGGAATTCTAATTGAATTTATCTCTAGTTGTTTTTTTAATTCAAGTAAAATTTGCTCAAAAGTTAATACTAATAATTTTGTTTATGTCGCGTCGGCGTCCTTTAGACATAAATAAGTAAATCACATAGTAAATTATTAGTCAATTTAAATACTAAAATTAGGCAAAATAAGATCAAGTACTTTAAATTTGGCCATAAAACAATTGCAGTATCGATTACTTCAGGAATCTCTTAAAAAAATAAAAAGTCTTTGCATTCCCCTACATTTTTTTTATAAACCAATGATCAGAAAGTTATATTCATCTCCATTATTTATATTAAAATTAATCTCCACAGGGTCTTCTAAAGAGCTGAGCACTTTTCAAGGGTTTCGGGTGCTTTCTATGGAAAATAGAAAAAAACTGACTCGCCCAACCCTCTTTCGAGTTTCTTGTTGTTTCTTTTTTTTAATAAAATTCCAGCAAGTTTACGAGTATCTCCCAGACCAACTTATTCTAGACGCTATACGCCAAACCTCTTTTGGGAGAAGGGATTTATTTTTTGTTAAATTTCCAGAATTCCCCCCACTTGAGGTAAAACTGGAAACTATGTTATTTAAAGCGTTTCTCGACTCTAAATATTCTGAGGGCGTCTGCAAAACAAAGATCGTTTTTAAAAACTTAATTTAAATAGTCTGTCTGCCAGTCTGGATAAAAAGATCATTTTTAAAAAACTTTTTTAAGTTTTGGTTTTGCAATAAAGTACCTACTCAAAAAGTGGTGGGTGCAATTCTAGATAAAAAATTTCATATTTTCTAAAACCGGTCTGAACATCGAGAACTTCAAAAAAAAGGATTTTGTTTTCCAGGGTGAGTAATAAGTAGGTATAGACAAATGAAGAAGGCTCATTTTTTAGCGTATTATAAGACTAAAAGATCCTGTGATAACAGGTCCGCAAAGTTTTCTATACCGATCTACAGGGTGATAAAAATGTATTTGCCTCTATACTTTTTTGCGATTTGCTACTGGTGGAATCTAAAATACAAAAAAAGTGGTGCGCTGTCTTTAGAACTTTTTGGTCTGCTATCCTAATGTAGAGAACAATAAAAGCATTGTTTTGTAATTCGTAATTTTTTTTTAAATCAATCATCTCGCGAATTATTTTTAATTTTTTTGCTCGATAGCGGTTGCAGCGGCGAAAAAACTTTAAAAAACTAAAAAGTTACCAGATAAAATATCGGATTTATTCTGTATTTTTTTAATCTACCAGTGGCTTAACAAAAAAAAGTTCCGATGGAGGAAAGTGGGCTATACCTGAAAAAATATCACCCCGTAGATTTTTACTACTATGTATTACGCTTAATAATTTACGACCTATAGCCAAATGCGCGTTCTAAATTTGAGCTAAATATCCTATAAAAAAAAACTGCAGCTATAAAGAAAAAACTAACAAACATTGTAACTTCAACAGCCTGTAGCTACGTTTCATAACTAAGCATTAAAATAGGCAAAGAAATCACCCTTTTCATATGTCCACGTACTTATGGCTCATCCTGTATATTGCTGACATAAATGGACCCCTCCTCTCACTTTTGAACGGAGAGACATATCGATTTCTGGTAAAAAGATTATTTAAACTAAGTGACAGTTATGTCAAACTAACCTAATGTCAAAAATTTTATATAACCTTAAAACTTTTGAATAGGAAGTGGTGACATGTAATACCTATTTTGAAAGGTATTTTGATTCTCTATTTGGCAGAGTTTAAAGTTTTAAAATACATGGAGTTTCTATACAGTACCTACATTTTTTTTAATTTAAACCAGAGGGGATGATACATTTAGATACAAAATTTATCATGTTAGAATCATGTTTAATGGTTTCTTCAGTCTATTGACGTCCGCAATATATATTATATTTAACGATCAATGATCTCTATATATATAACTGGATAGGCCTTTACATATATGGAAAGTGAGGCAAAAATATTAATATTTTTCGTAGAGAGAGCACGCTGCGCAGGAGGTGCTACCTTTCCTTTTTTACTTTTACTCTACGATTATATTATGTGGTTTTAAAAGTTCGCGGACGTTTGATTTTTATAATCTATAAATGGATTTTTACTGCGATTAATAATTAATCATAAAGTTTTTTAAATAATCAAAGCTACTTACTTCAAAAAGGAAACCGGTTATTCACTCCTATAAAACTCGTTTTTAGAAGCATCGTATTCCCATTTTTTATTTTTTGTTCAACAAAAACAATTTCAAAAATATACTGACAACATTGACAGACACTTTAATGACAAATTACAAATGACAATCTCCTTGAAGTATTAAGTTCACAGAATATAACCGGTGATTAGAACTTAGAGAGAAAGGTTGCATACTGCTTAGCATTCATTATATGTTCTCACTCTATAAAAACTCATTAAATTTTTGTCTCAGTGGCCTATATACGTAATGTATAGCCGTGGCCGTTCCAGTTACTTCGTATATAATCCATTGTTAACCATTGCTTAAAAAAAAATTAATTTAAATATCGGGAGACATGCAATAAAACATTAGAGTGACTTAGAGTTGCGCCGACTTTTGTCTAGGGAAGCCCGATTTTTAGACAGTTTGACAGGTGTTAACATTTTCCACTATACTCAGAACTTTTTGTTGGAACGGAGGATTAAAAGGATTTTATACTTGCGGAATCGCGTATGTGAAGAAAAGTTAGAACGCAACAAAATCATATAATTTTTACACTGCTATTTCGGTATTCGCTTGCTATAACTAAAAATGGACAACAGCAAAGCTGATCAATTTTACACAAGTCTAGCAAACTTCAGCTGAAACAAATAGCTACTACCCTTGTCCAGCATTACATCGCACATCTAAGGTCACTAGTGATCTAGTGAGCTTACGCACACCCGGTTTAGCCTCATCCTAAAGCAGTTCTTTTCTTAAAAATTGAAACTCGTAAAAGGGGAAATAGTTTTTCTTTATCTCCTCTGGGAGTACGTGAAACTCTCGAAAAGGGCCCAATTAGGTACATTCTGTGTTATTTAAGAACTTTACTACTTTATTTTTAGGATGAAAGAAGAATCAAAGTAGGTAGGTAATGTCAGCCAGCGATGGAATTTTCAAACCAAAACGGAAATTCGCCAACGTTCCAATTCACAAGGCAGAAAAAGACAAAATCACCGAATCTCCAAAACTTAAAAAGACATATTCGGCAAATTTTAGTTCAACAAAGAGAAAACACAAATCTGAAACCACCATAAAAGAAGATAATAGTAATTTAGATAGAAATGACAATAATTTAACGCAAAAGTATAGTGAAGTAGTTATAGAAATGCCACAGCCTATTGCTAGTGCAAGAAAGTCAAATTCAAAAGTATTAAAGAAAGAAATTGCAAGACTTAATGAAGAAAATGAAGAATTAGTTACAAAATTTAATGAATTGGAAGAACTGTCTGTAGAAAGAATCCTAAAACTTAAAGAAAAATTATCGACAATTCAAAATTTAAACACAGAATTTTCAAACGAAACAAACTACGTGAAACAACAATTTAATGAACTACTAAAAAACTACGATAATATTAAAAAAGAGTTGGAAATGAAGAAAGTATGTAAAAACTGTGGCGAAATTCAGCACGTGCTGAAGAAAGTGACCGAAGAGAAAGAGAGTGTGACAAGAAACAATCTGGAGTTAAATGAAGATTTGCATATGTTAAAGACCGTGGTTTATAGGTAGTTAAAATAAAATTATTAGTCAAATTGGTTGTATGTCATCAATCATTTTCGTTCAGAAGCAAAAATAGTGGGTTATAGGCATACGTTCTTTCGCGCAGTTTATCGCGAAGCGGCTGCCGTATTTTAAAGTTCGCATGCGCCATTGTCTGTATTTTTTACTCTCGTAAATTGTTGCCATGTCTTTCCCTCTCACGTAAATCGGTGTTGTGGAAGTTCACAACCGAGCAATACTCTACTTTTGTACCGACCAAACAAAAACGTAGCTGTGTTAGATTAGGTTTCTAGTTAATTTCCCCTGGTTAGGTTTTCCTAATTTTTGTTAGAACACGTTAGGCCAGGTCAAGTTAGATCAGGTAAAGTAACCTAATCTATATATTTTGAGTAACGTGCCCTAGCCCAACAAAATAAGTTATTTTGTTTCAAGCTTTTAGGATAAATATTAGGACCTGGGAATATTGACTGAAAACCGAACATAACACCTTTGCATTTTTTACGGTTGGAACAAAAGTCCACAGCCGCTAGCTAGACTTGAGCTTCCACAGCACGCGCTTACGCGCGATGGAGATAGTAAAAAATAATTTACTTACTGAGCGGTAAAAGACACATCCAAATCCCATTTTTGTAACTGCGCATTCAATACTGCTCTCTTTTTTTTCTTATGTAAATACTATCCCTCTCTCTCCCTCTCATTTAACTCGGTATCATGAAAATAAATTTCTTCGAGAAGAAATAATTGTTGTTTTTAAACCCAAAAATATAGAAAAATAAAAAATTCTTTGTCCTTCTTCCGTGTCTGGATCGGAGTTTGATCACAAATATAACCTAACATAGGGTCCAGCACCTGACCTATGACCCGAAAAATAGATTTCCAAAATAGATTTTTAATCAAAAAGCTTTTTAAAAAATAGTTTAAAAAAAAGAATATTTCAAAAAATATTTTTTAAATGTTTTTAGTTTTCGAAAACTTATTTAATTGGCATAAGAGGGAGAGAGAGGGAAACAGTTTACATAAGAAGAAAAGATATGGAGAGTGGTGAATGCGCAGTTGAAAAAATGAGGTTTGGATTTGTCTATCTAGGTTTGGCACCTAATAGGTTGACGGCCATGTTCAGCTGTTGAAGTCTCCACATAGACCTTCCGCTGGGAGAAGCCAAAAAACACAAAACTTTGCCTGCATGCCTGATAAAGCCATAACTTTCTCGTTTTTTATGCTACCTATCCCTTATTTTAGTCTACACAAAATATTTCATTATAAAATAGATGCGGTTTAAAATTACCTATAAGTACTAGCATAAAATATATGGATCAATCACTTACCTTTTCTGTTTAAAGGAACTATTTTTAAGTTAAACTTACTCACCAAAGATTCATTATTTGAATGAAAAATCCAAATTTTCATTAGGTAAGTCATCTATTTTGAATTTTTAAAAACTGCTGCTATTAACTTCGGGTGCTAATTAGTCAAATTAAATTTCGATTAGTGGGTATTTTGATCCACTAACCCAAAAACTGATTTTTGTGGGAATTTTAATATTACGTTTTTATTTATCACGCCAATTGACTGTGTCCTATTATCGTTATTTTTCTATAATAAAGATCTTTTAGCACCTTCCTAGCTCTGCAGCTATACGTAAAACCTATGCACGCGTTATACAGTACTACTTAACAAATACAGTCGAACCTCTATAACTCGAACCTGAAGGGACAACCAAAACAGTTTGAGTTATGGAGAGTTCGAGTTATAGAAACTCGAGTAACATAGGTTAAAATACATGTTAAAAGTGCAGGGACCGCTTAAAAGGTTCGAGTTATAGATGGGGTTCGAGTTATAGAGGTTCGAGTAAGAGAGGTTCGACTGTAGTAGACCCAATTGAAATACTTATCTCGTCGTTTTATTCTCTGCTTCATCCATTTTTAGAAATATAACGGAGGTGGCAGTCTCCAAATCAAAGCAGGCCTGTGGTTCGACTCTTAGCCTTATCTCATATTCCAAATTAAATAGTTGGCCAACAAAATCAAATTTTTTTAGCTCATCAGTTCTTAGCACGTTTTCTGGCACAGTGGCCATATGGGGACCAATATATATTGGAACAAGTTTAAACCTCCTTTATTAAAAGGATTCCTGCCAAAAACTACACCTTCTGCTCTTGTGAGGTTGGAGACGGGGTCGGTTCATCTTAAGTGCCTGGTTTTTTAGTTTTGTATTAGCTTTCTTCAATGTGCCGCTCACGCCTGCATTACATTTGCCTTAGAAGACAGCTTGACTTGCAAGAAATCAACTGAACAAAAATATATTTTTTGCAGCCATTAACTTACCTGTACCTATCTGCCGGTTTAATTGTTTTTTCGGGTTTCGGGGGGGATAAATGGATCTCTTTTTTCAAACCCATGGTTGATCTCTTTCAACTAGTTTACCATGCTCTAGGAGTTCTAGGACGCAACAACAAAAAGATAATAACTTGTTTACTGGTGTTTATAATGTACCCCTTCACCTCACCTGCGGCACAAGCGCCGCTGTTTGAAAACGAAATTGCAAAAAAAAATATGAAGAAGGCGTGAAATATCGGTTTTGCCTGGGGCGCAAAAATCTTAAAGCCGGGCTTGGGGATACCCATCCTATTGACTAAATGCTTGAATTATTATTTTAGATTAAATCTCCAACTAGAACGATACCAAGACAAACTACGCAAACACAATCTATCCATAGACAAGTATCCGATGTTAGCCAAAAATCTAGAGTCTTCCGCAGCTTCTCAAACTCAGGTCAAAGATGGTGATATTGTCGATTCTCTGTCGTTAGAGCATCGCAACCATAAACATACGCCATTGTCATGGGGTAAGAAATAAGTTCCCGGTTCGCCCGGCACGGCATGAATTGAAGTTTAATAAAAGGAACTAAAAGTTAGAGCACGTATCTCGACGTAACGTATGTTTCACCAAGGCCAACAAAAAAATAGAGGCAACGACCCTGAAAAAATCAGCTGTTCTCTGGGGGCTGACTTTTACATTGGGTCTACAGATTTCCTCGAAATTTCAGTGAAATATTCTCAGACACAATCCCGATATTCTACCAAACTTTTGTAAGGATGCAAGATGATTAAAAGGTTAAAATCTTCAAGATTTAGCATTTCTTATTTTTAATTCAAATTACCCGCCATGTACCGCATGCCAATTGTTATATTTGACATGTATTTCACTATGACATCTCTGTTTGTCACATTCGCTTCTGCTTTAAGTTTAATTTTTGTGTGAGCTAATGAAGCGGCTCTGAAAAATTAAGGATTACTATACATTAAAAAAAAATTGTTCTCCAAGGATATAGTAAAAACAATCTCAAAAACAGCTTTAAAAATAAATCAAATATTAACCGTCATTCCAACTTCAATATTTAAAAGACAATCAGCTGTTTCGTGACGTGACCATCAAAAAAAAATCAGCCCCCGATGTGACGTCAACAAAGTGGAGTATCGTGGCCCGTCCGTTTTGATAGCCGTGGTTTCACATGTGAAGTTTCTTCGGAACGTAAAATACGTATTACAGGCGGTGTAGCATTACACCAGATAACATAAGCCGCGTCCAGACCTGAACATTTCGACGAACATTGAGCCGCGCAACAAGCAGAATGGCGACCAAAAACGAGAATGGGGATTTTTGATTTCGACGAGCAGAATAACGAACGGAGCGCTTATGGCACATATGCTATCTGTTTTTTTACCCTTCAAGATTTAAATATCTGATAGACGTTTTATTTTGTCCCGTCCAACCCAGCGAACCCATTCGTCTTCACTAACTAGCTTGCTCTCTTTTTTCTCTGGGGAAATCCGAAAAGTGATGAGAATTCGACGAACCGTTCTCCAATTGGTAAAGTCGTGTCCATACCTAAACATTTCAACGAACATTGAGCCGCGCAACGAGCCAAGCGGCGAACAGAACACTAGTTTGGACGGGGTCTTGATCGTGTTCGCGAACGACTCGCCAAATCCTAGTCATTCACATCGCTTGTTCGTTTTTTCCCAGATATCAAATATAATGCGCGCGAATGGGTTTGTTGGTTTAAACGGAACAAAATAAAACGTCGACCAGACATTTGAATCTTGAAGGAAAAAAACTGGGAGCATTTGTGGGAACAGTACAAGAGTTAGTTATTCGGCCTACATAGTCGGTTCCTGCTCTGATCCGCGCAATATCGTATGCATTATCGTTACCTGGTGCCCCTACTCGTTGCGCTGCTCAATGTTCGTTGAAATGTTCAGGTGTGGACGAGGCTTTAGGATTTTCAAAATTGTTAACAGGCCCAATTCAAAAGAGTGTTTGATTCGGTGCTCGGCTTGTTACGCGGCTCAATATTCAGGTCTGTAAGAGGCTTTATATTATGCTGTAGGGTAACCAGAATTTTAATTTAATTTTAGGTAGTGTAAATACCCACACTCTGGGTCCTCTATTGGATGCCTATCAAGATACAATTAACGAAAAAGACGAAATTATTCAAGATTACGAAGCTGAGTTGTCAAAGTTCACAGGAAAATTAAAAGAGGTAATTTTCTCATAAAACATATTTATTTTATTTATTTTGCTAAACAGATACCGAAATTTAATCATAATATATTCTGGCACATAAAAGCAGCTTAATGATCTTACAGAATATCGAATTGCAATTTGCGGCACTAATATGGCAGTGCTGCAATATTAGTGGATATTTAGTTAACATGTGCCACTGGCTCTGGCAGTAATTAATTTTGAATCTTTAGCCACGGATCACCTAAGATCCGTGCTTTAGCCTTTCTGAATATCTGTGTGATCTAATACGATCTCATTTCCAAACAGTATCGTAGCTAAACTATGAGCGCTCAGGGCTGAATTCATAGGATTAAATAGCTAAACGTCTTTGGTTAAAACTAATATCGTGGAAAGGAAAACAACATAATGATGAACAGCAGGTCAAATACGGAATATTAAGTATATACAGCAGGTATTGTGAGTATGACCCTACACAGTATGCCTGAATGAAGTATAGGTTACATAAAAATGGTTCCAAAAACTAATAGGGCTGTCTAACAAAACATATGATCAAATCCAAGATGTCTTCCATAGGACAAACAAACCGATTTCCCATAAGCCGTAATGTTAACAAAAACGTAAATTTCACAAAAACGACAAGAGCTTTAGTCTCAAAAATTAATCAGTTTTAAGAACGGATCCTTTGTGCATATGGGAAAAATGCGTTTTTCTTAAAAAATATTAAACTAAAGCGAGAAAATCTGAAATAAATGAGACCATGTTTTCTTAAAAAAAGTAGGTAGTAGGTTTCTGTTTATTTTGTTTTTTTTTTCTAGTTTTTTTACTTATTTTGAATTATTACATGGGCGCACCAAGGGGGCGGGGGGCTAGGGGCCCGGACCCCCCAAACCACATTTTTTTAGATATTTTCCATATATTTCATGAATAAACAGAAAAAATAGCATAAAGTACAACATTATGGGACCTCTGGGGGCCCCCAAAGATATCGGGCCCCTAAAGGTTTTGGGTCCCCCCAAGACATATTTCTGGGTGCACCACTGATTATTATGTCAAGTTTTTTTGCTGTTGTGAATTGCGGCAGCGGAGGAAGTAATGATAATGTTAGTTTTCATTGAATTTGAAGTTTTTTGACCAACGAATCAATGAACTATCAGCTTCTTTCAAAGAGCTCACTTCAAGGCTCACTTAACAGAGACGAAATTGAAATAGACTAAACTTTTCTCATCAGATTCAGGTTTTCTATTAGGATCTTTTGTTGTACTTGACTAAACCTTTTGCTAAGTAATAGGCCTTCTATAGAGTTAAACTGTGAAAAATATTTCACTATGATTTTTCGGTTTAGACAAAGTTTAATCGTGTTAACCCTCCAGTAGTGACATGAAAAAGAGGCACAACTTATAGGTAGGTCAGTCCAACAGATCAATATACACATATGAGTTCCAACCGAGGTTAGTCAAGCAAACTTTTAATAAATACTTTACAAAATATGTTTATTTAAAAAAATATAAGTAAATATAATATAAAAAAAAACTTGCATAATTAAAATACAGTTTTTCCTTGTCATTGGCCTCACACACTGTACATCACCATATGATTTTCCATGAACTATAATACATAGGACCTAAGTACAGTCAAACCTATGGTTCATCAGCTCACAACAGTACTGTTCAAATTTTACAACAGTACAATATTCGCTGTTGTATTACTACTATTACTTTTATTACAGTTTTTTTGTAACAATATTTGCTCAATTATGTATCTAAAAGTTTATGCAAATAAATATATACTCTACTCTACAATTGGGCGTAACAGCATATGACCCATTAGGACCCAAGTTTTTTTGAGAGAAATTAAAAAAAAATCTGAGAGAACTTATTTGTTTTTCTTGTGGTCATCAAAGTCAACAAAGATGACTTTTTTTTCCATCTATTTTTTGATGCCATAAAAAATTTTTTTTGGTAATAAGCTCAGAACAGTACCGTAGAAATTTCACAACAGGACTCATAGTAGGTCCAGTCAGATGCTATACAAATTTTACGGTGTACAAGTTTCAGGTGTCAAAAAGCCTGGAAATAAAGGAAAATTTGCACCAAAATAGTTTAAGATAAAAAGAGGTATGAGTTAGGGAGATTGTCAAATTCACCAGTTTATTCTAAACTGTTTTGAGGTCTGTAAAATAAATATTTATTAAAGAAAAAGAAACTTTGATGATACAGGACTCCACTGGACACTATACAGGACGCTACACTATCAAGAGTTTATTTAAGAGTTCTATAGGATGGTGTACAAATTTGGTTCAGCTCATTACCCACACTTTAACCTCATATTGTTTTCTTTTTCTTTCATCTCTAGACCCTTTTTTCAACCATATTTTTTTTAATGTTCAACCGTTTTGAAACAATAATCCATTCAGGAGAGACCCAGTCAGGATCATTGCTGTATTCTAGTTTTGAAAGTTGCTTGCCTAGAATAGTAAAAAAATCATAGTGAAGTATTTCTTACAGTTTAACACAATTCTATGTTACACTTCTGCAAAAGGTCCACTCGAGCACAAAAAAAGATCCCAATAAAAAATGTTGCCAAAATGGCAGTTACATATTTATCCAAAACAAACCTGACAAAAAACTTTCGAATATTTCAATTTATCCTCTGTTGTCAGGTAATAGAGCACTTATCCACTTTCTTTTCCCTTATTTGAGCTGATACCTAGTTCATTTAAATCAAGATGATTTTTTAAGGTCAAAATACTTGGCATTCCATCAAAACTAACATTATCAAGATCTCCCCAGCTGCCACAATTCATAACAGCACAGAAACTAATAATAATTATTCAAACTGAGTAAAAAACTAGAAAAAAAAAGTTAAAAAAAAACAAAATAAAAACATAACCTGACTTAAAACTGTTTGGTTTTCACTTTCTCCAACGTCGATCATGAGGATACGAGTGATCCCCGTCTGGAACACGTCCTGATAGTCAGGAACAAATGTTCCATGCCAATCCACGACCGGACCGGTTTCGACCTTTTGGGCCATCCTCAGGTGAATGTAGGCGATAGCTCCGTGTAGAGCATAAGTTGTGTGAAACCACCAGAAACAACTACTCCGAGGGAAAATACCCCTACCGGCATTGAATTATACTGATGGTTTAAGGCTTTCGTTGGGAACTTGTTAAAACTGTTTGTTTTTTTCTCCAACGTCGATCACGAGGATACGAGTGATCCCCGTCTGGAACACGTCCTGATAGTCAGGAACAAATGTTCCATGCCAATCCACGACCGCTCCGGTTTCGACCTTTTGGGCCATCCTCAGGTGAATGTAGGCGATAGCTCCGTGTAGAGCATAAGTTGTGTGAAACCACCAGAAACAACTACTCCGAGGGAAAATACCCCTACCGGCATTGAATTATACTGATGGTTTGAGGCTTTTGTTGGGAACTTGTTAAAACTGTTTGGTTTTCACTTTCTCCAACGTCGATCACGAGGATACGAGTGATCCCCGTCTGGAACACGTCCTGATAGTCAGGAACAAATGTTCCATGCCAATCCACGACCGGACCGGTTTCGACCTTTTGGGCCATCCTCAGGTGAATGTAGGCGATAGCTCCGGAGTAGTTGTTTCTGGTGGTTTCACACAACTTATGCTCTCAATTTTTTATAGTACTTTTAATTCCGCTTCTTTTGATGTATCAGCATCCTAGCTTTGATGGTTAGTTGGACAAACCAGCTAAAATATACAATTTTGTAAAAATTTCATGTTTTCGCTCCAAAATCGTTTTTTTTTTTCTTAAAAAATGTAACAGATATGACAATGATCAAAAGAAGCGGAATTAAAAGTACTATAAAAAATTATTCTTAACGTTTTTCGCTGGGACGCATCGTTTCGCTGCAAATTCACTTTTTCTATAATCTTGTGAATGGTTTTAGAAACCACCCCTTTTAAGGCAGTCTTTAAGGGTACTATCCATTGAACTTTAAAAACATAAAGTCAATATCTTCTTCTGTGAAATCATAAACTAATTATACTCGTTTCTGCTTCTATGTAACAAAAAAGACAAATGTCAATAATATTGTAGCTAGAATTAAATGAGCATGGGTATGCTTTTAATTCTTTTGCGAGCGGAAATACTAATAACTTGGAATATCTCATGAACTAGTTAATTTATCAAAAAATATATAATAACAAAATATATTTGCCTCTAAAAAAGGAGTATAACAAGCTTAAACAAAAAAAATGTATCAATTTAGCGGCCATTTTCAAAGATGGCGGCCAAACGACTATGAGTTTGACCACGTGATTAAACTTCTTTTATACTCCTATGGGTGCTTAACAATACCCCGCAGTCAAACTGGGCGCACATATCATGTCACACGTGATAGGAGCCAGCGCCTAGAATAACTAGAAAAATGGCAAAAATTTTTAAAATTTCGGAACAGCTAGGATCTGAAGTCAGGAAAGAGTCCATATTCAAAATGTGCAATTAGTTTTTGGACCCATTTTTATGTAACCTATACTTCACACTGTGTATAATAATATACTGCATTTTATACTCCTATGGGTGCTTAACAATACCCCGCAGTCAAACTAAGCGCACATATTATATCACACGTGATAGGAGCCAGCGCCTAGACTAACTAGAGAAATGGCAAAAAGTTTATAAAATATCGGAACAGCTAGGATCTGAAGTCAGGAAAGAGTCCATATTCAAATTGTGCAATTAGTTTTTGGAACCATTTTTATGTAACCTATACTTCACACTGTGTATAATAATATACTGCATTAAACAAGCCTAACATCGTCTCCTGTTTAAGTTTCCTTAAGACCCATCTTGCTACGATAATCACAAGTAAATATTGTGGCGACATTAAACAACGTCAAAAATGGCGGCGACACCGATATAAGTAATACTACATACAGTTCATATCATTATTTATGAGACACCTTTTTACAACTTTTTTTCGTTGGCCTATTCTATTTGTTATGGTAAACAGCTGATAAATGTCAAGAAGTTGTCTCAAAAATTATGATATTTAGTCGGTTCCTGCTCCGATCCGCGCAAGCTCGTATGCATTCTCGTTACCTGGTGCCCCTGTATGCCTTGGAACTCAAACCAACGTCACAGGTTTATCATCGCTAAGGGTTTCCAACTAAGGTCATCTAGTGACCTTATCTCCAACGCCTCTGCGCATTTTTAACCTGTGCTTTCAGAATGGCCTTACATGTTACAAATTCGTTTAAAGCTTAAAAACAGCAGTCTTACGGCGACGCTTCTCCATCTGGGATGTTAACTTTTTACCTCTTCTTGACACGACGGAGATTTCGTTCAGCTCAGCTCTTCTTTGGCTAGATACCCAGTTGATTCCACTCTTGCTTTCCTATCGTCGCTGAAAAGGCAAAGGGGCGAATGCGACATTTTTTCGTATTGGGGTTATGTCCACCCAATGATAGCCAGTGTCCATAAATCATTTGATTCTCTGCACTAGGTAGCCCCATTGCCATAGCCCTCAGGACTTGCCGACTACCTATCGTGGCTGTGACATTATTGCCTGATACAAAAAGAGTACTAACAGATTGATACTGCATGAGTGTCAAATAAATTCATTCCCATAGAAATTTCAATAAAAAATATTACTTTCTATTCCTATTAATATCATTTTCAATTTTTTTTAGATAACTGAAGAAAACGAAACTCTCTACAAAAGACTAACTGATGACAAAAGCTGCAGCAGTAAACTGGGAGTCCAATTAGAAAAATTAGAAGAAGAAGTACGAATTTTGAAAGATCATAATGACGCCCTTATTAAGAAATGTGCATTGAAGCAGGACAAGATTGAGGAAATATTGAAGGTTTATGAACATAAAGGTAAAGATTTTAAATATAGTTTTTAATGTCTAAAGGTTCATCAGATACTAGAACGAAGGCTATGGACATATTTTCACCACAAAATTCAAAAATGTATTTATGTAGAGCTGATGCTACAACTAGGGTATCCAAGTCCCGTGACCAAATATGTTTTCGGGACTTCGGGACCAAATGTCAGGTCCCGGAACTAGTCCCGGGACTGGTCTCGAAACTAAAATAAAAGTAATTAAATTTATTTAACACAGAACACAGGTTTATTGATATTGGTAAATGGTTAACATAAAAACAAATTGACAAACGTAGCAAATAAAAAGGTAAGTCTAGGGAAACATTAGTTTGTCCAAAGTGAGATTTAAGTGCCACGAGTGCATCATTTAATCTTGAACGAAGCTTGTTACAAAAACCGCCGGCCACTGAGAAAGCTCTCTCCGATTGGACGCTGCGCTGGTAGGTGGTATAGTCAGTAAATGCTCGTACCATAGCTGCAAATATTGTCATCGACAACCGCCATCCTCCAAAAGGACTATTTGGTATAATTTAGCGGTTTCTGGACCAAGTTGAGGTCCCGGGACCTTCACTGAGTCCCGGGACCACTTTTCTTAGGAAAACTCCCGGGACCGTCCCGGGACCAAGTCCCGGTACTGAATACCCTAGCTACAACATACATAAGATCCTTAGACCAGTGCAATGTAAGATCGCGTGAGATTCATCAAAATTTTGGTTGTGAGATGTACAGCATGTCCCATTTTCGATGGGACTAAATGGGAAACTCGGTTATTATTAAAGATATTGATTTTCTTGCACCTTACCGTGCTCTTTTTTTGAGCCCTTAAAAATGGTTTTGAAAAAATTGCATTTTTATTAATTCCTTGTATCTCGCTTATTTTAATATAAGATATTTTTATTCTGTAAAAACCTTTTTAAGGCAACTTTTTTACAATGACGTTGTTGATTTTTCAAAATATGGTTTAGTTTTTGAGATATGGTGTTTAACATAAAAAAATTAAATACGGACCTGGATTTTTTTTATTACTATTTTAATTGGTTTCATGCTATTATTATTTTAAAATGATAAAACTTTAATATATTTTTTAATTTAAACTATTTAATATAAGTTTATAAAAAATTTAGTCCAAACCTGGAAATTTCCATCGTAATTATAAATTAAAAAGACACACTAGTAATTATAAATTAAAAAGACACACTAGTTTTTTAATTTATCTGTTTTGAAACGTTAATTAAAATATTTATAAATAAAGTAAAAAACGTTAAGTTACAAAAATAATATCATATATAGTAATTATTTGATGGTAGCACAGCAACTCATCAAATTTACATCAACATGGAAAAACAAAAACCTGGAATTATTCTAAAATGTGATATATTTAACTGGTTTATTCAAGCAACAAAATCCAATTATTTAAATGGCAGAAATGTTTTTATGCAAAATGCGTTAAGAAAAATTACTCAAAAATGCCAACAATGTCTTACACATAATGGCAATCAGTTTGAACATTTATATCGTTAAAGAAAAATTAGTTATTATTTTTTGTAATTCGTTTTTTTTTTGTATTTTTCGTAGACTTTGTTTAAAATAAATTTGTAAATTAAACAAAATTTTAAAAAATTGACAACGTCATTATTATTTTTTTAAAAGTTGCCATAAAAAGGTTTTTACAGAATAAAAATATATCTCACAAAATAAGCGAGATATAAGGGATTATTAAAAACTAGAAACTCCTTGTATTAGCGAAACTACGGGTTATAGCAAAAATCTGATTACACCATTTCTAAGGGCTCAAAAAGAGAGCACGGTAAGGTGCAATCAGAAAATCAATATCTTTATTAATAACCGAGTTTACCATTTAATCCCATCGAAAATGGGACGACGTACAGAGAGTGGATGAGATAACAGCACCAAGAAAAATAATGAACTAGACACCGACACAAAGGAGAGTAAGAGAGAGGCCACATAATAGGTCGATAGACGATGTCGAAGATGACATCAAGAATATAGCAATAAGAAGGTGACAAGAAGTGTACCAGAGAGGGCAGAATGAAGGGCTCTGATTTTAAGGCTAAAACTTACCATGGGTTGAAGTCATATACATAATATTCCAATACCCACGGTAACTGCCCATTCATGATGCAAACATGAGGGCCTTGGGATCTTTAAGCAAAAAAGACCTGATTGGTTGCTTTCAAAGATATTATTTCCATATAGTATGTATTATTGCAATACCTACGGTACCTTACGATGTAGAATGCAAACATATTTGAAATAGCAATATCACTGGGTATAAGTCTACCCTTTTTGCGGTCCTTAAGATAAAATGTCTTGATTGGTTATACTTTTACGCAATATTATTTTATTCTTGTATTCGTTACGTCAGTCAAATCATCGTTGTACTGTTGAAAAAACTCTATCTATGTAAATTTGGTATCTGTGCATTTTTCGTACCTTTATTTCTGAATGTTTGCATCAAACGCCAACCATTGTGTAAATAGGTAACAGGGAGTATTAGAATATTATGTATATGGTTGTAATGCCACTTGAAGAAAAAGAAGATACATCTAATATAAATCCGTTCGAAAAAAAATTACATAAATAAATCCACTAGTTAAGAAATTTCAGTGAGGAAATGATGAAGGTCTAGAAGAAAATTCAAAGATTGGTAATATGTTAAAAGACGCAGAAAAAAAAACAATATTTTTGGTCATTTTTATTATACCAATTTTTACAAATTTTTAGTAGAACAAATGAAAAGAGATTACACCGTGATCCATGAAGAATTTATGAAGATCAGAACGGAAAACGCAGCACTCAGGGAAAAGAATAAATCTCTAGTGGATGCCCAGGATGACTTCAGGAATGAGAGGCACAATTATATTCCCGTGTCAGTCCATACAGCCAGTGTTAATGAATGCAAAAAGTAAGTAAATATGTTTTTAGCCTTATAATCGCTGAGCAGTTTAATATCGTAGTAAATAGAATATATACAGAGTGCAAAACTATGCACAGGGTGAAATTGGAAAAAGTTTTTCAGTGCTCAGCTGGGACTCGAACCCGGCATCTCTGGCTATGCGCGCCAATGCCCTAATAATTGAGCTACTAAACACATGGGTATAAATTTTTGGAAACTTCTGCATCTGTTTGTGTCCAAAAAAGAGTGACGTTAGTTCTAAGAATTTGAACTCAACCAAGCCATTAACCTGATCTTTTCAATTATTTTTGTTTCCACTGATAAGGTATGCACCCAAATTAGACGTAGGTGTCAACGTATTTACTTTATTGTTTCTCGAAGTATTCTCTACGAAAACTAATGCACTTTTGCACGCGCTCAAACCAGTCGTTATAGCTGTAATTCCACTCGTTTGTTGGTACTGTCAAAATTGCAATATTGAAGGTTTCGACTGCTTCCTCTGGCGACTGAAATCTTTGACCACGCAGTCCATTCTAATTTTACGGAAAAGTATAGAAATTGTTGGGTCTTAGGTCGGCACTGTATGGAGGATGGTGCAACAATTCGAAGTTTTGTTGGGTTAAAAATTCAATGTTTTTTTGTGCTTTGTGCGAACTTGCATTGTCTTGGTGTGTCCGTTTTTCGAAGCCCAGCGATGACTTTCGGCAATGGTAATATACCAATCGGAAATAACAGTCCTTTGATCTTCTAGAAGAATTGTTGCTACATGACCTGCTTTTAAGACAAATGTCTCAACCATCTTTTTGGATACACTTCAAGAACAGATAACTTATGTTGTCTTTTCTTTATCTTGGAACACCCAAACAGACGACTGACGTTTATTTTCGGGTCTATATGAATAAATTAACGATTCGCCACCACTAACACCTGGCCCTAGATCGTCGCAAAGGCTAATCCGTCCACGCTTGAGTTCTCCATACCAACAAGAAACTGCCGACTGATTTGTTACTTCATTCAACAGAAAACATCTCGGCCAGGCATTCTTGTTGAGATAATTTCTTTCGAAAGTTGAAAAAAACTATAAATAAAAAATGTTCTCGGTTTAATTCCTTTTTTCGACTAATACGTTAACTTAAAAAATTCACTGTAGCTATTCAATTTAGGTTCGGTTCGGTTCGATTGATGTTAAGTTTTAGTAACGACATTCGATCATTGTCGTTCTCTATGTTCCTATATGCTAAAAATGCTAAATGCAAAATAAAAAATGACAATAATTAATGACGGAGGTAATGCCAACCTACACGTAGGTACTAATCGTTCTTGTTTTTAAATTAAACTTCCCTAATACCTCTCAAGGAGAGTTTGTTGCTCACCCTCCACCTCTGCGGTTTACGATATTTTTGTATTTTGAAATATACTTTTATAGCGAGCTACTAATAAAGTCTAGCAACTTATTAAAAATTGTTTTTTTTTACAAAAAATATCAGAAATCAAACAAAGCAGGATTATGTTTTTGTATTTAGGAATCAATCAATGGACATTTAAACGCCCTGTATTTCCGTAACGTTTTTTTTTAAATAGTTAACTGAGAAAAACTTAAATAAGAATAATTGATATAAATCAACGAATCACTGTGTAAATTTTTGACCAATTTTTAGGAAACACTCTGTAGTCTGTATAACAAGGACTCTTAATAGTAATGTGGAATAACATATGTATATTATTAAAGTTTTTTGAAAATGATGACGTTTTAAGATATTTTAACTTACTAGGTAATTGAAAACGTCAATAAACATAAACTTTGTTTTTAATTAGGACCATAGACGAATGACTGTGATTAGGACATTCCATTATAGCTAGGATTAGTCGCCGAGTTTTTAGGAAAAGTTTATGCCGAGATATGCCTTGTTCGAACGTTACAACAACAATGTGCTCAGGGTGGAACTCGAACCCACCAGATTCGCTGCGCCATTGAGTAAATAAGCCATATATAGAGGTGCCACCGGCGAGCTTTACCATATTGAGGGGCAGATGGCGCTGAAATAAATTCGGAACTAGGGTCACTGCATCACGAAGACGTAGTGTCTTCTTTGGGTAGCGACACGACAGCTAAATATTTTTGGTTATATGACGAATCTGACACTGTCACGAGCGTAGCTTTTTTTTGTATTTAAAAAAATAAAATGGTTTACAAATGTTACGTAAATAACTGTCCGTCACACTCGGTATATATATTTAGACTGTCCAAATAAACAAACCATTCAAATAATGCTTTTCAGATTGTCGAATAAAAACGATGTTTTTTATGATTTCAATATTTACCCACATAGCGCAAAAAACCAAAAATTATTTGACATGTTTTATAAAATATAGAACACTATTGTTGGATTTATTCTAGGGCATAAAAGTGTACGTTTAATCCCTTTTTTCATGGACTAAAAGTAATTTCTTAAAACTATAAAGGAAAAATTATAGGTTTTTTGGATCATTTTATTTTATTAATATACAAAAAACAAAAAACTATCATAATACACGATAACGGTTATTCTGTTGCTTCCAGCTTGGCAGAAGTTACTGTACTTTGGTGATGACTTGGTTGGTTTCGATTATTATTGTGTCCTTTGGCATAGCCTTCATATAAAGGAAGCATTTAACTTTCTAGACTTATATATATATTTATCGGTTTCACAACGTTCTACGTCTTCCGATACCCAATCTCCACTCGTTTCTGTTTGCCCATAATTCATCATCTAGGCCTCTTATTCTTATTTCACTATCTATTCCTTCTCTCCAGCTTCTCCTTGGTCTTCCTCGTTTTCTTCGGCCAGTTGGTTTCCATTGTAATATTTGTTTAGGTAGTCTTCCATCATCCATTCTTTGTACATGTCCGTACCACACCAATTGTTTTGTTCTTATATCATCCACTAGAGTACGTTCACCCACTGTCATAATTTCTCTTATTCTTTGATTGGTAACTCTTTCTCTTTTTGATTTCCCTGCTGCTCTTCTCCAATAGTCCATCTCCGTAGCGGAAAGCATTTTTTCTGTTCTATCTTTGATTGGCCATACTTCTGAGCCGTATGTAATAATACTTTTTACAATGGTGTTATATATAAGCTTTTTGTTATGTTTTGATATACTTTGGTCCCAAATTATTCCATTTAATAAAGTTATTGCTTTTCTTCCTTGTACGTTTCTATCTTTTATAGCTTTGTCTAGTGTTCCGTCAGCTGTAATTTTTAGACCCAAGTATTTATACTCATCACAGGACTGAATTCGCTGCCCAGTATTTAAGATTAGATCCTGTTTCGTTCCACCAATACACATATACTCTGTCTTATTGATATTAACCTCTAGTCCCCACTTATTGTACTCGTCTATTAGTTTTCGTGTCATATATTCGAGGTCGTCATAATCCTGAGCCACCACTATCTGATCATCGGCGAAACATAAAGTATACAAGGTGGTTTCATTCAACGGAATTCCCATGTTTTGGAATTTTCTCTTCCAGACTTTAAGGACCTGTTCCAAATATATCTTGAAGAGCGTAGGCGAGATACAGCAACCTTGTTTAAGACCTTTATTTACTAGAAAGCCTTTGGTTAGTTTTGCTTTTATTTTAACTTTTGCCTTACTATTGCGGTATAACTCTTTGATGGCCTTAATTAGTTGTACGCTTATGTTTGTCTTTTCCAACGCTTTCCAAAGTAGATTTAGTGGTATACTATCATATGCCTTCTGCAAATCTACGTAAAGCAGATGGAACTCTTGTCCGTATGCCATTTTCTTTTCAATAACTTGGGTTATACAAAAGAGATGATCTGAAGTCGATCTACCCGCCCTGAAACCAGCTTGTTCTTCTGCCTCCATATCTTTATATTCGCTCTCCACTTTATTTCTTATTATTTTGCCATATATTCTGCTTAGCGTACTAGTTACAGATATACCTCTATAATTGTCACATATATCTTTCCTTCCTTTTTTGTGTATTGTGGATATATATGACGTTTTCCACTCAGTTGGTACTACAGCTCCATTTAAATATCTTTGGAAAAGATTCCGTAATCTACAAAACAATTCTTCAGTGCCATATTTAATAAGTTCAGCTGGGATATTTCCGGGTCCGGCAGATTTACCGCTTTTTAAGGTTTTGCACACGTTTTTGACCTCAGATATTGTGAGGGGTACTGGAGATCCCATCGTTCTAATGATATTGTCTCTTTCTCTTTCTAGACTTCTCCAGGATAAGAAACAGGAATACCTTTTCGGTGAAATTTTTGACATTCTTTTTATTGCATCATTTTCGGTACTCTGAAAGCTGCTTTCTTTGGCGGCGTTTTCAAGGTAGGAATTATTCTTTGGTCCCTCGTTTGTTCAATCTTTAAGAAATTTAATTCAAATTTGTTCTTATTTAGTTTGTTATGAAATAAAAATTATTTTTTGCACATTTTTTTCTGTTTGTTAGTGTCTGACTGACTTTTGTTTAATATCTACCATAGCAACGCGCCCAAAGCTCACCAAAAAAATGAAAACTATCACTGCCCGCTGTATTATTATATACCGGGGGTTGGCATACTAAAACTAGAGTACCGGAGTAAGTGGTTTCATATTTATTTATTTTATGATTAATATTATTTTTAGTATATAAACATTGGGATTAAAGTCCCTTTTAATCACTTAACAAATTATAGCCGTTCTTCCGGTCGGACTTAAAAAATCTTGCCGCGGAATTAAAAGTAAACACAGCATATACCTACTATTATTTTATTACGGTGTCCAAACAAAAGCGGGCGGCGACGAAAACGTCGAAAGAACAAAATGTCAAACACACGAAAGGTCGAAAGTACAAAAAGTCAAAAACATAAGGTCGAAACTACAAAAGGCCGAAAATACCAAAGGTCGAAAGTACAAAAGGTCGAAAAACAAAAGGCCAAAACTTCAAAAGGTCAAGAATACACAAGGTCGAAAGTACATAAGATCGAAAATAGAAACGGTCGAAAGTACAAAAGGTCGAAAGTACAAAAGGTCGAAAATACAAAAGATCGAAAAACAAAAGATTGAAAAACAAAAAGTCCAAAATCGAAAGTAGCTATACTGTAACGATTGCAAAAAAAGGCTTTACAATAGACACAGAGGCACACACACACACACACACATACCTAACGCACACACACACAAACACATACACGCACACACACAGACGTCACGACGATATTGCGAAGATAAGTCAAAATACACCCAAATAAACACATTTTCGGCGTCATCTCAAAAACATTTTTTTTCTTCGAAAGCAATACCTTTTCTAGCCATTATTGCACGGGCTAGGACGGTAAAAAAAATTCAACAATCTAAAAATTGAAGGTCTAAAATTTTTTTTGTACCATCTCTAGGTATTTTTTGGGTAGCAACACGACGGGTCGCGGAACTTTGTTCGAAAACATTTTCCTCGAACGGAAAATTGTCAAAAACGGTTGTTTCGAATGGAAATTTCTTTGAAACAAAAATTTGCGATCAATCGGTGTTTTCCTAACCTTTCTCAATTGATCGCAAACGTATTCTAACCGGTACAGACACTCTCTGACCTTTTTCCACCAAAACACTGTCTTCAAATCACAGGTTTGCTATCAATTGAGAAAGGTTAGAATAATAGAAAATATGTTTCGGTCGTAAAAACTCGTACATGGTACATCCAATTAAACGTAAAATGTACGTACTCTAGACGTACATGGTACTAACATGGGACATCAAATTAAAATAACAGAAGTGTAGAATTAAGACTAGGTACCATTAAAAACTATTCTGGCTTCCTGAACATTCCTACTTTAGAGTGATCGTCCAGGTTTAAGGCTCGAAGTCTCGATAGTTTTGAAGTTTGTTTTACTTGATTTAATATTTAAGTAATGTATCTCTCTAACAATGCCGTTAAATGTTATAATTTAAAGACACTGTATGGTATTTTAAAAACAAATTAAGACTTACTGATCGATGTAAAATACAAAAATAAAAGTTTTGGAATATTTTTCAAAAAACCATGTTTTTGCACAAAGTCTACCTGATTGGAAGCACGGCAGAACCACAGAAATGACTTTAGAAACTATAAGAAATTTACAAAAGAGGCAAAATTTAGGGTAACCCCACAGAAATTATATTTTTTTATGATTGTAGTTAAGTACCATAACTACTATTACATCTAATAGTAAAAGTCTATGAATTAAATTGTTGTAGTATTTTTTGTATTAATTTATATTATAAAAATAAAAAGTTGGTCAAAAACTTAACATATAAGTATGGTCTTTAATTTTTTTAAAAATATTTTACGGTAGGTACTCTAAAAATTCTGAGATCGCTTTACAAACTTCTACAAAAATTGTAGGTACTCTAAAAATTCCGAGGTTAATTTACAATATTGTATAGAAATTGCGTGTAGGTACTCTAATTATTCCGAGGTAAGTTGACGAGTCGCCCATGGAAATTCCGAGGCAGGTCACGTGGGCTTGTCGCTACCCATGGAGACGCCAGGCTTCCAGGATGCAGTGACCCTATTCGGAACCCAGTGCAGGGCCCAGATACAGGGGCGTATAAATTAAATATGAAACTCATTTCGCGTACAGTTTTTTGTTTGTTTCACCTTATAGCTTGTAAATCCAAAAAAATTACAAAAAATAAAGTTTTAAAAACGGTTTTTTTCAGGGGGGGGGGGGGGCAAAAGGAAGGAGGACAGACATTGTTAAAATCTTATTTCATCTAAAGTGGTCGTGTAGGGTATCGATTTCTGGGTAATTTCATATTCTAATCGAAAATAGATATAAATTAAATCAAAACGTCAAACTGCATGTTCACATGATATGTCAAAAACTGACACTTTAAATGTACCTGTTCTGAGATCTACGCCAGAGAATATTAAAAACACCTAATCAAGCCCAACTTAAGAAAATTTGATAAATTATGTAAAAATGAAGTTTCTGGAATTTTTGAATTTTAATGTGGATGAAATTTAGTGACATGCCCTCTTTAAATTAGAGTATTTAGTAAACCGTTTTGAACATTTGTTACACACTGCAACACATTTGAATGTCTGTTTTGGTGCAATTGTGTGGAGTTTATCTGAAATAGTAGGAAACAAAAATCGAAAATAGTTCCATTAAAAAATACTCTGCCAATATATGGGCCCCTAAGCTCACACTAGGTACTATAGGTCTGTACAAAATCTTAGCACATATTCCTGAGGTTAAAATAAGTCGAATACAGGGTGGTGAATTTAAAAATTAAAAATCGATTTTATTAAAATTTATGAATATTTCTCCACGCATTACTTTTATTAGAATTGGTGAGGTTTATCCGTGGATAACTTATGGAAAGTTGGAAAAACTATGGACAATTTATATTAAAATAATTGACGACTTTTATTAATCAAAAACTCTACGACATACCACGGATCATCAAACAAAAGGTGATCCGTGGACATACTATCACGGATCACCTAACAAAGGTGATCCGTGATACTATACAGTTCTAGTCAATACAATATAAAAACACTGCCTCCTAAAATATATGAACAATCATTGCCATCTAAAATACCTTAACACTCCTCCTCATATATTACAATTTTAACCCATTAAAATAGTAAATATTTGTTAAAATCTCACTACCTAAGTGCTTCCCGATATAGTTTATAAAATATGCAACTTGTCACCCTACAAACTTTTCTCTTGATAATGACTTTGTAAAAAGATCCGCTAAATTATTATCACTACTGACATAACTAATTTCTATAATTTTCTTTGTACACAAGTCTTTTATAAAATGCTGCTTTATATCAATGTGCTTCCCACGTTTAGAGTTTTCGTAAGTTTGCGCCATCGAGATTGCACTTTGATTGTCCATTTTAAGCTTTGCGTGTATATCACCACTCAATTCAGATATAATGCCTTTTAAACTTACTAGGTCTTGAGCTGATAACGCGGCGGCTACATATTCAGCTTCACAGGTCGATATTGCCACACAGGTTTGCTTTTTAGAAAACCAACTGATCACATTTCCAGAAAATAAGGTCACAAAACCACTAGTACTTTTTCTTGTAACTTTATCTCCTGCCCAATCTGCATCTGAATATGTCTCTAAACTTAGATCTCCTTTTCTATACAATAAGCCAGTTTCTATTGAACCTTTTAAATATCTCAGGATACGTTTACTGGCTTTCCATAAACAATTGTTTGGTTGATCTAAAAATCTGGATAAATAAGATACTGCATACTGTATGTCAGGTCTAGATGTGCAACTCAAATACATTAACGAACCAATTAATTTTCTAAAAGGTACGTCTGGTTTTGCTTCAGAATTTTCATCATTTTGAAAACCTTTGATGATTGGTGTGTCTACACTCTTCGAGTTTTGCATATTGAATTCATCTAATACTTTCTCAATGTATTTCTTTTGCGTAATTTTTATGGTCTAACTCGTTCTGTTTATTTCCATACCAAGAAACTTCTTAATCTCTCCAAGATCTTTTGCACTCAGATTTTCATTGAGTTTGTTTACAACTTCTTCAAATCATCAACATAGACAATAAGCCATATGCCTTCTTTGTGATACATACAAAAATCATGTTGTGAACGTGTGAAATTTAATTCCATCATTATTTCATTAAATCGATTATTCCAACATTTTGGACTTTCTTTCAAGCCGTAAATCTGGTGCTTTTATATAAACCTCTGACCCTACTTTTCCATTAAGAAAAGCTGTTGGTATATCTAACTGCTGTATGTTCCAATCTTGGTTTAAAGCATGCACTAGAAATGCTCTGATAGTAGACATTCTAGCTACTGGTGCATATTGAGATGTCATTGAATGCTCCTCCTGTTGTTAGAATCCTTTGGCTACTAAACGTGCTTTCTTTGTACCATCTTCTTTAGTACGAAATACCCATTTTGTGTCTATGGCTTGTTTTTCCTCTGGTAACTTAGTCACGGTCCATGTCTTAAATTTCTCATGTGAGCTAAGCTCTTTATTAATAGCTTCTTGCCATCCTTCCTTTAGTACTGCTTCTCTAAATGTCTGAGGATCTTCATTAGATTCAAAAATGCCATATGTTGCATACATTTCATATTCACTAAGATGTTTTAGTCTTGTGACTATTCTTCCACTTCTAGTCCCTGTATTACCATTTTTATCTTCTACATTTTCTTCCTGCTCTCTCTTTTCATTTTGTGAGCATTGTTCTGAAAATTCGTTATGATCTATATTACTTTCTGAGCTATTTTCTGAGAAAACATCTCTCTTTTGCTCATGGTTTAAAAGATCATCAATTTTATCGTCATTTTCATCTGTTTGAATCATTACGTTCAATGCTTCTATTTTAGTTTTTTAGAATTATCTTTTTCTTCTTGTGTAAGACTATTATTTTCAAAGAAAATAACATCTCTACTATAGGATATTTTCTTTGTTTCTGGATTCATTAACCTATAGCCTTTTACTGTGTCACCATAGCCAACAAAGTGCAATTTTTCAGATTTTGCATCCCACTTTTTACGTAATTGACTAGGTACATGTGGCATCGCTTTACAGCCAAACACTTTAAGGTGTGATAAGTCAGGTTTTTCGCCATATTAAACTTCATATGGTGTTTTTCCTTTTACTGACTTAGTTGGTGCTCTATTTTTTATATACACAGAGGTATTAACCGCTTCAGCCCAATACTCTTTGCTTAAATCAGCGTCTGAGAGCATACAACGTGCCTTTTCAACTAAGGTGCGGTTTGCCCTCTCAGCAACTCCATTTTGTTCGGGAGTATACCGTACTGTCGTTTGATGTATGATGCCTTCATTTTTCAAATATCTTTCTAACTGATGATTAACATATTCTGCACCATTATCGGTTCTAAGTTTCTTCATCTTTTTATTGGTTTGTTTCTCTACCATATTTTGAAATTCTTTGATGACATCTACAACTTCACTTTTCTCTGCAAGAAAATATACAGCTGTGTATCTTGAAAAATCATCTATTAGAGTAAGAAAGTATTTACTTCCACCAACTGACTGTGTTTCCATTGGCCCACATAGGTCGCTATGAATCAACTCTAAAATATCTTTTGTCTTAATTCTACTTGACTTAAATGGCGTTCTGTGTTGCTTACCTTCTACACATGGTACACATTGCTGCGGAGTTGGTACAACATTATCTATACCTGTTGATATTTGTCTTAGCAAATTCATATCTCTTCTATTCATGTGTCCAAGCCTTCTGTGCCATACATCTGATTCATTCATGCATGCATACAGTCTGTCATTCTTTATTGCGGTTGCTAGCTGATAAATGCCATTTGTCTCAAAACCTTTGGCCATTATGTCATTTGATGAATCAATAATTTTTGCTCCGTTCTTGTCAAAAATGACTTTGTTACCTTTTTCAACAATTTTACTTATTGATAACAAATTAACAGCTACTTCCGACGCATACATAACTTCTTTAGCTGGTATTTGATTTGTCTTGCTATTTAATGAAACATCTAATATCGCAGTTCCTTTCTGTATTATTTCTATACTGCTATTATTTGCAGTTTTAATTCTTGCATTAATATCTATTAAATCTTCTTTCAGAACTTCTTTTTGATTTGTTATGTGTACTGACGCACAAGAGTCTAAGAACCATCCCTCTTCATTAAAGTTTCCTGAGGTCATCATGCCCAAAAATGCTGAACTTTTTCTTTCAGTCTGTTTCTTAGTTGTTTCATTTTTCTTGGATTTTTTACTTCTACATTGCGATTCATAATGCCCAAGTTTGCCACAACCATAACATTTAGGTCCCCTCTTTTTATACCCTTTTGTATACATGGCCTGCTCACTTGTGCTTGATTTTGGATCACATTTTGCTTTTACGTCTTGCAGTAACTTTACCTTTATGGAATCAGCAGTAATTTTAATGCCACTACTTTCTATTCCCATAATCATAGGTTTATGTTCAGCTGGGAGTCCCGCCAACAATAATGTTCCTATCCATTCATCTGCCACTTTAAAATCCAAGTCGTTTAACTTGTGAGCGGTCGTTATTATTCTATTACAGTAATCTTCTATACTGCTACAATTATCTAACTGTGTGGTGCACAACTGTCTTAAAAGTCCAACTTTTCTTGTAAGTCCGGAATCTTCAAAAGCTTTCGTCAAATTATACCATGCCTCTTTACTTGTTTTGGCTTCTTTTATGTGCACAAAGTTCAGTTTATCAACTGACAAAATAATTTTTGAAAGAGCCTTTTTGTCTTTCTTCTCATCAGTTTCCGTCCCATTTACAACGCCGAACAGATCATCTAGCTCTAACAGAGCTCTCATAGAAAATTTCCAATCGGAAAAATTTTCTCTACCTTGTAATTTTTCAATGGTAGTCAAATTACCTGCCATGGTCGTTGGTCTACTTTCCAAGTTGTTTTATCAAACCAAACTTGCACTATTTCCTTGCATCAGCTTTTCCATAAGTTGCTACATGAACTGGGCACATAACCTATTAGAATTAGTGAGGTTTATTCGTGGATAACTTATGGAAAGTTGGAAAAACTATGGACAATTTATATTAGAATAATTGACGACTTTTATTAATCAAAAACTCTACGACATACTATACAGTTCTAGTCAATACAATATAAAAACACTGCCTCCTAAAATATATGAACAATCATTGCCATCTAAAATACCTTAACAACTTTAAAAATAGGTATTTGGGGGTTTTTTGGGATGCGAAACCTAAATATGGATACTTTTTCACTGTGGCCGTTAGAGGGCGCTTCACAATGCTCTTCTTATGGTTTAAAATGACTATAACTTTTTTCTCAGTATAACTTTTAACTTTTTTTGTTAAGAAAATATTTTCCTGAATTTTTTTAAGCTAAAAAAGTGCTCTTGTTAACATGCGCTAAAGTAAGTAGTTTTCGAGATATTTCCGTTTTTAGTGGTCGATGCCGCAACGGAATAGGTACTGAAATTATTTTGAATGACTATTTCACTAGTGTTTTACACTGGCAAAATGTCATCGCAACGGCCAGTTTTCTACTGACTATTGTTCTCAAATCTTTATCAAGTTTGATGCTTTTCGGCAAAATCGATTTTTAATTTTTAAATTGACCACCCTGTATCTCTGAAACGGAGCAATTTTGGACTAAGGTAATTTGAATTAAATCGACTTATTTTGACCTCAGGAGTATGTGCTAAGATTTTGTACAGACCTTTTAGAGACACGCTGTATAACTAAAAACTGAAATATATTTTATTCAACTCCAGACTAAATTACCTTTCGTTTGATAGCAGTTTTTACTTAAACTCAAATTTTTGAAATCTACCCCACCCTCAAAAAAAACAAGAACTAAAATGTGATTTGTTTAACTCCAGACTCAATTACCTTTTGTCTGATATCTCGCACGCCATATTTTCACATAAACTCTAATTTTTGAAAAGACCCCCACCCTTTTATTTGGCTTGTGTTCGGTGGATTTTGTTCATTTTCAAATGGGACCATCTCCACCCAAGACCCAGCCTAGGTAACAAATTTCATTGAAATTGGGCAAGCGGTTTTTGAGTTATGCGCGTTGGTCGTTACAGACAGACAGACACACATACAGACAGGGCAACAAAAAAGTTTCATAATCATCTTAAACGCAAACATATATAAATATTTTTTAAATCGGAGCAACTTTTTTTTATCGAAAAAATTAGGATCGCCATAGCTCACACTATTTATAGTATAGCATATGTGTGAGCTAATAAAAAACATCAGTGTCAAAAATTTACCTGGATGAAATTTTTTTAAATGAGCTCTTAAATTAGACTTTTAAGAAAACTGATCAAGTGAGTGCACTCGGTACATTCCATATTTTTAGGTCGATATATGAATTGAAACAATAACATAAACTAAACTTGACCGAACTAACGACAAGACAAATATCAAACACGGACTAATTTTCAAAACTGGAAAGGACAATTAAAACATAACCTCGAAATCGAAGGAGCCAGAGTGCATTTTCGTCTGTAGCCGCGAGTCAATATTCAGAGACAACTACTATTATTTAATGGCATTAGTCACAGCCTTCGTAAACTAACGAGCCACGAACCAGAAGAAACGGCAACACAGCGTGGAGGCCAGTCATTTTCGTCCACGTGCGTCGCCCAATAATATATATTATAATCTATAATCTTTGCGTCGCCCACCACGCTAGTTACTGGCCGTTTCCGCGCAGATAATGTTTTTTTTAACTTTTAGTATATTTCAAATCGCGTTACCAAATAAAACAACTGTTCTGGTTTTAGTGAGATGTGTGATGAACTTAAAATTATATTACCTACTTAATAAAAGCTGTGTAAAAAAGACCTTTTGTACACCGGTAATAAGTGAGGTTAGATGTTTGTTTTTGTTTGGAATTTTTAGTCTGTTTTTTCTTTTTAAATTTTAAACATGCCGCGAAAGTGTTAATGAAGAGGGTCACGAAACAACCTTTAGCTTCCCAAAAGAAAATGACCTAAAAAATGCTTGGCTTCAGGCCATACACAGAGAAGATTATGTTGTGACTACATCTTCAGTGGTTTGTTGGAAACATTTTGACATAAGTGACGTTGGTAGAACCGAGATAATTAGGGAAAAAGAGGGAGTACAAAAGGAGGTGCCACTAACATTCCCTAAGTTAAACAATGGGGCAATACCTCGGCTATTTGAATCTCAACCCGAGTATATGTCAAACCCCAAACCTCCAGTAAGAGAAAATCCTGACGACAACGAAAAAAATTGAAGAAAGGGAGGGTATGGAAATATATATAAATATATATTGCGTTTATAGACTTCGAAAAAGCATTGAGCACTTGGCAGTAAAAGATCTTTAATTAATAGCCGAATAGATCACAGATATACAGACTTAATAGCCAATATATATATAGTGAAGCAACAACATTAATCAAAATCCACAGAGGAACCAAACCAATCCGCATAAGAAGAGGTGTCAGCGTGACATAATATTCCCTAAATTATTTAACCAGGCCCTAGAAGATGTTTTTAAAAGCTTAGATTGGGAAGAAATAGGCATCAAAGTAAACGGACAATTCTGAACCACCAAGATATGCTGATAATATCAATCAATTTAAAAGAAAATAGAACAAGTAGAGGAATATATAGGACCCGGGACAAATTATTAAACTGAAAAAAGAAAAGCAAACAGCTGAAATCAAGAGACGAGAAAGATTGGCCTGGGCAGCATTCGGTAAATTAATCAACATATTAAGAAATAAAAAATATCCTCAGTACCTCAAAACGGAAGTGTATAACCAATGTATCCTTCCTGTACTTACCTATGAATCGCAGACCTGGACACTTACAAAATCAAACATGGATAAGGTAACAAAAGCCCAAAGATCAATGGAAAGACAAATGTTACATGTAAAGCTAACAGGTAGAAAAGGAATGAATTGATAAGAAATAAAACAAAAGTAAGGGATGTCAGAGCAGAAGTAGCAAAATTAAAATGGAAATTTGCCGGTCATATTATCAGATAGAAAGACGATTGATGGAACAAATGTATTGTAAACTGGAGAACTTGGCCAAAGATGGATTGACGAAGGCTAAATAGAATAGATATAAAAAAAGGTAAGTTCATTTAAAGTTTAAATTAACATGGTACCACTTAAACTAGATTCATAGTTCTGTAAAGTAAGCAGTCAGACATAAGAAACTATCCCACAAACATCCTGTTGTTCAAACTTGACAGTAATAACTTAGCAGTAAGAAAGGAACAATTTTTATTTCTTACTTCTCACTTCATACTGCTTACTTCACGGTACTATGAATCGAACTTTAGGGTTGTTCTCACAAATTGTTTAAAAGTAATTTCTCTTCTGTTTATTCTAGGTTTTGTTACATATTTTTTAACATGATTAATGGCCACTGATATTTATTTCCAAATGTTTTGTTTGTTTTAAAAATTAAATGTAACACGCCTAAACACAGTTTTTACAAAAAAAAAATACAAAATCGCCAAACTGCAATCAAAACAAATAGCAGATGTTTATATCTCCCATGTATATATCGGCCCACCAGCCGGCCAATTTGCGATGTTGCCTTTTCTGGTTCGTGGCTCGTTAGTTTACGAAGGCTGCGCATTAGTATGATAGGCATGAACCTCGGAACTCGCACATGCAACTAAATCATAGTACATCATATACTAGACGAATTTATTTCAGCGCCATATATGAGTCATATACTCAAAGGCTGCGCGCGGTCGTTCCATAGCTATTATATAAGCACAGAAGAGCTTTTTTGCTATAAGCACGAACCAACGCGTTAAAGGGGTCGCTTCCACTAGAGTCCCTGTATGTTGACATATTGACTCTCTAGCTTCCACAATAAACATTAGAAATAAAAAATATAAATAATAAAATAAATCTACCACAGATGCTATTTGATGTATAGGTACTAAAAAAGTCAAGGTCTTTATACTTTTACACAGGTTACCTACACAATTTAAAAGGTTATTCAATCTGACTGGCCAATTGTAATTAAATTAAAAAATCTACGTCACCGGGTTGCCTTAAAATATTTGTTTTATTGAAACCCGATGACGCAGCTATATTCGTCCAGCTAAATTCACATGATTGGTCAAATTCTGTAGGCAATCTGTGTAAAAGTCTAAAGAACTTGCCAGCTTTAAGTTAGTTTTTTTTTCGTGTAACATACTTGCCAACCCTATAATACTATGAGTTGTGGTTGAACAAAAATCTTTATCCATGGTCAAAACCCCTGCTACTTGTTGCATCCCCTCTTCCTGTTTGATTGTGACACAATACAGTGGTAATATCGGGGGTACATTTGAACTGTATCGATCTAAGTAAGGGGTGTAACCCTATTATTAAAAAAAAAAATTCTTTAGTATCCATGTATAACTTAAATGTTTTCTGATAGCCTAATAAGAGAAAATAGAGATCATGGAAACTTCGGAGTAATTCCGGGAAGTTGTTTTATAACTTTGACTAAGTTCGAGGAGGAAAATAAGTGATGGAAATGTATTATCAATAACTTTATTAACATCTTTGTATCCGTGTTAGTAGAGAATTATTAAAATAAAGCCAGGCTATAGTAGTGCCAGGCAGTATTTTGACACCTTCCCATTGGAATATCAGCTGTGATCTTTCAATATACGGCCTTTGTTTACTATATGAACCGGAATAAATAGTGCCTTTCTTTATAATTGGAAAATAAACGACGAAAGTTTTAAGTTCGAATTTGGTATGTCAATTTTGAAGGATTAACTGTCAGTTTTCAATGTAAAACTGTCAATATAGTGCCTTGCACTATTATAGCCTGGCCGTATTTCAATAATTCTCTATTAGCTTCGGCACAGTAGTTAATAACATATATACAGGGTGTCCCAGATAAAAATATCTACATGGGCATTTGGTTGTTTATTTCATTCTATTGGTCGTAGTCGATAATATAAAAGAATGAAATCATCAAAATTTCTCATAAGATAGTTCAATTTTTCAAAATAAAAGCTTCATCTAGTTTTTTTTTCAATTGTTCTTTTAGTTTGGATGGAATACGCCAGTTTTTTTCCTATAAAGCCCTATAAATTTACTTTTATATAAAAATTATTTTAATTAAAATATCGTCGCCATTTTGTTAACAAATTAAATTGGCGAAGATGGCCAATCGAATGCCGTAAATGAATTATTCCTAAGCCTTCTATTTCTTTAATTATTAAAATTAAATTAGCACCCCAAACGAAATAACCATGGTCGGGCAGTCAAATTGGAAATATTCAATTTTTGGGTGATTTTGATATAACTTGGCATGCTGTTTAAGGACCCCCTACGAAGTTAGGAAAAAATAGTGATTTGCTCGGCGTCGCATTATAGATAGCGTCGCGACGCCCTAAACGTGAAGATTGATAGTAACCTACTTTTTGTCAAATATCTCAAAAACGGTGATCTGTAGGACAATTTTGTTTTCAGTTTTATGCAGCCAGTAGATGTATCTATCTACCGCTCTATAACAATCTCAACAAATATTTTGAGTTTTTTTATTAAACATTTTAGAAATGAAATTTTCACAAAAACTTAAATTTGTAATTTTTAAAATTTTTGGATTATTTGCTTCCCTCGAACACAGTTTAGTGGTGATTTTGATCTCGTATAATAATTATTGTATTTTTTTGAGTTATCCTATCACAATGTGCTTAAACTTATATATTATCTTTACACGGAACCGCGCAAAAAAATACCAAAATTAGCATAATCGCGTTTTGTAAAAAATTTTTAAAAAATGCTCTTAAGATTAAATAATTTTTTTTAAGTCCTACTACTAATTTTTTTATTCTTATTTCTTGTCCAAATATTATTAAAACTTAACAAAATTATTTAAACAAATATTACGGTAAATGTAAAATAGACCGGGTGTCTAATAAAAAAATTCAAACTTAAGTAATGCTATGGAAAAAAACATTGGATTTAGGGCTCAATTTGACATCTCTTCATTTGTGCGCCTCGGATTTCTATATTTTCTGGGTGATTTTGATCCTCCAAAGGAGTTAGTTATATTAAGAAACAGGCTTTCAAAAACTGTATAATTTTACAAAAATCGTGCCGGAGTTTTTATGCCAAACATATTAAAAAATTGTCGAAATTCCCAAAAATACAACATTTACCTTAAATATCATTTTACAAATAACAATTTTATAATGTTTAAAATCATACAGCCATACCAAATTTAAAGAGAATCTTAATTCTCGAAAAGGGAACCAAAATTTTTATATTTAGTAGGGGTGCCGACTACAAAAACTTTAATTATTTGCTATCAAAATATTAATATGTTTTATGTCTCAAAATGCTTTGATTTGATATAGAACCTTAGAACCTACAATACATTTAAATAACTAAAGCCCATAACAGGACCCGCCCTAGATATTTAGGTGCCCTGGGCGAAACAGTAAATTGGCGCGCCTCTACTAATACTTCTAAATACATCTAATCCGGCTACTCTAGATGTACAATTTAGCACCTTTAGAGCTCTGATTTGGCGCCCCTATAATTAGGCGCCCCTGAGCAGAAGCCCGGTTTGCCCGTGCCTACTTCGGGCCATGCCCATAGACGTACTAAAAGTTACAAAAAATACAAATATCAAATAAATTACTTGCTGTTTTCTGCGGCTTTTGGGGTTTGCAAGTACATACAAATGTTTTCTATTTAGCTCTAGATCAGCGTGTACCTATATTTATTGTATGTACAATATTAGTTCTATTGTAAAAATATTATATTAAGACAATTTTAGGAATGCTTTATATAGGCAGTAATTTTTCCCATAATACCTGTAATAGTGAATTTGAAATTAAGCATCGCGGAGGCCTCATCATGTTTCCTTCCAATTTGTTTGTCACCTGAGTTACTACTGATATACCTCGACCTTAACTAGAGAATGTTACATGACATGTTTTTATAATCATTAGGTTCAGGTCCGGGGCTGGAGTATTGGCCGCCTATTTTGATGCCTCTCCTGATCATAGAATTCTTTTAGAATTCTTTAAAATGGTTTATATATATATATATATATATAAATAAAAATCCAATCACTATTATTAATGATAACTTTTTAACTATATCATCGATTTTAATAGGATGAATTGCACTTTGCAAATGGTGTTATTAATTTTTTTATAAATTTTTCGTTTTATTGTACGCATTTGGCTGCCCTCATGTAACAACAACCTAGGTGACTGCGTCGTTGATCGCCTTGCCCCCAGACAAAATAGTTTTTTGGATTATAATAATTTATCAAAGTTTAACAGGAAGTAAAAAAATATATTACTATATAGTAAAAATACACTTTCTTCGGAAATTAGCAAACAATCTATGAGCCTAAAAATTTTGTGATAGATTTCTTGTTTGCTTTTTTAATTCTGCTTGCATTTCTTTGCTTATGAATTCCTTATTATTGAACTGCTTTTAATGAACAAAAAAGCATCATGGTTAACATCGATAGGGAGTAAAAATTACTCGCAACTAAAAATAGCGATCCTTCATAAAGATACAAATATTAATTAGTCGGCCATCTTTGATTTAAAAATTGACGAAAGTTGCTATGGTGATGCTCAAAGAGCAATAGATTCTCACTATGATACATTTCATTTAATTGAAATCGGTTTAGTTTTCATGAATTTGTGAGGAAATGCAGACAGAATTAGGCAATCGTATAGTTTGTGAAACATCTTTGCTCTATCAATGGTTAAAATAAAAATTAACATTTTCGAAACTGCTAAGCCAATTTTAATGATTTAAGTTTTGTTCTATGTGGCGGATAAAGAGCTTTTTATCGAATTAAAAAAAAACGAATAGTTTCTCGAAGCATAAGAATAAACAAACCTCTTTGAAAGGTTAAGTTTGATTTTGACCGCCATCTTGAATTTTAAGAAGGTGATAAATTTCGATGGGAACCTTTAAAGCGCAATTAATTTTTGCCTTGATACTTTTTATTTGAGGAAAATCGGTTTTGTAATAATTAATTTATTAGGAAATGAATGGAGACAGAATTGAAATCTGTACAATAAAGGTTAAAACAAAAATTAATTTTTTTGGAACAATTCAACTGATTTTAGTAATGCGTACCTCGTCCGTGCGTGGCAGAAATAGAATTTTTTTATAAATTAAAAAAAAAACTAAAAAAAGATCTGGAACATAAAAATAAAAAAAGTGTGTGTGCTTAAGACCACACGGCAGAAGTGTATACTTCAACAAGGCGAAAATAATAATACTGGCCTTCATCTGCATCATCTATCGCTCGCTGAATGTTCCCCTCGCAGTTAGTCACCTCAAGCCGACTTCACCCGAATGAGTGTTACATAGCCGAGCCTGACGGCTCAGTTCAATTCACTATTCACAAATACTGCTAAACATGCGTAAAGAAGTTTACACTTCAACAAACAAATTTAAAGGCTTTACCATGATTTTGTGCTCCATCTTGTAATTTCAAGATTGCGGATAAATTATTTTTTCTTAAAATCCTGATTAATTTCCAGCAAACATCAGCTTTTTTCAATAAAATCGGTAGCATAGTTCAAGAGTTATAACGAAAAAAAATTTTTTTTGCTTCACCCGATATTTTAATAAACTGGATGATAGTATGTGGTCAGCTCCCCCGCTAATTAAAAAAAAATGAATGCTCTATATAATGGAAGTACAAAAATGTCTATAGTTAAGTTCAAGTCATAGATCTACTGCAAGTTAATAAGAGTAATGACTTGTTTTTATGGGATTTCAAAGATTCTCTTAAAATAGCTATTTTTGGGGGCAAATGGCATGAACACTTCAATATGGTTTTTGGAGATTTACACAAATTTTGAATGCTTGTTCTTTGGGAAAGTAAATTCTTTTGGAGGAACAAAATCACCCGAGAAATATAAAAATCCCATGGACATGAATGAAGAGGTGCCAAAATTGACTCAAAATTCAAGGATTTTTAAAGTATCATTTCTCGTGTTTGGATTAAATTCCCAAACTCCCTGACTATTTTTTTTGAACTGCAATATATTTTTTTAAATTTTCTTTAAATTCTTAAACATAATAATAAAAACTTAAGAAAAAAATAGTTCAAAATAAAGTGTAGTAAAAACATGTTTTTGTTATGAGCGAAATCCATGGATTTTAGAAAAAAACTGACTTGACCAAATTCAAAAATTTTTTGCATCATTTCCTGCGCGTGAAAAGTCTAAGTTATAACATATTCTTATAGGCAGACTCAAAAGGAACTTTAGTTTATAACCAAACCCAAAATCACCCTTAAAACCACTTAACCGCTTCAGATAAACCAAAATTAAGGAAAAATACAAAGATGTAAATTTTGATAAAAATTAAATTGAACAATTTTTATTTAATGGAACTTAATCACGCTTCTAAAGTGTAATACCTTGTTAGAAAGGCACACTCATTGCCTACATAAAAGTGAAACTAGAACTGTCCTATCTAATGTAGTTATAAAGTTATTTCCGAAAATCTGGATCAATGTCACATCACATTTGAAAGCGTCGCGACGCCGCATATATTACGTCGCCGGAAAAAAAATTTGATTTTTGTAAATGTCTTCATAACCTTATTAACCGTACCAATTTATATCAAAATCACCACAACTTCGGAAATTCTGCCCAACCACCATAATAACAGGGGCAAACTGACTATCATTTTGTGGTCCTATTTCTTTTCATGTCGCCTGCGGCACCCTCCTTAACGGTTGCTACTTTTTTTAGACATGTTCACCTACTACGACATATTTTTTTTGTTTGATTCAAATATTTTCTGTTATGGCGCAATTTTTTCTAAAGTATTCGACTGTAGACCCATGTTTTCCAAAAAGTACCTTAAATCTCCGTGGTTCGATTTTTTTCAAAAAGTTCTCAATTGTCCTAAAATTTTTACATTACATTTTTTAGTTTCTTTATGTTGAACAAGATTTTTTTGCATTGCCGTTTATTCCAAAAACTATCTAACTTTGTGAAATTTTTACCTGTCACGCCGTTTTTCCGTTATATTTATAATTTTTGTTTTTACTTTTTTACAAATATATAGTTTTTGCCTGTGACGCCATTTTTTTAATATACACATCTAAAAAATAATTACGTGACACGGTTTTTTTCCAAAAAGTACTTAATTTTTTTAAAATTTTTGCCCACAGAGCAGTTTTTTTTCTAAAATTTTCGCCTGTGGCGCTATTATTTCATGTTAGTCCACGGATAGAAAAAACGCTAAATGCAGTGGACTGTAAATATTTTAATTAATGATAGCGCGAACAAACATAAATATTGATATGAAATTACGAAATAACCTAAACGTCCATAGGAAAAAATATTGGTGGCACACAACGGTAATCAGACAAATGCACTCACCTCTTTTGCAGCCAAATTCTCCACTTCCAAGGGGCCCCTGATGGATCTAATGATGTCACCACGTAGCTGAAGGGTTGAAGTTTCTAGTTCTATGCTTCAGTACACAAAAATCGAGCACTTTCAGGTGTAGATATTTGAAAATAGTTGGAGAACGAAATTAACACGCCTTTTTCTCTAGGCGATTGACAAGGATCTCACTGGTTGTTGGTGCGCATGTCCAAATACGCGGAATGCGCTTTGTCCTTCATACAGTTGTGTGTTTTTAAAAATATATATAAACAACCGCGAAATTTAGTGGGAGCTAACATAACTGCCCTCCAAAACACACAAATTTAGAATCTCAACCGGACAGATATAGATATAAGAAAAAGAATCGACCGATAAATATAAATGAATGAAAACAGATAAGTATCGTAAGTTTATTTAGATATAACGAAATCCCGAAAAAAGGCAAAACAAACAAAAAATTCAAAAAAAATTAAAAATAAAAAAACCTATTGTAATACCCGGTAAAAGGTAGAAAATTAAAATTACTTTTAATTTGGCAAGAGGCACAGTTTTACAACTGGCCGCTTATAAACACCGGTAACCGTTTTTACCGTCGCAACACGCACCTGACCGTCCCCGCCGGGATGCAGTTCGATGACCCGACCGACCGGCCATTTCAAAGGCGATTGAATGTGATCACTTGTTATGATAACCAAATCATTTAATTTGATATTTGGGGACAAATCAGTCCACTTGTGTCGCTGTTGTAGCGTATGCAAATACTCTATAGAATACCGTTTCCAAAAATCATTCTGTAGTTTTTGGATTAGTTGCCATCTCGAGAGCCGATTTAGGGGAACCTCTTACAAATCTGACTCCGGAATTTCTGAATTAAGGGGTTCAAGTGTCAAAAAATGCCCAGGGGTAAGAGGTTGAAGATCGTGTGGGTCTGAAGAGGCAGGAGATAAAGGGCGACTATTAAGTACGGCTTCTATGCGACAGGTAAGGGTGGACATCTCCATGATAGACAACTTCTGGTCGCCGACAACTCGTACAAAGTGAGTTTTAAAACTTTTGACGCCAGCTTCTGCTAGGCCATTGAAATGTGGACTGAGAGGAGGTCCCAGATGCCAACGAATAGAAAGTCTGGTGGCAGCACTTCTTGCGTAATCCAGTAATTGGTTACGAAACCCTATAAAATTACTGCCTTGATCTGACCAGCATTGCGTCACGCTTCCGCGTCTGGAAATGAATCGATGGAATGCACCTACGAACCCTTCGGTGGACAGTTCCATGGTTAATTCCAAATGCACGCAATGTGTGGCCGTACAGACAAACACACAGACATACGATTTGAAAGCTTTACAACCACGGTAACGATGAGGAATCACAAAGAAAGGTCCACAAAAGTCGATAGCTACACTCGAAAAAGGTTTTAGTTGATTGATTCGATGAGCGGGAAGTGAACTCATTATGGGCGGTCTATAGGGTTTAGGGTTGATTCTAAAACATTGCAAGCACTTGGATATGGTTCTTTGAATTGCCCGTCTGGCAGATAATATCCAAAATTGCTGTAAAAGCAGATTATGTAATGTTTTAAACCCAGGATGAAGATATTGTCGATGAGCGGACTCGATAAGAAGAGTAGTTAAACGATGGTCACTCGAAAGTAAGACGGGGTGTTTTGCAGAATAAGACAAAAGGTCAGATTTTTGTAATCTGCCACCGACTCTAATGATATTATTCTCATCAAGAAAAGGTGAAAGTTTTCGCAAAGGTTTCGGTATTGGTTTATCCTTAGATAACGCCGAAAGAAGCTCAGAAAAACAAGAACCTTGCACGCGTTTGATAAGAAGGTGTAACGCACTTTGCATCTCACCGGTGGTAGGAAAAACAATATTCTCAAAAATAACTTTTTGGTCCGGCGGCTTAGTGGGTTTTTGATAGGAATGCTTTTGAAAAAGGTTAACTATTCGAAGGACATAACAAATGATACGTTGAATTTTTGATATACAGGAATATTTGATAAGAAGCTGATCTATGAAGTTGACATCAATTATCGCATTGCAACAGACTTTTGGCTTTTCCTCCAGATTAATATCTCCGAAATCAATCGGCATTTTTGGTTTATGAAAATCGGGCCATTCGTTTTCGGGAGACCACAAAAACGACGGTGCGTTCCACCACATGTCATGTGACATGAGCTGTGAAGGGGTGGCCCCTCGTGACGCAATATCGGCTGCATTCAAAGCAGAAGGAATGTAGCGCCACGAGTTTGAGGGAATGATTTCTTGGATTCTACTGACTCGATTTCCAACAAAGGTTTGCCAGCGATTAGGAGGGGATGAAAGCCAGTGCAATACGACTTGCGAATCGCAGAAAGTAACGATATTTGTAAAAGTTATTTTTCCTTCATAGCTAGATAAAACGAAGTCAATTAATACAAAATATACGACGCCTGCGTTGCCTCGAATTGAAGCGTCACAGAAGCCGATGATTTGACAGGTATTGGTTTTTGACAGTTTGATTTGTCGGGGTAATTGAAAATTGGAAAGAAGCGGGAATTCAGAACGAAGTTTGTTCCAAGAGTCGATGATAGAAGAATCTGGTTCTTCGTCCCAGCCTATTTTCGATATCCACAACTGTTGCAAAATAAATTTTGCTTGTAGCAACAAGGGACAAAGAAAACCTAAGGGATCGAAGATTGTCCCTATGATAGATAAAATAGAACGTTTGGTTGGGGGTTTGTCCTTCATTCGGCATTGATAAGAAAAAATGTCGTTTTTTGGATGCCATTGAAGTCCTAAAACTTTAATAAAGTGGGGTTCCTCCTTGTCGAAAGAGAGAGGCATTTGACGATCGGACTCTGGCAATGTTGCCAATAACTCAGGACAATTGCTTGCCCATTTTTTAAGTTCAAATCCTCCCGACTTCAACAAATCATTGAGTTCTGTTTGAAGGGAGAGAGCTTCAGAAAGCGAAGGGCTAGTTCCCAAGATATCGTCGATATAGATTGACGTTTTTAGAACAGTACTAGCCATAGGAAAACGTTCCTTTTCTCTCTCTGCCAACTCATTTAAGGTACGCATGGCTAGAAAAGGTGAGCATGTCATGCCAAAAGTGACAGTAGAAAGTTCCCACACTGAAAGTGGGTCCTGTGGAGAAAAGCTCCACAATATCCTTTGATAAGGACGGTGATAAGGATTGATAAGGACTTGACGGAACATCTGTTTGATGTCAGCAATGTAGGCAATAGGATTAAGACGAAACGTAAGGAGTAAAGAAGCAATATCCTTTTGAAGTTTCGGTCCAGATAACAATGTGTCATTGAGACTAATATTTTTTGGGGTGACTGCCGAACAATCCCAGACTACCCTTAATTTTGTACTTAAGCTTTCCGGCTTTAGTACGCAATGATGTGCTAAAAAACACGACACGTCGACCTTTGGTTGACTAGATAAAACTAAACTCATATGATTAGAATCGATATAGTCTTGCATGAAACTTGAATAGGCAGTGTACAGATCAGGATTTTTGATTAATCTATTTTCTAGAAGTAAAAATCTACGATAAGCTTGCGGATAAGTATTTCCTAGGTCAGGGTTTATTTTGTCTTTAAACGGAAGTTCTACCATGAATCTACCGCTCGGTTGCCGTACTACACTAGCAGTAAAAATTGATTCTGCCTGTTTTTCTTCCTTTGATAAGATTTGTTTTTTAGGCAAATGTTCGATTTCCCAAAACCTAGGGAGAATGACCTCTAAAGGAGGTGAATGACTCGTTAAAAAACAACTGGTTCGTTCCGTAAGACTACCTACTTCGTCAACCTTTCCCATGACGACCCAGCCAAAGATAGTTTCAAGGGCTGAAGGCTGCCCTACCTGTCCAAGAACCCTGCCCTCCTTGAATATCTGTGCGAATAGCTCGCAACCAATAACCAGGTCCACAGGTCTAGATTTGAAATAAGATGGGTCGGCAAGTTTAAGGTTTTGCAAGTGTTTCCACTGATTATCGTTCAAAGAGAATGTAGGCATATAGGAACATAGTTGTGGAACAACAATTGCTTCGAAATTAAGTAAAGGAGTGACTTGTCCTTGTGGCTTAATGTGACATTGAACGAGCCCTTTGGAAGTGAAAGAAGACATCTGATTTAATCCGAATATTTCAGTGGTGTAACTTCGCCTTGGAAGATTAAGACGCTGAATACACTTTTCACTGATGAATCCTGTCTGTGATCCAGAATCAAGCAGTGCCCTTACAGGTTGAAAATTTCCGCAACCGTCCATAACATCTATTATGGCGGTGCATAAAAGAAAGGTACCTGAAGGTCCTGAGGCATTTAATGACACATGAAGATTATTGACAGGTGGTGTGTGAATGACAGGACTAGTATCTTGGCTTCCAGACTCTTGATTAGTTTCTAAGATATGAGTTAAAGTGTGGTGCCTTTTACTATTGCAAGTCCTGCATGAATATTTTGATTTGCACGTATCTACATTATGCAAGGGATGAAAACACGCTAGACATAATTTTTTCTGTTTGACGAAAGATAGGCGATCGATAGGTGAGAGATCAAGAAATGATTGACATTTCGAAAGCACGTGACCTTGATTACACCGGAAACATTTTATTCCCGTACTCGAATTAGTTGAGGTGCCAGCCAGTCCTATAAAAGGCGAATTGGATGATTTATAGGTAGGCTTTTGCCCAAACTGATTTCGCATAGAATTTGAATTTTGATAGGTAGGCTTTTGCCCAGACTGATTTTGCATAGAATTTGATCTTTGATATATAGGCACCTTTTTGGGTGCTGTTGATTGAGGAAGTGATTCCAAAACTTTACATCTTTTTTCTAGAAATTGAAAAAGTGACTGAAAAGTGGGAATTTCGGTATTAGTATTGGCGTGACTCATTTCGAAATTTGAACGCGTTGGAATATCTAATTTTTCTAATAAAATGAAAAAAATAATAAAGTCCCAACTGTCAACGTCAAAGCTAAGTGATTTAAAAATTTCTAGGGATTCAGAAAAGGTGTCAATTAAATTACGTAATTCTTTAGCTGACTCGTTTTTTAAGGTGGAGTTCATAATTGAGCTTAAAGCATCATTTGCGAGGTCTCGCTTGTTTTGATATCTATTGACTAATTTGTCATAAGCAATTTTATAATTTTGATCAGATAAGCTAATCCCTGATATCAATTTTAAAGGCTCATCCTCGAGATATGAAAATAAATATTGAAGTTTTCGAACGTTACTTAGACTTTGATTTTGATCTATAATGTTATTAAAAAGATCGAAAAAGCTTGGGCATAATTTTTTATCACCTCGGAATATGGGAATACATAACTCTTTGAGTTTTGGAGTTTCAGATTCGTTTTGTCGAACATATGATCCCGAAAAAGATGGGGCCTCAACCGGAAATATTTTAGAGTAAACCCCCTTACACGCATAAAAATATTTACGAGCTTCTGAAAGGATCGCATCCTGCGTTTTAAACTCCTCGTCGTCCGTGTCGTCTATCAACATAATGACGTCATTATGCGCCAGCATGCATTTATCGAAGGTGTCATCCAAATCGGAATACCTCACTTGAAACTCGTTTCTCGCTCTTTCATCCTTTTCCGCAGTCTTTGACAACACATAACACTCGGTGATCGCAGATAAAAAACCCTTGCGTTTTTGTACGGCTTTTTTGACAGACATGATTTTACCTTTGAAATGACGAAATTGTCGGTAAATATACAACTAACGCTAAATTAATGCTTCTGAAATAGAAAAATGACGAATTGTCGAAAATATGCACTAATTTATCGCAATTGATGAAAATTGTTTTAAATATCGAAATGATATGAAACACCCTAACATATAAATGAGAAATGTTTTTGTTTGTTTTGTTTTGTGGTTCCTTCGCTTTGTTTACTGAATCGAGCACGCGAAAGGCACGTGAACCGCACGGACAACTTTGTCGTTTCAAATACGATGCGTGCGAAAATTCAAGGCCGTTGTTTGGCTTGGCCACAGATTAGGTAAATAATTATTAATACCGTCGTATGGATCTATTATTTAAAATAATTCGGTCGAAGGAGCACTTTCTGTTAGTCCACGGATAGAAAAAACGCTAAATGCAGTGGACTTTAAATATTTTAATTAATGATAGCGCGAACAAACATAAATATTGATATGAAATTACGAAATAACCTAAACGTCCATAGGAAAAAATATTGGTGGCACACAACGGTAATCAGACAAATGCACTCACCTCTTTTGCAGCCAAATTCTCCACTTCCAAGGGGCCCCTGATGGATCTAATGATGTCACCACGTAGCTGAAGGGTTGAAGTTTCTAGTTCTATGCTTCAGTACACAAAAATCGAGCACTTTCAGGTGTAGATATTTGAAAATAGTTGGAGAACGAAATTAACACGCCTTTTTCTCTAGGCGATTGACAAGGATCTCACTGGTTGTTGGTGCGCATGTCCAAATACGCGGAATGCGCTTTGTCCTTCATACAGTTGTGTGTTTTTAAAAATATATATAAACAACCGCGAAATTTAGCGGGAGCTAACATTTCATTTGATGTATCTAAAAAATAATTACGTGTGACTGTTTTTTTTTCAAAAAGTACTTAATTTTTCTAAAATTTTTGCCTACATAACAATTTTTTTAATTTTCAGTAGTATTTATATTGCAATTTTTTCGTTTTTATCCATTCTAGTGGCACTTTACACGCGGACGCCCTTTTACCATCGAAGAATCCATGCTTTTACATACAAACTATTACCTTTTAAACCAAGAGTTTTAGGGTAACTCCTTCAAACTAATTAGCAATCAAACTAAAGTTTTCGCTAATAGTGGTTTACAAACTAATATTTTTTTAACTAACAAATATTCATATCAATCGTTTTCGAGAAACACACGTCACACCTGACTGCACACCAAGTAGTATCAGTAGTAACCTATAGACTAGATTGTTTCGTTTACACTTGAAAACGGTTAGAGATACTTACTATGGAAGTCCGAAATTTTGTTTCTACTCAATCGTTATCTACGAGTTTCAAAGAAAGAATCGTTTTAGAATTAATCGTTTTGAACAGAATTTCGCAACATTTTCTTTTTCATAATGAAGTATTCTCTTCGATACCTTTAGTATTATAGTCTACAGTACACCGGTCTATTTTTGAAATGATTAGTAACAGGGTAAATTGTCGTAGATAGCTTTATTTTGTCGAGGCCTCAACTTATTTTTCGCGAACATTTTTGAAAGTTATGCCTAACAGAGTGCGCGGGCGCAGAAATCTTTCGCGCGGAGATAATGTTAGCATGGGCACACCCAGGGGGGGGGCGGGGCCCGAGGCCTGCCCCCCCCCCCAAGCCTTATATTTTTTTACATATTTTTACAAATTTAAGTTATTTAAATTTTACAGTTAGAATTTATTTAGGTTTAGTGTAGTATTAGGTTGACGTATTTCATGGTTGTATTCTTAATCTAGGTTTTAGTTGCGTTATCTGTGACGAACTGGTATGTGAACGGTCCGGCTCCAGAAAAGGGCGGAATGATTCGGAATCGAACAAAGATGGAAAATTCTCGAATTGTAGGCAGCCCCTCATATATAAGGCCGGACGTCGTGCATCAGTCAGTCAGTCACAGATAACGTACTGTAGTGGTCGTGAGATATTAACACGAAGTTAATAGACCGATTATAGTAGTGAATTATTAGTAAGTTTAAGTGCGTGTTTTTGTACATAATTTGTCGAAATAAATTGACGTATCGTTTTCAACAATTGCGAGTTTTAATTTGTCGTTGTGAACCCGTAACAATTGGTGTCAGAAGTGAGATTAAAAGAAATAAATAGTGCAAAGACTATCCTTACACAGTACCACCGGCTAGGACAATTAAAAAGAAGAACAGTAAGTGATTTTGCCAGAATATTCGGAACTGAATAGTGCAAAGACTACCCTTACATATTACCACCGGATAGGACAATTGGACAGAAAAACAGTAAGTGATTTTTCTAGAATATTCGAAGAAGTTCGATATTGTTTTATTCAAAAACTAAAAGAGATATTTAAGAACCGACTTCGACATTAACTTTACAGTCCAAAAATTGATAATTAGAGAGATTTTCTAGAATATTCTATAACATTCTACGACGTTCTATTCAAAAACTAGAAGAGATATACAAATACCGACTTCGACATTAGATTAGTAATTTTAAAAGTAAGAATCAGAAAGAATTTCTAGAACATTCCATCACTTTCTACGACGCTCTATTCGAAAACCAGAAGAAATATCCAAAAAGAGACTTCGACATTAGCTTAGTAATTTCAAAAGTAAGAACTAAAAAGAATTTCTAGAAGATTCCATAACATTCTACGACGTTCTATTCAAAAACTAGAAGAGATATACAAATACCGATTTCGACATTAGTTTACTTATTTCAAAAGTAAGAATTAGAAAGAATTTCTAGAAGATTCCATAACATTCTACGACGTTCTATTAAAAAACTAGAAGAGATATACAAATACCGACTTCGACAGTAGCTTAGTTATTTTAAAAGTAAGAATTAGAAATTATTTCTAGAATATTCCATAACATTCTACAACGGTCTATTCGAGAACCAAAAGAGATAATCAAAAAGTGACTTCTACATTTGCCTAGTAGCAGAAAGAATAGCATTTACCAGTATATTCCAGAACATTCCATTAGGTTCTATTTAAGAATTGGAAGAGATATTGAAAAACCGACTTCGACATTCGCTTTATAGCCCTAAAATAGACGTTTTAAGTGATTTATCAGGAAGTTGATGCTTACTAGACAAGGATCGGCAAAGATGGAAGATCTTACTAAAATGATACAGGCTCTAGCAGCTCAAATGGCTCAAAATCAGAACGATCTGAAACAGACCATGGAACAAAACCAGAATGACATTAGATAGCATGCAAGAAAACTTCGATCAGATAAAGAGCAACTCCGAACAGCTGAGAGAAGAGTTCAAGACTGCAACCGAAGATCTTAAGGAAGAAATAACCCAAAGAATGCATAGTGTAGAACAAAAGGTACAAAATAATTTGCGGAATGTAGAAGAAACGGTACAAAATGTTAAAGAGAAGGTACAAAATGTTGAAGAAAAGGTACAACATGTTGAAGAAAAAGTGGAGAACAAACTACAGAATGTAAGGGAAGAAGTTTTTCAAACCATGGAAGAAAAATTCCAGGACGCATCGAAACAGCTTATACAGCTTCAGAAAGAACACAACAAAATAAAACCTCAGGGATGTGTCGTGAATTCCAACCAGAACATTAAGCCTCCAAATTTTGACGGTACGTCCTCCTGGTCCACCTACAAACAACAATTTGAAGCTGCCGCCGCTGCAAATGGTTGGGACGAGGACGAAAAAGCTAGAGCGTTGTTAGTAGCTCTTCGGGAACCTGCACTCGGACTTTTACGGTCCATTCCAGTCGAACAAAAACAGAATTATAACGCTTTAGTGGCAGCGCTAGAAAGAAGGTATGGAGACGAACACTTGCGAAATTTACATTGGTCAGAATTAAATGTTCGTCAACAAGGAGCAGGGGAGTCATTACAAGAGTATGAAGCGGATATCAGGAGGCTGATGTACTTGGCTTACCCAGAAATGCCAGAAAATTACAGAGATCCCTTCACGGTAGATCGCTTTATTAACGGCTTACGAGACACGGACTTAGCAAAATTACTTCGTCGAGAACGCTTCCATAATAGCAGTGAAGTGTTGATTCGAGCCCTTGAAATTGAATCATCAAATAATATGTCCAGGCCAAATGTAAGAGCTGTTTCAATTCAGGAGGGAGAAGAAATGAGCACTGGAGATGAGGTCAACTTAAAACCGCTAAACCAACTGTTTCAATCACTGATAGAGAAGATTGATTCTTTGAAAGAAAGTAGACGATCCCCTCCAAATGTAAAGTGTTTCAGATGCGGACGTACAGGGCATATTGTCGTGTCCAAATGAGGTCCCGCTCACCATCTAGTGGGACAGTATACCGAAGAAGAGATCAGGAAAACTAAAACTAGCCAACGCAGAGGGGCGGGTGTTGGCTAATGGGAATTTGGCCTCCAAAATTTACTCTATCAAGAGTTTAAAACATACTGCTGACAGTCTTAACATCGACGGACTTATTAATGGAAGAAAAGTTAATATAACAGTAGACACTGGTGCTGCCATATCATTGCTTAAGTTCAAAATTGCAACGAGATATAAAATTCGACCAACAGAAAAGAAAATAACACTTAAGACTGTGACTGGAGAATCCGCCGACGTGTTGGGGCAGACAGACATAGACCTACAGCTGGGGAGGTTGAAGATTCGCCACTCGGTATTAGTTGCAGACATAGAATTTTGGGAATGGACCTGATAAGTAAACATGGATTTGCGTTTGATAATAAACTTAATACCCTAAGATTTGGGAACGAAGAGTTCATTTTGTCAAATAGTCACATCAATAAAGAACCAATTAAGGTGGTGGCAGTATGCACAACAAGACTAGTCGGTAACAGTGAGACCATAATTTTTGAGAGGCTGGAAAGTAAAACATCAAGCTGCGTCGGACTCATAAGCCAACAAAACACACCCAACACCTACCTCGTTGCAAAATCACTAGTTAAAACCGATAAAGACATCCCGATTAGAGTCGCCAATATTTTCCCAAATAGTGTCAAAATTAATAAGGGGAAGGTGGTAGCATTATTTGAACCAGTACAGAAAGTAACAAGATGTGAAGAGCCAACTTCCGAGGATACAAGCAAGTTACCAATGGAGGTACTTCAGCAATTTGAGTCAACTTGGCAACATCTCACTCCAGAAGAATATAGTAAAGCGAGAGAGTTTATAGAAGAACAAAGTAATATCTTCGAAACTAGGAGTAGTTCGGGACGCACAAACCTTATTCAACATGCTATCAACACTGGCGATGCCCAAACGATAAGACAACCCCCAAGAAGACTACCAATGGCCAAGCACGAAGAAGTTCACAATCTCATTAATAAAATGCTCAGCGACGGTGTTATTGAAAAGTCATCAAGTCCTTGGTTCATTGGATTGAAGTACTAGATTTTGTGTCGACTACAGGAAACTTAACGATGTGACCAAGAAAGATAGTTACCCACTGCCAAGAATAGACGACACATTAACAACGTTGGCAGGATCATATTGGTTTTCTACTCTTGACCTGAAAAGTGGGTATTGGCAAATAGGAATCTTTGAAAGAGATAAAGAGAAGACTGCATTCTCTGCTGGGAGTGGACTTTATCAGTTTAATGTGATGCCATTTGGCCTGTGCAATGCCCCAGCTACATTTGAAAGACTAATGGAAGTCGTTCTACGGGGCCTTACTTGGAAAACCTGCCTAGTCTATTTAGATGATGTCATAGTAATGGGGAAATCATTTCAAGATCATCTAGATAATTTACGAGAAGTATTCTCAAGAATCAAGAACGCAAATCTTAAATTGAACTCAAAGAAATTTTTTCTGTTCCAAGAAAAAGTTGAGTTCCTGGGTCACGTCGTTTCCCGAGAAGGCATCCATACCGACGAAAAGAAGTTACAAGCAATAAAAGAATGGCCTCAACCTCGTGACAAACATGAATTGAGAAGCTTTTTGGGTCTGTGTACATACTACAGACGATTTGTAGAAGGATTTGCCAAAATAGCGTCTCCATTACATAGACTTACAGAAGATAAAGCTTCTTACAAATGGAATACCGAATGTGACCAAGCATTTAGAAGACTAAAAGCAGCATTATGTTCTAGTCCGATTCTTGCATATCCCATTCCAAAAGGAATATTCATATTAGATACTGATGCGAGCAACGATGGCATAGGAGCAGTACTCTCCCAAGTACAAGATGGAGAAGAACGGGTCATCGAATTTTTCAGCAAGAAGCTATCCAAACCATAGAGAAATTATTGTGTTACCAGAAAGGAGCTCCTAGCCATAGTTAAATCCGTAAATCACTTTCACAAATATCTCTACGGACAAGAGTTTCTGATTAGAACGGATCATGCTGCGTTACAGTGGCTCATGAAAATGAAACAACCTGAGGGGCAAGTCGCGAGATGGATAGAAAAGCTACAACAATACCATTATCAAATTAAGCACCGAGCGGGAAGGGTGCATAATAATGCGGATGCATTGTCCAGAAGACCTTGCCCTGAGGATTGTAAACATTGCAGGAAAATTGACCAGAAAGAAGGAATTACCTACGTGCGCCAGATAAAGTTAGAACCAGATGAAGAATGGATGTCGGCTTCGATTAGAACCACACAACTTAACGACAATGATGTAGGACCTATCTTGCGATTGAAAGAAAATAACAAGCCACGACCATCATGGCAAGATATCGCAAACCAAGGGGTGATATTCAAATCACTGTGGGCACAATGGGATTCACTGATAGTAGAGGAAAACATCCTTGAACGTGCCTGGGAAAGTGCCGATGGCCTTACTGTGGTTAATCAAGTAGTGGTTCCTAGGAGCATGGTAGACAATATAATGGCCGAATGCCATGGTGGAAAATCAGGCGCGCACCTAGGCATAAATAAAACCATGGACAAAATTCGAAACCGATTTTATTGGGTCAATTACTTTCAAGATGTGAAAAACTGGTGCCGCCGATGTTCGACTTGTGCAGCCAGCCAAGGTCCCAAAACAAGGTCCAGAGGTCAAATGAAACAATATAACGTAGGTCTGCCATTCGAACGCATTGCTATTGATGTGGCCGGACCATTTCCAGAAACTAAAAGGGGCAACAAATACATCCTTGTTGTCATGGATTACTTTAGCAAATGGCCAGAAGTTTTTGCTTTGCCTAACCAAGAGGCCGCTACAGTTGCAGAAGTTCTGGAAAATGATGTTTTCAGCCGATTTGGTATTCCTTTGGAACTACATTCAGATCAAGGAAGAAACTTTGAATTAAAGCTCTTCCAGAATCTCTGTGACCTTTTAGGAATACATAAAACACGGACTACTGCTTTACATCCGCAGTCAGATGGCATGGTTGAAAGATTTAATAAAACAATAGAAGAACATCTTTGCAAAGTTGTTGATAAGCACCAAACAGATTGGGACCAGTATATTCCATTGTTTTTGATGGCCTATAGAACCGCCATTCACAATACGACAGGAGCTACTCCATCTAGTATCCTGTTTGGTAGAGAACTGCGTTTACCATGTGATATCATGTTTGGTTCAACTGAAGAAGAACACTTAGAGGTTAATGACTATGTCGAACGTTTAAGGCAAAAGCTGCACGATATCCATGAAGTGGTTAGAGAGCGAATAGAAATAGCCAGTGACCGCATGAAAGCGAGGTATGACCTGAAAGCAAACTCTTCAGGGTTCAAAGAGAATGATCAAGTCTGGCTATACAATCCTCAACGCAAGAAAGGAAGATCACCTAAGTTGACACCACCATGGGCAGGACCTTATAAAGTTGTTAAGAGAATTAATGATGTAGTCTACCGAATCGAGAAAAGCCCGAAGTCCAAGATGAAAGTTGTTCATCTAGACAGACTAAAACCTTACCTGGGAAATGTTGATCGAGACGATCAAACCTGAAGAGGAGGATAGTGTTACAAACTCAAGTTATTTAAATTTTATAATTGGAATTTATTTAGGTTTAGTGTAGTATTAGGTTGACGTATTTCATGGTTGTATTGTTAATCTAGGTTTTAGTTGCGTTATCTGTGACGAACTGGTATGTAAACGGTCCGGCTCCAGAAAAGGGCAGAATGATTCGGAATCGAACAAAGATGGAAAATTCTCGAATTGTAGGCAGCCCCTCATATATAAGGCCGGACGTCGTGCATCAGTCAGTCAGTCACAGATAACGTACTGTAGTGGTCGTGAGATATTAACACGAAGTTAATAGACCGATTATAGTAGTGAATTATTAGTAAGTTATTAGTAAGTTTAAGTGCGTGTTTTTGTACATAATTTGTCGAAATAAATTGACGTATCGTTTTCAACAATTGCGAGTTTTAATTTGTCGTTGTGAACCCGTAACTATATTTTCTACATATTTCAGAAAAAAGCACAAAAAATAGCTTAAAATTCGACATTATGAGGCTTCGGCCCCCCCCCCAAGAGGCCTCGGGCCCCTCCCAAGACATATTCCTGGGTGCGCCACTGATGTTACCATTTACTTTAAAATACATTTTGTAAAAAAAATTGCAGATGACTAATTCTTTACCTACTAGTACTTTTTTCATCTTATAAAAGATGAAAAAAGTTACTAAATAATTTTATTAGAAATGAAAAAGGTAACAGTCAAAAATAAGTAAACAGCTTTTTTCTGTATTAGAAAAAAAATAATGTGCTTAAAAGTAAATGGCAACATTGTCCCCAAAATCAGATGCATGTTTTAGTCAGTCCAAAGCTCGAAATATTTCAGCACTCGCGCACTCTTTTAGGAATCATTTTCAAGAATTTTCGCAGCGGAAAAGGTTGGACGTCTCGGCAAAATAAAGCTATGTATAAATATTCAGCCTGTTACTCATCACCAAAAAAAAACCGATGTACTGTGGACTATCAAGGCGAACTCCTGCTACTTGTTGCATCCCCCCTTTATGCGCGATTGTCACACAATACTGCAGTAGTAAGGGGGTGCCTTTTACATGTATCGATCTTGGTAAGGGGTGCATCATTATTGTTTTAAGGATATAGATTTTCCCTTAGTATCCATGAATATCTTGAATATCTTCTGATAGCCTAATTAAAGAAAATTGATATTATGGAAGCTTCGGAGTAATTCCGGGAAGTTGCTTTGTAACTTTGACCACAAGATCGAAGCAGGAAATTAAGCTATGGGACTCTGTTAAATCCACTTTAATAACCGTATTTGTAGTTTTGGTACAAGTTATGTCGGCTGTTCATGGAGCGTATTATCCGGGCGGATTTATCTTTTTTTGAGCTCTGATTGATTGATTAAAAAATTTGAGCCAATCAAAGCCTGATAAAAAAATCCGCGCGGATAAGATCCTTAAAGCACGGATCACCCAACAAAGGTGATCCGTGCTTAAAGTAAGCACGCGCAAGATTTCTCATGTGAGCTATTTGTGTTTACTGTATTATTTTTTATAGATATCTAAATGTAATATGCAACCAAATCTACAATAAATGCTACAATAAAAAAAGTAATGCAACTTTAGCCGCTGTATTGTTTTTATCGTGCTAAACCATTGTAAATTTAAAACGTAGTGCAGTTGTGGAGTATAAAGTATCAACTAACTGGCAGCACTATCTTTGTTTGTTTTACCTATATAGTAAGCACAAGGGATTAATAATTTTTGGATGAATAATTAAAATCTAGATTGACTTTTATTTTTTCACATTGTCTATATAGTCAGAGCATATTATTTTAAAAGGCTTTCCATTTTCGGTCTAGAAGCAAATCATATTAATTTTTGGCAACAGACCATTTCCCCCTAACTTGACCCCGCTGAATATCTCTGTTGCCAACTCAAAAAATCGACAGGGACGAAGAAAATCCCCCCCAATCCCCCAAAAACCTGTTTTTTTCAGTTTTATGCAATTTTCTCGAAAACTAACCTTTTTATCAAAAATTACAAAGAACAGTTTTTTGTGGAGAATAAAATTCCCTTTCCAACGACGTATTGGTCAATAAGGTTAGGAAAAGCAAGTAGCTCTTCAGTGGCGTACGTAAATTGGGATTATTTAGAAAAAACATGTTTATTATAGGTTTTTCAAAATTTTCTCAAAAACTACACTTTTTAGGAAAAAATATGTAGTATACTTTATTGTAGAACATATTTTCTTCTAAAACTTTAATAAAATGTCGGGTTGTTGCCATATTTAAGGCTTCAGGGGCGTACAAATATAAACTTATTTTCAAAAATAACTGAAATAATCAGTTTCTCTTGCATATTTAAATATCTTTTCTAACTAAGATTTTCAGAAAAAAATGTGCCTTTGATCTTTATTGAGGATAAGACAATTTCTTTTTAAATGATATATTACAAAGTGAGGTTAATGTTATGATAAATACTTCAAAAAGGTTCGTAATTTATACCTACTAAAATAAAATGTTTCCAAATTAAACTAAACTGTTTTTTGATAAGATTAGATATTTTGATTTATCTAAATAAGCTATTTAAAGCAAAAAAACACCGGTGGTTATAAGGGAAGGGGGCATAGGGGCCATGGCCCCCTAAGCAATTATTTTTGTGCAGAAAGTAACAGTAGTAACTTTGACACAGGTGTTTTTGGTTATTTTTTTAAGCATATGGAACTAAAGATAAAGTGGTGAATCTTATGCAACGGTTTGGGGGGGCGGGCATAATTATTATTAGGTACTCATTGGGATCAACAACCAACCTGTCAACCTGTTAGCAAGAGTTTGATATTTTATTTGAAATTGAGATTTTGATGGAAATTGAATGAAACCCGTAACAAAAATAATATTTTTTGGTAATTTTTGCAATTTACGGACGCCCCTGGAGAGTTTTCTATACTATGGGTCACATTTTGTGACACACTGTTTAAAAGGACATTTTATTATCGGGCACGCCGCCGAAGTCATAAAAGGTCGAAAGTACAAAAGGTCGAAAAAAAATCGACAAAACAAAATATTAAAAATACAAACTTACCGTATCAAGTCGAATTGACCTGTCCAGTCGATGTGGACACGCGGCCGTACTTTCGATCTTTTGTACTTTGGATCTTTTGTACGTTCGACCTTTTGTACTTTCGACCTTTTGTTTTTTCGACCTTTTGTACTTTCGACCTTATTTTTTCGACCTTTTGTACTTTCGACCTTTTATCCGCTGCTCTTTATTATCCACCGAGAAGCTAATAAGACACAAAATTGATTAGTTTGGATTGATCTTAAATAATTTCTTTAAATTAAGAACACCACTGGAGCGGTAAATATAAAATAACTTTCACTTTGTTATACATCGTTTGAAAGGAAATTTTATTGGCTATGACGAAGTATAGATCACATTTTTTGATAAAGAGCTTGGTTTTTAAGAAAATTGAATAAAACGTATGAAAAACATGTTTTTTTTAATGATTTGTTGAAATCACCCCCATTGACGGACGTCGCTGGACAGTTTGCTATAAGTCAAACCCCAGCGAGTTTCACATATTTAAAAAGGAAATTTTCCTGTCTACAAAAAAGTGTAGAACAGGTTTTTTCTTTCACGTTAAGCTTAGTTTTTGAGAAAATTAGATAAAACCTGTAACAAAAATGGTTTATTTTCTGTTTTTTCAAAATTAATTTAATTTACGGATGCCCCTGAAGTTTTATTTATAAAACTGATTTTATCATGTTATACGTCATTTTGAAGGAAATTTTATTGAGTATACCAAAATGTAATACACGGTTTTCTGTAGATATTAGTTTTTAAAAAAATTAAATAAATCTTGGAAAAAACATAGGTATTTTTTAAATTTTTTTAAATTACTTCAATTAACGGACGCCGCTGGAGAGCTTGTTATTTATTTAACTTCATTAAGCTATACCATGTTGTAAAGGGAATTTCATGGTCTACAATAAAGTATATTATACATTTTTCTCTTAGAAGCTTAGTTTTTAAGAAAATTTGAAAAAACCTCAAACTTTCAGATTTTGGGGGGTCTGGGGGGGTTTTTGAAGGTTTTTGCAGCCATTATGTTATTATTTTTTAATTATACAAATATATATTTTGAATGTACACCTGTGACAATTTGGGCTTTACAGCGGCAATTTAAAATTCCGCCGCCATTTTGGCCGCCATTTTGGCCGCCATCTTGAATATCTCAGCCCCTGTCAATATTTCGAGTTGGTAACAGGGATATTCGGATTCAGCGGGGTTAAAATAGGGGGAACTGCCCATTTGCCAAAAAGTAATATAAAATGCTTCTAGAAAGTGGATTTTCCCGAATCTTGCCTGAACTATAACTTCAGGAGTGTTGAAATGAATGTGTTTACTACATTAAATCTAAGGAAAGCTAAAAAGATTAGTAAAATAAATAAATTTTACCGGCACTGTTCTGTACAAATAATTAAGCTCCTGTCACTTGTTGCACCCCCATTTATGTAAATGCGTGCGTGATCACCCCGTAACAAAGGGTGCATTATCGATTTAAGCAGGAGATATTCAAGTGCGACCCTTAACGTTAGGGATCGGAAAATAAAGTTTACTCAGTAGCGAGAAATAACAGCATTTTCTGCTAGCCTAATATGAGAAACTCCATTTCCTGGAAATTCTGGAGTAATTCCGGTTAGTTGATTTATGAATTCTTTCCAGTGCAAATCGGAAAACGAATTTACTGTTTTATAGAAGTTGAATTTTCGGGTTCATAACTCAACTGAAAACTAGAGTAAAATAAGGAAATAATATTCAATAATAGATTAAATGTTCTGCTGGTCTTATATATGAGGAAGTCTAAACTTTGGAAACTCTGGAAATATCCTACGGGACTTAATCTATAGCTCCGCACTCCGCACCCATACGGAGTAGAAGCTTCACAAGTTTATTACTGGATTAAATAGTTAGTTGTTCTCAATTGTATCAGTACAACTTTTTGATCCCACTTTAAATGTATATATGCGTGCTTGATTACCTCATTAAAAGCACATTTTCATTGTATCGATTTAAGCAGGAGAAACAAAAGTGCAACCCTTAATTAGGGAAAGGAAAATTTACTGTATGTTCAAAAATAAGTGTTTTCTGCTAGCCTAATATAAGAAACTCCTTTTCCTGGAAATTCTACCATAATTCCGCTGAGTACATTTATAAATCCGCTCGAGCTTGAATCGGAAAAGGAAAGAGACATGTACATCTATCATACTTCTTCAGGGGCTTTACCAAAGCCAACTAAGTACAAATTATTTAAAACTTCATAATTTTGGATTTTACTGTTTACATAGAAGTTATCAGGTTTATAAACTGAGAACTAGGGTATAATTTAATTTTTTCTATTATGCTCTTGAATGGGCTATACCAAAAACAAAGGAGCGCAAAAACTTAAAAATATTATAAATTTGACATTTATTATTTTAGTAGAAGTAGAATTATCAGGTTTATGGCTCAACTTAAATCTAGGGTATAGTTTCATCTTTTTGGGCACATAATTGGATGCAACTTAATAATAATATGGAATAGAGCGAAATAATATCCAATAATAGATTTAATATTTTGCTGGCCTACTATGTAGAACTCCGAATGTTAGAAACTCTGGAAACATCCTGGGAGAGTGCTTCATAGCTCCGCTCCGTATGGAGTGGAACGTTTTTGTCCAAATATTTTGAAGATTGAGTAGAAATCTAAAACCAAAGTTTACTGAATTAAATAGTTGTTCTTAATTGTATTGGTACAATTGTATAATCCTCCAATATCCACTCCATTAAAAGCAAATTTTTATTTAATCGATTTAGGCAGGTGAAACATAAATGCAACTCTTAATTGGAGATAGAAAAATAAAATTTACTCAAGGTCCAGAAACAATTGAAGAATTTTCTGCTAGCCTAATATGACAAACTCCTTTTTCTGGAAATTCTAAAGTAATTTCAGTGTGTTTAATTATAACTCCGCTCGAGCTCGAATTGAAAAAAAAGAGATATGGACTTGTATTAAACTCTTGCAGGAGCTTTACTAGAGCCGAAAAGGCGCAAAATTTTTATATTTTTGGAATTTGTGGTTTTTATACGAGTAGAACTATCAGGTTTATAGCTTAACTGAAAAGTAGTTCCCTTTTTTTGGGCACATAATGAATGTATGTGAAACAAGAATATGGCAAATGGGTAAATTAATACCGATTAATATATTAAATATTCTGCAAGTCTAATATGAGGAACTTTGTAGATAACCTGATGAGTGTTTGTTCATAGCTTAGCCCCCGCTTGGAGTGGAAAATTTTCTTATCCAATGACTTTGCAAATTAGGGAAACTTCTGAAACCAAAGTTATCAGTATTAAATAGTTAGTTGTCCCCAATTGTATTGGTACAAAACTTTATAGTCCCTCTTCAAGTATTTGCGTGCGTGATCAGCCCATTGCAAAATTGTAAAATTTTCATTCGATCAATTTAAGCACGAAAAATAAAAGATAAACCCTTCATTAAGGACAGGAAAAGAAAATTTATTTAAAGTTAAAAAAAATCATTGTTTGCTACTAGCCTGATATGAGAAACTCCATTTCCTGGAAATTTTGAAGTACTTACAGTGAGTTCATTTATGAATCCTTTCCAGTTCAAAACCAAGGGAATTAGAACTGTTTTATAGAAGTTGTTAGATTCATAACTCAACTGAAAACTATAGTAAAATAAGGAAGTAATATTCAGTAATAAATTAAATGTTCTGCTGGCCTAATATGAGAAAGTTCAAACGTTGGAAACTCCGTAGATATCCTGGGGGACTTTCTTTATTGCTCCGCAGTCCCCACCCGTATGGATTAAAAGCTGTTTTTGTTTTGTAGGTTTTGCAGGTTAAAAGTGAATTATTGTATTAAATAGTTAGTTTTTCTCAGTTGTATCAGTACAGCTTTTTAATCCCACTTTAAATGTATATGCGTGCTTGGTTACCTCATTAAAAGCACATTTTTGTATCGATTTAATCAGGAGACACAAAAGTGCAACCGTTAACTAGGGAGAGGAAAATAAAATTTAGTCTATGCCCAAAAATAATTTAAGTGTTTTCTGCCAGCCTAATATGAGAAACTCCTTTTCTGGAAATTCTAGAGCGATTCCGGTGAGTACATTTATACTCTGCTCGAGCTCGATCGGAAAAGGAAGGAGACATGTACCATCATTTATGACTCCGCTCCAGTTCGAATCATAAATGCAGAGACATAAACCTCTATTATACTCTTGCAGGGCCTCAGCCAAAATCAATTGAACGGAAAATTTTTAAAATATATTTTGAAATTTATTTTTTCTATAAAAATTGAATTATCAGGCTTATAGCTCAACTGAAAACTAGGGTATGGTTCCATTTTTTTGAGTACATAATGGATGCAACTTAAACAACAATAAGGCATAGGAGCGAAGTAATATCCTGCTGGCCTAATATGAGTTAGTCCGAACTTCAGAAACTCTGGGGATATCCTGGGGGAGTTGCTTCGTAGCTCCGCTTCCGTACGGAGTGAAACCTTTTTTGTGTAAAGATTTGGCAGATCGAAAAGGAATCCCTAAACCAAAGTTTACAAGTTTAATACTGTATTAAAAAGTTACTTGTTTTCTCTCGATTTTAGTAGGAGAAACAAAAGTGCAATCCTTAATTTGGGAGAGGAAAATCACATTTACTCCAAGTCCGAAAATAAGTGTTTCTGCTAGCCTAATATGAGAAACTCCTTTTGTGAAAATTCTGGAGCAATTCCAGTGAATACATTTATAACTTCGGTCAAGCTCGATGGGAAAAGGAAGGATACATTTACTTCATCATACCCCTGCAGGGGCTCCACCAAAACCAAATAAGTAAAAATTATTTAAAACATAATTTTTTTGGATTTTATTGTTTTAATAAAAGTTAAATTATCAGGTTTATATCTTAATTCAGAACTACGATATAGTTCAATTATTTTTGAAACATAATGGATGCATCTGAAATAACAATATGGCATAAGAGGAAAATATTATTCAATAATAGATTAAATGTTCTGCTGGCCTAATTTCTATATTGAAAGATCGAAATTCTGGAGGTATCATCGGGGTGTTGCTTCATAGCTCCGTTTTTAGTGATAGTAGAACCTTTTTTTCCAAAGAATTTGCAGAATGAGGAGGAATCTTTAACCAAAGCTTAGAAGGTTATTACATTATTAGAAAGTTAGTTGTTCTCAATTGTATTAGTACAACTTTCTAATCCTCAAATAACCTTCCCATTAAAAGCACATTTTCATTTAATCTATTTAATCAATTTACTCAAGGTCCAGAAATAATTTAATTATTTTCTGCTAGCCTAATATTAGCAACTCCTTCCTTCCTGGAGATTCTGGAGTAACTCGGGTGTGTTGCTTTAAGACTCCGCTCGAGCTCGAATTGAAAAAGGAAAGAGATATGGACTTCTATTATACTCTTGCAGGGTCTCCACTAAAACCAAAGGAGCGCAATATTTTTAAAATAGTATTATAAATTACATACATTTATTTCCTTTTAATGATATAATAACAATAAAAAATAAAACTATACATAAAAAATCAAATAAAAATTTAATGTAAAATACCTCATCCAAACCTCTCTGTGAAAGAAGAGTCCCGAGCGCCGACGCCGCGTTGCCCCTCTGAACCGCCAGACTCACGTTTTGAAAAATAAATGACTTAATCCTTGAACCACTTCCCAATGTGCCCGTTATATGTATACTAATTTTTTCTATCAGTTGCCTGGCTTCTTCTCCAAGGGGACCAAGCGTTTCAACAGAAAAGCAGCGCACAAAACAAGAGTGGTCCAAGAGTTCCTCATACTTTCTTGTCTTTGTGGACTCACCCAGACGACAAACCTCTCCTCTCTTTTGAAGACAAGTGAATGTACGACTGACACAAAGAATCTTTACATGTGACATCCCGCAAGAGAGGCTTGCCAGACTTCCAAGGGAATCTGGTCATTCCATCTACGCGTTTTCCATCACTTCGACATACTCCAACGGGTTCAAGGACTGAAGGAAATCCTGCAGAAGTCGAAACCCGTTGAAGGATGTTGTTCAGCTCACTGTGACGAGCCATTCTTCCTGCACTCTTGTAGCAACTCAGGCCATGGTAGCCATAAATATCTACGTTTTGGCCACAAGAAGCGCAATCATGAGGACCGTACACAGGAACACCCAATCTCAAAGCGATGGAAACGCGGAAAGTCTGATCGTCCAAGAGAGTACCCAAAGAAGAAGAAGGCAGAGCATGGAGCCAAGCGTGACTTTTTGGTTGTTGCAATGCAAGTAGTCTGGCCTTTGTTCGTAAATCTTGGCAATTCAAAAAAGCACCACGAGTCAATGCCCCGGCTGCAACCTTATCAAAGCCATTTTGAGAGGTTGGAAGAACATCGGGAATACACAGGAGATCTGACATTTTTATCCATTGATTGAGGGCTTCCTCGAAGTCAAAATCAGGACAAGAATTTAACATTTTTGGAAGAATAAGGTCCATCAATTTAGATGAATCTTGAACGGATCCCAGAAAAGCAGAAAAGCAAATTGAAGAGGTTTCCCTAAGTCCACCAAATTTAACGGGGAGCGTACATTGTGACCAAGAATTTATATCGAATTTGCAATCACAAATTTCTTCTATAGTAGATTTAAATATAAAGTCGTTGTTTTTTAATAATTGAGGGTGATTCCAGGGAAACAACGTAATAAATATGAGATTCTAGGAATTGCAAGTGAATTTTTTAATAAGAAATAAGCAGCATGGGAATTCAATATACTAAGGTTTTTAACAAAAAAGGAAAGAACATTGATTTGTTTTTGTAAAAAAGACGAACCCGCTTGATTTGTTATAGGACATCCAAGCACTGATAAAAAATCATGTGTGACATGAATAATTGACGAATGTTAATTTTCGTTGGCTAATACGTGGATTTCACATTTTTTTGAATTTACCTGGAGACCTAGCTTATCACATACGTTTGGAATTTATAGTTTTTATATAATTTGAGTTATCAGGTTTATAGCATAAATGAAAATTAGAGTAGAGTTCAATTTTTTTGGATATATAAGGAATGCAACTGAAATAAGAATATGGGAAAAGGGAGAAATAATAACAATTAAAAGATTGAATATTTTGCAGGCCTAATATAAGGAACACGGAAATTCGGAAAAAGTTAGAAACTTTCGGAATATCCTCAGGAGTGTTGATTCGTAGCTCCGCTCCCATCTAGGGTAGAAACTTTTTTATCCAATGGTTTTAAAGATTATGGAGAATTCTAAACTAATCACCCCCATGACAAGGGGTACATTTTAATTTCATCAATTTACGCAGGAGAAATAAAAGTTAAAGCCTTTATTAGGGATAGTAAAATAAAATTTACTCAATGTCTAAAAATAATTTAATTGTTTGCTACTAGCCTGATATGAGAAACTTCATTTCTTGGAAATTCTGGAGTAATTCCAATGTGTTTATGTATCACTCCGGTCCAGTTCGAATTGGAAATGGAGAGAGACCTTTATTATACTCTTACAGGGGCTCTACCGAAACCAAATTTTTAAAACTTAATAATTTTGGAACTTACTGTTTTTTTAGAAGTTGAATTATTAGGCTTATAGGTCAACTGAAAACTAGAATATAGTTCCATTTCTTTGAGCACATAATCGATGAAACAGAAAAATAAAATATGGCAAAATGACAAATTAATATCCAATAATAGATTAAATGTTCTGCTGGCCTAACATGAGTTAGTCCGAACTTTAGAAACTCTGGAGATATCCTGCGGGAGTGGCTTCATAGCTCCGCCCCCGTACGGAGTGGCACCTTTTTTGTCTAAAGATTTTGCAGATCGAGGAGGAATCCCTAAACCAAAGTCTAGAAGTTTAATACTGTATTAAATATAGTTACTTGTTCTCTTGGGACCACTTTTTTTCCTCTAATATTTACCCCATTAAAAGCACTTTTTATCGAATAATGCAGGAGACAAAAGTGCAAACCTTTATCAGGGAGAGGAAAATAAAATTTACTCCATGTCCAAAAACAATTTAAGTGTTTTCTGCTAGCCTAATATGAGAAACTCCTTTTCTGGAAATTCTGGAGCAATTCTGACCTAATATAGAAAGTTCGAAAATCTGGAGGTATTATCGGGGTGTTGCTTCATAGCTCCGTCCCTATACTGATAGTAGAACCTTTTTTTGCCAAAGGTTTTGAAGCATGAGGAGGAATCTTTAACCAAGCTTCTAAGTTTATTTCTTTATTAAATAGCTAGTTGTTCTCAGTTGTACTAGTATAACTTTCTAATCCGTAAATAACCTTCCATTAAAACCACATTTTCATTTAATCGATTTAATCAGGAGAAACAAAAGTGGAACACCTAATTAGGGATAGGAAAATAAAATTTACTCAAGGTCCAGAAATAATTTAAGTGTTTTCTGCTAGCCTAATATGAGAAACTCCTTCCCTCCTGGAAATTCTGGATTAATTCGGGTGTGTTCCTTGATAACTCTCGAGCTCGAATTAAAAAAGGAAAGATACATGAACTTCTATTATATTCTTCCAGGGGCTCTACAAATTCAAAACAGCGCAACATTTTTAAAATAATAATATAATTTTGAAATTTATGGTTTTAATATGAGTTGAATGATCAAGTTTCTAGCTTAAATGAAAACTACAGTAGAATTCCATTTTTTTGGATACATAATGGATGCAACTGAAACAAGAATATGGCAAAGGGGCGAAATAATATCGATTAATAGATTGAATATTCTGCAGGCCTAATATAAAGAATTCGGAATGCTAGAAACTTTAGGAATATCCTGAGGAGTGTTTTGGTTCATAGCTCCGCCCCATCAAGAGTGGAGACTTTTCTTATCCAATGGTTTTGAAGATTATGGAGAATTCTAAAACCAAAACTAACTGTATTAAATAAGTTGTCCTCAATTGTATTGGTACAAAACTTTTTAGTCCCCCTTTCAGTATATGCTTGCGTGATCACCCCATTGAAAAGGGTTCATTTTCATTTTATCGATCTAAGCAGGAGAACTAAAAGTTCAGCCCTTTATTAGGGATAGGAAAATAAAATTTACTTAATGTCCTGATATAATTAAAGTTTTTTCTGCTAGCCTAATATAAGAAACTCCACTTCCTGGAAATTCTGGAGTAATTCCGGCGAATTCATTTATGACTCCGCTCCAGTTTGAATCAGAAATCGAAGGAGACATAAACCCCTATTATACTCTTGCAAGGGCTCTACCAAAATCAAGTGAGTGCAAAGTTTTTAAAATATCATAAGTTTGGAATTTACTCTTTTTATAGAAAGCTCAACTGAAAACTAGGGTATGATTCCATTTTTTTGGGCACATAATGTATGCAACTTAAACAACAATATGGCATAAAGGCGAAATAATATCCAATAATAGATTAAATGTTCTGATGGCCTAATAGAAGGAAGTCCGAACTTCAGAAACTCTGGATATATTCTGGGGGAGTTGCTTTATAGCTCCGGCCCCGTACGGAGTGAAATCTTTTCTTGTCCAAAAGTTTTACAGATTGAGGAAAAATCTAAAACCAAAGTTTACACGTTTACTACTGAATTAAATAATTAGTCATTCTTAATTAAACTGGTACAAATATAAAAGTCCATGTTATCGATCGTACCTTCAGAGAAAAACCAGAGGGCAGTTAGTAAAGTAATATTCAAGAATATTTCGAACCGGTTTTTCTCGTCTAGGATGGAAAAAAGTTCTCTGAGCGGATTCAAGCAGCGTTATTTCAGAGCTTATTTGTACCACAAAAAAGATTTCTTTTATCTAAACAAAGTAAAGGAGCTCCCTAAAAGCAAAATTTTAGTTTACCACTACAAGCAATAACAAACAACTTTAAATACAGTGTGAAAAATATAATTTGTTTGTGCTGGAGGCAAGTCACAAAATGCTTTAAACAATAATAATATTGCAAAGGAAGAACTACGAAATAATGCCCAAACATAACCTAAATCTGCTTTATTACCCTGATGACAAACTTTAAACGATATAAACTTTGGAGGAATTCCGAAGAAGTTGCTTTGTAAGCTAGCCATTATCTGGAGTGAAACTTTGCTTTGTTTAAAGTTTCGGCATATCGGGTCAGTCTAAAATGTACACTTATATATGTAGCACAGTATAAAGCTTCCGCATCCCTTGCATACGAATATTCGTGTGTCCCATCTATGCTTGTGCCTGATTAAAATTAATTCTGCCCATTTTAGATAAAAATGGAATCTGCAAATTAACATATTTGTAGAAAATCGACTTTAACTAACAAAGGTTTATTTTACCCAGCAGTGGCGCCCAGGAATTCGTCTTGGGGTGGCCGAGAATTCATGATGTCGTATTTGAAGCTATTTTTTGTTTTAACTTATAAATTATGTGGAAAATATTTATAACAAGTTTTGCCTAACCTGCTTTGATTAACACTGCATGCCAGTGATATATTCTACAGTTAAAATTTTCATGGCTAAAAGACTGGTTACCAGTTATTCCTGGTTCATCAGCGTTAATTTTCCAGCGTTTTCATTAGATCCCGTAAACTGGCATAAGTAACCTATCAATATAATTTCGGTCAATTTCCGTTTTTAAGTTTATTTTATTATTCCAAGGATATATGAAACCGATTTTATTGTCCTAATAGAAGAAGTTGTGAATCTGATTAATTTACGATGGTCATGCTAACTCGATTGAGCTTATTGGTTACACCTAATTTAACTGGTGGCACCAAAATTTGAATAGCCAAAATTCCAATGACCAAAATCCCTACAAGTTTAGGGTTAGTTGCCGTTTAGTTGGATTTGCTCCGAAGAGTTTCGGAACTTTTTTGTTCATTCCGGTTAGTTATCATGCGTTTTGCTTTGTTCTCTTTATTTCTGTAACTTTGGTTAGCTTTTGCTACTCATTTATTTTTACCTAGCCTTTTAGCGTACGTACACTTTTATTTAATTGATCGTAGCAGGAGCAACCCTAGTTTTATAATATTCTAAAAGGGGGAAACTTTTCGAAGTGTCCAACTCCAAGGATATCTTAAAACTGTTCTGCTGGCCTAATATTAGAAACTCCGAATAATGGAAAGTCCGAAGAAGTTTCGCTAAAGTTGCTTCAGGATTCCTTTCGAGCCTGGAACGTTAATGGAAATCTTAAAACAACAAACTTGGTTCACCATATTTGTTATGCAACGGCCTCCATATATCCTCATAACCCTAAACAGACAGCAATAAAATTTTGATAAATTAAGATAATCTAGAGCTAAAATACTCATAGCCGGGTTATTCCAGTTATTTCTAGTTCGTCAGCGTTAATTTTCCAGTGTTTCCGTTAGTTCCCATATGATTTTTTTTATCGATTTCCGTTTTAATTTTGGTTTTATTAGTGAGTCTCCAAGGATCTCTTAAACTGATTTTGGAGACCTAATATTGGAGATTTTAAATAACGGAAAGTCCGGAGAAGTTCCACATAAGAACCTCTATTTAACATCGTTGATTTTCTGACACCAAAATTTCAATATCCAAAAATCCATAGCCAAAATCTCTGTAAGTTTTGGTTAGTTCCGTTAGTTTGGATTTGCGCCGATTCGTTTCGGTTAATTTTTTATTGATTCCGGTCAGTTTTTATTAATTTTGCTTTATTCCGCTAATGCCGTTGGTTCGGTTATCTTCCATTAGTAATTTATTTTTGCATGGCCTTTCAGCGCACATTTTATTTTTATTGATTGTCGCAAAAGTAACCCTTGTTTTGCAGAAAATTCTAAAGGGGACATGTTCCTTAGTATCCAAGAATATCTTGTAAATATTCTGCTGGCCTAATATTAAAAATTTTAAAATATGGAAACCCCGGAGGAGTTTTACAGAAGTTGTTGCATTATTCCTCCTCAGTCTGGAATTTTCAAATGGGGGATATGATTCATTTACAATGGTTATTCAGAACACCCTCCATTTAGTCTTGTTGGTTACATATAACACTGTGTGACAAAATTTAAAAAAAATGATATCCGGGAAATTTATGTTAGAAATTTTTTAATGTTCAGTCCCTGTTTTCACGACCGAGACAATTTATCAAAATTAGATCGTATAAACAAGCGGAATTTTAAAAATAAGGCATTTAATTTTTTTTATTTTATCGCAGCAACCAACATTTTTACGACAAAACGTGAAGACACATGTTTGAAAGAGAATGAAATTATCTTTTAAATTAGCAACCTTCCAATTCAGGTAAGAACTGAAGATGCTTTTTATGTGCAATTTAATAAATGGAAATAAATTTGCAAAAAACAAAAATATATGTTCCTTGGAAAAAAGATGACTTTAAACTTTAAAATAAACCCACGGTTTATATTATACTTGTCTAATAAAGTCAAACCTTGGCAACTGTTAAAACAAAATCTATTCAAAATAAAAATAAAAAATATTAGGAACGGAACGGATCGAAAGGTAGTTTCCTATATAAAATTTATTTAACTATTTAGAACTAGAAACAGTAGCAGATCCAGGCTCTGTATCTTCTAAATGATTATCGAGAGAATCATAGTTTTGACGATCTTAACATTTTATTGCTTTAGTTTTTTTTAGGGAAAACAACTTATTGATATAGAAAAAGTCCTCTTAATAATTTTATCTCTTCAGAAATCCCGGTGTGCGATTCTGTCCAAGAAAAAAGAATTAAATGCACACCGATGGAAAATTACTTACGCAAGTCAATTCAGTGTGTTTAATGATGATAAAAAAAAATTCTCAGTGCTGTTAAAAAGGTGAGTGATTCCATATATGAGCATATATTTGTTCATTCCACATTTGGCAATAAACAAGTAATTTTTGGTGCTATCTACATTCCTCCGACATCATCTGTTTCAGTTTATGAGGACTGGACATTATAAGTTTCAAATTTTTTAACCATGTATTCTAATTGTGATTTTCTGTTTTGTGGTGACTTTAATTTGGCAAGTGCTTTGTGGTCTAATACTGAAAATGGGTTGGTGGTGAAGGGTGCAGTTACATCTGCCAATTTACATATCCAGAATATTGAAGCCGTTCAGAAAACGTTTTTAAGGACTTTGGCATTTAATAACTACCATATCAGTTATGATTTAATCAGTAAACCTTTTAGTATTCGCACTCGTCTGAAGTCTGAAATTAAGAAGGCATCACCCTTAAGGTCACTATATCACGAAGTTAAGGAACTTCGTGATATAATCACCCTGACCTTCTTAAATTTTTTAAGATTATGAATGGCTTATATTACTGTCCAACTATTTTGGAGGCTTTAGTACAAACCAGATAAGGTCTACCTCTCGCTTTCGCATACCATTTCACCATGCCAACTATGGAATTTACTCCCCCTTCACTCGAAGTTTAAGATCATGTAATGATCTTAATCTTGATCCATTTGTCGATAGCCTTGCGTCTTTCAGATCTAGAATAAGGCAGGTTATTCAAGACTGATTCTATATTTATATAAATATATTTATTTATTTATTTTTTGTTAGGTTATATTTTGTTTAATGTTGTTTTATTTTTATTTTTGTTAAGATATAAAATATCTGATATTTATTATATTTTGTATACTATTGCAAAATGGCTCTGCCGTAGAAATACATAAAATAAAATAAAAGAAAATAAAAAAATTTAATTTTATTGAAAAAATTTACCTCCTACAAAAATATACTACCAATATATAAAAATTAGAACTTTTAGGACTACGGCGATTATGAGGTCACAACGTTCTTACTACTTGTCCGATCGAAACGAATCATACCTCGTTTGACAGATAATTTAATCTTCTTTTAAACTGCTGTAAATAATATTTCTACAGAAGTGCAAAACAATGGTTTATCATTCCACATATATTTTGTTTCTTAACCAAATCCATCGCACAATACAATAATTGTTTTGCCAACAATTTTATTGACTTCAAATAAGCCCTCTATACATTTATTCAAGAAAAGCTTAGTTTGCTAGTTATACGGGAGGAAAAGTAGGCCCCTCTTCGGTCTTCATTTTCGAAAATCTCGGAAACAAGCTCTAACTTAGCTGAATCCTCTTGGTAGTAAGTTCTAGCCGTCGCGCGTCGTTAAGTGGTAGCACCAATATTTCAATAACCAAAATCCTGTTATTTCATGTTAGTTGCCGTTAGCTTAGACTTTATCCTATTAATTTTGGAATTTTTTTTGTTGATTCTGGTTAGTTTTTAGTTGCTTCGCTGTGTTTCGTTAATTTTCGTAGGTTTGGTTAGCTTTTAATAGGCGTTTATTTTTGCCTAATAGTTCAGCGTACATTTTAATTTTATTGGTCGCAGCAGCAACTCTTATCTTATAATATTCGAGAAGGGTTAGGCTTTTCTTAATGTCCAAGTCCAAGGATATCCTAAAACTATTCTGCTGGCCTAATATTAGAGACATCAAATAATAGAAAGGCTGAAGAATTTTCGCGAAAGTTATTTCAGTACTTCTCCCAAGTCTGGAACGTAAATGGAAATCTCAAAATAAATAATAAAAAATAGGGAACTTGGTTCTTCTACCATATTTGCTATGCACCGGACTTCATTTCATTTATTGTAAACGGGTAGCACTAAAATTTTAATAAATTAATAAGGTCTTCAGTTAAAATTCTCATGGGTAAAAGCTTGGTTATTTCCAGTTATTTTTGATTTGCTCAGATTAATTTTTTAGTGTTTCCGTTAGCTCACGAAGAATTCTGATAAGCTATTAGTAAAATGTGGATCATGGAAACTCTAGAGAAGTTCTTTCATTATTCTTCTTTAGTCTGGATCAACAACGAAAATCCTAAATAGGAAATCCAATTAATTTACAATTCAATTCAACCTCATTGGTTTTGTGACACCATAAATCCAATAGTCAAGATTCCTGTTAGTTCTGGTAAGTTGCCGTTAGTTTGGATTTATCCCAATGAGTTTCGTTCACTTCTTTTGTTCAATCCCGTTAGCATACATTATTTTAGCGTTGCTGTGTTTATTTCCGTTAATTTGTTTTGGTTCCATTAGTCCTTTTTAAGCATTTCAGCTTGCATTTTTTTATTGGTGGTAGCAGAAACAATCCTTGTATTTTAGAAAATTCTAAAGGACGAAATTTTTCTTTTAATCCATGGATATCTTTTAACAGTTCTGCTGGCCTAATATAAGACATTTCAAAAAATGGAAACCCTGGAGAAGTTCCACAGAAGTTGTTGCATTGTTCCTTCTCAGTCTGGATCAGCAACGAAAGTCCCAAACAGGGAATCTAATTAATTTACAATGCAACAATGCATGACAACCTCCATGGGGTCATCAAAGTTTTAATGGTCAAATTTCCAACTACCAAAATCCTAATTAATGTATACTGGTTGGTTTCTATCAGTTTTTTCGTGCTGTTAATTTCCATTGGTTGGGTTCATGGGGACGTTTTTTTTAGTATTCTTGAATATCTTGTAACTGTTCTGCTGGCCCAATCTTACAAACTTCGAAAGGCTGAAACCCCGGAACAAATCTGCAGAAGTTGTTTCATTATTCCTCCTCTCTCTGGATCCATAATGAAAGTCCCAAATAGGGAATCTGATTGATGCGCAATTATTATGAAAAACAACATTTATTCAACCATACCATCAGTAAGACAAAATTTCAAAAGCCAAAATTGTAATGATTAAAATTTTATTTGTTTTGCTTTTTTTCCAGTTAATTCCGTAGGTTTATTTAGCTTTGGGCTAGTTGGTTATTTTCATCTGACCTTTATGCGTACATTTTAATTTTACTGATCGCAGCAGGAGAAACCATAGTTTTATAATATTCTAAAAGGGGGAAACTCTTCTTAGTGTCCAATGATAGCTTGACTGTTCTGCTGGCCTAATATTAGAAATTTCGAATAATCGAAAGGCTGAAGAATCTTCGCCAAAGTTGCTGCAGTACTTCTTCCGAGTCTGGAACGTAAATGGAAATCTCACAATAGGGAACTTGGTTTTTTTACCATATTTGTTATGCAACGGCTTCTATTTAACCTCGTTGATTATCCATATTTAATTTAAACGGGTGGCTGTACAATTTCAATAAATTAATATAATCTACAGATAAAATTCTCATGGTTAAAAGCCTAGTTACTTTCAGTTATTTCTGGTTTGTTGTGGTTGTTTTCATTAGTTCCCGTAAATTTCAGCAAGTAACTTATTGTTTCGGTCGATTTATAATTATAATGTTTTTTTATTAGGGAGTCTTCAAGGGATTTTAAACCGATTCTGGTGGTCTAATAGTGCAGAACTTCGAATAATGGAAAGTCCGGAGACATTCCACAGATGTTATATCATTATTCCTCTTCTGTCTGGACCAGGAACCAAAATCCCAAATAGGAAATTTGACTAATTTACAATGGTTATGTATATAGAACCTCCACTTTACATCGTTGGTTTTGTGATACCAAAAACTCCAAAACCGACATTCCAACGGTCAAAATCCTTGCGGGTCTGGCTAGTCGCCGCCGCCGTAAGTTTGATTTGTGCCGATCAATTTTTTTATGAATCCGTTTAGCTTACATTAGTTTAGCTTTGTTCCATTAATTTCCGTGTTTTGCCTTAGCTCTCATTAGTCATTTGCATGGATTTTCAGTGTACAGTTTATTTTATTCATGGTAGCACACGCAATCCTTGTTTTATAGAAAATTCTAGAGGGGAAAATTTTTCTTAGTTTCCGTCAATTCTTTTGTTGATTCAGGTTAGTTTCCAATAATTTTGACTTATTGGTTTTGTTAGCTTCCGTGCATTTAAATTGTATTCATCGTCGCAGGAACAACCCTTGCTTTATAATATTCTATTCTATTTTCTTTATATTCAAAGGTATCTTAAAACTCTTCTGCTAGCCTTATATTAAAAACACCAAATAATGGAAACCTCGAAGAAGTTTTAAGGAAGTTTCTTGATATTTCCTCCCGAGTTTGAAACATAAAGTTTCTTTATCAGAGAGTCTCCTTAAACCGATTCTGGTGGCCGAATAGTGATAACTCCAAATATTGGAACCCCCGAAGAAGTTTTACAAAATTTGTTATATTATTCCTCTTTAGTCCGCATCAGAATCCAAAATCCCTAAAAGGGAATTTGATTAATTTACAATGGTTATGCATGTGAACATTCATTCCATGGTTTTCTGACAGCAAAATTTCAATAGTCAAAAATCCAACGTCCAAAAGCCCTGTGATTTCTGGTTAGTTGCTATTAGTTTGGATTTATTACGATTAGTTTCGGTTAATATTTTTGCTGATATATTTTTTATTAGTTTTCATTTATTCCATTAATATCCATCCATTTGGTTATCTTCCATTTATTTTTGCATGGTTTTTCAACGTACAATTTATTTTTATTGATCGTATCAGAAGCAACCCTTATTTTGAATGAAAAATTTTTATTAGTATCCAAGGATATCTTGTGACTATTCTGCTGACCTAATATAAGAAATTTAGAAAAATGGAAAACATGGAAAAGTTCCACAGAAGCTTTTTAATTAATCCTCTTTGGTCTGGATCAACACCCGAAATTCGAAGTAGGGACACTGATTAATTTACATGGTCTTTCAGCGTATATTTAATTTTTATTAATCGTAGCCAAAACAGCCCTTGCCTTACAGAATTCTAAAGAGGAAAATTTTCCTAAGCATGGAAGAATACCTTGTAATGGCTCTGCTGGCCTAATATTAGAAATTTCGTAAAATGGAAACCCTGGAGAAGTTTCACAGAAGTTGTTGCATTGTTCCTTCTCAGTCTGGATCAGAAACGGAAGTCCCAAACAGGGAGTCTGATTAATTCACCATGGTTATGCATCACAATCTCAATGGTCAAAATACCAACTATCAAAATACTAATTAATATATTCCGGTTGGTTTTATCATTGCCTTGCTGTTAATTTCCATTGGATTGGTTAGATTCCCTTATATTAGTCATTTATTTTTAAAGAAGTTGTCTTTGATATGCATGAATATCTTGTAACTGTTATGCTGGCTCAATCTTATTAACTTTGGAAAATGGAAACCTCCAAGGAAATTTGCAGAAGTTGTTTCAATATTCCTACACATTCTGGATCAGTAATAAAAATGCCAAATACTGAATCTTACTGATTCTCAATTATTATAAACAACAACCTTCATTCAACCTTAATGGTTAAACAAAATTTAACCCAAAATTCCAACGACTAAAATTTTCTGTTATGTTTCTTAGGTTTATTTAGCTTTTAGCTAGCTGGTTATATTTGCCTGGCCTTTTAGCGTGTATTGATCAAAGCAGGGGCAACCTTGGTTTTATAACATTTTAAAAGGGGGAAACTATTCTTAGCGTTCAAGTCCAATGATATCTTGAAACGGTTCTGCTGGCCTAATATTAGAAACTCTGAAAAATGGAAACCATGAAGAAGTTTCGCTAAAGTTGTTTCGGTTCGGTTCGGTTCGGTTCGGTTCGATTCGGTTCAATTTAAAATTAACCCAAAATTCCAAAGATTAAAATTTTCTGTTATGTTTCTTAGGTTTATTTAGCTTTTAGCTAGCTGGTTATTTTTGCCTGGCCTTTTAGCGTGCATTGATCAATGCAGGGGCAACCCTGGTTTTATAACATTTTAAAAGGGGGAAACTATTCTTAGCGTTCAAGTCCAATGATATCTTGAAACGGTTCTGCTGGCCTAATATTAGAAACTCTGAAAAATGGAAACCATGAAGAAGTTTCGTGAAAGTTGTTTCATCATTCCTCCCGAGGCTGGAATGTCAATGAAAATCTCAAAATAGATAACTTGGTTTTTCAACGAATATTGTTATGCTGACCGACCAATGTATATGTAAGAACATAGAGGGCGAAACTGATCCTTACCTAACCTAAATTTAACACGTCAGTGAGATACATATATTATAGCTACATTGAATTATTTAGTTTACCAAATCAGTCGAAAAATGGAATTAAACCGAGAACATTCTCAGGCTATAATTTTTTACAAATTTCGAAGGAAATTATTTCAATAAGAATGCCTTGCTGAGTTGCATCAGTCGACACTTTCTCATTGATATGGAAAATTCAAGCGTGGACTGATTAGCGTTAGCGAGACGATCGTAGGCCAGGTGCACCAAAAACGGCTGTCACCCAGGAAAACATCGATGCTGTCCGCACGCTCATCACGGAAGATCGATATATGTGATATATCGGGAGATTGAGGCTTTATTGCGGATTTCAAAGACCTCAATTTAAAAAAAAATCATGGAGAATTAGGGGTAACAAAATTAGTTTTCCGCTGATAACCGCATCTGTTAACCTAAGAACAGAAAGAATCTAGGGTCAATTGGTATCAGAAAACTCTAGCCCGCTTTAAGGCAGGAAACTCGAAAAACGTGTTCAGCATTATCAGTGGTGATGAATCGTGGATTTACTCATATGAATCCGAAAATAAACGTCAGTCGTCTGTTTGGGTGTTCCAAGATGAAGAAAAGCCAACAAAAGTAATCCGTTCTCGAAATGTCTCCAAAAAGATGGTCGCGACATATGTCTAAAAAGCAGGTCTTGTAGCAACAATGCGTCGGGAGTATCAAAGGACTGTTACTGCCGATTGGAACATCACCATTTATTTGGCGAAAGTCATCGCTGAGCTTCGAAAAACGAACCTCGAATGACGAATCACCCTCCACCAAGACAATACAAGTTCGCGTAAAGCACAAAAACCATTGAATTTTTAACCCAACAAAACGTCGAATTGTTGTTATTGTCCATACAGTCCAGACTATAAGTCTTAACGATTCTATACTTTTCCGAAAATTAAGAATGGACTGTGTGGTCAAAGAGTTCAGTCGCCAGAGGAAGCGGTCGACGTCTTCAAGAATGTAATTTTGACAGTACCAACAAACAAGTGGAATTACAGCTTAAAGAACTGGTTTGAGCAAAAGTGCACTAATTTTCGCGAAAAATATTTCTAGCAACAATACAGTCTTTAAATGTTATCTACTGTTTTATTCCAGCTGTACATCCAATACTTAAAAGACAACCCTCGTATTTAGCATCGTTGGTTTTGCATATTTAAACTTCCCATTCAAATGGGTAGCACTAAAATTCCGTTAAACTAATATAATCTACAGTTAATGTAAGCGTTAATTTTTTATTATTTGCTTAAATTTTCATATAAAACATACAGTATCATATTGTGTCTGTCGATTTCCGGTTTTATAGTTTTTTCTTATTAGTGAGGGTGCAAGGATATCTGAAACCGATTCTGATGACCTAATAGTAAAGACTCCGAATAACGAAAACTCCGGGAAGTTTCATTTATTATTCCTTTCGGGTATGAAACGAAAACAAAAATCTCCAAACGCAATGAGGAACTCGTTTTTTCAAAATTCTTATGCACAACACGTTTGTCAATAACTGGTACTGAAATTCTAATGTCCAAAAGCCCAGTATTTTTATCGTATTGTTAATGTATGTATGTATTTTTAAACATTACTTTTCATTTTTTCCGTTAGTTCACAAAATTTTTGTTGTTGGATTTTTTCATCGGTTAGTCCCCAAGGTCTTACACCTATTCTGTTGCCCTAATGGTGGAAACTCTAAATAATGGAAACTCTGGAGAAGTTCCTTGGAAGTTGCTTTAATATTCCTCCCGAAACTGAAACGAAAACGAAAATCTTTTATTGGGGAGCTTGGTTTTTCTACAATAATTCTTAGGTGTAATACACAATGAACCCTAATTGACTTGATTCGAAAAAACTCCCTACACCTAAAGTTCTGACGCTCAAACCCAAGTAACCGCTTTATTGCAGTCTTTGTTGGTATCGGTTGATTTAAAGAAGTTTTTTACGTTAGCTAAAGATATTTTTTATTAGTTTAGCTTTGTTTTCTTTGGTACTCATTGGTTCTGGCGTTGAAATTATTTTTATTTGCAGAAGTAATCTGTTTTTCGCATTAGATGCACTAAGACCCTAATTTTACTTGGTATTCAAGAATATCTTGTCTTGTAATGTCCCTGATGCTTGTTCTTGAGTTTGTGGAGGATGAGCAGTATTTTTGTTTTCTTTAAATTCCAAAAGGATTTCTTTATTAAAGCATATCTACCGAATCTGTAAAATAACGAGAAAATACAACTGTTGGTCAAATTTAACATCTATAAATAAAAGAAAATAATCAACATGTCAACCTAAAAATCACACATTTTGCAATATGAATAAATATTTAAAAAATAATTTTATTTCAGATTCTATTTTCTCTTTTTTTGAAAAATCCGAAATACTGTTAAAACTAGCTTTACTAAAATGTCTAGAAACTTTGTGGAAAAGCATTGAAATCTCAAGATAATCTTAAAATACATTGCAAATATCAGCAAATGTAATAGAAAAAGACTCAAAGTACCCTTTAAAATGATCTGAAAACATAATAGTATAATATTATGAAAAATTAGTCCTGGAACGGCATCTTGTAATGCATAGTGTGATATTTTCTTGAAATAAGTCTGAAAATAAATGGAATAAAAATTTATAATGTTCACAGGCGAGACCTGTAAACTTAGAGTGACTTGTAAAATTAGTTTACGGTCATGTTTCGTACGCAGTTTTTTATAACTATAATAAAACTAATGTCTTACGTTCTAATTTGCTATTTTTTAAGTTTTTTTTTCAATATGTTTACTTTATATTTTAGTTAGATATTTGGAAATGACCTGCTTTTGAGACAAATGTTGCGCCCATCTTTTTGGATACACTTCCAGAACGGATGACTTTTGTTGGCCTTTCTCCATTTTGGAACACCCAAACAGACGACTGACGTTTGTTTTCGGGTTCATATGAGTAAATCCACGATTTATCACCACTGACAATGCTGTACACGTTTTTCGAGTTTCCTTCCTCAAAGCGGGCTAGAGTTTTCTGACACCAATTGACCCTAAATTCTTTCTGTTCTTCGGTTAACAGATGCGGTTTTCAGCGGGAAGCTAATATTCTTACCCCTAATTCATCATGCAAAGTTTTTTCAATGGAGGTGCAATTTTTCTCGTACTTGTACCAGGATTTTGTTCAATTTTATGCAATACCGCTTCTTCTTGCTCCACCGTTCTAAGTACTGCAGGCCTCCCTACAGTATCCCTCTCAAACGTACCTGACTCGCATAACCGTTCATGTATTCTTACAAATGTTTATCTGTGTGGTAGAATTCGGTTGGGATGTCTCTCTGCATAAATACGTCTTGCCTCTCTTGCATTACCTTGGGCCATCCCATAAACAAAATGCGTTTCTGCCATTTCTGCGTTTGTAAATTGCACCATTCTCTAGCATACGTAACTTTAAGAGCTAATTAATCAATTAATTAACACATTTAATTAGCACGTAAAAAAATGAAACGTACTTATACGATATTGTTTATTGTTGTAATGGGACTTTGTCAAATTTTCGATATTGTTGATTGTTACCATGGGACTTATCAAATTGTGTTACAGTTTTGTTTTTCTTTCATTCCACGACATTCCATTTTTTCTAAAAGGTCGTATTTTTAGTTGGGCTGTCTGAAAACTTATAAGAATGGCAAAAAAATTACTGCCGTACAATTAATTTTTATTATTATTGGTTAAGCTGTGCACATAGACGCCGCTGGACTTAATAAATTTATTTTAATTTGGACTTTTGCACCTTAACAAAATACTAGTTTCCAATTTCCCCTAAATTTTATAAACAAAAATTACTCAGAAAAGACTTAGTATTTTTTTTAACCGTAAAATATTTTCTCCAAAAAAAATGCTTTTTATTTTTTTATCTGGAAAACCGAGCAAGTAATAAAAATAAGACAAAAGACATAAAAGATGTATTTTTAGTTGGACCATACGCCAAAAATACAAAAATGTCAAAAAAGTAATTGGCGTACACTTTTTTTTAACAAAGTATTTGCTAAGGTCATCCCTGGTACGCCACTGGACTTGCTAATTGCCACTTCTTTAGAGCCAAAGTAGGCCCTTTATACTAGAAATATCTCTGCCAATTTTCAATGAAATCAAGCGAAAGGTTAACACCCTGTATCTTGCTGGATATGCATTTTCGGACCTATGCTTATTTGAACTTTTCTTCCTAAAATGACTCCAGGAATCGCCCCCTGAAGTTTGGCTAGATACTTTATTAACACCCTGTATAACTATTTCGTAAATGACGATGACATTTTTGAGGTTATGTTTATTACAAGGGGTGAACAGCTATAATAGGCAGAAACGTGTACAAATTTTTAGGCGGTGCTAGGCAGTTATTAGGCAGGACTAGGGAGTACCTCCAATGCTTAAAATAATATTGATTGGGTATTTAATTGAATCTATTGTAAATGGCATATTAAACAAAAAAGCAAAACATATAACCTAACCTCAAAATCTAAATGAGTAAAAGTAGGCGAAGAATATCGTAAAAAACCTTTGAGGTATATACAAAATAACTCATCGAATACTTACATCAACATTTTAACGTTTCTAAATTCCGCAGAACAAAAATCACTGTTGTTGGCAAAGAAGCCTGCCACCATAAAGGAATTAAGCATTGGCAAGTTGGAGCTATCGGCTTTGGAGAATCCGTTTTCCATTGAAAATGTTTTTTATAAGCAAAACACAAAATAAAATCTAATTTAGAACGATAATTCGCACTTTAAACCTAAGCAAACATTATCATCCCTAAGAAAATAACACAGAAAATAGGTTCGTTCGAGGCGTTTACTGTTTTGTGACGTCAGTCGCAGCTGATTGGTAGGCCGCCTGTTAATAACGTGGCTAATTGTTTTAATTCAATGAATTTATTTAATTAAAATAACTATGAATTTGAGAAAAAATTAAACAAAAAAGTTTGTTTTTAGCATTCCCAAGACCTAAAGAGATATCTAAAAATAAATATATATTTATTTTTTACTACTGTCAAACACCCTATTGGTCCACTCTTTAATTCTCCATACCAACGAGAAACTGTTAACTGATGTAGTGCTTCATTACCTAAAACAGAAATCCACTCGGCAAGGCATTCTTGTTGAGATAATTTCCTTCAACAGTTGTAAAAAATTATAACTCAAAAATGTTCTCTGTTTAATTCCATTTTTCGATTGATTTGTTAACTTAAAAAATTCACTGTTACAAAAGGTACAAAACTATATGCAGTATGTCCCCCTAAGTTGGAATCATATGGAAAACTTTTTTATTATTAATTTTAGGAAAAAAGTTATTACCAATAAAAAGTTTTGCATTATCTAAAACCTAGAACACAGTCATTAAATATCAATTTTTTTCAGTGGTATACGAGGTTTGTCAAAAAATATGACTTACTCAAGAGTAAAGTACCTTTAAATTTGCAAAATAAATGATATGCACTTATTATGCGTTTTATATGCAAAATTATTAAAAAACATCGAAAAACTAAAAGGTTATCATGTGTTTCGTAATCACAAGGGATACATGTTCATTCAGAATAGAAATATTAGTAAAAAATAAAATTATCTGAAGTTTGAATTTAAATGGATGTATTTGCATATTTAAACGAAATTTTTAATTCTGATCAACTTTTTTTTGTAACATTTTTCGATATTGTCAAATTTAAAGGTACCTCGTATACTACTGAAAAAATTTGATAGTTGATGACTGTATTTTGGGTTTTAGATAATGCAGAACTTTTTATGAAGATTTTTTTTTTCCTAAAATTAATAATAAAAAAGTTTTCTATATGATTCCAACTTAGGGGGACATACTGTATATCGCACTGCAATTTGAATTTAGGTTAGGTAAAGATTGTGCTTAAGTTTTAGTAATAACATTTGATCAGTGTTGCCCTCTATGTTCCTATATGCAAAATATAAAAAACAGCCCTCGTAGAAATACCAAATCGAACCTTTAAATCTAATTTGTCAGGAATGATGGAAAATACACCTGTTTCATGTTGCTTTGCAGCCTTTTTGGAAAGTTTAGATTACATGAAAACAGATAGTGTGGGAGAGGAGACAATCCATAATAAGAAAAATAAGGGAGATTTCTCTTTCCAAAATGTTATAAAAACCGTATCAAAAGTGTAAAAACCGCCGCAGAGGAGTTAAAGTTTATAAACAACATTGCACAAGGTTACCCATACACGCAATACGCCACACAGTGCCTTCTCTGTATTTGCCAGAGGAAACTCCGGAAGTTGACACGGAAACTCCCCCGGGGAACTCTCCATTTTCCGGAACTCCGCCCGGAATTTCCTTGGTGGGAAGGAAATTCGATCAGGCTAACAGAATGGTGTAAGAGATGCTTATGGATAAAGTGGAAAGAACTGTGATTCATTTTGATATGGAAAAGACTGGTAACTTATGATCGGCCACTTCACACTATAAGAGGTATCTATTTTTCTTAGACTATAAATGATATAATACGTTACGAAGTTGTAAAACCTGCTACGATTATGGGGTTTTTGGTTCTTAGAACTCCGGTAAAGTTTGAGAGCTTAAGAAATAAACACTCCTAAAGAAGTTCCCTCAAATCTCATAGGATTTTTGTTTTGAGTTTTAGAAGATTTAAGTTTTCATTGATTTGATTTTGGTTTGCAACATTTTATAAAATAAAAAATACATTTTTAAGATTTTAAAATTTTACAAGAGGTTTTATAAGATTTTAGGAGGTTTTCTTTAAATATCGCACCCCCGCTAGGTGTAGTATGTTTCTCAGAAAAAATGATTTTTGTCGTTTTTAGTTAAAAAAAAGACAAAAACCCGATATTGTGACACTTTTTTAGAACAAGGCATCATGACGTTGTAAATCAGGATGTCACGCAGGATGGTAAATAATATAAAAAAAGAAAACAAATAAAGAAGAAACTTTGTATTTATTTTTACAACAAGTTATAAAATGCTGAATAACAACTGGGAATGTGATTATTCTCTAATAAAATCAAAAGATTTTTTTTATTCTCCCTTATTCTAAGTACACTGAACTATTGGAAAAAACAGTCACAACACAAAAAAGAACAGTATTTTACTTGTTATATGGGACAGATTTAACCAATAGTTCACACGAAAACCTTCACAACTCGAAATGTTACTCTTTTCAGGATGAAACTCCACGTTCACGCTGTTATAAAGTCAAAAGTGACACTGTAAAGGAACGCATCCTCAGCTAAACTGGACAAAATAAAAGAGTCACATCGCCATTTCGCGGTGAATTGTCGAAACATAAATGTGACGCTTTTATGGAAGAAAGTACTGTAAAGTTATTTCGATGATGGCGGCAGGTTTATCACAATAAGGGCGATTTTTGAGTTGTGACTCTTTCAGCGGGTGTGCGATATCTTTGATCTTCTAAAATCTGCTAAAAACTTTTAAAATAAGTTATAAAATTTATAGAGCATTTTCCAGAAGGGTCGCCCGGCCATTCAAAAAAAACTGGTTGTTAATTTAAGAAAAAATCTAAAAAGTTTAAAATTTATTAAATACAATGTAAAACATTTGGGTGTAAATCTTCACAAGGGTACGACACTGCTTAGAAATTTAAAGATATCGGTCTTTAGTTTCCCTATTTAGATTTTGGAAATGAGCAGTTAGTATGTGTAAAACTACTGGAAGAAAAAACATGCACAATTAAAAGTGACGTTAAAATTGTTCGGATTTGCAATTCAAACACTATCGATCTGCCAAAAAATACTTAGAATCCTTCATTATTGGTTATTATTATTTTATTATTCTTGAAAAACTTAGACACGAAGTTTAAGAATATAATATAATGCGCCATGTTTGCTTCTCAACCTTATTGGGGTACTATCGACGGCTAACTCTATAATTTTGCCAAGTTTCATAACTTCACCAACTATTGTCAGGAATGTAAATTTCCCCTGACTGTGCCACTGTACGAAACCATCTTGGAAAAACGAAAAAGGCAATTATGGTTCTGTTGAGATAAGAAAGTGGTTCCGCCTCCCTCCAAAATGGTAAACAGTTTGTTGCCGCCTACCTACACAGCAGGCGGTTGATGGCAGAAAAACTCCTAAAAAGTGAAGAGTGGGAGTCGTAATGGTTAAGCGTGGGGATACAGCAAGTAGCGAGAGGATTTTCCCTTCAAAGTGATTGGACATGGAAAAACTGTGAGATGAGAAAATGTTGTCTATAAAATGTATTTCATCTCTGTTTTTGTTTAGGTTATAAAGTAAAGAAACATAAGATTTTTATATTTAAATAATATTTTACAGTTTGTTATTATGGTAAGTTAAAGTTTTTATTTTAATATTTTGGGTCTTGTTCGTTTTATAGGTCATAAGAAAGTCTTGTAATAATTTGTAAATTGCAACAGAGTTTTATTTTGTATTCATTAAAGTTTGTAACGTTTTTAAATCTGTTTTATATTTATTTTATACACACAAGAGATCTACTACGGTACCCTTGGTTGGTGGAACCTCAAATTTTATACTAAGCACCTTTAATTTTATTGGGCTGGTCGGCCTTATGTCATTTTTAGAACCATTTTAACGAATGAATTATGTGGGGGGTAGTTTTTGCTGTTAGAAAATTCAAAATACCTAAATTTTTTAACTTCTTGGCAGTAATACGTAGTGTTCAGAATAGGTGGGGAAGATCTATACAGATACATATTTTACGTTTCGTTTAGGGTCTTTGTAATAAGTATTAAGTCTGTGATTATATTGGAGCAAGGGGAAAAGCAGTATATTAAATGAGGGCGTTTTCCACAGTTTTCCATATCTGGAAGTTTCTCGTATTAGGATAATAGAACTAGAAAGTGGTTAAATAGGAGTTGAAAGTTCCCAACGAAAACTTCAAATGTTGTTTTTAAACTTCAACGCAAATTCATAAAGAAATGAATCTTAACATTTGTAAACCCTTTGACTGTGTAGTAAGGTACGAATGAATTTCAATAATTTTTTTTGGAAGCCTATACAGTGATTTTTAGCTCACACATATCCTATACTATAGTAGTGTGAGCTATAGTGATCCTAATTTTTTCGAGAAAAAAAAAGTTGCTCCGATTTCAAAAATTTTTATATATCTTTGCGTTTCAGATGATTTTGAAACTTTTTTGTTGCGCCGTCTGTCTATCTGTCTGTATGTATGTCAGTCTGTCTGTATCTCTGTCTGTCTGTCTGTCTGTATGTCTGTCTGTCTGTAACGACCAACGCGCATAACTCAAAAACCGCTCGGCCGATTTTAATGAGATTTGGTACCTAGGCTGAGTCTTGCGTCGAGATGGTCCCATTTAAAAACGAACAAAATCCACTAAACACAAACCAAATAAAAGGGTGGGGGTAGATTTCAAAAAGTAGAGTTTATGTGAAAATATGGCGTGTGTGATATCAAACGAAAGGTAATTGAGTCTGGAGTTAAACAAAATACATTTTCATTTATTTTAAAAAAAGGGTGGGGGTATATTTCAAAAATTAAAGTTAAAGTAAAAATATGGCGTGTGTGATGTCAAACGAAAGGAGTCCGGAGTTTAACAAAACACATTTTAGTTTTTGTTCTTTTTAAGGGTGGGGAACGATTTTAAAAATTTGAGTAGTTTAAGTCAAAACATGGCTTGTGTGGTATCAAACAAAAGGTAATTTAGTCTGGAGTTGAATATAATATATTTCAGTTTTTAGTTATATTAGCTCACACGTAAACTATAAGTAGAGTACCTAGTGTGAGCTTAGGGGCCCATATATTGGCAGAGTATTTTTATTATGTATCATTTTCAAATATCATCAAAATTTCAACCTTAGGTTAGCTTTTGTTCTGCACTTAATTGGGGGTTATAACTTTGTTTACAGATAGAAACGAGTCCCAGAAAGTCCTATGACAGTTTTTGTTACCAAACTCTTCTTCAATTTAAGCCGTAAAATATATATTTTTTTTAAATGATTTATTATTATTTTGGTTAGCGTTGATCTATCTGATCTATAGGTTTTTGTTTACGAAGAAAATTGACAGATATTTTTCTTTGTAAATTATTTAATTTTACCTTCTTAGCAATGGCTACAGGAGATATATAATATTATTTTCGACGAAAAAGTTTTTTTTGACCTCTCCAAGCATTATCGTCGTGAAGTCAGGTCGCGTGCTGATTAGATTTTAGTCAAAATGCAGCAGTGCTCATGAATAAGTTTTTTGACAGTTATTATTAGAAAATTATGCTAACTTTTTAACGGAGCATCGCATCAATATTCGTTTTTTGGAATATAGTAGAACCTATTTTTCTAAATAAATTCTGTTTTCACTAAAAACTTCCGTTAATTAGATATTTACAAAAAAAACTGTTTTTTAGGCTGATATAAAATGGAGTTTACTTGGAGTGTGCTAATGGGCTAGGAAGATATCATATCCATTTATTTTAATGAAATAAAAGTAGGGAAGCTGTAAGTTTTATTATATTTGGAAAAAATAAATAAAATTAAACAAAAATTTAAGCTATGAATTTCAACCGCACCCAATCATTTAATATTTACTTCCCTGACGACTTCAGTATCTTAGAACCTCTGTCAAAATTTCTGTTAAATAATGCTATTCACAAACAGAAACCCCGTTTGCTCTCTAATCTAAACGGATTTTAATTTATTGTTTAGGGTATATTTGGGAAGCCGGATATTATTCTTTCAAGTATTTCAAATATTTATTTGTTTAGATTCAGTTTACAACTTTTAACAAACCTAGGTACTATTTATGCTTCGAATATTTGCTATTTTTATAGTATAAATAAATAAATCTTGTGTGTGCTTATTTGTTTTTTCTCTTTTTTTCTCTTTCATCTTCAAATTTCACAATTTTAAGTCCTAACTTCAAAAAATAAAAATGCGAATTGTTTTTTTTAACACTTAAAATAGCGGCGGCTCGTGCCGCAGGCGAGGTAAAGCGATACGTTCGGTTCGGTTCGATTCGGTTCGGTTCGGTTCGATTCGGTTCGGTTCGGTTCGGTTCGGTTCGGTTCGGTTCGGTTTGGTTCGGTTCGGTTTGGTTCGGTTCGGTTCGGTTCGGTTCGGTTCGGTCCGGTTCGGTTCGGTTCGGTTCGGTTTGGTTCGGTTCGGTTCGGTTCGGTTCGGTTCGGTTCGGTTCGGTTCGGTTCGGTTCGGTTCGGTTCGGTTCGGTTCGGTTCGGTTCGGTTCGGTTCGGGTCGGTTCGGTTCGGTTCGGTTCGGTTCGGTTCGGTTCGGTTCGGTTCGGTTCGGTTCGGTTCGGTTCGGTTCGGTTCGGTTCGGTTCGGTTCGGTTCGGTTCGGTTAACCAATAACCAACGTTATTCAGTTAAAACAGAAAACCGACATTATAAATAAAACTTTTTGCCTATAAATATGTTGCTGATCTTTTTCAACTGGCGTTTTATGCTCTAGGAGTTTGAGGACGTAACAAGTTTTAAGAGAGAATAACTTGTTTACTGGTGTTTATAATTTACCGGTTAACAGCGCCTGTGGCACGAGCCGCGGCTAATTTAAAAAATAGAACAACCTTTGTCATAATAACCTAAGTTCTAAGTTTAGTTATAAATAAATAAATAAATATTAAAATAAACAAAATGAAAGGGAAACGAAATAATTAAAATTAATAATTATACGGAATTTTTCTTTATTACTCTTCATTACCAGTAAGTGTGTTACACCTAAGAATGAGACGATTTTAGCCGTACTAATTCGTTCATGATTCAAGTACTCAATAACTTTTTTAAAAAGCATTTTTTTGGAAAGCAATTATTTTTGTGGGGACGTTTTTCTTGTGGATAATAGTGGTTTCTGGGCAGGTTAGGATACGATTTCAATTGACCAAGGTTAAATTAACAGCGATTTCGTTGTCCCAAAAGTAGAACAGGTGAGCTAATTTAAGAAAAAATAAGGTACCCCTAAATAGCTCGGCGCAGCTGTGAGTGTGTCCGCGGCAAGTTGGATATAATTTACAATAAATTGGTAAAAAAAACATTTTAAGTCACAAGCTTTTATAAAATGCACTAAAAATTAAAACATACTTTTCTAACATTCTAATATTATCAAAATAATAAAAGCGATGGCCGACTGATGGAAATTTTGACAATGTTAGCACGATAAGATATCTGTATCAATTAAATATCACTATTTGCAAGAATCAATCTAGCAGAAAAATGCAGAGGTATAACCCACCCAACCCGACCCAAGATATCCCAGCATTTTTCTGACATAGGTATGGCAATGGCATAACATTGCGGCACATCAAACATATCTTTGATGACCTGCTATGTTAATATTCTTTAAGTGTTTAGATCACAAATTTAGATTAACTTATGCTTTGATTTGCGGCCATCGCTTTTATTATTATGATAATATTAGAATGTTAGAAAATTATTTTTTAATTTTTAGTGAATATTATAAAAGCTTGTGACTTAAAAAAAAATTTTTGCCAATTTATTTTCTACCTTTTAGTCTCATCTATATACTCTATTAAATGAAAATATTTATTCAATAACAGAACAGAAGAGTTTATTCTAGATTATAATGAAATCGCTGATCGTGAGTTGTTTGGAAACTCATTTTTCTATTGGGGGAAGGAGAGGGTGGGGGTAGAGGTAGAAATATATTTTTGTTTGTGCTGTATTGCCATCGGACCTTTATGCATATACCAAATTTTACAAAAGTCATTTGAAGTGTAGTGTGTCAAAAACGCATTTTTTATGGAAGGGGGTGGGAAGTAGGGATGGAAAGACTTTTTTTCATTATTGTTGTATTGTCATCGGACCACTATATGTATACCAAATTTCATCCAAATCGGATAATGGGAAGTGTGTCAAAAACGCATTTTTCTATAGATGGGGTGGGGGTAGGAGTGGTAGGATTTTTTTTTTCAATGTTGTATTGTCATCGGACCACTATATATATACCAAATTTCTGCTAAATCGGATAATGGGAAGGGTGTCAAAAACGCATTTTCTTTGGAAGGGGGTGGGGGTAGGGGTGGGAGGATATATTTTTTTTAATTGTTGTATTGTTATCGGACCACTATGTAAATACCAAATTTCATCCAAATCGGATAATGGGAAGTGTGTCAAAAACTCATTTTTCTATGAAAGGGGGTGGGGGTAGGGGTGGGAGGATATTTTTTTTCTAATACTGTATTGTCATCGGATCACTATATGTATACCAAATTTCATCCAAATCGGATAACGGGATGTGTGTCAAAAACAAATTTTTCTATGGAAGGGGGTGGGGGTAGGGGTGGAAGGATATTTTTGTCTTATGGGAGTGTGTCAAAAACACATTTTTCTATACAAGGGGTGGGAGTAAGGATGGGAGGATATTTTTTTCTTAATGTTGTATTGTCATGGGACCACTATGTGTGTACCAAATTTCATCCAAATCGGATAATGGGAAGTGTGTCAAAAACGCTTCACAAGATTTGACAGATAGTTAGATAGTTAGATAGTTAGATAGTTAGATAGTTAGATAGTTAGATAGTTAGATAGTTAGATAGTTAGATAGTTAGATAGTTAGATAGTTAGATAGTTAGATAGTTAGATAGTTAGATAGTTAGATAGTTAGATAGATAGTTAGATAGTTAGATAGTTAGATAGTTAGATAGTTAGATAGTTAGATAGATAGTTAGATAGTTAGATAGTTAGATAGTTAGATAGATAGTTAGATAGTTAGATAGTTAGATAGTTAGATAGTTAGATAGTTAGATAGTTAGATAGTTAGATAGTTAGATAGTTAGATAGTTAGATAGTTAGATAGTTAGATAGATAGTTAGATAGATAGATAGTTAGATAGTTAGACAGAACATCTGAAGCTAAATAAAAGCTTGTAAAAATTGTTACATTAATACCCGGTGTTCTTGCAATCTTGAGACTTTCTGACAAGGAATTAAAGCTAATGTTCTTCAATGATATATATATATATAGATATATATATATATATATATATATATATATATATATATATATATATATATACATGTGGAGGATGTTTGTTGGGTTTAATGTCTGTTTAGAAAATATATATTTTCATGTTAAGAAATTTGTGCCGTTTTATATCGGTTATAAAAAAATATGCGTAGATATAAGATCGGAAACTACCTAAACAGTTCTCCCTAGATTCACAGGTCTCGCCTGCGGCTCATCGTTTAAATTTCCTAGGTCGATTTGTAAAGTTTCCGGTCTAGTAACGAAATACCTGGAAATTGAAGGGTAAATTTGGGAAGCCGGATTTAAGCAATTATTTCAATACCAGTATCTAAGTGCTGTATACCTGGGAATGGGAGAAAATTCGCTGTCCCTCTGGTTTTAGTTTAAAATTGGATTTTTTTTTCGTATAGTTATAAATTTAAAAAATATATTTTAGTAATTTTTCTTAAAAAACAAGAATTTTTTATAAAGTAGTATTTTGAAAAACCACTTTTTAACAAAAACATCAGTGGCGACGGATTCCCTCGACAGGTCCGCAGATAGCTTTTCCTTCTAGGGAAAGGTACTCCCATATAGAAAGTGTTGTTATTTAGTGACTACCCAGGAGCTGTTTGGACCAAGTAGTCTTGCGGCAGTCGCTTCCAGAGGCAAATGCGACAAAGGCGGAAGATTTTAGGGATGCCAAGCCCAATTTTTGTCCAAAAGCCGTTAATATTTCATGATATAAAATTTCTCAGGGGTATGGTCCCTTAGTATCCCCGCTTATCTACGTCCCTATTCCTAGACCCGTATACTTTACAAAAATGTTCATACCCGGTACTCTCGCAATCTCCAAAAAAAAATAATTGAATCAATGAACTTGTTTGTTATATTAATGTTTGTGTACATTGAATCAATGTAATTTTGTTCATCATCATAATATGGTTACTTACCTGTGTACATATATTATCAGAAGCGTTAATTTTTTATTTGACAAATATGTAGTGTAAGCTCATTACTTTAATCCTTTGTCTATCTTCATGGTTGCCAAATATATTTTAAGACCATAAGCATGTTTTCGTCAATACTTTAAGCCAACAAAGTAAGATAGGTGTACGAGATGAACTTTAAATAAGTCTATCTTACATCTTGTATTGTCAAAGTGCGCAAAAGCGCCAACTGTCAGATTTATTGGTCGCTGCAAGTAAGCAAAACCGTGAAATTTCCCTGAATAGTTATACAATGTTCCAATAATGACTGTGATAACTGTTTTCTGGTTTCTATCGCTTGGTCCGTGAAAATACCTTTTTTGCGTTTCTGGCTCAAAAACTTCCTAAAAAGCACAAATTTTCTGTAGTTGAGAACTTAAATTTTAACTTAAAAACATGACTACCATCAGCTCAGTATTTATTGAATAGGGCACGCACATAAATATACGACGAGTAACGTGTATTCTCCTGATAATGAAAAAGCAGGCGGTCAACTTGTTGCATCCCCAATTTTCACCCTGCGAGACCAAAATACAAATAAAGTAAATCGACCCGCACCCCAATTGAATTTAATGTAAACCCCCGTCGTAGTTCTGTTAGCCTACTGAAAAAGACTTCCAAATATGGAAAATCTGGAAGGAGTTTCCAGGTTCTGGATAACGGATACCTTCCAGAAAATCTATTTCTATTTCCGTGTTTGTACCTCCATCTTTTCATGCATCCCAGTCTTCCGTAGATAAAGCAGGGAACTCCTGCGATATGTTACGGAGCTTCTCCATAATGGAGTATTCGTTTGCTACTCTCTGGAATGAGTTTTATTCTGTTTTCCTGATATTATGCAACTCCCGAATATGAAAGCGTCACGGAGTTTTCGCGCCATTTTACCGAAAGTTATGAAGGTTTCCTGGTTTTCATTTATGTTTTCCTAATAAGAAAGATTTCCAAATATGGAAAACCTAAGAGGAGTTTCCAATCCTATATCTAGCTAACGTACTTCTTCTTTTAAGTATGCATCTCTGTCAAATATCGGCGAGGCCTATACAAAGGGATGTAGGAAATATGCTTCCCTCAAAATTAGTTTAATAGTGTACACTTCTTTTTTTATGTTATATGTTCCCATCCAGTAGCCTTCCATAATTATGGATATCTAAAAATAGGTCAACCAAGCATACTTTTTTAGCCAAATTTACATAACTATTATTCAGCAGTTAATAGTCAAGTAATATTATTAAGAACCAAGGGCGGTTTTGAAGCCAAATTCTGGGGGGGGGGGCGCACACGGAAAATAGCGCACATAGTAAAACAGTGCACAATGAAATAAAGTTAAGCTTCTAGAATTCGAACGTTCTATGTAAAAAAAAAACAGGTTAGGTTATTAGACAATTTCGCCACAAAAAAGACAAGAGTATTCATATTAAAACTTTCATATAATTTTGAAATGAGAATTTTTTTTACATATTTGTGTTTTAAAAAACTTAAAATCTCGAAAATCTATGAGAGCCTACACCGGCACACGAAATAAAAATTGTTCTATACCTTTGATCAGACCTACCTATTTATTATATAAGTTCTTCACTGCGCTGAATTCGATTGCGAGGTTCATCTTGACTGTACACCATAAAACTTCGGGAAAATTAAATAAAAAAACGCAATTTTTCGTTCACACAAAATAAGTTGCGCAAAACTCTGAAAATTGCAAAAACTTGCGAAAAAAATGATTAATGATATAAACGTGGATTTATAAAGTAGTTCTGCGCAGTGGTCAAATAGCCTCTGACTTTTTATAATTGAGGGTATTCATATCTAGAGACCCTGTATTTATGACATATTTTCTCTAGTCTTATCTAGTGTAATGTAAAATTTTTATTTGTATATAGGTCTCGTCAAATGTACAGACCACTTCCGGACTTTTTATACCTACCGGTGTTATTATTGTAAGTTTTTCCTCTGTGCGATTTTTTCGCATGCAATTTTTTTCGTATTGTCCTTTGCCCATATTATTGTCCTACGTTTTTCCCTATGCGCTTAGTATCGGGAATCAAATAAACCTAACAAAAATATTTCTTTTAGCCTTTACCTAATCTGTAGCAGCTACCAGGCTTTGTAGCTAATATATTTTTTTCGGGCTCTGGTGGGTGGGGCTAATTCCCCCCCCCTCCCCCTGTAGAACCGCCGGTGTTAAAAACACAACTTATTAATAATAAATTACAGTGAAACCTCTTCTTGCGGACACCTCTATTAAGCGGACACTCCCTTTAGACGGACAAATTTGTTGGAACCAAGCCTTTGCCTATGTCTTTACATGTAAAATTCCCTCCTATAACCGGACACTCTAATAACCGGACGCGGACAATTTTTTTTGGTTAAACAATTCTGAAATCGCCCTTAACCGGACGCGAACTGACAACGGGACGGAGCGCTGTACGACATGGACAAAAATATGTAGTATGTTGTGAATTATTCCGTTTTAATGCGGAGACTTAATACTTCTGTCGTATTTACAACATAATTTTATTCGGCGGGATCGCTGTGTTTAGTATTCAGTTGGGTAATAGTAGATCTCCTTGAAATGGCGCCTAGTAAAAAAACTTCTTAGTTTATGTGGAAAAATGGAAGTTGCTAACCTTTTGGAGAAGGAACATCTATCAGCACGAAAGATCGCCGAAAAAATAAATATCGGAAAATCTCAAGCAGCGAAAATTGTTAATAAATATATATCAAAATTTCGCAGTTCCCTCTCTTAAGCGGACACCTCCAATAAGCGGACAAAATCGACGGAACCGTGAGTGTCCGCTTATGGGAGGTTTCACTGTATTGGCATAATTAAGCAATGAAAGAAAAATGTAGCCACTCATTTTTCATGTATTATATCTATAAAATAAGCTAAAGATTTTAGTTTATTTTTAAAATATAAAGCTTAACCAAACTTTAGTTATTACTAGTATTAAGCTGTTATAGGCAAAAACAATATCAGTCCCAATCGAAGAGGATTATCCCCTCTAGGTATGGCCTTAAAACAGATGCAAGATAAAAAGAACCTTAAATATTGGGTTTTGAGTAATCCTAGAAATTATTTTAATAAAATGATTAATGAGAAGCTAAGTTGAAGCATTTTAGATTTTAGATCTTAGATTTTAAGTTGCTATTATAATGTATAAAATATACTAAGTTAGGGAAAATATATCACAATCTTTCAAAAATCAAAAAATATTTTTTAGTAATTGGAATCATATTGTTTTTAAGATCATTATTTTGTGTATAGACCAGTGTAATAGAACAGAACTTTCACGCACAAGACTTATGAAATAGACTTACAGTGAAATTAAGTTAAAATATTTTTGTAAATATATATAAATAAATAAGTAAATTACTAAAAAAAAATAGTCAGTAAAGTTCCGACGCTCTACATAAGAGCTTCCGACAAGCGAATCAGAACCGAATGTCAGCGGATTTGCGTGCGTTTTTCACTTGTTGTTGAAACAAACTACAGATAAAGTTACACACACAAACCAAGAATTTTTATAAAAAAGCGAAAAGGTAAAAAATAAATAAATAATATTTTGGTGTGCATTGCGAAAAATTTTATTTTTTATACTAAAAAGAAATTGTTTTGTATTTAATTGTACTTTCGCCTAAGTACACACTAAAAATTTTTAAACCTTAAACTTCTGTTATCCCTATCTAACTTACTTCTAAATGGAGAAAATCGTTGAAGTTTTTCAAATTCCTTTTGTGAGAATTTATTTCTGATTTTCTGTATTCTTAATACCCAAAGATTCATTTAAGAAAACTTGCTTTCAAAGTTTTTCTCCTTTGTTACAAAAGGAGTTTTCTTAAACCCCACTTCTGTTTTCCTATCATGCAAAGCTTCTATTTATGAAAACTTTTGGAGAGTTTCCTCCATGTTTACTTATTATGAGAACAGCTTAGTATTTTGCTTCCCTTTCTTATGCATTTTCACAAATAGTCAATAGTGAGGATTTAGTTGTTTTCTGTTGTCCTGATAAAATAAAGTTTTATATATGGAAACTCTAAGAGAGAGTTTTCTCCATGATTGCTAATTTTCCACATTGCATTACGTTAGAAACTGCAAAACTTTATTTTATAAAAAAAAATAAGTTTATTTTTTATTCTCGGTTGAGAAACTTAACTTGATTTCTGGTCTCCTATTAGAAAAAACGCCACCATGATGGACACTTGTAGAGTTTACGATGTATTTTGTTTTTTTTTGCACTCATCGACTATGTGGTTTACCTAAAGGCCTACTCTGTTCAAAGTCCACTGTAATTCGAACACTTCATGAATACCCTACAAAATCCTGCATTAGTCATTTATCTAACAAGTGCGATAATTGATAATATATCAATTCTACCGTTCGCAAAACAATTGGCTAAAAAATTATTTTAGAGTGTCATTTATACATGTAATCTATATACAGGGTGTCCCAAAAGCCCGAATCCACCCAAATATTTTGTGAACTATTGAAGATAACTCAACCATATTTGGCAGTAATCATTAACATTAAGAGATCTATTTTATGAAGGGACGGGTGTGTTGCCCCCACATTGGGGGGCAGCATAGGGGCGGTCAACTCATTTTTTTTAAATTGAGACCCCTATCGAGTGATGCCTCGTTTTAATGATCTTTAAAAAATTAATATTTTAACATAACCATAAATTGTCTTCGTCAAGTCTGTTAAAAGCTACGGACTGCCAAATCTAATTTTTTCAGTTTTTGTCAAAATTAACAAGTTTGTTGTTTTCAAACAAAACCCCTATTGAGTAATATCTTGTATGAAAGGTCTTTGAAAAATCTATCGATTGTCAAACTTCTTCTTTTACCATTTTTAACAAATTTTACCAGTTTTGTCCAACCACACCTTGTTTGAAAGGTCTTTCAAAAACTAACATGTTGACGTAACTGTCATTAGTTTGACAAAACTTCAATTTGAATTATTTTGATCGTTTCAGGTAAAAAAGTGACATTTGCGTCAACATGTTAGTTTTTGAAAAACCTTTCGAACAAGCTATGGTAAGACCAAACTTGTAAAAGTTGTCAAAAATGGTAAAAGAATAAGTTTGATAGTCGATCGATTTTGACACCTTTGACATGGGCAAGGGACAGTTGGGCCGAAATGTTGTTATTTTTTAAAGACCTTTCAAACAAGATATCACTAAATAGGGTTTTTGTTTAAAACAACAAACTTGTGAATTTTAAAAGAACTAAAAAAATTAGTTTTGACGGTCTATAGCTTTTGACAGATTTGACGTAAACCATTGGCAGGTATATCAAATTATCAGTTTTTCAAAGAGCCTTAAAACGAGGTATTACACGATAGATGTTTTAATTTAAAAAAATTAAGTTGCCCCCCCCCCCTATGCCACTCCCTAATACAGGGGCGGCACACCCGCTACTTTACAAAATAAACCTCTTGATGTTTTTCACCAGTATTAACTAAGATCATCAGATTTTTTACTTAGTTTATTTTTTAGTACTTACAGGTCACATAACTGTAAAGATTTGGACAGAAGAACATAATAAAAATTTGTTAACAATATGTTATTTTAAGTCAACCTAGTCCGTGCAGGATTCCAAAGTTTGTTAAATAATAAATCCACAGGAAAAAAAAGTTCAAAGCCAAATACAACAACTGTCAAATGGTGTGGATCAAGTCTATAGAACAAGACTGAGAGGGACAGGCTCTTTTTTAAAATAATTTATTCTCGAGTTTACCATTGCTTAGATATGCCGCTACTTAGCACTTTTTATTGATAAATACTTCTTTCTGTTCGTGTTTTTTGGCCATCCAACATAAGAAGGGATAGTTTAATTCTACTTTCCTGATAGAAAATTTTCCATATATTGCAAATCGCGCCTTAGGAGATTGTGTATCATATAAGACTTTATTGTCTAGGTTTAGTAAAAGTTACAGATGGTTCGGTTATTAACACCCCCCTCCCCCCAAAGTTCGAAAAAATATGAAAGTTATTAGGGCTGGTAGTTACTACAGATAAGTTAAAGGCTGAAAAAAGCAATATTTTTCTTCACTTGTTTTATCAGAATCCCGGAAATAAGCCCACAGGAAAAAAGCACACAGGAACGATGGCGCACAGGAAAAACAAACGGGAAAAATCGCTTGCGGATAAAAAACGCACAGAGAAAAACTTCACTAAAACAATAATAACACCGGCATATAAAATAAAAAAGTGGTCTCTACATTTGACTAGAGTCCCTGTATGTTGACATATTTGGATGTATTAATATATCCAAATATGTCAACATACAGGGACTCTACATTTGACCAGACCTCCTTACCTATAGTAGATAAATTGTACTAAAAAAGTTAAAAAATAAAATACCGAGTTGGTTAATAGCCTCGGTGTTGCCAGAACTTTATTTAAGTAGACTAATTTATAAAATGATATTATTAATTTTTTATTTCAGATTTTGAATAAGTTACCGCGTGACGTTCACTTGGACTTATATTCTTAAAATAATAATTTGTTGTAGTCAGTGGCGGCTCGTGACAGTAAAGTTTGTGAGTTCTGCCGATAGAGTATAAAAAACAAAAAAGAGAATTATTTTTATTGCATCCGCATATCCAGTCGTTTCTGGCATAAATTTCTCTTGTAAAAATCCTTTTATACGATTTTCCCCGGCTTGAACCACACTTTTCTATTAAAATATCGGGCACTGGCCATCCTTCTTCTTTCAGTTTTAGTTTTAGAGAGAGAGAATTTTTTTACATTAATTAAATTATCCAGCACATTCATTGTGACACAATTATACAAAAACAAACAACAAACACGACCATAACCTCCCGCTCATGCGTTTGGCGTCTTCTAAATAAATAAATGCGCCCGCAAACACGCAACGCTGAGCCCGCCCGCCCGGAATTGTACTGGAACTGCAAGTTTTGCAGCTCTATTTTTGCCTAGATTTCGCTCTCTAAACCCATGAGCAAAAGCGTTGCGGGGCGAAGGAAGGGGTTCCTAGCCGAGCACAGATCTCGTTAGCCATCCAGCTACGTTGTGTTGCAATTTAGCAGCGCAACAATGCCAATAACTTCATTTGACCGACTGTAAAATGCGGCCTTCGGCGACGGCGCGCGGCATACTCAACACACGTGCGCGATTTGAAGGCCTACTATACCAACACCGGACCAAAGATATAATGCTATTCCAATAATTTTAGAAATAAAATAATTATATTAGAAAAATAGCAGCGGCTGAAAAATATTCAAATAATGTGAAAATTTTGGGGGTTCTGCAGCTCTGCAGCCCTTATGCACTAGCAGCCCCTGGTTGTAGTTTTTTGTGAACTATAGGACACATTAAAACTTGACGGCATTGGAGTTAATAAACATACAGATATTTTTTTCTACAAATATAAAAATAATTCTAAGAATGTCCTACCTGATTTAGCAAAAATCATAGCATATGCTAATATAAAAAATTAAAATAATAAATAAAAGTATATATATATATATATATATATATATATATATATATATATATATTTTACAACCGACCGTTTGGGTGTTGACGGTATAAAAGCAAACACTTAATGCAATTTTGAAAGTTTTCTGTTGCTTAATGGTACGGCGCAGAGGAAACTAGTGTGTGAATTTGGCTCAACCAAAGTTTACACAATCAAAATATAAGTTGCTGCACTTGAACCGGCGGCCGACATCAAACGTCGAATCGCACACCTGTTTTGCAGCGGGTTGCGCGCTGGTAGATCTTGGCCGCGTAGTACACTGTGGCTCGCGTTGTCGGGAGGTTGCTTGATGATTTACGACCAGCTGCAGCCTACGTCGGCACGCGTTTGATCTCTATATTTTCAGTGCAGCAACTTATATTTTAATTGTGTAAACTTTGGCTCAACTAACAGTCTGCTTTAATCTTATGGCGGCCGTCTATAGATAATTAAAGCACAGGCTTAAATTTTCTGAACTATTTATATGGTTTCGGTGTTGATGTACAAACCTGGTGTCAGTTTTGGGTATAAAAATTTAACCGTGTAATTTTTAAAACTAATTTTCTAATTAATACCAGTAAAAAAATGAGGTTTTTTTCTATGACAATTCTAAATTTATTAAGATTTGCCTGCATCTTATTTTACAAAACAGGCAGGCAATCCAACATTAAATCTTAATACAGAGTGGATTTAAAGAAAATACCCAGTGATATGAGTTGCCAATTTTTTAAGAGCTTCCTTCATATAACATAATGTTTTGTTTAGGTAATTCAAAGTTTATATGTTTTTTATTGTTCGGAATTTGAATCTTCCTTACATTCTTTCTTTGTATACTAAACCCCAAACTTCTGTTGTCCCTATCTGAGAAACTTGCAAATAGGGAAAATCATTAGGTTTATAGAAATTCGTTCTTGCAGTTGTTTTCTGTTTTCTTAGTACGGAAAATTCGATGTAAAAAGATTATTGATTTTTAAGAAAGGTAGTTATCTAAGAAATCTCTACACTTAATCCTACATTGGAGTTGGCGTGAACTCTCTCCTGCACTCCCATTACAATAAAGTTCCATATATGAAAACTTTTGGAAAAGTGTTCGGTTTGACCACATTCCCATATACTTTGTCGCAAAGACGAACATTCTATGTCCATTTTACATCAGTACGTCCAAATGAATAAGGTAGTTTCTGGTAAGTTCTACCAAACATTCAACGACGTATGTTGCTACTAGATGGCAGACTACTCAATGTCTTATTGGCATTTCAAGAGACGTAAGCATATAAAATAAATTTCCTAAATATTAAACCAAGTGAAATTTTTCGTTTTTGAGTACTTATCAGCTGTTTACCATAACAAATAGCATAGGCTACCGAAAAAACATTGTAAAAAGTTGTCTCAAAAATGATGATATGCAGTTTACTTACGTTTTTATACCATGTAAATGACGGTCTTGCCAGCGTTACGAGAAGTCATAAGTCACGAAACGTATCTCGACGGAACGTACGTTATTGCGTTGTGCGCATGCCCAGTATTTGACAGACGTACGTTAAGCATTACGCGCGACGTAACCTTGCCCCGCTTAACGTGCATACGTATGTACGTAACCGAAGAGAAGAATAATTGACAGGCAGGTCTAACCAATTTTGTAATTTTCGTCTGTTTTGATCAACCTTACCCTACTTTTTGTTTGTTTTCCTTAATGACATTGATAGAATGTCCCTTTAAATGATGTTTTCATCAGTGGTAACGTTTATATTCACAATGATATACCAGAGGTCAAGTTCCGTCTGGATGGCCTGGAATTTCAACGGGTTTTTTTTTCTTATTTTTCTTTCTTAAATTTCACTTGTTGTTTATAGTTTTAGGTCCTTGCACTATTTGCAATTTGGTATTTGGGGTTTAAAAACTGTTACAGAAAATCGTTTAAGATGGTTATTTCAAACTATGCGTTTTCTTTACATTCTACAAATGAAGGAAAAACAAGGTGACATTAAAAAAATGGGAGAGTGTACCTACAATGGCTGTATGGGTATTAAATTTTTCGCATGAAAACTCTGGTTTTTATTTACCTCTTATTTTAAATATGTGTATGGTAAGTTAGGGCCCTATTACCTAATATTTTATAAGAACCTCTTCTTTCCTATATTTTAAAAAACCGAATAATTGCAATCCGGTATACCTAGAACAAGATAAAATGTAGAACAAAATTTAAAAAGAAACGGAGAAAATAGTGTCTAATATCCGAATTTGGCTATAAACTTTCTGGAGTTACGATTTCCTTTAGGCAGTAAACTTTTTTCTGGTTTCCTGTCTACGAGAAAAATGAAGAAACGCTATGAAAAATTTGCCAATTTGAGAGAAACACCCAGTTTGATACTTCTACCTTCCTAATAATGAAAACTCCAAATATGGAATATTCTCCAAAAATTTTGCCGTATACAATACAATATTTTTTTCGAAAAAAATAGGTTAATCTGTATACTCAATTGTTATTTTTACTGCAATAATAATTATTACATTTAGCATTAGAATAACAGGAATCATAGAGTTATTACATTTATTTATCGATAAACTTTCTGCATGGAGTTCCGCAAACACATCCTTGCTACCAATATGCGACATAACTACAAAATAATTGTTTTAAATTGTAAAAGTTACACGAACTCCCTAACGTCGGTTTTGGAACATAAGTCTGTGGAGGGGCCCACACAGAAATAGTGCATACCAGAACAGCTTACAACGAAAAAAGCGCAGATAGTAAAACAGCGCAAAGGGATCACAGAAAGACAATTTTTGACTTATAAAAAAATCATACTAAAATGAATTTAAGAATTAGCATACAAATTGAAAATTCTATAAAATTTTGAAACTCGTATGTTTGTGAGTTGAAAAATTTTAATTTTTTTTAGAATTTTTGAGAATTTTGAAAAAGAATCAAAATATTTAAAACAAATTTTTAAAAAATTTAAGAAATATAATTATTTGTGAAATATATATTTTTTTAACTTTTGGAGATCTTTGTAACTATAAATAAATTTTGTTCCAAACCTCGTATGTTCACTGTTATCCTAGAATTTTAAATTGGCGCCCAAACTTTGCAACGGCATTTGACCAAATCTACTTATCCGGAATCCGTTTTGACCGTACCTCCCCAATATTTAGAGTAAATTGTAAGAACGTTGCAACTTTTCGCGCAGACAAAAAAATGCGAATAACTTATAGTTATAAAAATGTAGAAACATTTTTCAATTAGGTCAACATTGCTTTATAAACCAGGTAGTTCTGTAAAGTGGTCAAATTGAGGTTAGTCTTTATTTAGTGGCTTTGAAAATGTACAATTTTTCCAACTTCACCATGTAATTTTAGGGGTCTAAGGGGGAAGCGAACCCCGTATTTTGATCCGGCGTGTCGAAACACATAAATATAGATAGAGATAGATACATCTGGTCAAATATACAGACAACATTTTGTTTTATATGTGCCGGTGTTATTATTGATTAAGTAAGTTTATCCTCTGTGCGCTTTTTTCCGTGTGCTCTTTTCCGTGCTTAGTCCGGGATTCTGATAAAATAATTTTTTTTAGTCTTTAACTATATGTAGTCATTACCGAATTAAGCCAAACCTCTAATTCTTTTTTCTTTTTTTCGCTTGTAAAAATCTTTACCTAATTGTTTTTTGTTGGTACAAGTTTTTAACTCGCTTGTGTTTTCGCTAAATTTGTGTATAATTCTTTTTTGCGGTTTCCAAACTTAGAATCTACAAATAAACTCTAATCTTGGGCAGTTTAATTGTCTGTCAAAAATTTATCTATCCTGCAAGTCATTTCTATCATCCTGATATAATTTTCACGAGCATGAAGTTAGCGAAGCACCCATCGCAGATCGAATCGTGACTAGGTGGATAATTTGCCGTTAATTAGTCGTGAATTAGTTGTGGAAAAATTAATTTTGTCGCTCTTATTTTTGACCCTTTTTTTGGGTGCTTCACTAACTTCATATGAAGTTAGCGAAGCACCCTCGTAAAAATGGCTTTTATCAAAATCGAATATGGTGGATAATTTGCCGCTAATTAGTCGTGAATTAGTTGTGGAAAAATTAATTTTGTCGCTCTAATTTTTTACCCTTTTTTTAGGTGCTTCGCTAACTTCATATGAAGTTAGCGAAGCACCCTCGTAAAAATGGCTTTAGACATGACGTATCGAAATCGAATATCGTGGATAATTTACCACAATTAGTCGTGAATTAGTTGTGGAAAAATTAATTTTGTCGCTCTTATTTTTGACCGTTTTTTTGGGTTCTTCGATAACTTTATATTTTGGCAACCATCGCAAATCGAATCGCTACTAGGTGGATAATTTGCCGTTAATTAGTGGTGAATTAGTTGTGGAAAAATTAATTTTGTCGCTCTTATTTTTGACCGTTTTTGAGGGTGCTTCGCTAACTTCATATGAAGTTAGCGAAGCACCCTCGTAAAAATGGCTTTTATCAAAATCGAATATGGTGGATAATTTGCCGCTAATTAGTCGTGAATTAGTTGTGGAAAAATTAATTTTTTCGCTCTTATTTTTGACCGTTTTTGAGGGTGCTTCGCTAACTTCATATAAAGTTAGCGAAGCACCCTCGTAAAAATGGCTTTTATCAAAATCGAATATGGTGGATAATTTGCCGCTAATTAGTCGTGAATCAGTTGTGGAAAAATTAATTTTGTCGCTCTTATTTTTGACCGTTTTTTGAGTGCTTCGCTTAGTTCATATAAAGTTAGAGAGGCACCCAAAAAACACTCAAAACTAAACGCGACAAAATTAATTTTTCCACAACTAATTAACGACTAATTAGCGGCAAATTATCCACCATATTCGATTTCTAAAGCCATTTTTACGAAGGTGCTTCGCTAACTTCATATGAAGTTAGCGAAGCACCCTCAAAAACGGTAAAAAATAAGAGCGACAAAATTAATTTTTCCACAACTAATTCACGACTAATTAACGGCAAATTATCCACCTAGTAGCGATTCGATTTGCGATGGGTGCCAAAATATGAAGTTAGCGAAGCACCCAAAAAAAGGGTCAAAAATAAGAGCGACAAAATTAATTTTTCCACAACTAATTCACGACTAATTAGCGGCAAATTATCCACCTAGTCACGATTCGATCTGCGATGGGTGCTTCGCTAACTTCATGCTCATATAATTTTCACTAGTGAAAAATCTTGGAGGCATCCGGACTTATAAAAATCCCAACTTTTGGGGTATTCTTAGATAATAACGGCAGTGTCTGAGGATATAACTAGAAGGTGAAAGCTCTATTTACCGACAGCTCTGGTAAGCAAACAATTCTCATATCCACAATATAGCTGAAACCAATCAAAACATTGATAAACAATTAAAAACAATTTAAAATTTATTAATTTTGTTAAAAGCTAGCTAGTATAAAAGTCCAAAAAAGTATATAATACATATATAAAAAGTACCTGTCCATTGTTTTTTATATTCCGTGTACCACTGCAATTCTTTTATCCAGAAGTCGCAAGTGAGACAGAAAAGGTATATAATTCAAAAGTACATGAAAATGACTGCTAGTGCCCTACGCTTGTGCTAGGCGAGTTTTCATTGGTTGCATGCCTGTTGCGTTCTATGCCATTGCACACTTAGATCATTATACCTTCATATACTTTATCTCACGCAGTTTCAAATTTTTCTAATAAATAATTTGATTAGAATATCCAGGAGAGGCAAAGGCCCGCATTAAGAGATATGATCAAAAAATGTATTCATTGTAAAGGAACTTAGTATGTGAGGCCCACTAGCTTTTAAGCTTTTTTTAAATCCTCGTTTTTGCTGGTTAAAATGCCGCGACCGAACAAATTCGATTCCTTGTGCTTTGTAAATGCAGTCTGTCCAATCTCTTGCAAAAATTTGCTTCTTATTGAGTGTTAAAAATCCCTTTTTTAGCAATTTTGAACACAAATATTGCCTGTGGGTAATTTTATAAAATAAAAAAAAAATATAAGTTGGAAGTGTCTGATTGTTTTTACGTTTTAGATGGTACGAAGAATTGAAGCTTCAATATGAAGCTGAAAAGCTGAAACTTAAAGAAAATATGGAAGCTCAAAATAAGATCATTAGTGAACTAAACCAGACTATTACTACCCTAAAGAAAAATAAAGAAGAACTAAAAGCCAAAGTTGGAAAATTAGAAAAAGAACTAAAGTAAGTCTAGATGGGTGAGTTTTTGTAGAACTTACCCTATTGTAAAGATGCGTGGCCAACTGAGATTAATCGCAGAAAACTTTTCTCGACTGTTACCTCCAACCCTTTGCCCATTTGAAAGAACTGTCGTGAATTTGTGCTCTATTGAGGGTTACCGAGAGTAAGACTAAGAGAGTAAAATAGGTCTCTCTCTCCTCGACTTATGCTATAGCACTGTCAGTGGCGTATATAGAAAAAAGTTTCGGGGGGGGGGGGGCCGAGACAGTTTCGGGGGGGGGCGAGACCTCATGAGGCCGTATTTTATGCTATTTTATGTTTGTATTCATGAAATATGTGGAAAATATCTAAAAAAATCTTTGCTTCGGGGGGGGGGGGGGGGGGCTCAATCGATCGATCCACTAGCTAGCTACTCTCTACTTGTACGCTTTTCAATAGCTGTCTGACGTTACTCTCCAAATTGTGTCCATTTAAAAAAAAATACTCTTGATTTTCGAGAGTATTTCTTTAAAATGGATACGCACCCTAACTTTTTACCTTCCTGGAATAAAAAAACAATTGCTCAAAAGGAATTAGTTTTGACAAAAAAGGCGAGATAACGTCAAAAATGCGATATGCGTTTGGTCTCGGATTCGCAACATTGCGAAGTTTATATTGGCCACTTTGTTTATCTTGCATTGACTTAAATGTAAAATCCGGTGATAGTCGGTACTAGAGGCCCTCGATACATTTGACAATTGAAAACAATTGTCAAATGTATCGACGGCCTCTAGTCGGGACGGGAAGACGTCGGCACTAAAAGAGGAGGCCCTGATTGATTAGTCCAAAAAAAAATTACTTTTGAAGAAGATTTATTAAACGCGAGTACAAGTTTTATTATTATTTCCAACAACAAACGTTTCCCGGTAGTACAACAAAAATGTCAGTGTTATAAAAAGTCATTTCAATTTGCCATAGCAAAAGATCAACAAAAAGTTGTAATTTCACAGTTAATGTTAGGTATCATGATAAGGTGTTATATTACAAAAATTGCATAAAGAAAAACAGTAAAAAGTATTGTTTTCTATCTTTCCTGGATTTGGAGAGGTAGATAAATGTTCGTACACTCACTCTCCTGTCAAACTTTTTTCTTTGTGTTTCTTTTATTTTAAAAGGTTTCTTATGAATTAATTTACAAAGGTAGAGTCAAAAAATAAAAATAAATTACGAAAAAATCAATTAAAGTATCCCTCTCCTGGCACACTCGCCCTTCTTGAAGGCAAAAAGTAAATGACAGGTCGGTTTTTAAATAAATTGCGCTATAGCATATTTTCTTGAAATCTCTGACGACCCAAAAATATTCTCCCAAAATTATTTTTTTTTTGTTTTAACCTATGTTTTTTCTAATTTCTGTACCTTGAAAAGTGGCAAATTTTTGTTATTCAACTATTAAACAAGGAGTGAAATTAAAGAAAGAAAAATAAGTTTTTCTGTCTTCGGCCGAGACACGAACCCGGAACCTCTTGCTCTGTACGCAAAAGTTCTAAGCATTGAACTACCGAAGATCACACATAAATTTTTGGAAAACTTTCATTTATGCAGGTGCTCGGTGTCTCAATACAAGAACGAGAAATTCTCAGGGTATTAACTCGACCATGTCACTCAACTGATCTCTATAATTCTTCTTTCCCACTGTCAAAGGTATGATAACTCAAATTCCCTGCCGAAGACAGAAAACCTTTTTTTTCTTATTTTTCTTTCTTTAATTTCACTTGTTGTTTATAGTTTTAGGTCCTTGCATTATTTGCAATTTGATATTTGAGAATTCAACTATTAGTTGGTGAATTTTTTAGAAAAGCAGAGTCAAAACAGCTAGACCTGGAACACAGCCTGAACGAAATCCAGCTATCCAGGAGCGCATGCCGCAAACAGCTACATAAAACCATGTGCTTTGCCAGAGACATGGTCCAGGAACAGGAGACTTTACTGAAAGCTCTCAATCATAGACAGCTGGAGAACAAGGCAGTCAAAAAGATCGGATCTGAAATGGCGCTAAGGATGGATTCTTTAAAGGACCAACTTAAGGTATCGTCAAGCCTATGTACAGGGTGTTTTAGGCCTTCTAGTTTTTTTGAAACCATGGCTAACTTTGTTCTTTTTTATGGCCGCAATATGGCGGATTTGTATGTCATTAAATAGAGAACAAAAAAACTTTTCAACCTTTTATAACAAGCCTGCCTATCTTTGGATGACAAAAAAAGTTAAATTAAAAAAACAGTTTTTCACTTGGTTCTAAAATAAAAGCCGTAATTTTGTTATCATCAATTATACCTATGTATCTATCTGTCAAAGAAGGCTGATGAATACTTGATACAATTAATACCTGTGCTGGGTTCAAGATCTAATAAGCCTCACACGGGGTGGTTTTTACCCAACTGTAGCACGGCGATAGGAAGGGTATTATTTTTCGCTTGGGATATGTTTATATTATGTATGTTTGTGTCGCGCAAGAAACTAAACGGCAGAACCGATTTTGACAAAGAAGGGATCCTTGAATTGCTACTGATCCCAAAGGTGCCATAGAAAGTGCATCTTCCATTTTTGGGTTATAGGCTCGGGCTGAATCCGTCCTTAAAAATCAGAAACGCAGAGTCTCCCAGTTGAGGATTATTAGCCCGTTAAAGTTTTTGTTTAGTCGTTTAACTTTACACCTGCTTGAATTCTTTTTAAATTGTAAAATAATTTTCTTAGATTAAATTTTTAAAATTGTACAGCGAGATCTAAAATACTCTCTGTTATTCTGCACTAAAATAAAAGGCAATTTCACCGGCGGTTCTACGGGGGTACGGGGGGTATTAGGGGTAATTACCCCAGAGCCCGAAAAAAATATATTAGGTATAAAGGCTGGTAGCTGCTACAGATAAGTTAAAGACTAAGAAAAATACTTTGTTGGCTTTATTAGATTCCTGATAATAAGAGCATAGAAAAAGACGAAGAAGAAATATGCGCAAAGAGAAAAAGCGCATACGAAAAAAATGGCAGGCGAAAAAAAACGCGCAGAGGAAACACTTACAATAATAACACCGGTAGGTACATAAAATCAAAAAGTGGCCTGTACATTTAATGACACCTTACGTAAGTAAGTATAGTGACTAAAAATTTTAGATCTCCCTGTACATACATAAGGTCTATAAGCAAAAAAACAGTTTTTTAATAAATTCACATTTTTCGTGATCCTTGGCTTGTAATAACATGGTTAAAAATCTGTTTTTATGCTCTATTTAATTAGCTTGTCTTACGAACTGTCACGATCAGCTGTTTCTCGATACAAGATGGTTGCCATAGGACAAACAAAGCGTTTTCCCATAAGCCGCAATGTTAATAAAAACGTAATTTAAAAAAAAAGTGAAACGATTTAATTTACAACAAAGATGCTGTTTTAAGTATTGACCCTTTGTACAAAAGGGAAAAATTCGTTTTTCTTAAAAAAAATCAATTAAAGCCAGTAAATCTCAAATAAAAGGGAATATGTTTTGTTCAAAAAGTCAGGTTATGTTTTTATTTACTTTTGTTTTTTTCCAGTTTTTTACTCAGTTTGAATCATTATTATTAGTTTATGTACTGTTATGAATTGTGGCAGCTGGGGAAATCTAGATAATGTTAGTTTTGATCGAATGCCAAGTATTTTGACCTTAAAAAATCATCTTGATTTAAATGAACTAGGTATCAGCTCAAAGAAGGGAAAAGAAAGTGGATAAGTGCTCTATTACCTGACTTAACAGAGGATACATTGAAGTATTCGAAAGTTTTTTGTCAGGTTTGTTTTTGATAAATATGTAACTGCCATTTTGGAAACATTTTCTATTGGGATCTTTTTTTGTGCTTGAGTGGACCTTTTGCAGAAGTGTAACATAGAATTGTGTTAAACTGTAAGAAATATTTCACTATGATTTTTTTATTATTCTAGGCAAGCAACTTTCAAAACTAGAATACAGCAATGATCCTGACTGGGTCTCTCCTGAATGGATTATTGTTTCAAAAAGGTTGAAAAATTAAAAAAATTATGGTTGAAAAAGGGGTCTAGAGAGGAAAGAAAAGGAAAACAATATGAGGTTAAAGTGTGGGTAATGAGCTGAACCAAATTTGTACCCCATCCTACAGAACTCTTAAATAAACTCTTGGTAGTGTAGCGTCCTGTATAGTATCCAGTGGAGTCCTGTATCATCAAAGTTTCTTTTTCTTTAATAAATATTTATTTTACAGACCTCAAAACAGTTTAGAACAAACTGGTGAATTTGACAATCTCCCTAACTCAAACCTCTTTTTATCTTAAACTATTTTGGTGCAAATTTTCCTTTATTTCCATGCGTTTTGACATCAGAAACTTGTACACCGTAAAATTTGTATAGCATCTGACTGGGCCTACTACAAGTCCTGTTGTGAAATTTCTACTGTACCTACTGTTCTGAGCTTATTACCAAAAAAAAATTTTTTATGGCATCAAAAAATAGATGAAAAAAAAAAGTCATTTTTGTTGACTTTGATGCTAATGGTTCATATACTGTTACGCCCAATTGTAGAGCAGAGTATATATTTATTTGTATAAACTTTTAGATAAATAATTGAGCAAATAATGTTACAAAAAAACAGTAACAAAAGTAATAGTAACAGTAGTAATTCAACAGCGAATATTCTACTCTTGTAAAATTTGAACAGTACGGTTGTGAGCTGATGAACCTTAGGTTTAACAGTACTTAAGCCCTATGTATTATAGTTCATGGAAAATCATATATCATAGGAAAAACTGTATTTTAATTTTGCAAGTTTTTTTTATATAATGTTTACTTATATTTTTTTAAATAAACATATTTTGTAAAGTACTTATTAGAAGTTTGCTTGACCAACCTCGGTTGGAACTCATATGTGCATATTGATCTGTTGGACTGACCTACCTATAAGTTGTGCCTCTTTTTCATGTCACTACTGGAGGGTTAACACAATTAAACTTTGTTTAAACCTAAAAATCATAAGAAATATTTTTCACAGTTTAACGCTATAGAAGGCCTATTACTTAGCAAAAGGTTTAGTCAAGTACAACTAAAGATCCTAATAGAAAACCTGAATCTGATGAGAAAAGTTTAGTCTATTTCAATTTCGTCTCTGTTAAGTGACCCTTGAAGTGAGCTCTTTGAATAGAACTACTTATCCACTTTCCCCTACCTTGGGCTGATAGTTTATTGATTCATTGGTCAAAAAACTTCAAATTCAATGAAAACTAACATTATCATTACTTCCTCCGCGGCCACAATTCACAACAGCAATAAAACTTGACATAATAGTGGTGCATCCAGAAATATGTCTTGGGGGGACACGAAACCTTTGGGGGCCCGATACCTTTGGGGGGCCCCCAGAGGTCTCGTGATGTCGTACTTTATGCTATTTTTCCTGTTAAAAATATGTGGTTTGGGGGGGTGCGGGCCCCTAGCCCCCCGCCCCCTTGGTGCGCCCATGTAATAGTTCAAAATAAGTAAAAAAAGTAGAAAAAAAGTTAAAAAAAAAACAAAATAAACAAAAACATAACCTACTTTTTTGAAGAAAACATGGTCCCTTTTATTTCAGATTTTCTCGCTTTAGTTTAATATTTTTAAGAAAAACGCATTTTTCCCATATGCACAAAGGATCTTTTCTTAAAACTGATTAATTTTTGAGACTAAAGCTCTTGTCGTTTTTGTAAAATTTACGTGTTTGTTAACATTACGGCTAGACATCTTGGATTTGATCATATGTTTTGTTAGACAGCCCTATGACATATAAATCCAATATGGCGGCCATAAGAAATAAAAAAGTTGGCTATGATTATAAAAAAACTAACAGGACTAGAAAAAAAATTCAAAACTACAAAATTTTATAGAATTTGAGTACAAAATGGCGGAGATATTTTATTTTTTCGAAAAACACTGTTTAGTTTGTACCCCATATTTGTAAACCCCTGTAGATATTTTTTGTATTGATATAGCATCTGAACGAAGAATGTATTTCATACCGTTTCCGAAATACCTATATAGTTACTTTTATCTGGGACACCCTGTATAGTTAAGGGTAAATTAGCCAAGAAAAGCTTATACGATCTGACTCTGACCTGACCCAGTAGCTGTAGGTCTGTAAACGATATTACACTTCCTAGGTACTATTTAATTTCGATGTGTTGTTTATTTTCCAAAAATAAATGTTTAAAATTTATTTTCAGGAAGTCCAAAAATCAGCTTGGCAAGAATTCAACACAGTGGAACAAAAAATCCATGAACAAACCGAAATCATAGAAAATATGAAAGAGGAGCACGAAAAAGAGATAGAGAAACTGCAAAAAGTCATTGCTGACAAAGAAAAACATATCGGCAAAGTAGAACACATAGCGTCCGCTAGTCATTTTCACTTGTTTAAAGATAAATATAAAGTTTAGAACTTTTTTGTTTAGGTTTTAATTTATTATTAATTTTAGAAAATTTTTCTAGTAAATTTTTTTACTTAATTTTTTTTCTTTGTTTCTTTTATTTTCTACAAGGGTCTGAAAACCAAAACCATTTCAGTTGTGGTCATCATCTTGAATTATAAAATGGTTTGTTTAACTTTCAAAAGGCTTAGGCACGATTCATAATATACGTCCCGGCAGTGACGTGTTTAGAAAAAAGTTTTAGGGGGGTGGAGATAGTTGTGGGGGGGGGGGGGGAGACTGTTGTGGGGGGGTGAGACCCATTGAGGCCGTATTTTATGTTATTTTATACGGGGCGTGTTATTTATTTTTTACCATCCCCGAGCCCCCCCCCTTGGGTGCGGCCTTGCAAAAGGTATCTGCACTGGCCTGTTACAGGAAGCACAAGCTTTTTCAAGATTTCCAAACAATTCAATTTTTTGAGTTCTGTCTTTTTAGTTCTGAGTTTGCGATAGGTATGTGATTTTTATTTATTTTTAGCACCATATTGATTTTTAACATATTATTATTTTTTTTGCAAAATGTGTTTAATAACTTTTTTGGCACACTATGTTTAAAAATTTACCAAACTACGCCATGATTTTGTTCCTGAAAGTGGTAATTAATACTTTGGTTCCACAATTAATAATAAACTCAAAAAATCGAAACGCAAGGATGGCAGGCACCCAATACACGAAGCCAAGGCTTGATCGCCCCGGTCGAGCCACAGTCCACTTGACCTGCAAAAGCGCCTGCGGCAACGTTGCAATTCTGTGACAGTTCGGAAACTACACACGAAGAGTGAGTGTACGTTCGTCTTGCGGCTTATTTTATAAACAAAAAGAACGTCTTCCGGTCATCGTACAATGTGCATTTTTGTTTATTCTTTTATTTTGTGAATGAAAATAACATGAAGTAATAAAAAAATATACAAAAAACTGTATTTTAGTGCTGGATTTTAAGTTTCAAGAAGACAGTGGTGGTTTATTGATTAGTTTCTAACCTAAAACAGTGTATTCACCCCACAAAACAAAAGCAACCCTTGCAGTGGCAGATGTTTTTTTGTTTTAAATTTTAAAAATTTTACAAACTTTGATCTATTATTTCATTTGTTTTTGATTAAAGAAGTGTTTTATCTCAAAGGGGGATTTGAAAAATCTTTAGATGATGAGTAGATAAAAGAGGACAAATATGTGTGCTTTTGTGATATTTTGACACTTTTCACCAGAATTTTTATAACAATTTGTGTCGTGTTTTTTAAATAATGTTCTACAAACCTTTAAGTGCCAACATAAGTGCAATTTTTTTCAAATGAGGTTTGTATATTTTTCCTGGAATTTATCCTTATTTTTCTGTTAAAATGAATGTGTCTGTAAAAATCAGATGATTTTTGTTGACCCAAATTCTTATTTTTAGAACTATTTTGATGAACTTTTTTACAAATATTTTGGTATATCAAAAAATTCCTATTGGGCAAGGTCATGGTTCTTAATATTCCACAGGGTGGCCCAAGGGGGTAACAGCTGACCCAAAATTTGTACATGTATTGCCAGTAATGCCTTGTAAATCTTGGGGTAATCCCAGGAAAATTGTACATTTAGGATATTGCCATGTTAATTTATATGGATTAGTAATGCTGAGGTTAATACCAGGTTCGATACCAAGTAATGCTGTTTCCCCCTCTTAGTGCACATTTTAAAATAGTCTACCCTCAAGTCCACCTCATCCACCTAAAGCCCTGTTCTGCCTGCAATTTACCAGAAAATGCATGCAACTCTCTGTCCAAGAATGGTCAGTCTTCTCACTCTGTCTCTAAAGGCTGCTTGACATGACATGGAGCAATAAACTTGCAGTTGCATGCAATATTAGTATCCCTATGATACATCTTTGTCTGTTTATAAAACCGATGTCATGACAGGGACCCTATTCTTGCATGCAACTGCAAGTTTATTGCTCCATGTCAAGCGGTTTTAAGGGCCACCTGAGAGAGAGAGAGAGAGAAGATAAACGAATCAAAAGTTGCATTTAGTTTGATCCATGGTTTGATCATGCCTCTCTCTATCCCTATGTAGTACTAAGGGGGTAACAGCTTACCAAAAATTTGTACATGTATGGCTAGTAATGCTATGTAAATCAAGGGGTAATGCCAAGAAATTTAGATATGTAATAATGCCAGTAGCGTATATATGGGGGGGGCCTAAGGGGCCCGGGCCCCCCCGAAGCTAAGATTTTTGTGGATATTTTCCACATATTTCATTAATACAAACATAAAATAGCATAAAATACAGCCTCATGAGGTCTCAGGCCCCCCCCCAAACTGTCTCAGGCCCACCCCGAAACTTTTTTCTATATATGCCACTGAATAATGCCATAAGCTGTTTTCCCCCTAGTCCCAATATTCATATTAATAATGTTTTATTATTGCAGCCAATGTAGGATGAGTTTGAGTGTCTGAGAGGAGGTATGGATTTTGACAAGGACCCCACCCTGCAAGAATGGACCCGAGAACAACCCCTGTCTGTTTTAGCTTTGGATAGTGCCGACAGAGCAGTACTTCGAATAGCAGGTTAGTACTGAGTAGTTTAAACACTTTTACAGAATTAATTTTTGCCGAAAATGATATATGTGTCCAAACATCGAATTTCCGAGAAAATCGTAACTTTTTTAGAAAAAAGCTGGGACACGTCGATTTTTATTTAAAAAGGGGATTCAGAAAAAAAATGCGTTATTATACAGGGTGTCTCAAAAAATAAATGACAAACTTTAATTTTTTCAAATGGAACACCTTGAATATTATTACATATTTGCATACCCCAAGTCATTTGAAGTATTTTTTGTCAAGCAATATACAGCAATAATTCTTAATGTTCCTTTTTCGGGTAGACAGGATACTGCCGAGGGGTGATCAGCTGAACCAAATTTGTACACCATCCTACAGGACTTAAAATTTTTGGTCCTGTAGTGTCCTGTATAGTCCTGTACAAGCCCTGTACAAGCATGGGCATAGTCAGGGTGGGGCACTTGCCCCATCTTGGCTTTAGCTCATTTAGTAAGACATTTTATCAAGGTTTATTCGCAATCCTTGCAAGTTAATATTAAATTAAATGTAGGTTATTTGATTGTACATTTTTTTGCTTTTTTGCCCCACCCTGAGCGAGACCCTGGCTATGCCCATGTGTACAAGTCCTGTATAGTCCTGCCTGTGGGGTCCTGTATAGTCCTGTGGCTGAAAAGACGCCCATAAAACAATTCGAGACCAAACAAAAAAAAAAGTCATCACATCTTAACTCTCGTTTTTCTTAAAGAGCCGATTTGCCTTTACCAGCCTTTGTACTTAATCATGCTTGGGGCACCCCTTAGGCGCCAGTACCTGTGGAGTCCTGTATAGTCCTGTGGAAGTCCTGTGGGGTCCTGTAGAAAAATTTGTACACCCACTGTGGGCAGCTGATCACCCCTCGGTTACTGTGCATGTGTCAGTCTTGGTGGTTTTGGAACATACTTTTTTAGAGTTATTTCCTCGGTTATTTCTATTATTTTTTTTTCTAAGAACTAGTTGATTAGGTGAAAGTTTATCAAATTGTGGATTAAAATTGTAGTTTTTCTAAAATTAAGTTTGCAGATTTATTGTGGACACCATGAAGGGTGTTTATTGGCATCTATAAATCACTTTTAATTTTATTAACAAATAATAAAGAAAAATACAAGTATTTACCTATGGAGTGGCACTCCCTTACTTCTCCCGGACTTTTTGCTACAAACCGTACATGGTTTTCGTGAATTATTTTCCATTTTTCGCAGAAAAAAAAACAATTTTACACGACAAACGCAAAACACCGCAAAATATAAACAAATAACAAAAAATATGGCATCAATCCACACAGCAGCTGCTGTGTGTCTACCTGACAAAAGACTCGCATGCGCACTTGAAAATGCGCATCTGTGATTTTAAATTTGCCATTGTTTCCAAAGTAAGCTATGAGTGCTTGACTTTTCGATTTTTTGAACAGGTATTTATGCTTTACGTATTTGATAATTTCCAACAGGAACGTAAACCGATTTTTTAAATTGCACATGCGCTAAACTTTTTTGTCACGTAAATCGATGTCATAGAGGTTCGAGGTTAGGGTAGAGAGAAAGAGTTTACCTATAACATACGAAGAAAAGAGCGGGAGAGAGAGTGACTCATGCGCAGTTGATCGGTTCGGGTTCTATTGATTCACGGTGGATAGAATAAACCTTGGAATAAACCGGTGTTCGGATCTTATAAATATATGTCGAATTTTCACGTCACTGGTGGTCCAGCTGATTTATGTAAACAAAAGTTAGATATGATATGAACAACTAATATTTTTTGAATTTTTTGAAAACAAAAGCAATTTTCCTACTATTTTTTAGTACCTATATTCTTATAAAATAATATTTTTTAGACTTACCAGTCATTATTTCTTATAGCCCGCTTTATTTCTCTTTACACAAGAATTAAAATTCAAAGAAAATAATGAGTTCCTTTCAGCTTTAAAAATAATCCGCGGACCTACATCTTTGTTTACTTCCCAAGTCCTTGGTTCACCTTTGATACTAAACGATCACATTCAGTTTGACTTGTAATTTAAGTTTTGTGTAATAAAAAATAAAGCGGGCTAAAAAAAAATAACGACAATACGTCTAGAAAATTATATTTTACAAGAATGTACTAGAAAACAGTAGGAAAATTGCCTTAGTTCTCAAAAAATTCAAAAAATATTAGTTGTTTCGTTGTTCATATCATATCTAAATTTTGTTTACAAAAATCAGCTGGACCACCAGTGACGTGAAAAATTCGACATATATAGTTTCAAGTTTCAAGTTTCAATTTATTTCAGAAAAAACTATAAAGTTTGTACATCGTCAAAAGTAGTTGAACAATTTACTTATCTATGAAGAAACTTACTAGTTAATAATAATAAAATTTAAATCACTGGTAAATACTCTATTAATATACCTATCTTAATATTTATCATATTTTAATTTTTGTTGAAATATTGTTCCTTTTCCCATTTTCTTTCCCTATACGAGCCTTTCATACTCTCAGTCATACCCAACCACCAAACAAACAAACAGACATAACAAAATAAAATCTCACACGAAATATACACTTTAAAATTTGTTTAAAATAGTTAAAAGATTAAAAGTCCAGATCTTTAATATCACATTCTAGAAATTCTTCCTTCGAGTAGAAGCATTTTCTGATTAAAAACTGTTTTATTTTATTTTTAAAAGGCCTAAAGGGCAAAGCTCTCACTCCCTGGGGAAGTTTATTAAAAAAAGCTGGGGCATAATGGCGCGTCGCATTCCAGGAGGTCTTTAAGCGCAGAAAGTCTATTCGTATGTTATCTTTGTTTCTCGTACCATAATTGTGTACTTCTTGTCCTCTTTCGTAATTATTGGAGTTTCTATGATAAAAAAGAAGAGACTCCAATATGTATTGTGAGGGGAGAGTTAGGATTTTTAGAGACAGAAACGCAGATCTCACATCGTCCCTGTATCCGATTCCTGACATGATTCTCACCGCCCTTCGCTGCAGGCCGAACACTCGTGGCGCATGCGCCGAGTGACCCCAGGCTAGCAAGCCGTACACACAGACTGAATGGAAGAGTCCATGATAGGCAATTAATAGATTGGCTTTGTCTATTATCCTGGCGAGATTTCTAAGAACATACGTAGCTGAACAGAGTTTTTTGGAGATTGAGTTGACATGTTCCTCAAATGTTAATTTTGAGTCAATAATGACGCCTAGAAATTTTGAGTTTTTAGTTTCTAGAGTAGAGCTATCTTTCTTTAGGGAGAAATGTATGTTCTCAGTTTTATCTTCATTTATGTTTAGCCGATTCGACACAAACCACTCTCTTGCTTTTTTAGTATGACATTGAATCTCCTCGACCGCACTATCGTGAGTCTTGGATTTTATTGAGAATCCATTGTCGTCTGCGTAGACCACCAGCTTACAATCTGGCAGTGCTGCGGCCTGGTCATTTATGTAGACCAGGAACAGTAAGGGGCCCAATATTGATCCCTGCACAATTCCGTGTCTCATCACTCTCTCTTCTGACTGATGTCCGTCCGTCTCAGTTACCTGCCGTCTATCGGTGAGGTAGTCGCGCAACACCTGTAAGCTTAGGTGATCCAGCCCATAGTAGGTTAATTTCTCTAAGAGAATATCGTGTGACACACAGTCGAAAGCCTTGGAGAGGTCACAGAAAGTGGTTGCCACGACCTGCCCCTCCTCAAAGCCCTCGACTATATAGTCACATAAAGCTATGATGGCTCCTGTAGATTTGTTTCGACGGAAACCAAATTGTTCCTCAATAAGGAGGTTGTTTACCTCAAAGTGCTCGTACAGCTGATTTTTGAGAATGGCTTCGAAGATCTTTGAGAAGGCTGGTATTATTGAGATGGGCCGGTAATTGGATAGGTCTGATTGTTGGCCCTTTTTGAACACAGGGATTGTTTTGCTTATTTTGAACACTCTGGGGTAAACACCACTTCTTATACACCTGTTAAAGATAGTTGCAAGGGGCACAGCTAATTGCTCTCCCAGATTCTGTAGCAGAGCTATGCTTAAGCCATAGTAGTCTCTACTATGTTTCTTTTTTAGGTTATTTAATACCTGAAAAACTTCGTTTTCTGTTATTTCAGTGAAGGAAAAGTGCAAATCTGGTTTTTTGAAGTTATTATTTTCTAAGTAGTACATTGGAGAAACATGAGAGTCTGGCAGGGCACGGGCTAAGTTTTCAGCTATGTTCGCGAAGTAATCATTGCACTCATTTGGGTCTAGGTTATTGATTTGTTTAGGTTTGTTTGTTGTGCTATGTTTTTTTATCAAGTTCCAGGACGCTTTTGAAATGTTATCTGAGTTTTTATGTAGTCTGAGTTTGCCCTTTTTTTTGCCTGATCTATCCTGTTGCGATACCTATTTTATATTTATATATATATATATATATATATATATATATATATATATATATATATATATATATATATAAGAACCGAACACCGGTCTATTCTATCCACCGTGCTATTGATTAGCCGCCATGGAATTAAGCCATAGTTCAATCGCGGTTCAATTTTTTAGATCAATCTTCTTTAAAAGTCCTAAAATATGTATCTTACTTACCTACATAACTTAGATAAAACACATTTTTTCCGGAGAGTTTCTTTAAGAGCCAAAAATAAACAAAACAAATTGCAATGAATCTGTAGACACCTCAAGTGAGGAGCCCATTAGGCTTAACAATTTAAATTTTGCCAGAGAATACAAATTAATTTTATTTGAGATTTTAATGGCTGTAGATATTAAGTCAAGTGAATCTGAATAATAATTGCGTTTGGGAGCCACAATAATCTTAAGTCTGGCTCCTTTTTCTTCTACCCAAGTTTTGTACAGCACGGGTTGGATTGGGGCATGATCAGCGAGATTGCCAGATATTTTGATTCAAGTGTTAAGTTTGAGATAAATTACAGTAATTCTATCGAGAATCAGTGGCGGATCCAGGATATCCAGGGGGGAAGGGCCAGTGGCGGATCCAGGTTTTCGAAGGGGGAGGGACCAAGGAGAAAGCGAAAACCAGACTATATCTTTTTTTTGTAGATTTTATTAAGTCTTAGGTCTGAAATTAAACTTGGCAAGTATAGAAAATGTGCCGCAGGCAAAAGTTTTGGAATACTAAGTATCTTTTATCAAAAAAAAAAAAAACTTATGTTGCTAAAATTTTGTTAAAAATTGCGGTTAATGAAGTGGATTTTTTTTTCTTGAGCTAAAAAAAGTTTAATGTCTGGAAGGGAGGGGTGTGCCCGGGCCCCTCTGCCTCCCCTGGATCCACCACTGGGAGGGGCGGGCCCCTGCCTAGATCTGCCACTGCTGAGAAATTTTACTAAAAAACTCAGGGGCCATTTCCCATTTTGAACTAGTTATATACCTTAACTATTTTTAAATTAATTAACATTTATATTAGCCTACCATGATGTAATTTTTTAAAAGAAAAGCAATGTTTCCTTTGACCCAAAACTTTTATTTGCTTTTCGGCACCAAAAGAGCACTTAAAACGCCTAGAAGGCCGCCTGCATAAATTTCCATTTATTATTCTTTTGTTTTGATTTTTTGTTTCAGGTGTCTGTTAGTTGTGGCTTTATGTAACTTCTTTATTGAACAAAATAAGGCTATGGATTAATGTTAATGAATTAACCGAGGATTAAATATAATTAAGGGCGGATCCAGAGGTGCTTCTCGGAGGGGGCATTTTAGGTGACATTCTCTGTTGGTAAAAAACGGTATATAATTTTGAAAAATTTTTAATTTTTATTAGCAAAAACCTTACTTTTTACTCATTTTTTGTATAGTCAAAAAATTCTCGGGGGGGGCAACTGTCCCTAGTGCCCCCCCGAGCTCAACCCCCCCCCCCCCCGAGCCAAACCGAACCGAACCGAACCCCCCTCCGCCCTCCCCCCTCTCCCCCCCCCCTGAATCCGCCACTGAATATAATTACACTTTAAACTCCATTGAAGTAGTTGCCAAAATTTTATTGTCAAACGCTGGTTCCTGTGTCTGGTTTTGACGAAAAGGCTTGTGTATTTAAGAGGCTGCACTTTTTTTATTGTGAAGTATTAATTTGAGACAGAATTCGCTTGCCTCGCTACGATGCCTCATTCGCATTCGAATGAATACGCATCTTTAAACTGCATTTTTACCCAACTGCAGCACGGCGAAAGGAAGGGTAATGTTTTTCAAATGTTGTATGTATGTAAGAAAATATTTTTGTGTCACGCTACGGCTGAACCGATTTTGACAAAAAAGGTGTCGTTGAATTGCTACTGATCCCGAAGGTGCTATTATAGGCTGTATTTTTTTAAACAGAAATGAACATGGCGGTCTTCAGACGCCATTTTGCCACATGATGTGTGGGCTTTAGGGCATACAAATTATCTAAATTTCAGGCGATTTTATTGGAATTCCTTTGATTACCCATTGCAAATGTCCTCTAATTTGCTGTAGTTAGTTTGTAGTCCTCCCTGCTCCCACCAATCTCCCCTCCTGTCATTCCCCCCACCCTATTCAAAAACCATATTCGCATAATTTTATCAACGCCTTCAGAATTTTTTTCCAACATTATTTTACTTATTTTTGTTAGTAACAGGCTTATAATTGCTGACACCTTGTAGCAAAAATTGGTCATTTATATTAGTCGACAGTGAGTTTTCCATTTTTAATAAAAAATATTGCAAAAACTTCAAAAAATATTTTTTGTTTACTACAAACATAACCAAAAACGCAGCAATAGGCATGCGGTAACAATAGTATGGATGCTGGCATAGTACATGATTAAAAATGCCCAGATCCCTGACAAGTCCTGTGCTTGCGTTCCACTCTGGCAGCAGGGGCGCACCCAGAACCCCCCTAAACCTAAGATTTTTTTAGATATTGTTCACATATTTCATGAATAAAAATATAAAATAGCATAAAATACGACATCTTGAGCCCTCGGCCCTCCCACCAAGACTTTTTCCTGGGTGCGCCACTGCTGGCAGTAAACACGATTAGAAATGTAGCTTTACAACTCGGTTTTAGTTCGTATCCAGAGCATAAATGTAAGGACACTCATCGTTGCCTTTCTTTATTCAATCTGTGAGTACCCAAGGGTAGAGACATATTTGTACATATATTTCTTTAAAATATGTCATGTCACTCAAGGGCAACAAAAAATTTTTTGATAGCCCTGGAGCACCGTGCGCGTTAAGTCACGTGACGTCCGCCGGTTTCCTCAATTTACAAGATTAAGATTGTTAAGAATGAAAAAATATATGAGCATGAAGTTAGCGAAGCACCCATCGCAAATCGAATCGCGACTAGGTGGATAATTTGCCGTTAATTAGTTGTGGAAAAATTAATTTTGTCGCTCTTATTTTTGACCGTTTTTTTGGGTGCTTCGCTAACTTCATATGAAGTTAGCGAAGCACCCTCGTAAAAATGGCTAAACATGACGTATCGAAATCGAATATGGTGGATAATTTGCCGCTAATTAGTCGTAAATTAGTTGTGGAAAAATAATTTTTGTCGCTCTTATCATAGAGTATTACTCTATGCTCTTATGTTTGACCATTTTTTGGGTGCTTCGCTAAATTCATATGAAGTTAGAGAGGCACCCAAAAAACACTCAAAGATAAACGCGACAAAATGAATTTTTCCACAACTAATTACCGACTAATTAGCGGCAAAGCATCTATCATATTCGATTTCGACGCGTCATGTCTTAAACCATTTTTACGAGGGTGCTTCGCTAATTTCATATGAATTTAGCGAAGCACCCAAAAAAATGGTCAAAAATAAGAGCGACAAAATTAATTTTTCCACAACCAATTAACGACTAATTAGTGGCAAATTATCCACTATATTCGATTTCGATACGTCATCTCTAAAGCCATTTTTAAAAAAACGGTCAAAAATAAGAGCGACAAAATTAATTTTTTCATAACTAATTCACGACTAATTAACGGCAAATTATCTACCTAGTCGCGATTCGATTTGCGATGGGTGCTTCGCTAACTTCATGCTCATAAAAAAATCTGTCTAATTGCTTGACTCTCAACTCGGTTTTCACGAATTTGTAGCGATTTCCAAGATGTATTATCATTATCTTAAAGAAAAGAGTTTTGGTAGAATATTTTTTCAGGGCGGAGGCGAGTTTCAGAAGTACTTGATGTGATATTTTCAGACATTCCATGCATTTTCCGTGATTTTTATAGTGGTGAGAGAAAATTCGCTTGAATCCATGGACTTTGAGAAATAACTGGCATTTTTACAAAAAATCATCATGACGCCAATGGTGAAATTTTAACAAAAATGAAAAAACCGTCCCGGCATAAATGTTCAAACTTCAATAAAACGTGTTTTGCATTTACCTAGATTTGATATCAGATCACCTACAGAAGTTGAAACTCAGGTTTGCTCATAAAAAGGAGAATTTATGAAAAATTATTTTTGCACGCCCCTGATTGTGCTCAGTGGTCATCTAGGGTACAAAGGCGTACAAAGTTCGAAAGGGCCAATACTTGGGTTGCCTCATAGCAAATTTGGTGGCTATGGGTCAAACCGGGTAGAAACGTCAAACTAAAAATCAGAAAAAGTACAATTTTATGAAAAAAATATAATATCTCGGAAACTAAAGAGAAATTAAAAAAACTAAGAAATAAATTTTTTTGGCTTTAGCTGCCTGTCATTTTGTGTTATTAACATTTTTTCGAAAAAAATCGTATGGGAAATGGGAGCCGTGCAAACTTTCGCACTTTTGTTACACTTGCGTTGTAGTCACCCTGCGAAGCTATCTGTCAAGCGCAGGACAACAAGAAAACCATACACTAAAAGAAGACAATCGAAGCTATATCACATAGAAAATTGTGTGGGAATTGACCGTTTCGTTTAGGAATAAATTTACTTTAAAAATGTCCAAAAAAATGGGGTGGCTCACTTCAATTTTTGAGCAGTTTAGTATAAAACAATGTGCCCTACCAAAATAAACCCACTTTATCAGGCCTAAATCGCAGGTAACTATGGATCTCTTTTAATAGACTAGGCCATGCGGTGTCGTTCAATAAACAGAAATGAGTCATTTAAAAGGATTACTACTTTATTTTAGATAAAAAACAGATTGTATTAAGATTAAGCTTATACTTTAAATTTAACTAAAAGTTAATTAAGTAACACTTACTTCTTAAGTATTTCATTGTGACTAGCCTATTTAGTTAGGTGGTATTCGATGGACAATTTAGGGGAATCTACCCGTAAAGTGGAAGACTGACGTCACGTGCCGAAAAGTTCCATATTCCGCACTTGTTAGGCAAAAACCTATTCTTGTTTGCCGGAGGTCGATTTTTTCTGTGCCTTTAAAAACGGCACTTCGGATCCCCTTCAAAATGTTTTTTTGCAATTGCAAACCAATTTCGTAGATCCTAATTGTATTCAACCATTTTGGCGCCCCCGGATTTAAAGTTTTTATAACTTTTGTATCTCATAACCAATTTGATAGGTGATACCTCGGTAGGCGAAGATAGTATGGCGCTTTTGCCTCGCACATTTTTCGCAGGGGGGTGAAATTTGCCCATTTTTGAAAGCTCTCATATGTCAAATTTTGAGTCGCGTCAACAAATTTTAATTTTTTTTCTATAAAAGGACTTTCGAAAAAAATTTCGAATATCGGCTGATTGAGTCCAAAGTTATAGCCCGTTTAAAAAGTGACAATTTTTTTGGCCCACCCTATATATGCACACCTATATTTTTCGAACTGGTATTGCAGTCAAATAAAAACTTGGGAAAAACATTAACCCGACTATGTTGCACATTGTGATGTTTGTCTAGGGCTAAATTTAGAAAACAATTTATCCAGCAATTTTTGAACGCTGCTCGAAGTTCACATCTATATGAAATTACGTTTAATAAAATGACGTCAAACAGACAGACTACCTACTGCTTAATAGGCGTTGGATGACAGGGATGGCTTTTTTTACAATAGACAGTTACAATTATTACAGGACCGATCAATAGGAAAAATACTCTGCCAATATATGGGCACCTAAGCTCACACTAGGTACTAAAGATGTAGAGTACGGGTGAGCTAATATAACTAAAAACTTAAATATATTTTATTCAACTCCAAACTCAATTACCTATCGTTTGATACCAAACAGCCATGTTTTAAGTTAAACTCGAATTTTTGAAATCTACTTACTACCCTTTCTTAAAAAAAACTAAAATATATTTTGTTTAACTCTAGACCCAATTACCTTTCGTTTGATATCACACACGCCATATTTTCACTTAATCTCTAATTTTTTTAATCTGCCCCCACCCTTTTTTTTAAACTAAAATTAATTTTGTTTAACTCCAGACTCAATTACCTTTCGTTTGATATCACACACGCCTTATTTTTACATAAACTCTAATTTTTGAAATCTAACCCACCCTCTTATTTGGCTTGTGCTCGGTGGATTTGGTTCATTTTTAAATGGGACCATCTCGACGCAAGATCCAGCCAAGGTACCAAATTTCATTAAAATCGGACAAGCGGTTTTTGAGTTATGCGCGTTGGTCGTTACAGACATACAGACAGACAGACAGACGGCGCAACAAAAAAGTTTCAAAATCATCTGAAACGCAAAGATATATAAAAATTTTTGAAATCGGAGCAACTTTTTTTTTCTCGAAAAAATTAGGATCACTATAGCTCACACTACTATAGTATAGTAGTAGTGTGAGCTAATTGTACGTAATACATATTAGCTCACACATATACTATACTATAGTAGTGTGAGCTATGGTGATCCTAATTTTTTCGAGAAAAAAAAAAGTTGCTCCGATTTCAAAATTTTTTATATATCTTTGCGTTTCAGATGATTTTAAAACTTTTTTGTTGCGCCGTCTGTCTGTCTGTCTGTCTGTATGTCTGTCTGTCTGTCTGTCTGTATGTCTGTAACGACCAACGCGCATAACTCAAAAACCGCTTGGCCGATTTTAATGAAATTTGGTACCTAGGCTGGGTCTTGGGTCGAGATGGTCCCATTTAAAAATGAACAAAATCCACCGAACAGAAACCAAATAAAAGGGTGGGGGTAGATTTCAAAAATTAGAGTTTATGTGAAAATATGGCGTGTGTGATATCAAACGAAAGGTAATTGAGTCTGCAGTTAAACAAAATACATTTTAATTTATTTTTAAAAAAAGGGTGGGGGTATATTTTATAAATTAGAGTTTAAGTGAAAATATGGCGTGTGTGATATCAAACGAAAGGTAATTGAGTCCGGAGTTTAACAAAATACATTTTAGTTTTTTGTTCTTTTTAAGGGTGGGGGTAGATTTCAAAAATTTGAGTTTAAGTCAAAACATGGCTTGTGTGGTATCAAACAAAAGGTAATTTAGTCTGGAGTTAAATAAAATATATTTCAGTTTTTAGTTATATTAGCTCACACGTACACTATAACTATAGTACCTAGTGTGAGCTTAGGGGCCCATATATTGGCAGAGTATTTTTTTTGTTGGTCCTGTCAGTTTGTTGATCCTTATAAGTCCTTAAAAAGTCCTGTCGAGATTTTGTACAGGTCCTTACGTATTAATCAGCTCCTAGGTTATTGCATTATTTATATATCTCAATAAAAGCAAAATAATCATATCATACCGTAAACACCGCAAAAGATCAAGAACGATTCTTTAATTATGCCCCGCGACACTAAAGGTATGATGCTTAAGAAGAAGCAGATGACAGACAGCGGTGAACGGCAAACGTATGTGACTGTATAGTGAATCTTCACTTGTTCTTGACGTCCCACAAAAATCACAAATAAAAAATTTAGCACGCTTTTTTTCATTTTTATTTTTTCTCTTTTAGGTAAGTTAAGCTATTATTGGATTTTGAGTAAAAAGCAAATCAACAACACAACAGATCAAAGGTGCTACAAAAAAAGCAACACATATAAAGGTAAGTAAAAAAAGAATAGTGTTGGGTAACACCAATAAATTTGAGCAAGTTTTTTGTCATGGTAAATAAAATCTACGAAGGAAAAAACATTATAACGGTAAGTAAGAAAAATATATCATATTTAGAGGTGGGATAAAAAGTTAAATAAATTGAAATACCCTCGATCAGAGCCATCTGTCCGCTGCTTATGTTATTAAGTTTGTTGTGTTGCGTATCTATAGAAGTTGTGTAATGAAGTTAGCAAAGCTCCAATCACATTTGTAGATAGAAGATATCTATATAGGACTTTTAAATCATAAACCTTATTACTTATTTAAAGTAAAGTAAGAGTTTATATAAACAAAATTTAAAACTGCAAAAAATTGCATATAAATTCTACGGAATAAGTGCATTTGTATTCCTCGACTAGTAGCCATCGCGACGATCGTTCTGCAAAATCGAGGGGGTAACAAGTAACCCAAAATTTTTACATGTATTGCCGTGGCAGTTTCTATGTAATTTATAAACTTTTCACGAAAATATTAACAGAGACTAACAACAAAATTTGATGGATATCAATCAAAAGAACAAGCAGGCTTTAGAATAGGTTTCAGTACAGTTGACCACCTATTAACCATGAGAATCCTAATAGAAGAAGCCAACGAATACAACATTTCACTATATATTGCGTTTAAAGACTTTGAAAAAGTTTTCAATAGCATTGAGCACTGGGCAGTAAAAGCATCTTTAATTAGTAGCCGAATAGATCACAGATTTAGTAGCCAATATTATGGCGAAGCAACAACATCAATCAAAATCCATGAAGGAACGAAGCCAATCCGCATAAGAAGAGGTGACACAATATTGCCTAAACTATTTAACCAGGCTAGAAGATGTTTAAAAAAAAAGGTTGGGAATGAGTATAAACAGAACTAAAAGCATAACAAACACAGATGAAGATCACGATTAGAATAAACCAAGAGAAAATAGAACAAGTAGAGGAATATAATAATATATACCCGAGACCAATTATTAAACTAAAAAAAGAAAACCAAACGGCTGAAATCAAGAGAGACTAGTGAGAATGGCCTGGGCAGCATTCGGTAAATTAAGCTACATATTAAAAAATACAAAATCTACCTCAAAACCAAAGTGTACAACCAATGTTTCCTTCCTGTACTTACCTATGAATCCCAGACCTGGACACTTACAAAATTAACATGGATCAGGTAACAAAAGCCCAAAGATCAATGGAGAGACAAATGTTACATGTAAAGCTAACAGATAGAAAAAGGAATTCATGGATAAAAAATAAAACAAAAGTAAGGGATGTCAGTGGGGAAGTAGCAAAATTAAAATGGAAAGTTGCCGGTTATAATATCAGACAGAAAGCGATCGATCGAACAAATGTATTGTAAACTAAAGACCTTGGAAATAATAGAAGTAGGAGAAGACCCCAAATGAGATGCGCGGACGATTTGAAGGCTAAATGGATAGATAGATAGAATTTCTATGGGTAATGCTATAAGTTGTTATAAAACTGATGTTTTAAAGAACAATAAATATATCAAATTGAATTGCTAGACATTGTTTTCCCCCGTGCAAAACTTATCCTTTTAGTTAAAAAGCGTTTTATAGACTATTGTGTATTTTTTTCAATCATAGTTTCCTTATATGACTATAGATGGGAAACGAATCAATTTAAAAAATCAGGCGATCGATCGGTCGGATTAATTTAAAACACTCGTCACGTAAGTAAATCGTAATGGTTATTTAACCTTTTAATTAAAAAAACTACCGCTTATTCTCGCGGTGGCTTTAGAGGTTGGATTTTGTGTTGGCTCGGCTCGACTGTTGTTTTAAATCGTCTGAGTCACGCTAGAAAAAGGAAACCATAACTTATCTATTGAGAACATTTTAAAAGAAAAATGAATAAATTACAACAATGCTTGAATGTATCTACAGAGTGTTCTAGTCGTCTCTGCGTTTGCGTTTTGTGAGTTCATGATAGATCAAGTGTTATAGAGGGTAGAAGCGTTTTTCCAAAATCTTAGATAGGACCGAGGGGTGAACAGCTAACCCAAAATGTGTACACCGATTGTGAAAATCCACAATCTTTTGCTAAGATTGTGAGGGATTGTGAAAGATTGTAAGGGATTGTGGCAAGATTGTGAGGGATTGTGAAAGATTGTGAGGGATTGTGGCAAGATTGTGAAAGATTGTGAGGGATTGTGGTAAGATTGTGAAGGATTGTGGTAAGATTGTGAAGGATTGTGAGAGAATGTGACAGATGGTGGAGGACTGTGCAGCGGCGTAGCGCGCCTGAAGGGGCGGGGTGGGCACCGTCCCATCAAAAAATCTTGCGACCAAAAAAAAACAAAAGGTCATCATGTCTATAGTTTCCTTTGCCGCCCTCTTCATTTACCGTTCCCGGACCTGCTGCTTAATAACCGAGGGGTGACCAGCTGATCCCAAAATGAGTGCGCCGATTGCGAAAATACACCATCTTTTGCTAAGATTGTGAGGGAACCCCAACATGTGTACGCCGATTGCGAAAATCCACAATCTTTTGCTAAGATTGTGAGGGAATGTGTAAAGATTGTGAGAGATTGTGAAGGATTGTGGTAAGATTGTGAAGGATTGTGGTAAGATTGTGAAGGATTGTGAGAGATTGTGAAGGAATGTGAGAGATTGTGACAGATTGTGGGTGATTGGGAGGGATTGTGTAAAGATGGTGAAGAATTGTGAACAGATTGTGAGAAATGTGTACACCGATTGTGAGAGCTGTTCACCCCTCGGATAGGACCTAGTAATATTATTAACTATATCAAAATAGCATTCATAAGATGAAAATGGAAAAAATGTCATTCTTGAATTTATGACGTCACACATACGTTCTTACTCAATTTGAGGCAAACACCCGGTGACTTAAAATTAATTGATCCGTAGCCAATCGATTTGAGGTAGTCTAAAACTTAATTCTTCAATTTTTTTTGTTAAAACCATTATTTTTTGTATTAAAAAAAAATTATATGTGTTCTCTTGCAGACAAAAACCATATTAATAGTTTTTCTGTAAAACTAATTTAGCAAAAGTTATACGCCGAAGTTTGTGAAAAAACATGAAAAAAACCGGTATTTTGGATTTATGACGTCACGCAGGCCCTCCTACTCAAATTGGAGGCAAACACCCGGTGACCTCAAATTGTGTGATCTATTACCAATCGATCTAGGGTAGTTTTTAAAAATCTAACCCAAAACAGCTAACCCAAAATGTGTACACCGATTGTGAAAATCCACAATCTTTTGCTAAGATTGTGAGGGATTGTGAAAGATTGTAAGGGATTGTGGCAAGATTGTGAAAGATTGTGAGGGATTGTGAAAGATTGTGAGGGATTGTGGCAAGATTGTGAAAGATTGTGAGGGATTGTGGTAAGATTGTGAAGGATTGTGGTAAGATTGTGAAGGATTGTGAGAGATTGTGAGAGAATGTGACAGATGGTGGAGGACTGTGCAGCGGCGTAGCGCGCCTGAAGGGGCGGGGTGGGCACCGTCCCATCAAAAAATCTTGCGACCAAAAAAAAAACAAAAGGTCATCATGTCTATAGTTTCCTTTGCCGCCCTCTTCATTTACCGTTCCCGGACCTGCTGCTTAATAACCGAGGGGTGACCAGCTGATCCCAAAATGAGTGCGCCGATTGCGAAAATACACCATCTTTTGCTAAGATTGTGAGGGAACCCCAACATGTGTACGCCGATTGCGAAAATCCACAATCTTTTGCTAAGATTGTGAGGGAATGTGTAAAGATTGTGAGAGATTGTGAAGGATTGTGGTAAGATTGTGAAGGATTGTGGTAAGATTGTGAAGGATTGTGAGAGATTGTGAAGGAATGTGAGAGATTGTGACAGATTGTGGGTGATTGGGAGGGATTGTGTAAAGATGGTGAAGAATTGTGAACAGATTGTGAGAAATGTGTACACCGATTGTGAGAGCTGTTCACCCCTCGGATAGGACCTAGTAATATTATTAACTATATCAAAATAGCATTCATAAGATGAAAATGGAAAAAATGTCATTCTTGAATTTATGACGTCACACATACGTTCTTACTCAATTTGAGGCAAACACCCGGTGACTTAAAATTAATTGATCCGTAGCTAATCGATTTGAGGTAGTCTAAAACTTAATTCTTCAATTTTTTTTGTTAAAACCATTATTTTTGTATTAAAAAAAAAATTATATGTGTTCTCTTGCAGACAAAAACCATATTAATAGTTTTTCTGTAAAACTAATTTAGCAAAAGTTATACGCCAAAGTTTGTGAAAAAACATGAAAAAAACCGGTATTTTGGATTTATGACGTCACACAGGCCCTCCTACTCAAATTGGAGGCAAACACCCGGTGACCTCAAATTGTGTGATCTATTACCAATCGATCGAGGGTAGTTTTTAAAAATCTTCCACAACTATCTTACGGGACACGATTTTTAACTATAAGCTACTCAACTATAAGTATGTTTCTCGAATGTTCTATTTACTGTACGAAGAAGAAGAATTTCGGACAGTTTTTCACGCCATTTTTGCACTTGTGTTTTTCCAAAATTAGGTCGTAGGAATTTATGTAATTGTTATTTTCAAGTGATTTGCCTAACCAACTAGGTCACAGCCCCGTCTTCCTAACCTTACATCATCTACTTATAAAATCTTTTCATATTTTAATACAAATTGACCAATAAACCCGCCTTGGTGCCAAATCGTTAAAAGAGTGTGAGATCTAGGGACATTTTTGCGACATTTTTGTTGTAGTTGAGTGTACATACAAGCATGAAATTTGGCACCCTTAATTAAATTGGTCAAAATTTCGCTTTTACAAACGATGTTAGGACGATTTTATTCGGAAATTCAAATTATATTACTGGTGAAGGTTTTTGCTGAGTAAAACACACAAAAAACGGTTTTTTTGCTTTTAAGGGGGCGTTTAAAGTTCATTTAAGGTCAGGAGCCAACCACACTTATTTTTTATATTCCCTTGCTACATGTCTTTAATTTTAATTTTTAAATCTTTGATTTTAAGGAAATTTGAGACAATAAAAAGTGGTGATATGTCGCCATTCTGACAAGTTGACCGCCATCTTAAAATCCTTATGATTTAAATTATTTATTTTTTGGCAATAGTCATGTTACTATTAATACCAAATTTGGTTATCTCTGCTCTGACAGTATGTATATCAGTAGCCTTGACCAGATCGAGATTTGCGGGATATGTCATTTTTACTGGGTTATTTTTAAAATTTAAATTCAATATACAGGATGTCCCATAACTTAGGGGTCATAGGCCAGCAGGGGATAGAGGCGGTCATATCTGATAAAAAAGTTCCTATAATGCATGGGTCAAAACTCTTTCTTTGTCGATATACAGAACATCAAAGTTGGCAATCTTTTTAACTTGTTTGATAATAACTTAAAAAAAAAACGCAGTAAAAACATGAGATTAGGTAATGTCGTGTATTAGAACAAGAGCAATAAATTGAAATAAAAATTATTTTGAAAGAAATTAGTCGGTCAATTTTTTTTAGAAAAAACTATTTTTTTGGTGTAAACTTTTATAAATGCCATATTAAACGCAATGTTTTTTTTATATTTTTTGTTAATAAAAACAAGTCTCTAGCGAGACACAATAATAAAATAATATTAACATTTTCTAAAAGAATTAGTACGCAAAAATTATTTAAAAAAAAAATATATTATTTTTTATACATTTTTGGAGGTGATTTTGACAGCCTGTATCTCCTCAACTTGTAATTTTATCAAAAAAAGGAATGCATCATTTTTAAATCATAATTAGCTGAGTATTCAGCTGGCTGTGCCAGAATTTCTTTTTTTTTGTAAAACCCTTTTTCTCCCCACTCCTCTAACTTTAAAAATCCCATATTTTCAAAACAGGTGTGTTTTGACCAATATGTTAATAAACTTTTTCTCGGAAATAACCTCCTCTATCACCTGCTGCACTATGGCTCCTAAGTTATGGGACACCCTGTATATTTATATGATTTTTTAAAGAAAAAAGTCAATAAGCGTGTTTTTTTGCATTAGTTTTGCTTTTTCAAGGTCATATTTTAAGGTCCAATGAGAATTTTTCTTTAATAATTAGTATCTGATGCGAAAATGACATCTGTACAAACACTAAAATGCCCTATATTTTTTAATCGATAGTGCTTGTAAATACAGGGTGTTTTGTTTAATGATTCAGGAAAAATCCTTTAATTTTACTAATTTAAACGTTACTGTCAGATCAATATTAACTGGTACTGTCGAGTCCTGTAGTTTAATTGATTATAGTACTCAAGAAGCTCATAAAACTGATATTAAATTAAAGTGTGGCTGTAAAACAGCAAATATATTAAGTTAAAAACGAAGATCTAAAGCTAAGTTTACTTTTAGGTCGTAATGTAAATAGTTCGTCATCATAAAATTCGGAAGCACTTAAAGAAAGAGAGATACTAAACATTAAAATTCTATAAAATGCGAAAATCTTTAAACTTAACGAATGTAAACAATTTTTGTTTAAAATTTATTTCTAAACAATTTTTTTTAGCATAATGGCCTTTCTAAATTTATCTTTAAGGGGTCCTGATAAAATTATTTTTTGGGAGTCCACTGAATAAAAACCAGGGCTAGGTGTACAATTTTTGTTTTAAAAAGCAGTATTATTCAAATTCTGAATATTGTTTTTGGGGACTGTTTTTCATTAGTTTGAACAGTTTATTACGAAAAAAGTTATCTAGGCTGAGAAAAAATCTACAATCTACCCAAAAAATTTAAAATTTGCCAACCCTGTTTTATAAAAATATATTTTTTATATTTTTGTAATATATATACAATTAAATTTAATATAGCACCTATTATTTATCACCCCAAAGATATCTGTCTGAGAAGTTTTGTTTCAACAAAAAACCCCTAGATATTGTTTTGTAGGCTAGGAAGTTAAAAAACTATTCCTCTGGGATCATAACAATACTTTTCAATGATATTTAGGGAGCAGGACTTGGAAAGTGATAAGATAGATAAGAAGTTTAAATTTATTTCTTGTTTAATATTTAATTTTTATTGTAATTATTAAGTAATAATTTAAAACTATAGTTAATGATCGGAATTAGTTCCTTCTCCGCCTCTTTGAAGATTAATTACCTGAGATATGGATCTGAATAAAAACAGCCGGAAGCTAATTGCAAATGTAATGAAATATAAAAAATAATATATATCGAATTCTTCATTATAAAATAAATATAGTTAAAAATCTCCTTAATACTAATAAATCAAGGCGTTGCTTGGACTAGGTATGGTTTATAACTGTGCGGGGTATCTCATTTTGGAACCGTTGGGTATCTTTGAAGGGATAAAAGAAGTGACCGTAGTTCACTGACCTCAAATTTTAAGAAATCATTTATGGCAAATACGGCATTTTGGTATAACGGGGCTCGTCCTCAAAATTACGGGGGCTTTTAGAAAAGTCAGAATTTTTGAAAGGTGCCTATAATAACTTTATCATTTATGCAAATTTTGGTGTAAATTGCTTTGTACACGATTTTTTCCGTCTTTGTAATTTGTAGATTTTTGATAGGAAAAACTACATACTACACATAAAGTTATTTTTATAAAATAACCTCGAAAATATCCCCATATTTTTTTTATTTGGTTTGTTTTTACTTTATCTTTTACTTAGGTGTATTCTCGGGTGTATTTGGTTTTAAAACAGCAAAGTAAAAAATATTTAAAAAATAAACAAAATAGAAATATTAGGAGTAAAACGTCAGTTTAAAAAACATTTCACGTAGATATATTTTAAATTTGAATAAAATGAAATATATACCCACCAACTTCATGTTCTACAATAATTAAAGGTGAGATAAAATTTGCTTAACATTTGGATTCTTTATAAAAAGCTATAAAAAAGCAGTGTACAACAAATTTTGATTTATATAAATAAAGAAAAATAATAGATCTTAATTTATAGTCTTTTAAAAAAATTTTTGCTTATTCCTTTGGTATTTTTTTTCTTAATATAGAAGTTAAATTATAAACAACAAGTGAAATTAAAGGAAGAAAAATAAGTTAAAAATTTTCTGTCCTCGGCCGGGACTCGAACCCGGAATCTCTTGCTCTGCACGCAAACGCTTTTAACATTGAACCACCGAAGAACATACATAAATTTTCGGAAAACTTTCATCTATGCAGGTGCGCGGTGTCTCAATACAAGAACGAGAAACTCTCAGGGTATTAAGTCGACCAAGTCATCCAACTGATCTCTATAATTCTTCCTTCCCACTGTCAAAGGTATGAAAACTCAAATTAGACGTAAAGTATCAACGTCTGAAAACATGAGATTACCTTTTCGTGTGTTAAAATTTCTGATCGCAATGGGCGATTGCCAACAAAATTCCCAAATATCAAATTGCAAATAATGCAAGGACCCAAAACTATAAACAACAAGTGAAATTAAAGAAAGAAAAATAAGAAAAAAGTTTTCTGTCCTCGGCCTGGACTCGAACCCGGAATCTCTTGCTCTGTACGTAAACGCTCTAGAAGTTAAATGTTGGGATTTTAACTTAAAATTTTGATGGTAACTTTCACCTAATGGTTTTTATTCGCTGATTGAAATAAAATCTGAGTAAACGTCCACACCTTGATTCGAAATAAATGCAGCTCAGTAATACAAGTGTCTGAAAAACACCGACTTGTTAGGTAATAATAAAAAATAGCAATGAAATAATCTTGAGCAATAAATCTAACAATTTTTGTAGCCGCTCATGAGATACTCCAATTAAAATGCGGGGAGTCCCTCACCGGTGATGATTTGTGCAATTTCGTGAAGAATAAAATTAAAATAAACCTTGCATAAAATGATAAAAACAAAAACATTACGGACATTCTAAGTCAGCATGTGTATAAATTCAGGTCAAAAATTAACTTTTTTAGCATTTTAAGAATTACTGTGAATAACTTTTTTGCGGTTTCATGTATTTGTCAATGTAGTTGATGATGACATGACTTTATTATTTCCACGTACCACCTTAATACATGATGTTTCAATCTATTATTGTACGAATTTTTTTAGACTTCTTTATCATAACTTATTTTTGTTTTGCTTACTGTAAGTTTGACATATGGGTTTGTTCAGGATAATTTACATTGCCGTTTGCTTAAGGCAAAGCGGAATTGGAATTTGATCTAGCACCTTGGCAATTGCAAGCTTCGACGCAAATTTGGTTTGGAATTTGAAGGTTAGAAAAATATTTTTTTTTTGTTTTTGGTCGCTTTGGATTTAATAATAGTGCACCGTCCGCTACGGTGGTTAACACACCAAAAAAACTTCCCCTCTTATAAAATTCATACTTTTCAATTGCGTTTAAAAAAATAAAAACAGGCCTACCATAACCTAAAAATTGGCCATTGTAAATGGCAATTTTGAATAAAATTACGCTTGTTTGAAATAATTGATTGTAAATATAGATTAAATTCTTAATGTCAAACCTATACTTGATATTGTATTAAAGTGACACCGCTTCATCAAAACCTTGATGGGTGGGAAGGGAGTAGAGGGGTACATACAGTGGCACGCACTTTCTTTAATTTTTTTATTGATATTGATTCCCAAAATGAGGCACTGCACTAATTAGTCATTAGCTTACTATTTTACTTGCTTTTATTCTTCTAAACGATTTCATTAGAAAGGACCATATATACTCTTATCTGGTTGTTACGAACATATTAGTGGTTTAGCGGGCTTTGACGTTTTCTATTCGTTGTTATTTTGGCTGTTTATGTCGCACAAATTATGACGGAGCTTTTTACAAAACAAATTACCGTTTTTGCAACTAAATCAATATTTGCGCACATTTTAATATAATTTTGGATCCTCTTTTATGTTTCGAATCTTTATTTATTAGGTAAGTACCTATTTGATCTCTCCTTTAAAAGGCCTTAGTGTTTTATCCTTCGAACATTAAACCCCGAGCGGCACACTGCATGTACAAAGTGAAACACTAATTTTTAAGGCTTATTTAATTAGATTTTGCCGCAAAATTTGGTTTACCATAGCTATGACGCAATGCCACTTTAATACAACATCAACTATAACGACGCCAAGGATATACAGGAGAATATTATTGATTTTTTTTGCATAAAACACAGTATTTTTTAGTGTACAGCGTGTCCCAAGCTCGATGTTTTTGGGGGGTTTAACGGTCAAAACTGTATCTTGATATAGCAATCTGTTTTTAAGCTAGGGGGGTTTTTGAAAAGTGAATTTTATGAGGGGGTCTATAAATTTTTAATGTTTTAGTGTTAAACTTCTGATTCACATTTTTGCCGTTATTATAATTATTCTAAGATTCGAGGAATGTGTCCTAACCCAAATTAGGTAAGTTTAGGTTACGTTAGGTTACGCTGGGTTACGTTAGGCTAGATTACGTTATGTTACTAAAAAAAAAATCAATTTTTCTTAACACAGCAGGAAATAAAGATAATTAAGAGCCTTGGCAAAAGCTAGAGTATTTTGAAAAGGGCACTGCAGGGTCGAAATATTAGAGTAGGTAACTAGAAAATGCCACGAGAGATTTTAAGGGTCACTGATCATGAGTGTCTATTAAGGTATATGCTTTTATCAGTGACGTAACAATAAATTATAAATTTTTAAATGTTTTAGTTTTAAACTTCTGATTCACATTTATCGTTAATATAATTACTCTCAGGTTCGAACAATGTGTGTTAACCCAAATTAGGAAAGTTTAGGTTACGTTAAGTTGCAACTAAAAGTTTTTTTTTCTTAACACAGCAGGAAATTAAGATAAGTACGAGACTCGGTAAGAGGTAGAGTATTTTATATTAAGCACTGCAGGGTCGAGTCTAAAAACTAGACTAGGTAGCTAGAAAATACCACGACAGATTTTAATTAAATGTTAAATGCACATGCACTCCTGCAGTAAATTGACTGACTACTCCATATTTTCAGTCCAGGAAACCAGTCATTAGGCATCCTTCTCTCTTATAATTAGGTAGCGCTTTTCTTCGTGCGTTAAAACGAGAGGTTTACTGAATGCTTTTATGGGCAGGGAGTAAGTACAGACTTTATACTATTTTTATTGCTGTTAAATAGTTAAACAGAAAGGTCAGGTTGGAACATAACAAACGGCGTTTATTTATTGTTCTACTGTTTATGTTAAATTTTAAAAATATAATATGTACTATATTAACTTGATACCTACTGAGATCCGTCATTTTTAAAACCTCAACTAAATTTAATTGCTTGATTTCTTTAGGGAACGAAATCAGATATTTTCTTTGTTGCATATGTACAGGGTGTCCCAAATTGGGCACTTTTGGGGGTTTAAGGTACTTCTAGGAATGACAGAGAAAACTGACCACGCATTGCGAGGCTCAAATTTCAAGAGAAGACTTATAGTGAAAACCGCATTTTGAAATATCGTCTCGTCTTTGAGCTACGGGGGCTTTTTGAAAAGTCTGCATTTTGGAGGGGGGTCTATAACTTCGTTATTATTGGAAATACTGATTTAGAGTAAATTGCAATTTTATAGACTTTGTCACGGGGAATTCAACCGCTAAAGTAAATTTTAACTGTCACTTTTAGTTTTTGAGATATGACATAAAGTTGCATTTTTTCTTATGGAATGGCCTATATTTTAATTAATTTTCGAATTCGTGATTGAATTCTTTTCAAAATGATGTATCATATGTCATAGTTTGATTGAGCGATTTAGGAGATATTCAGCTTTTTCAGTTATTTCTAGTGCGCTATGATTTCCTGCTGAGGCAGGTAAAGGCACTTCAGTATTTTTATTATTTTACACAGTCACAAATATAGTAAGGCTGGTTTGGAAAAATTATAATTCAGCTGACGGAAAACATAGAATTTGGGACACCCTGTACAGGGTAGGCCAAATTCTGTTTTTTGAGGATTTAAACGAGGATAAAAATGAGTAGACATATTGGAGACGTCTTCAAATATCAAAACCGTTTTTTGATTGACCTTTATATATTTTTTCAGCTATTTTGAAAAGTCTGCATTTAGGGAGGGGCCCTATTACTTTTATTTATGAAAATTCTAAAGTTTGTATTTTTCTTATAGAATTACCCTCTTTTTTGTTCAATTTTTGAAATCAGCGTAAAAATGTTATTTAAAATCACACCTAATATTTATTGGTTTTTATATTTTAATATTTTAATTACTTTTTTTGAAAATTTTAATCCTAGTAAAGAAAATAAAATGTAAAATAAAAACTCACAATATGAAAACAACAATTTTATGCAATATCTCAAAAACGAAAAGTGGCGGATAAAATTCAATTTGACTGTTGGATTCTTTGTAAAAAAAAATCAATTTAGACCAAAATTAAATTTTCATAAATAAAAAAGTTATAAGCCGTCTCCTTAAATGCAGACCTTTGAAAAACCCCTGGTAGCTAAAAAACCACGAGGCCTATCAAGGAGCGATTTTGATATTTGAAGACGTCTCGAGAATCGAGTTCAGAACACCAGTCTACTTGATTTTATCTATCTCTGCTACAACATCATCGAATTTGGCCCACCTTGTACAGACAGGGTCATTCTTTATATTTGCGTGATCTACTGTATTGTTTTTTGGACTATGTCGGAAACGTCAAGTGGCGCTCCTTATGTCAAATTTTCCCAGCTACATTATTATTTTTATATTTACCTTGATCTCAAATATACATATAGGTTGTTGATATTTGGATAATAATCCGTTTAAAACTGTTCATAATATATTTACAAAATTAGATTTTTATTTTTAAACTTTAACACCCTGTATGTTAGAAAAGGAGCTCGGAAACGGTGCAATTTTGGACCCTAATTTATAATGAATTTTTATCTCTATTTTGGACCGTAGAATATGCGGTTAAAATATTGACGTCTAATTTCGGCACATCCTCTATAATTTTTCCTTCTAAAACGTTGTTGCATGTTATTTTCACTGAAAAAAGGTATGTATTTGAGTCATTCTTGAAAAAGTATACAAACAGGTGTTTTCCCCATATTTTGAATTAATAAAAAACTGCTTAAAACTACTTTTTTGTTTAGATTATATGGTGGTCCATATTTTTTAGAAACGACTGCCTAAAATATACGAAAAAAGAAAATCCCAATTTAAAATAATTTAAAAGTACACGTAAATATCACTTCTGTGGACGTAACCACTTGTGATTTTTCAGTATCAATTCATAATAGGTTTTTATACAAATTTTTAAAGTAAATTATTTTGGTTGATACAGTTCAATGTTCTAAGGTTGATACTCATATCACAATATAACAGGAATTAGCTCTCTGTATTTTTTAATTATTTATTTGTCATTTTTGCCTTTTTTAAACAAACTATGTGCTTCTAGTTCGTATGTTTTAATACGCATTCGTCCCAATAACCTGGATTTTTGATCGGTAGCGTTATGCTGTGTTTTGTTTTTCATATTTTTTAGTGAAAATATTGTGAAATTATTTGCTTCAAGCTGGTGTGATCACTTCTGTGCCGTCTATAAATGAGTAAGAAACCAAAACATTTTTTTAGTGCAAAAATGTTTAATTTCTTGAAATAAGGAAACTTAACCTAACATTTTCCAAACTGTAAACAAATATTGGCGATAAAAAATCACTTCTGTGGACATCATTTCTGTGGACAGCGAGTGTCCGTGGAAGTGACACAGGTCAACAGAAGTGAATTCAACCAGCATTGTTTTTCCTTTTTAATTAAAATAAATCATCAATAATATTAAACATCTTTTCTAGATAGATTCTTAGCAAGTTTTGTAGTATTTAGCTCGTGTTACCATTATGTTTTAGTTTGTGTCCGTTCCGTGGACATTTTGGCCACTTCTGTGGATATTACTTAATTTAAATTAAAAAAAATATATATATATTACAATGTTCTTCATTTCAATTAAGCTTAATTTATTACATAGTTAGTAATCTGAAAGTAATACTTATTCTCCAATTTACAATTCTTTAGACAAAGTCACTTCTCTAGTTAAAAACGTCTTTTCCGTGGACTCCTTAATTTTTATTTTTGGTAAAAAACCTATAAAAATTTTTTACGATCTTAGCCAGACATGGTACATAAAAGTATTTTGTATCAAACAATTTTATAAAAATGAAAAACTCCAAAAAACAAAAATATTATTAATCCAAAAATATATTCAGAAAGTGTACATTATTTCAAGACTGACCCATTTACATTACATAACAAGATGTAACCCAACTCCGACACTTACGTAGGGATCACCAAGTTTTAAAAAGTAAGCTTTTGAAAAACACCCTGTAGCTAGAAAGTACCTAATTTGGATCACTCCCTAACAAAGATTAAAAAAAAATGTTTTTTTTTGTAAAGTCATTGCCAGCAGTCAGTAACGGTAAAGTATATTGTTAGAAGTGCTTGAGTAGTACCGCGGTGGCACACCTGCCTTTATCAGGCCAGCAGACATACTTTTTAGAACCAAAAAGGCATGTACTTTTAAAGCAATGCATTTTTTAACACGTTTCTGTAGACAAAAGCATGTACTTTTAAAGCAATGTATTTTATTAATTTTTTTAGTACAAAAAAAATAAATTTAAAAAAAAAATTTTAAACTTTTTTACAGAAAAATCTGTACTTTTAAAGCAAAATATTTTGTAATTTTTTTTTGGTACAAAAATACCTGCACTTACGAAAGAAAATATTTGATCCTTATAATGATCTTTAATATTCCTTTTCATATCAGATGAGGATAGTTCCAAAGAGTATGGAACATTCCAGACCAATTTAAAAACAAATAAAATCATTTACATTTAAAAGCTTGACATTCATTGTACCTATAAGTAAATTCAATAAAAATCCAGATTCCAGGTGACCTACGAGTCAGACTAACTTGGAATCCGAAAGAGGAGTGCTGGCAAATTGCCTTAGAAAAGGCAGAGCCAAAATCTAAGATAGATAGATAGATAAGTAAAATCAACTTATCAGAACTTTACCTCATTCGAAATGTTATTAAATCGTTATTTTGTAAATATTTTATTTTCACAGTAAAATATTACATTTTTTTGTACTAAACTAAAGTGCTTTAAAAGCAACTGTTTAAAAATACTTTTAAAATGTTTTTCACTGTTATATTAATTTTGCAGTAAAACTATTAAACTTTTAATAATAAATTAAATGTACTTTATGTCTTCCTCGAAATGTTATTGAAACGTTTTTTTGTGAACATTTTGTGGTCACAGTAAAATAATTGTTTTTTTTTAAATACTAAAATAGAAGTGCTTTCAATAATATTTTTACTATTTTTTTAACAATAACTTAGATGTACCATAAAAATATTGAAATTGTAATACTTTTTTTTTAATGGCACAGAAGATGCTACAAATGCTGTACAAAATTGTTGCTCTTCTAACACTCCTTAATAAATAAAATGTAGGCGATACTAAATTATAAAGGTGTTGAAAAAGTAACTAGGCGTTACTCGACAAATAACGGAGTAACGAATACCGATCCGAAAATTAAATGATTACTTTCGTTACTTTGATTCCTTTATTTTATTTTAAGTATGTATTTCTTTGTATGTAAGGCATTAGATTTTTAAAACAAAGTTGTACACAGGACAGTTTTTACGTAATTCCTACCTTTATTTTTTTAATTTTAGCCCGCATTTTGAAAATTTCAATTGAATATTTCCATTATATCAACAACAAAAATATACCTAAAAGTAAATGGTTTTCGAATTAACGACAGTCCGAAAATTGTGCACTAATTGTCTGATTAAATTGAATACAGTTACAGTAATCAAAGTAACGATAGTAACGAGTATATAAAATGATTACTTAGTAGTCGAGTAACGATTAGTAACGAGTATTCAAAAGTAACGAAAATAAACACCACTACTAAATTAGTAAAAAATAAGCACTTTATTACCGTTTGCCAGCAGTGGCCAGCAGTTGAAGTACAAAATTAGTACAGTTCCGTCAAGTTGATGTTTATTGCGTCGTTACTATTTATATATAGATACTATACAGTGTAACTTATCTACATTGTGGCTATACGAATGCCGTTGGAACCATCAGTACTTAAAAATCACCTGTAATACCAGAGAATAAATTAAAATATTGCCACAGACGTTCTAGACGTTCAATTGTTCAACGCTCCACTGAACCAAAACTAATTCCTTTACTGTATATGACATAACTTGGTACAAGTGGATAAGTATCTACCTATCAACATTGTTACATGGTGCAAATATACCTGGGTGTAATGAAACGTTACGTTTTCAAAGATAATTTGAGGAATTTGTTGAATAGTGAAGGTGGAATAACAAATTACCACTACTATGTCGGTTTAGAACGTTTTTCTACGTTGTCCGAAGCCTATTCACCACCTCCGATCCTGACAATCATCTTCTGTCAGGTTTTTTTGACTCATTGATCTTTGGATTGACTGTCGCCATTCTAGCTTAGGACGCGCCTTTTTTTTCTGCGCCCTAATGTTTGCCATTCTAGGACCTGCTTTTGTAAACTTTTGTCGTTCATCCGTTGTACATGGCCGTATCCATCTCAGTTGCCTTTTAGTGATGTCATCCATTATGCTTCCTTCGATTCCCATTCTTTTTTTTATGATCTCATTTCTTATAGATGATCTGTTCTAGATATTCTCATTGATCTTATTGCATCCATTTCAACACTTTCCATTTTTGTTTTGTATTTGCGCGACAAGTCTCTATTCCATACATCAGCGTGCTTTTTACCATGGTTTCATATAATGTTAAATTTTATATTCTTTGTTATCTCTCTGCTCCATAAAATACTGTTCAGACATCCAATAACCTTTTTTGCTTTAATATTATTTTTCCAGTCCTTTACAGTCTGTTCCTGTCTTATCAAATGTGACACCCAAGTATACATACTCATTGCATGGATATATTGTTTGACCATTGTCTAGTTCTAACTCACTTGATTCGTGTCTTGTCCACGTTCACTGTTAATCCCCACTTTTAATATTCTTCCGTTAACCTTCTCATCATATACACCATGTCTTCTTTATCATTAGCTACAATTACTTGGTCGTCAGCAAACTGTAGTGTGTATATGGTAAATCCGTCATTAAGTTGTATTCCCAGGCCGTGTAACGTTTCCAGTTTTTTGGAGCTACTGCGATATATATTTTAAAAAGAGTTGGAGAGATACAACATCCCTGTCGTAGGCCTTTCGTTACCAGGAATTCTTTTGAAAGTCGATTTCCAATTTTTATTTTAGATTTTGACCCTTGTATTGTATTTGTTGTATATGTATTGTATAGTTCTTTTATCGCTTTTATATATGTATGATTGATATTAGTTTGCTCTAACACTGTCCATATTTTTTTGCTAACAAACACCCCCCATAAAAGATATTCGAAAAAAGTTAATGTGGGAATTTTGTACTAAATATAAACTAATTTTGTACCTTTCTTCTTTTACCTTTTTTTTGCGATTCAAAACGACGGGGTGCAGCTTTCAGTGGAAGCTATAAATTTACTGTCTAAAAATACACGTATCAGCAATAAAAATACAACTGTTTTCTTTAAAAAACACAATAACATGCAAAAATAAATATTTTGATAAAAAAATTACAGCAACATAAAAAGACTTGTTTCACTAAATATAGTAAAGAAAAAAATTTTAATTGTGCGAGATTAAAATGAAAAATCAAAAAACCGTTTTTTTTTAAATTTTAGATCATGTAAAAAATTCTTTATAAAAAAATTTTAGGTAAATTTTCTGATTACCTTTAACGTTTATGTTTAACGTTGTTCGAAATGGGGTCCAGTTTCGCTGGAAATGGTAAAAAAACAATATTTAAATGTCCACTTAATTTCACCCTAATTGCTTGCGGTATATTTCCTTTTATTTCCAACAGTTTTTATTATCTAAAATTATTTTTTTCTGTTTCGAAAGTTAGTATTTAAGCCTCGGTTTAGCTTACTTTTTATTTTACTACTGAAGGTTGTCGTTGTCTCTTTTAATTTTTGTTATTAAGGTAGTAAGATTTATTATTCATGTTATCTAGGCGGCTGAAATGTGATACCCATAATTAAATAGAATAGAAAATGTCTGATCCGACTGCGGTTGTTTGAGCGGAAAAGAAAGGTGATATCGATAAGTAAAATCATTTGATGTTTATATGTAAAGTCTATCCAAAAGATGTAGACTCACAAAATACTCTGCCAATATATGGGCACCTAAGCTCACACTAGGTACTATAGTTATAGACGAGGGGTGAACAGCTAACCCAAAATGTGTACACCGATTGTGAAAATCCACAATCTTTTGCTAAGATTGTGAAGGATTGTGGAAAGATTGTGAGGGATTGTGGCAAGATTGTGAGGGATTGTGCAGCTGTGTAGCGTACCTGCGTGCCTGAAGGGGGGGCCGTCCCATCAAAAATTCTGGCGACCAAAAAAAAAAACCATGGCCGCCCTCTTAATTTACCGTTACCGGCCCTGCTACTTAATAACCGAGGGGTGACCAGCTAACCCCAAAATGTGTACGCCGATTGTGAAAATCCACAATCTTTTCCTAAGATTGTGAGGGATTGTGTAAAGATTGTGAGGGATTGTGATAGGATTGTGATAAGATTGTGAAGGATTGTGAGAGATTGTGACAGATTGTGGGTGATTGTGAGAAATGTGTACACCGATTGTGAGAGCTGTTCACCCCTCGGTTATAGAGTACGTGTGAGCTAATATAACTAAGAACTTAAATATATTTTATTCAACTCCAGACTCAATTACCTTTCGTTTGATACCACACAAGCCATGTTTTGACTTAAACTACAATTTTTGAAATCTACCCCCACCCTTTAAAAAAAAAACTAAAATGTATTTTGTTTATCTCCAGACTCAATTACCTTTCGTTTGATATCACACACGCCATATTTTATTTTCACTTCAACTCTAATTTTTGAAATCTACCCCCTTTTTGAACCCTTTTTTTTTAATAAACTAAAGTTTATTTTGTTTAACTTTAGACTAAATTACCTGTCGTTTGATATCACACACTCCATATTTTCACATAAACTCTAATTTTTGAAATCTACCCCCATCTTTTTATTTGGCTTGTGTTTAGTGGATTTTCTTTATTTTTAATGGGACCATCTGACCCAAGATCCAGCCTAGGTACCAAATTTCATTAAAATCGAGCAAGCGGTTTTTGAGTTATGCGCGTTGGTCGTTACAGACAGAGATACAGACAGACGGCGCGACAAACAAGTTTCAAAATCATCTGAAACGCAAAGATATATAAAATTTTTAGATAAAAAAATAAAAAAAATTAGGATCACCATAGCTTACACTTCTATAGTATAGTAGTAATGTGAGCTAAAATGGTTATGAAATCCCATATTGTTGGGCTAACCAAAAGTAAAGTATACCTAACAAGAAAAGATGCTAAGCAAACAACCTGAACAAGTCCGCATTCCGAAAATTTTGAAAAGTAATATAGGAGGTATCCTATTCTATTCTAATTCTGATAGTCTTAACCCACAAAAAAATGAATAAAATTCATATTTTTGCGTCAAAGGTTAGTAATTATGCATAGCTATATGGTGCTAAATCCTCGCAACCAAAAAAAAAATAAAAATAACAAAAAAAAAGTGAAATTCATGTATTTCAGAAATAGATATACAAATTTTGGAGAGTGTCCAACCTAACTATTTATTCCGGTTTTCCGGGGTATGATCAAAGCATCTTTTATTGTTAGATACCTACTTAACTTTTGGTTAGTCTAATAAGAAGGGATTTTATGACCATTTTTTGCTGGTGTTAATATTTCCGATAGACTATATTATATTGTGTCCCATTTTTGATGGGATTACTTCATTACTTGGGAATCTCGGTTATTCATAAAGATAGTAGATCTGTGGTTTTCACCTTACAGTGCTTTTTAAGTCTTTAAAAATGAAAGTAATCAATTGTTTTGCAATCTCGTAGTGTTGAAAATCTTGTAATTTCAGCAAACCTTTATATTCTGTTGATTTTACAATATATTTTAATTCTCTAAAAATGTTTTTGTGGCGATATATCGAGTGATTTTTGTCATATACGTCATTTATAGTAAAGAAGTCGTGATTGCCAAAACATTAAATCTTAATAAATTTAGTTTTTTTTGTACAATTTTTAAGAATTTTTGCAAATAAACAAGATTTTACCTTTTTGTAATAAACCCACTGTATTACAACATTTTTCAAAAATTGTTTTCTATTTTGTTAATTTTTATTTTAAAAAACAAGTTTTTAACAAAAGTTATTGTACCGGATTCCAATCCGGATGCCTAAAAAATCTTGTGTTAGAATATGGGAAATAAAATGAGAAAAAAATAGACAGACAAAGGCTGGGGTTGTTTTGTCGACAATACAATCCAAGTTTTGTTTTCTGATATTGTATATTATGCATGTTTATGTTCGATACAAAATTTGTTTTGTATTTTTTTGATAATTATGAAAACCAAGTTTTTGAAGTGTAAACTTCTTTAGGCGCGTTTAGCAGTTTTTGTGGGTAGCGAATTGAACTGAGCCGTCAGGCTTGGCTATGTAACGCTCTTCGGGTGCAATCGGCTCGAGTCGACTAACTGTGAAAAACATTCAGCGAGCGATATGATGATGTAGATGAAGGCCAGTACACAGAAGCGTTCGGTTCGGTCCGCTTTGCAGAATATGTTATGGGCCAGTACAGCGTGTCCCATTTTCGATAGGATTAAATGGGAAACTCGGTTGTTATTAAAGATATCGATTTTCTGATTGCACCTTGCCGTGCTCTTTTTTTGAGCCCTTAATAATGGTGTTATCAGATTTTTGCTATACCCCGTGGTTTCGCTCATACAGGGAGTTTTTGAAAAAATTGCATTTTTAATAATCCGTTATATCTCGCTCATTTTGCAAGATATTTTTATTCTGTAAAAACATTTTTGTGGCAACTTTTTTAGAACAAAATAATGACGTTGTCAATTTTTAAAAAAATTGTTTAGTTTTTGAGATATGGTATTTATCATAAAAAAATTAAATACGGACCTGGATTTTTTTTATTAACATTTTAATTGGTTTCATGCTATTATTATCACAAAATAATAAAACTTTAATATTTTTATGATATAAAATTATATTTAATATATTTTTTAAAAATTTAGTCTGAACCTGGAAATTACCAACGTAAATATAAATTGAAAACTGCAAGACACACTAGTTAAATGATTTTTAGTTTTTTTGCTTTGAAACGTTAATTAAGAGATTTATAAATAAAGTAAAAAACGTTGAAAAGTTACAAAAATAATGTCATAGTAATTATTTGATGGTAGCTTTTAATTTTTGTAAATGGCTTACTCAAAATTATTCTTAAATGGCTAGAAATCGACCATATCCATATTTTGAAAAATATTTAAACGGCAGAAATATTTTTATGCAAAATGCGTTAAGAAAAATTAACTAAAAATACCAACAATGTCTTACACATAATGACAATGAGTTTAAACATTTATTATATCATTAAAGAAAAATTGGTTATTAATTTTTGTAATTCGTTATTTTTTTTGTCGTAGACTTTGTTTCAAACAAATCTTTAAATTAACTTAAAACCATTTTAATCTACCAATTATCAAAACAGTAAAAATCGTTCAACTAGCAATTTTTAATTTATATTTATGTTGGAAATTTCCAGGTTCGGACTAAAAATTTTTTTAAATATTAAATATTCTTTTTTAAAACAAAAAATATTAAATTTTTCTTATTTTATGATAATAATAGCATGAAACCAATCAAAATAGTAGTAAAAAAAATCCAGGTCCGTATTTAATTTTTTTATGATAAGTATCATTTCAAAAACTAGACATTATTTTAAAAAACTGACAACGTCATTATTTTCTTCTAAAAAAGTTGCCATAAAAAGATTTTTACAGAATAAAAATATCTTGCAAACTGAGCGAGATATAAAGGATTATTAAAATAGCAATTTTTTAAAAAACTCCCTGTATTAGCGAAACTACGCGATATAGCAAAAATCTGATTACACCATTTTTAAGGGCTCAAAAAAACAGGACGGTAAGGTGCAATCAGAAAATCGATATCTTTAATAATAAACGAGTTTCCCATTTAATCCCATCGAAAATGGGACACGCTGTATAGTATTATTAATTTCGCCTTGTTGAAGTTTACACTTCTGCCGTGTGGTCTTAAGAACACACAATTTTTTTTTCTAAATAATTTTTACCCTATGCTGTAAACTCTAAGTTGGTTCAAACAAAATTGCCGTCCAAGAAAGAAACTCATTTTTTAAACTTTGTTTTTTTTTTAAATATTTTGGTGTAGATTTGGGTTTTTTTGGTGTATCTGCATCTGTGGAAACAGATTTTTTAATGATTTTTTTTAGAAAACTTTCAAGATTGAAAGAAGGGGTTGGAGTTGAATAAAATATGTTTCAGTTTTTAGTTATATTAGCTCACACGTACACTATAACTATAGTATCTAGTGTGAGCTTAGGTGTCCATATATTCTAAAAGTATTTTTCTTGTTTTGGTCGCCCATATTATCCATTTAAATAATATTAGGTATTTCCATAAAACCGTTTATTCCATCCACGTTAAAAATAACACACTGTCTTCATTTATTCATTTGCTGTGGCGTGAGAGTCTGACTGCCACGACTTGATCGACCCGATACATCCACAAGCGCAAATGCATGCAAATAAAGGTTATCGCCGCGTCAGTGTAACAATTTACCATTTTTTATCTAGGAAATTCAACAATTTAATTTTTGCCGATTCGACACCGCCGCACCGCAGGGATATTCCATGATTGGTCATTGCACTTTCTTTAAATTCAATTTAACTGGTAACTTGCATATACATATGCACAGCACGGGCGTCGCAGCAAGGGGCAGGGAGGGGCATTTGCTAAAGGCCGCTTGACATGGTGCATGATGTGCTGCAAATATTTGCAAGCAAAAAATTTCGGTCAAATTGTTGCCTGCAAAAAAATCTTCTTTTCGCTTGACATTGTGCATGGCCATGCATTGATTCCCCAGAATCTAGGTAAAATTCCCCAGTTTGCATGCAAAAAAATGGCACCGGACCGATAAAAATGGATTGCCTGCAACAATCAGTTGGATTTGTACTGCGCATGCACCTGGGCAAAATTTCATGCATTTGCCTGCAAATTTTATTGTCATGCACCATGTCAAGCGGCCTTAATTGATCCCTAGGCTGGAACAACGTTGTAACCGCCATTAAGTGTAAATGCGGTATTTCCGACGCGTTATGGACACTGCAGCAAATTATTTTGAGTAGTCATATTAGTCATATAATAACTTTTTTTAACCAAATAAAGCTCCCCCTAAACGTTGAAAATAATTTAATAATTTCCTAATTTCCAAACAAATCAATCAATCAAGTTAGAACTTTAAACATATTCCTATCTACATAATATTATACAATACACACACACTTATTCCTAACGTTATATACTGTGAAGGATATACGAGTAATTAATTTTTTCCGTGAATTAGTTTTACGAAGAAAGTATGGTCCAAATACTTATTCTCTTCTTTGTGAGGTCGATGGTCTAAAAATACAAAATTATTGCTGTATATTTAAAAACAATTTTTGGGGATCCTTGAATGCCTTTAAAATTAGAAGCCGGCAATTCTGCATCTAGAATGGTTGCATTTCAGCTTTACAGTGCTTCAACAGTTTTTGATTGGCACTAAATCCGTTTGTTATGCTGATGGACGTTTCATTCAGTAAATTTAAGATGCGCAATAAACAATTTTCAGAATTTTATCATTTAAACGGGCTTGACGATGAGGCTAAATTATGGTACAACTTGTGGAGAAACAAAAAATTAATAAAGCGGAGTTAAAAAGTTTGGAAGTAGCAAAAGTTGCAAAGCAAGTGAATTTCTTTTTTCCATCAACAAAAACTGTTCTGCTTATTTTGTCAGCATTGCCATGTAGTGCCGATATTTTCAGATAGATTATGCGGTTTATGCAAGCTAAGTGTACACCGGAAATAAGTTTCAGAACAAAATAGATTTTAAGCAGATTTGTTGAAGATCCCAGACGTTTCGTTTTACTGTACACGAAAAAAAAATTGTCTTAGATCAAAGCATATTGCTTTAAAGTAAAATAATTTGTGCCTTCCTATTCACCAAGAGAATATTTTCTTGAGATCGCACAAAAAATGTCTTGCCTCTATATTTTAATGTGAAACAGAAATTATTTTAATATAAATTGGAAATGAATTATTCTAAGGCACCGTTTTCTTTGGAAGCAAAATATTACTTATATGAAGACAATTGGCTTTGTTGCAATATGTAGTATACTAAAACAAAATAATCAAAGAAGAAAAATAAAGTCACATTTCAAGATTAAAGGCTGCGTTGAACTAAAAAGAAATATTTTAATTCAAATCAAATTGTTTTAAGGTAAATTGAATTGAATTTTAAGATGGCTGCAGTTTTCGATAGTGATTTTTAAAGAGCAATCGATGAAAAAAATAAAATACAGGGTGTTTGATAGAAACAATAAACCATTTGTCAAAAATTTGACAAGTGTTTGACATGTAATTTTTAACATCACATTCTGATTATTCAGGAAAATTTTTTTAACTGTACTAATTTAATGGTTACTGTTAGATCAATAGGTATTAATGGAGATGGAGAGCTATTGAGTAAAATAATTATGGTCAATCACCTGGTTTAGTTTGAGGTACGCTTGGAATGACCTCATGAGTATGAAGTGTTTTATTATAACAACTAAAAATTGATTACAAGTTATTTATTTGTAACCTCGATTTTTAACAATAGCAGTAGGTCATTTGAATTTGATAGTTAAATAATTTCCTATTGAAAGTAAAAATAAAGAAACAAATTTGTCTTTCTTTCCGACTATTTTTAGTTCTTTGCATTGCATTTTTGTAAAGGATTTTAGACGTCATTTCATAATTTTGTTCTGTATGTCAACAATAAAATTATGATTAACACTGTTGTTTGATAGAGGATTCCATCTTGGATTCCATCAAACAACGATAACACATTCTTTTTCCTTTAATGTCAGTCTTGTTATTTATAAAAAGACGGAATAGCCTGAATTAGCATATTTAAAATTGACTAAAAAATGCGATGCTAAATTGTGTTTTTATTTTACCATTTTAAAGATTGTCAAAGATGCTAAACTAGGTTTTAATAATAATGAATTTAGCATTAATTTTGAAACAGTCTGTTGCATGTATGTACCGTGTTTAGCTATAACATTTGCGTTTCTTTCAATTTAATCGAAAATGCTGTACGGAAACTTGTGACACACTCTAGAAGCTATTAGTATGGTTTGTAACAACGCCCTTAAAATATGCAAACGGTAACTAACCAAAACTATTTAATGCATCTTGCTCAAAAATTAGCATGAAAAATCCATTCGACGTCAAAAAGGTATAAAGGAAGGAACAGCGTCGTTGCACAAAAATGTTGTACTGCAACTTTTGTGACACACTCTATAAGTTATTAGTAGGTATTGACCTTTAACCATGCAACCGTTAAAAAACCAAAAACATCTTGCTCAAGCATGAAAAATTCATTCGACGTCAAAAACGTGAAGGAAGAAACAGAGATGTTGAACAAAAAATACTGTACTAAATCTTGCTCAAAAATTAGCATGAAAAATCAATTCGATATCAAAATGGTATGAAGAAAGGAACAGCGTCGTTGCACAGAAAATGCTGTACTAAAACTTTTGTGACACAATCTATGGGTTATTAGTAGCGTTAGTAGGTATTGTTTTTACCAACTTTAAACCATGCAACCGTTAAAAACCGAAAATATAATCCGTCTTGCTCAAAAATCCTTTTGACGTCAAAAAAGTGAAAAAAGAAACAGAGTCGTTGCACAAAAAAAAGCTGTACTAAGACTTTTGTGACACACTCTATAAGTTCTAAGTGGGTATGGTTTCTAACAACCACTTTAAACCATGCAACCATTAAAACACCAGAAACATTAATGCATCTTGCTCCAAAATAGCATGAAAAATCCATACGATGTCAAAAATATATCAAGAAAGAAACACAATCGTTGCACAAGAAATGCTGTTATAAGACTTTTGTGATACACTCTATAAGTTATTAGTAGGTATGGTTTCTAACAACGACTTTAAACCATGCAATTGTTAAAAAAACCAAAAACATTAATGCATCTTACTTAAAAGTTAGCATTAAAAATCCATTCTACCTACTTCAAAAAAGTATAAAGGAAGGAACAGCGTTGTTGCACAAAAAATTCTGTATTAAAGCTTTTGTGACGCACTTTATAAGTTATTAGTAGGTACTGTTTGTAATAACGACTTTAAACCATGCAACCGACAAAAATTAGGATGAAAAATCCATTCGATGTCAGTAAAATTAAGAAAGAAACAGTCGTTGCACAAAAAAAAGCTGTAGTAAGACTTTTGTGACACACTCTATAAGTTATTAGTAGGTATGGTTTCTAACAACCACTTTAAACAATGCAATCGTTAAAAAACCAAAACATTAATGCATCTTGCTCAAAAATTAGCATGAAAAATCCATCCGACGTCAAAAAGGTATGAAGGAAGGAACAGCGTCGTTGCACACGCATATTACGCCAAGCTATGCCAACTAGAATTATCAGAGCAGGTCTATTAAAAGGCTGAATGTGCACCGGTGCACTTACATGGAATGTTCTAACTGTTTTTCAGAATGTTTTATGATTAATGAGATCGAGAGCCCTGTAAATTAAATAGTTTATAGCCTGTAACCTGTTCTCTTCTCGGCGTCCCTAAAGTTAGCCGTAGGTATAGTCCTGTCATTTCAAAAAGCCACAAAAAAAATATCACAAAAAATTGACACTCTAATCATAATAACCATTTACGGGTTTCCAGGAGTCTGTGCAAAAATGGAAAATTTATTTTCAAATTTTGGGAAGAATTTCTATGTTTTAAGCACGGCTAGGTATACTTCATTCTTTAAAGTTTCGAACTACCTTATTCCATTCTATAAGTACCTAATCCTGTCTCGAAATATAACAAAGGCTTTCGAAAGGTAGCACCTGCCTTCTTTAATACAGGGTCAAACTTATTTTAAAATTGTTAGCGGTTACTGTTTATATTAGGGATTTGAATTCATATTATTATTAATGTGACATTTTCATTATTATTGTGAATAATAACAATTATAAACCTGTACATTTTAGTTTGATTTTATAAGTGAAGACCTAATAAGTGATATTAATAATAGCGTTTTGGCGGCCGGAAATATTTTCTTTTTAATTTAAATGGTTGTAATTGCATATTTAAACAAGGCTTTTAGTTTGATTGACTTTTCTTTATAACAATTTACTCTTGGTCAAAATTTATATTTTTTGACAAACCTCGTATGCGACTGAAAAAAATTGACATCTGACGATTGTATTTTAAACGTTAGAACATGCTGAACTTTTTTATAACTTCTTTTCCTAAAATTAAAAATAAAAAAAGTTTTCCATATGGTTCCAACTTAGCAACATGTATATAACCTGTTATAACAATTCATCCTGTACCTAATGTTACATTTAAATAAAATGTATAGTACCTTTCTATTAATGATTATTATACGTATTAAGCATCAACTTTTATTAAACGTTTTATTTTACTTGACTATATACTATAAACAGTTCCCAGTCCGGCCCATATTCTCTTTTATTTGTTTAGGATTCCTTAATCGGTTTCACACTTCAAATTTTATTATGTTTTTTTTGGTGGCTTTTGGAAATGAAAGAACTTTACAGTGCCCACATTTGAAAATGATACTCATTTGCGAGCGAAACACGGCTTATGACCCTTTAGCCCGTGCTGTACACCCTAGACACGTGGGAAATAGGGGTAAAAGCATGAAAATTTGTACACATATTCAGTGGAAAAATGCAAAATTTTTGACCCGCAGCACCCTAATTTTGCTTCACCGTGGAAGGGGTGAAGGAAATTAAAAAAACATGGCAAATTTTTTTTTTTTTAAATTAGGTTATACTCGGTTATACCCATATAGTCAAGATTATACTCGTTTTGATATAATTTGTATTCAGTGATTTCAAGAAAAATGGTTTTAAGGTCATTTGACCTTACACGACCTTGAAAAGTAACGATTATTTGGGGTTCTATGCTTTTTGACTTTGAAAAATGCCCCATAGAAAATGATATATTCCGAGAACCCAACATTGGTGCCTGCTACTCCCATACAAATTGTTGGTCTAAAGTTTTCCAAAAAAAATTACTTACCTGTCATTGTTTCCAAGATGGCGGCAAATTTATCAAAATATCAACATAACATATTTAATTTTTTCCAATTTAACACAAAACAAATTTTGACCAATAGACATAAGATTCCTAATATCATAAAACAACAGAATTAAAAAAAAAGTGGCACAGACTTTGTTTGACCTTGATAAAATAATTTTTTATTGGAAAAATTGCATTTCGTGTTTTTTTTTAATTTTCACTGCGCTTACATTAAAAAACTTTATAAAAAATAATACTTAGTAGGGTTAAGGAAACCCTAAGGCACACCTGCCCGGTTTTTTTTCTCTAGCGCTATTAGTCCAGGAGCTATGCCCCATTAAAATTGGCTAATATTAGAAAAAAATGCCAGATTGAACACTGCGGCAATATTTTTATACTTTTATACTAGATTTAGAGAAAAAAAAATGTGCCAAATTGCAAATATTGATCTAAATTGATTTTTCACTTCCAGGGTGGAGAGGAAGAATTTTTTCAATGGCATTAGGTGTGAAAAAAAATGTAGAAGATTATGATCAAAATGTTCCCGATATCATGTAAGAAGTAACTAAATATAGGTTTCTTAATAATATTTTTTAAATACTATTTGACCTTGAATGACATTGAAAAAAAAATTGTTGTATACCTTCTTCTTGGAATATTTATAAAATTGAAAGTATAGCAACATTAGTGCAAGTAAAGACAGCAGATTTAAATGTTATAAAAATACATTTTAGATTGAAACCTATCAAAACTTTATATACAGTATGTCGCCCTAAGTTGGAATCATATGGAAAACTTTATTAATATTAATTTTAGGAAAAAAGGTTATTCTTCATAAAAAGTTCTGCATTATTTAAAACCTAGAGAACAGTTATCAAATATCAAATTTTTTCAGTGGTATACGAGGTTTGTCAAAAAATATTAATAATAAAATAGTTTTCCATATGATTCCAACCTAGGGGGACATACTGTATAAAAATGTATATGTATAGAAGATGCCGCTTCTTGTGAAACTTTTCTCACTATAGTCGTAGGATGAAAGACAAAACGGTCTGATTAGCTTTGCAAGGGTGCCACATTGACCAAGCACTGTTCTGAGGAGTTTCATAAGGACGAAAACTTATTAGGTCTGGGACCCTCGTGCCGTTCAGCTTTCGAGCTACCCACGGAAAAATATGAGAGAAAGAAAAACTTTTTTCCCGATTAGCCACAAAAACTTGTTTTTTAAATTCACGGGTACTAAATTTACGGTTGTTAGTATTAACTACCTATGTTTAAAATTAGGTATGTAGATAGTATTCTTTTTTTAATTAGCAAACACAAAAACTGTAACACTGTAAAACAAACATTTTTCTGATAACAAGTTAATGTCGTCATCATTTTTAAATAAATTGCTTCTATAGGTAGTTACATATGTAAAACAATTTTACTGGAACCTTGAAGAATTTTTTTTAAAAGTACAATGTTTTTATTATTTATATTGGAAGTTTTCGTGGCCCGCGTGTACACAGTTCTATTTTTTTATATTTTACTATAAAAGTGCAAGAAAAAAAATAGTCACGAAAATTAAAATTTGATTGTGTTAATACCTAGTCTTGGTTTAAAAGTGTCTATTGCGAAGGCAAATTAAACATGTATATAAAGTTAGCAGAACAACTTTAGAAATTAAAAAATATCATATGCTCAAAATTTGCCGTTAATTATCCGTAAATTAGTTGTGAAAACAAAAAATTTGCCTTGCCCGTTTTTTTAAAAGAAATATGGTGTTTTGCTAGCTTTTTATAAAGTTAGCAGAACACCTATAGAAACAATGGATTTATCTAAAAAAAAAATAGTTTACAATTTTCCGTTAATTATCCGTAAATTATTTGTGAAAACAAAAAATATGCTCCTTTTTTTTTAATTGGAGTTTTGCAAACTTTTTATAAAGTTAGCAAAACACCATATTTTTTTGGAAAAAACGGGCACGACAAATTTTTTGTTTCACAATTAATTTACGGATAATTGACAGCAAATTGTACACTAAATTTTTTTTTGATAAATCCATTATTTCTATACGTGTTCTGCTAACTTTATATATATTTAAATTATTGCCTAGCTTTATTGCAATAAGTCCCTAGTAATGCCTTCGAAACTGTATTATTTTAACAAGTAGCGACATTACGAAATACAAAAGAAACTAGCAGAAACGAAACAGAAGACAGGCAGTTGAAGCGAAAAACAATACTTGTGACCTTGACATACTTTGTCCCTCTGTTCGGTTCAATGCTTATTGTATTTTAACGCCTTCGCGACGTTAGATGTCGGTCAGCGAAATTATAACATATACATAATATTACGTATATGGGTTATGAGCCAAATTTTTTATTTTTATTTATAATCAAATGAAACCTCAAAATGTCATGTCAAAATATTCTGCAGACATTTTGATAAACCTCAAATTTATTGTTTGTAAAAATCGAAAACGTGACTTGAAAGAAGTTGGTAAATACTTCAAATTAAAATTTACAAATGTGCTAAAAATATTAATTATGTGACACACCAAAAGAACGATATACTAAAAGTTATAAAAACTCAAGCCCATAAAATCAATATGTTTTTACGCAGCGGAAGCCCACAAATTAGCACTTGGGCAATAATTATTAGCACCAAAATTAGGAAAGCTACCAAAACAAAATCAACAAAAAAATCTAGAAGACCTTGAAAGTAAAGTGTCTTATTCACATAAATTTGCCGAAAACACTCGGACTCTTAAGATTCTCAATCAGAATATTAATTTATGCAAATTTCTTGATTAAACAAACAAGAGTGCTAAGTAAATGTGTTACCTACCTAGACAGTTAATTTATTCTAAAAGGAAATGTTTATAATAGCATATTGATAAATATAAATAAAAACGTAACCTGTAATCAAAATAAAATTAAAAAAATCAATTTCATATACCCACCAAGATTTCATTTCTTGATTGGTTGTTGATTTCTCAATGTTGTCTGACTAGAGCTTTAAGAATAATTTTTTGCGATCTTAAGCTTGGAGAGTTCCATATTTGAAAAGGATGCGGTTCGAGAAAATAGAGCCATATACACATTTATGGGGGCTGTATTCTCGTACTTGAAGGATGTGATCGTCTACATCACACGCTTTGACCAATAGCAAACTCTGAGTGGTCGCGTGTTGTGTGAAGTGACTTGTCTCGACCAATGGCATAGTCGCCTGCTCTTTACAGTTAGTGAATTTTACGCGTTTGAAGTGAAATCTGTTCTCGTACCCCGTACCGACTCAACGTTTCTCTTTCGGATCGTAGTAGAAGCTTGCGCAATGGAGGACACACGTGATGAGAACCATCACATCGTTCAAGTATAGGTATAGGTATTCTGGCGTCCTAGACCATGGTATATCAGTTGAAAGAAAAAATCGCGAAAGTCGGTATTGGCAAAAAGTTTCAATTATCATGTCATTAGGAATGGCGTGCCATCCTGTACAAATTTTTGCGGGTTAAAATTTGTACAGTATGACATGCCATTTTTCCCTTTTAACTAATGTACCATGGCCTAGGACGCCGCGATGCCGAGTTTAAAAGGAACCACACTTAATTTTAATATTTTCTCACAGAATTTTTTTTTATATATTTTTAATTTAATATGTATGTTACAATAATCCCATATTTTAAAAAGTTGGTAACAAATATATAAGAAAGTTATACATGGACATTAAAAAATTACATAATTTATATTCCTTTTTTTTAAGTTTAGCATTCCTGTAACATACACTATCTAGCTAAGTCGGAGCTATATGGAAATCTTTTTTATTATTAATTTTAGGGAAAAAAAGTTATTCTTTATAAGATCTGCATCTGCATATTTTAAAACCTAAAATAAAATAATTTTTTTTTTATCGTATACAAGGTTTGTCAAAAAATATGAATTTTGCCCAAAAGTAAAATACCTACCGTTAATTTTGCCTATCGAAAATAGTTTCAAAAACTACGTTTAAATATGCAATTACTTCCATTTATAATAAAAAATTATATTTAGTTTTTTTTACTAAATTTTCTCTATTATAAATTGAAAAGTTAATAATGCCACCATTTTTATGGGTTTTATAAATTCTAACGCTTTTTAGTGGTCGTACCAATCAGTAGCGCACCCAGAAATATGTTTGGGGGGGGGGGCGAGACCTTATAATGCCGTTTTGTATGCTATTTTCATGAAATATGTAAAAACTAGCTAAAAAATCATAGGGACAGGAACCGGAGCCCCCTCCCCATGTTACTACGGTAAAATTTACATTGTTACATTTCAAAACAGAAAAAAAATATTTTTTTGAATGTAAATGGGTGTATAGTTTTTGCAAAGTCAATTGACGAACCTCCTAATACGAGGTTCTATCGATTTCATGAAATTTTGCTTAGTTATCTAAAGTTATCCAAATTCATATAAAATCTTCCTGGTATAATTTCAACCCTACCGACAGAAAAGCGCCGCGGCTCTTTTCGGTCCGACCACAAAGTATTTGTTTTTTGACCGACCGAGGCCAGGTGGATGGACGGCACCTGATTGGCAGATTTTTTTGAGATGCGTTTTTAATTGCTTTCGGGTGTGTCTTTCGGGACCTCTGTAGTCGGCAGTATGCAGAGTTAGAAAATAAATCAGTGTCGTTTCTGTAGGTGTAGGAATAGTAAGTTTTATTATGTCTTTTTATTTCTTTAGTTTACGCCATAATTAAATGAAATAATTTTCATGAGTATATCTACCGCCGCCCATGTCACTTTCTTTAAATGATATGCCGATGGTCGGCTTTTATCTTTGTTTAACTAACTTTGCAAAAACTATAATTGCATATTTAAACAAGGTTTTTGATTCTGATAAACTTTTCTTAATAAAACTTTTCGATATTGTCAAAAATGATGGTACTTCACTCTTAGGCAAAATTCATATTTTTTGACAAACCTCGTATACGGCTAAAAAGATTCAATATTGTAGTTTAGGTTTTAGAACATGCAGAACTTTTAATGAAGAATAACTTTTTTTCCTAAAATCAATAATAATAAAGTTTTATTAAAAAATTACATAATTGATATGCTTTTTTAAAATTTAGGATTTCTGTATTAATTAATATTAATAAATATATATTTATTTGTCATATATTTTTTTTCGTGCTTCAAAAATATTTATATTATATTAATTAAATCGGCATAGTCAAGAGAAATATGATACGAGCTCAGAGTGCTAAAACAAAAGCTTATGTGAAATTTAATATTATTCGGAAAACTACCCCTATGTGAAACATTATAGGCAACTAAGCCACCCTGCAATGTCGGCACAGGCACGGCAAAAAACTATAATAACCTTTGTCTAGGGTGGTATTAACCAACCCTCATTATTTTACTTTAAAGCCGCGACATGCGATATTTACCACAGATGTACACAAAGGCTTTAAAATAATGTCGCATGGATTTTCCTATATATTTAACAGGTATGTATAAAGAAATATAGATGACTTCTTCACCTGAATTTGTTTAATAAGATATGCATTGTTGCCAGGTTAGCTTAAATTGTCCCTAAACATTTGAGTTGCGCCATTATTTTTGAACCCGAGTGTACATACTTCGTTTATACAGGGTGTCCCAACAAAAACGTAACAGAGGCCTTTTCGGTCATTTCTTGATGAAATTTGTTCACTTTCGTGTTTTGATAGGTTCGGTCCCTCTTACTTAGATAGGGAACCTAGGTCAAGTGGTACCTTTTTTGGTTTTTGATTCTTGTTACATCCCTACAAAATTTTCAAGGACCGATTAAAAATTCCCTAGTTTCTCATAAAAAATTAAATAAATTTTCAAATACATGCACACATATCATCATTATAAAGGTAATTGAAAGCTTTTGAAGAGGCGGGGCCACTCATCCTATGTCCAGCTATCATTTCCTTTGATAGGAATTCGCGTTTAATAAATGATCGATGGGCATCGAGTAAAAAGAAAGAAGACGACAATATAGTGTTACAAATTTTATATTCAGAATTTATTTTGGTTTAGGGTAGGATTAGGTTGATTTCTCTTATGGTGGTATTATTAGTCTAGGTTTTAGTTGTGTTATCGATGACTCACACTCGTTCTTGTATGAGAACGTTCTAGCGCCGAAAAAGGATAGATAATTCGCGGAAGATCAAAGACACTATACAGGGGGCCCCATAACTTAGGGGCCATAGTGCGGCAGGTGATAGAGAAGGTTATTTCCGAGAAAAAAATGTATATAACATGGGGTCAACACACATCTATTTTTAAGATATATGATTTTTAAAGTTAGAGGAGGGGGGAAAAGGGTTTAACAAAAAAGAAAATCTGTCACAGCCAACTAAATACTTAGCTAATTGTGATTCAAAAATGTGGTATTCCTTTTTTCGATAAAATTACAAGTTGAGGATATACAGGCTGTCAAAGTAACCTCCAAAAATTTATAAAACATAATAATTTTTTTTTAAATTAATTTTTGCTTACTTATTCTTTTAAATAATATCTATTATATATTATTATTATGTCTCTAGAGACTTGTTTTTGTTAACAAAAGATATAAAAAAAAACATTGCGTTTAATATGGTATTCATAAAAGTTAATACCAAAAAAAAGTTTTTTTTTTTTTAAATTGACCGACTAATTTTTTTTATAATTTTTATTTCAATTTATTGCTCTTCTTCTAATACACGACTCTACCCAATTTCATATTTTTACTGCGTTTTTTAAAAAAGTTATTATCAAAAAAGTTTAAAAAATCGCCAACTTTGATGCTCTAGTAAGCCGATTTGAGTAGTGAGTTATATTGACATATTGTTTTTTTGACATTTGCTTGTTTTCTTTGTTGTCCGTAAGAATAGGATTGACATTGATTTTAATGTGCGCATAACCGAGTATTCATTCAGTTTGAACTGAGATATTTATTAGCTACCGTGTAAACGCACTATCAAATATAGGGGTTGGTCACACCTGCATGCGTTCATTGTTTTAATCTGGAAATTAGGGGATTGTTATTACGTCATAGTAATAAACAAGGCATAATATTACGCAGAGACATGATATCTACATTTAGTGGATGAAAAAAATATTGCCAAGATAATTATTACAAGGCTCCTCCTGGCCTCCTGGAGAAGCCTGCTCCATAAGGTCATTTGGTCAATGACCTCCCAAAATAATGTCTCTAATAATGAATTTAATAATCTGTAATTAAATTACATTAAATTAAAACTATTAGTTTTATTATTTTTTTTCTATATCTGTATATCTATAGCCTTCTTTAATCCATCTTTGGACATAGGCCTCCCCCAATATCTTTCACTATTCTCTGTCTGTCCCGTGTTCGAAGCGGCGTAGGGTGCCTAAAGGGGCGGGGGGGGGGGGGTGCTCGACAGCGAAAAAGGGCGCCCATCAAAAATCTTGCGACCAAAAAAAAAGGTCATCATGTTAGTTTCCCTTGCCGCCCTCTCAATTTGCCGTTGCCGGCCCTGCTACTTAATAAAGCTTAGGGCGCTTCGGGCACCCATGGGGCGCTCGTATCCTCGGGCCGGGGGGGGGGGGGTTGCACAAACCCCCCGCGCCCCCCTCCCACGCTACGCCACTGCGTGTTTATCCATTTAGTTCCCGCGTGTTTCTTCAAATCGTCAGCCTATCTTATTTGGGGTCTTTCCCTACTTTTTTTATTTTCCCAAGGTCTCCAGTTTACAAAACATTTGTTCCATTGATCGTCTTTCTGTCTGATATTATGACCGTCAAATTTCCATTTTAATTTTGCTACTTCTCCTCTGACATCCCTTACTTTTGTTTTGTTTCTTATCCATTCATTCCTTTTTCTATCTGTTAGCTTTATATGTAACATTTGTCTTTCCATTGATCTTTGGGCTTTTGTTATCTTATCCATGTTTGATTTTGTAAGTGTCCAGGTCTAGGATCCATAGGTAAGCACAAGAAGGATACATTGTACACTTTCGTTTTGAGGTACTGATAATTTTTTTTATTTTTTAATATGTAGCATAATTTACCGAATGCCGTCCAGGCCAATCTTACTCGTCTCTTGATTTCAGCTGATTGGTTTTCTTTTTTTAGTTTAATAATTTGTCCCAGGTATATATATATATTCCTCTACTTCTGTTGGTTTATTCTGGTCGTGATATCTGTGTTTGTTATGTTTTTAGTTTTAGTGGTTTTAGTTCATCCTCAAGCCTATATTTTTTAGCTGCTGTATCCAGTTCTTCCAGCATTTTTATTAGTTTTTCTTTCTTGTCTGTTATTAAGACGATATCATCAGCATATCTTAGGTGGTTCAAGTATTGCCCGCTTAGTAAGTTTTTAAAAAGATCTTCTAGGACCTGGTTAAATAGTTTAAGGGATATTGTGTCACCCTTGCTGACATCTCTTCTTATGCCGATTGGCTTGGTTCCTTCGTGGATTTTAATTAATGTCGCTGCTTCGCTATATATATTGGTTATTAAGTCTGTGTAACTGTGTGAAGTGCTCAATGTTTTCAAAAGCTTTTTCGAAGTCTATAAACGCAATATATAGTAGAATGTTGTATTTTTTAGCTCGTTCTATATTTTGATGAAAAGTTTATAAATTACATTGAGGAGTGTTATAGGTCGATAGTTTTTTAGGTCTGCTCTATCGCCTTCCTTATGTAGAATAATGGTTATGGATTTAAGTAGCAGCATCTTTTGGATTATCCCTCGTATTTAGCAAGTAATTCGAGCTATTGTCAAAGCCGAACCAAGCCCATATTTTGTCTCTGTCCTTGCGGTTTCGATATTTCCCTCTCTGTCAGATTCTGTCTATAAAACCATACGGAAATAACACGCAAAAGTTCCGCAACGTTCGAGAAATTTTCGATTTTCTCAGTCCAAAGTATAAAACAGCCCTGAAATATGAAACAGCTGTTTATTTCAGATTTTTTCTACTTTTATGTAGTAACTTTTTTGCAATTTTTAGATTTTGTGTTATCACCCCCGATGTTTTAAACAAGACATCCGTGATTAGCACATGTGTAAATAGTTTTATGATGTATGTACTGTCCGGCCAGAATAAAATGAGGCGCAAAAGAGATGGCTCAACTCAATCTATCTCCCTCTGTTTACAATACTTTTGTCTTACTGGGTTGTCTTCATTTTTAGCAAATTTGCCATGTACATAATTTTAATATTACAAGAAAACACGGTACTCGCCTGGTACGTTTAACGAAATCCCGTTCATAATTCACACCCTTTTTTGGGTTTCTATTGATACCGCTGGCTCATTTAAACTCCGGCCCGTTCACAATTCACACCCTTTTATTGGGCTTCTATTGTTGTTGCTGGGCTCAAACAGAATGACTAGGCACGTTTCATACACATTCTAAAATTCAAAAAGAAACATTGGCGTATCATTTACACTTTTTTAATTTTTATTAAAAATGTGTTGAGTGCCAATTTTAAAGCTATAACGAATGGTTTGGATTTTTGCAATTTTTAGATAGTCAATTGGTATTTTTTTAGGTTATCTCTCTAATATAGATAATAAGTATAAAAGTTTTGAAAAAATATGTATTTCTTTTTAAGAAAAATAAGGCATGGAGTTTTCCAGCAAAAAAAGCGTAAGAGGAGTAAAATATAAAATTAATACCTAATAATGATGAATTAAAAAATTATAGCACGCCACTGGACAGAAAAAGATAGCGCTAATTGAAGCCATCTCTCTTGCGCCTCATTTTATTCTGGCCGGACATGTGGTGCAAAAAAATAAAAGACTTAAAACCTCGCTTAAAACAATTTAAAAACAAGTGACAACAGGAAAATACCTCTTTAGTAGTAGTAATGTGATTTGGTCAAGTAAGGTACGAAGTTACATCTTAAAAGGTAGAATGTAAGTTTGAAGCCGTTTTTCGCGTATAATTTTGACCTAAGCTTTAAACGAGGCTGTCATAATTTGTGTTTTGTGATTAGTCATAATGACCCTTCTATATACTATATTAAAATCCACGAGCCACTGATATTTATTATAGTTTTTGAAGTGTTTTATCCATGAACTTGAATCAGTTCTGTGTAGGATAAAAGTAAAAATAAATCCGTATTGCTAATAAATGATTCCACCTCATAGGAAACAATAGAACCATTGAAGATAATAATAGCCTTCCAAATATGGTCGGTTATTATGGTCGTTCACATCTTGCAGAAGTATATTTCCGAACTTAAGCATGCGTATTGTTTTCGACAAAAAATTTTTTTGAGGTAACGCCGAAAATGTGTTATTTAAGTGTATTGTAGTTTTACCTATCTTGACGACTGTCCATGTGTGTGTGCATTCAAAATTGAAGAACTTAAGGGTGCATCGCATGAATATGCGGTTTTCAAAATATAGTAAAACACTTTTTTTCTCAATAATAGCTTCGTTCCATCAGGCCGTTCGTCAGTCATAAAACCGTCCGAAAAATCCCATTTGCGTTCCAGGTCGACGTTGTACTGTTATCGGACAGTCAGTTTTTCGTTCCATCAAGCCACTTAAACTGGTTTCGGACTCTAATACAAAGATTGAAGACAGGCGCATTAGAAATGTTTGCTCTCTCTCTTTTCTTTGTCTGTGTTTATCATATGTTGCACTCGAAAAATTTTATGTAGATTCTCATCCACTTCGTGACAACACAAAATATACCATAAAATTACATTAAATTTACATTTGTCTGAGATAATTCAAAAAACAGTGAATAACCCAAAAAATTTAAATTTTTGTCAAAATAAATTGAGCTTCACAACCAATTTTAACATATGACAAAATGCCGGGTACAAAATACAAATATTTTTTAAATTTACAAAAAAAAATTGTGCAACATATGCAGCATCTGTTGATTTTTTTGCAAGAGCCTTTTAATTTTTATTTCTACGGGACTGCGGCATGTTGAAGGTATACCACATGGAAAAAAGCTATGCTGACCATAGGGTAGCCTGCTTAGAAAAAGAAAAACTAGTTTAGAAGGTGATTGGATATGAATAGAAATATAAGGGTTACCCTGATCGCAGAAAATCCCGTTGACCTGTAAACTAAAACGTAAAAGAAGAGAGGTAACACCGGATATGAAATTTTACACGAGATTTAGCGGAAGAACAAACGACTTCGCTTTAAGGCATCGACATTAATGTCATTAACTCATACAAAGTACAAGCTACAAAATGTGATTTTCCCAAATTCTTAGAAGTATCACGATCTGTGTTTCCTAAAAATGAATAAAATCACTAAAACTTTATAAATATTAAGGCTTTCTATAATATGTAGATAATTTCACAAATATGTTGTAAAAATCAAATTACAAAATACAAATAAATAAATATATAAATTTCACAAGTTCGTTTTAATTTTTGGTTTATTTAGTTTATTAGGCAGTCTGTAGTGGTTTATAGTTTGTGAATATAAATTAAATTATTGTAATTTTATCTGCATTTTAAAGAAATAAATTAAAAATGTATTATGATAATGCTATGTAATTGTGTAATCCTTTCTGTGTGCAACTTTAAGTTCGTGCTCTCGAATTCGTACGTTGCCTTCGATCTATCTTTACGCGAGACGACGAAACCTACCCTTTCTTTTAGTCACGTGACTTTTAATTTAACACTCTTACACACTCTCGAAAAGGGGTCCTTTAACATACATTTTTTTTTCAATGCAAACACCCTTACCTTCGTTCTTATTTTTTTATAAGCTTTCGAACAAGGCACCGCTAGTAGGATTTTACGGTACCTCGTTCGAAAGCTTATAAAAAAAATAACGGAATATTTTTTAACATATTTGTCAATTAAAATGTCAAAAAACCTGTTTTTCCCGTGGTATATCATTCGAAAGACTATAAAAAAGAAAGATTTAAATATTTTTTTTGAACATACGTCAATCATAATGTAGCCCTCACGGGAATGACGGATCAAATAGCTAAGGGTAACCCTAATTACGCCTAATTATAATTATTGCCTTTAGTGATTTGTAAAGTGAAAAATTTTCATTCTCTAAATTAACTCGAAACTAAAAATATCTTATTCTTAAGAATATCCTTCCCAATGTCATCAGGTGCTAAAAAAGTCAGGAGAGCGAAACCGTAGATTTCGCCTTCTTCAATATGAAGCAAAGAAGGTCCTTGACCTTCCGTTCGTGCAACTAGTGCAACCATACCGTTTCTTCTTTCTTCACGTTGCATTCTTGTTTGTTCTTTTTGATTTAACTGCAACAATGTTGCCAGGTTTTGTCCTTTTTTAATACAGTGCTTTTGGTCGGTTTTTTTGTCAGTCTGTTACACTTACCTCTATTCTGCGCGAGCGCAGCAGCGCTCTGCCATGCTGATTTTTGACATTATATTCACATAACAGTTAAGTAAAATATATATAATATTTTGGCTTAAAAATGGCAGCCATATTTAAACCTCCAAACGTCACTAGGAGATGTCCAATCGGAGTAAAGGCTGATGCGCAGTTTCGTTTCTTGCCGCACACTTCTATACTTCTCTCTCCCTAATAAACGTAGATGAAGATATCAATTTGAATTTGATATATTTTTCCGCCAAGAAGTTGGATCTTGACCCACTTTTTGGCGGCTTTGGATCTCACCACACTTTTTTGTTTTTGTTTTAATTTATGACAAAAAAATGGGCTAAGTCAACGATTAAATTTGTGGAGTCCAAGAAACAAAATTAAAAAAGCAGTAATATTGTTATACATTCGTCTAGAGATAGAAAATTTTATATACATCCTCTAAACGACTGAACCGAACCGAACATCTGCTGGATCCGATTTAGACTGAAATAGTCAGTTTTCAACGAAAAACAGTCACAGTTTCTTAAGAAAACCATCAGTTTTCTTTTTTTTTCTAAATAATCATAAAATATATATATTCTGCAAAAATATATCCAGCTTTTTTATGCCAAACTGTGGACAACAAAAAAAAGCTGCTAGCTTTTTTGCTTTTTTTTTTAAGCTAGCGGCAAGAAGTGAAACTGTGGATCAGACATAAGTCAGTGTCGCTATATTTTACATGTTAATTATTTAGGCAAGTTAGCGATAATTAAACCGATTTTCAATTGTTTTGGTAGATGTAATACTCAAACAGGATTCTAATATATCTTGCGCTTTTTACAATATTTAAATGCATTTACAGAGACAGTTTTAGGTTTTTTATGTGTTATTTAGCTTTAAAAATTTTTGTGTAATATGTTTTTATTGATCATGAATTATTTGAGGTATTGTACTACAATTTGACGATATTTTTAACGAGAATCCTATGTCTGCACGGACTAGATTTCCGAAAAATGAAATATGGTTACAACATTTTTATAAGGTTTTTCTTTATTTCTAAAGTTAATCTGAAATATTGTGCGATTAGAATCACTGAGAAAAGCTTACTATGGTATTGCACGTTGCCGTAAACGAAATATTTGCAGATATTTGACCTATTAGTATTAGAAAAATACACGTAAACCAGTAGAGGTCAAGTCTATAGATTTAGTACTTAGACCCTGGTCTAAATACTAAGTTTTAAGATCTTAGTAAATACTGGTGTACAGTTTTAGTCTGTATCATTAGTTGTGCGATACCCTGTGTATCCTTAAATTTGCTGTGACATAAATAATAAAAATTGCAAGTGGGTGCAAGGAAGTCTATCACTAGGTACCTACTTATTATTTATTTATCCTCAATGATAATTGATTATTTTTCAATTGAAAAATAACGGGTATTCTTGTTGCGTTTTGCATTATTATTTTGTCGTCTGTCTAAAACTACAATATATTAGCAAATTGGGCTATAAAAGTAATCATTAAAGTCAAGACTACTCTCAAGAAGCGGTATATATTCAAACTGACAATTTTTGAGGGAAAGTCCAACCTTTTTGAAATTTTTTAATCAAGCCTACTCGTTTTGACGTCATCTTTAGGGCTTAGAAAACCAGTCAACACACCCCCAAGGAGACACGAACATAGTAAAAACCGACAGCAATCTAATAAAAGACAAACTCAATCAATACACACGAATTATTTAACAAAAATACACTTATTTTAAAAAATTTCTCCAAAAACAATATAAATTTTATTTGATTTTACAAGAGGTTATGTTTTTAGAACCACTGCTCCTGACCCTATTATCGATTGTTAAATAATTCGTGTGTATTGATTGAGTTTGTTTTGTATGTCAGGTTGCTGTCGGTTTTTACTATGTTGGTGTCTCCTTAAGAGGCTTTTATGTGTTGATTGGTTTTCTAAGCCCTGAAGATGACGTCTATACGTCGAAACGCATAGGCTTGATTAAAACATTTAAAGAGGGTTGGACTTTCCCAGAAAAATCCTCAGTTCGTATAAAAGTGAATCCAGCGGTGGCTCCCTAATAAGATCATTTGGTCAATGACCTCCCAAAATAATGTCTCTAATAATTAATAATTAAGCTATATTTTCGTTATAGATAATTAAAAAAAGCCAAAAGGTAAATTTTATTATTTTCCTTTGGCAGCATCTTTTGGATCGTCCCTTGTATTAGACACGTTATACGCTTTCTGGTCAAAGCCAAAGGAAGCCCATATTTTGTCTCTCTCCAATCCGTTGCGGTTTCAATATTTCTCTCTTTGTCAGACTCTGTTTATAAAACCATACGCAAATTAACACGCAAAATATCGGCAACGTTCGTGAAATTTTCGATTTTGCCAGTCAAAAGCCCAGTAGTATTTACACTATCCATAAAACAGCGCTGGAATATGAATCAGCTGTTTTTGTTTACCTAGTGTACGAGAAACGATTTACTGGCTTATTTATTTGAGATTTTTTTTTAGTTTTATGTATTTAAAAATTTGTAATAACTGTAAATTTTGTATTACCACCTCGAATCTCTCAAACAAGACCGTGATTAGCACATGCGTAAATAGTTTTATGATTGTTACAAAAAATCAAAGACTTAAAACTGTTTTAAAACAAGGGACAACAGGACAATACCTCTTTCAGTGGCGTATTTAGAAAAAAGTTTGCGGGGTGGGGGGGGGAGAAAGGTTTGGGTGGGGCGTGACAGTTTTGGGGAAGGAGGGTTGGGCCTCCCTTATATACGCCACTGACCTCTTTTATAGTAGTTTAATGTGTTTTGGTTCAGAAGGTAAGAAGTGACATCTTAACCTGGTAGGAATTACGTAGTTTTAGGCCGTTTTTGCGTTTAAACGAAAACGACGTTGTCATAATTTGTGATTTGTGATGAGTGAATCTATAACACAACCCCACAATAAAAAAATTCTATGTATTTTTGGAATTCGTGATCAAATAAGTCCCTAGTAATCAAGGAAAAAAAGGAAGATTGGCAGACCATTTTTCGGATTTCAATGATTTTTGATACATTTATTCTACTAGTCTTTACATTTAATTAATTTTTGAAAATCAAAAACTGGCAATGTGGCTCAAACATGTACTAAAATAAATTCAAGATATTTGAATTAAAAAATTAAATCGAGTTGTTGCCATTTAAAATTATCGTCTCAGGTGTCTCACGTAGATTAATATGGATTATGGAAATAATTGATGTGTTACGTTTTATGCATTAGCACGACCGTAATTTGGAATAATGTAGACATATTGTGTCATTGGTCAAAAATAGAAATAATTCAACAGGTATAAGCACTTATATTTATACTTAAGTGTTAAAAATTTAACCAAACTAGGTGTGTTTTACTATAAAAACCAGTGGCGTGCGGTGAACTTTAAGCTTGAGACAGGAGATGCAGTTTGTTTTAAAACTATCATTTGAACAATGACCCCTCAAAATAATGTCTCTAATAATTAATTTAATAATCTATAATTAATTAAAAACTATTATTTGCAATATAGTCATGGGCGCAACCAGGGGGGGGGTTCGGGGCCCGCCCCCCAAGCCTTAGATTTTTTACATATTTTCCACATATTTTAATAAAAAAACAAAAAAATAGCTTAAAATTCGACAACATGAGGCTTCGCCCCCCCCCTCCCCCTACGAGGACTCGGGCCCCGTTATGACATATTCCTGGGTGCGCCACTAATATAGGTATTCCAAATATACAAATCATAACCAAAAACATTTAATGTAAAAAAGCCAAGTACTCAAAAATGGTATTCCGTAAAAATAATTGGGATAAAAGTACAGCCAGCTCTCCAAAATACATTTTAAAATAAAGGTTTTGACTAGTTTGGAAAAGTTTAGTTAAACTTTGCTATTACAGCCAAACTTTTTATGTTCAATTAAGCACTCTGCGTAAGAGTCAATTTGCAGCTAAAATAGCCAAGTTTAAGAAAACTTTTCCAAACTAGTAAAAACCTTTAATTTTGAAATTTATATTGGAGAACTTGGCAATACGTTATGATTTCACTCCTTTTTTAGTTTTCCTGTTGAAATGAATACATTTCTATTTCTATCAATTTGTGCTGGGGGGAAGGGATTGGGAATTTCTTTTTGGGAACTTGTCTATAATTTCTGTTAGTTTGCCCATCCCAGGTTTGCATAATTTCTGGAATGGGGCAATAATAGTTTTACATAACTTAACATGTATAGGGGAGGGAAGTACCTAAAAGTTTTGGTTTTTTTAAATTTTCTCCTATAGTTTTGTCATAGTTCCTATCAGTCTGCCATAGCTCAGCTCTAGCGTTTCTGGAAGTGGGCAATATCACTTTTACAGAACTACATGGGAGGGAGGCAAATTAAACTTTTTGGGTTTTTGAATTTTTTTCCTATAGTTTTATCATAGTTTCTATCAATCTGCCCTCTAGCGTTTCTGGAAGTGGGCAATGTTAATTTTACATAACTTTAAATGTATTCAGAAACTGATGGATAATGTATCTCATCTCAAATGAAAATTTTGGGGTTTTTTTATTTTTTCCAAGAATTTGGTCATAATTTCTATTAGTCTGCAAAATTTCAGCTTTGTACACAGTGTGCCTGAATGAAGTATAGGTTACATAAAAATGGTTCCAAAAACTAATTGCACATTTTGAATATGGACTCTTTCCTGAGTTCAGAAACATATTCATATAAATCCTAGCTGATCCTCTTCTCGAAATTTTATAAATTTTTTGCCATTTTTCTAGTTAGCCTAGGCGCTGGCTCCTGTCACGTGTGACCTAATATGTGCGCTCAATTTGACTGCGGGGCATTGTTAAGCACCCATAGGAGTATAAAAAAAGTTTAGTCACGTGGTCGAACTCATGGCCGTTTGGCCGCCATCTTTAAAAATGGCCGCCAAATTAATAGATTTTCTTTGTTTAAGCGAATCTCCCTACCCGGTCGTCCGATTTTAATTTTTTAAGGCTTTTTATACTCCCTTTTTAAAGACAAATAAACTTTGTTATTACACATTTTTTGATAAATCAGCTAGTTCTTGAGATACACCAAGTTATTAGTATTTCCGCTCGCAAAAGAATTAAAATAATACCCATGCTCATTTTATTGTAGCTTTAATATTATTGACATTTGTTTTTTTTTGTTACATAGAAGGCTTTAAACTTAATACAGAAGAGGATGTTGACTTTATGTTTTCAAAGTTCGATGGATGGTACCCCTAAAGACTGCCTTAAAGAGGGTGGTTTCTAAAACCGTTCACAAGATAGAAAAAGTGAATTTGCAGCGAAACGATGCATCCTAGCGAAAAACGTTAAGAATAATTTTTTTTAGTACTTTTAATTCCGCATAAAGTCAATATCCTCTTCTGTGAAAGGTCTAAAGCCTTCTATGTAACAAAAAAAAACAAATGTCAATAATATTGTAGCTACAATAAAATGAGCATGGGTATTATTTTAATTCTTTTGCGGGCGGAAATACCAATAATCTTGGTATATCTCAAAAGCTACTTGATTTATCAAAAAATATGTAATGACAAAATTTGTTTGTCTTTAACAAAGGAGTTAAACAGGCTTTAAAAAATTAAAATCGGACTACTGGGTAGGGAGATACGCTAAAACAAAAAATCTATCAATTTGGCGGCCAATTTCAAAGATGGCGGCCAAACGACCATGAGTACGACCACGTGACCAAACATTTTTTATACTCCTATGGGTGCTTAACAAAGCCCCGTAGTCAAACTGAGCGCACATATTAGGTCACACGTGACAGGGGCTAGCGCCTAGGCTAACTAGAAAAATGTCAAACAGTTCGAGAAGAGGATTTATATGAATATGGCTCTGAACTCATGAAAGAGTCCATATTCGAAATGTGCAATTAGTTTTTGGAACCATTTTTATGTAAACTATACTACATTCAGGCACACTGTGTGTACCAGGTAGAATTCTGATGATCTATATACATGAGTGAGTGAGTGGCAAATTCGACGTTTTTTTAAATTCCGTTACTACTTTACTGCTTTATGGAACTCCATGAAACTTGGAGGGATTGTTAACTCTATCAAGGTCTACGACTGAGCAAAGTTTGAGTTTCGTAGCTCATTCCGAAGTATTATAGATAAGTCAAATTTAATATGGACTGAAATGTTTCAAGAAAAGGTGGTATACGAGGTGTGACAATAAAATTATAAGACGTGTAAAAAATCTACTTTGTTTAAATACTAATACAACTTAATGATGTTCCCCATCAATATAGTCCTATTCTCTATCGACGCAGCGTTGCATTCGTTTTTTTCGAATGTTAGAAGCAATTTTGGAAATCATCAGAAGAGAGGCTGTTAGGAAATCTTGCCGTTTTTCCCTTGACATGTTCTAATATTTTAAAACGGGTTCCTTTTAACGATTTCTTCACTTTCGGAAACAGGCGGAAGTCGCAAGAAGCCAAGTCTGGTGAATATGGTGGGTGGTTAACGATGGGAAACTTAGCTAAAAACTGCTTAATGGATAGGGCATTGTGGGCCGGTGTATTGTCCTGGTAGAGCAGCCACGCGTTGTTCTTCCACAAGTCTGGAAGTTTTTTCCTTGGACGTTCCCTTAGCTATATCAATACTTCCATATATATAAATGTTGGTTAACTGTTTGACGCTCACGCGCTCTTTCCATAAGAATAACACCCCTAATATCGAAAAGAAAAACAATGAGAATCGCTGTTTTGGATGTGTTGGAGCGCCCTTCTCGTGCATTATCTTTAACTTCTTCACGACCCTCGAAAAAGCTTTTATGCCACACAAAAATCATTGCACAAGACATACACTGTTCCCCTTAGACATCCTTTAGCATTCGAAAGCATTCAGTAGCCGTTTTTTTGAGTTTTACTTTAAATTAATACGTTGCTCAATTTTTTCGGTTGTCGTAATTCCGCCAAATGAGCTATGCACGATCCGCTTCAAACCACTGGGTAAGGCAAACTAGCAGAGGAAAGACGACAAGATTGCGCGCGGTAGTAGAACGCACATCAAGGTGAATAACTCACACCTCGTATATTGCAGTTTGCGCGAACTTGGCGGGGCGGGACAAATAATTCGCGCTTTTGGTCAAAGCCGATATTTTCCCTCTCGATTTTCCCGTTCAAAAGCCCAGTATTTACGCTGCTTATAAAACAGCTCTGGAATATGAATCATCTGTTTTTTATTTATTTACTGGCTTGTTTATTTAAGATTTTTTTCTAGTAGAGTAGTTCTGCTCGCTAGTAGACAGATTTAATTTAATATCGGAAAGCAACTCTCGAACTTCCAATCGAATGCAAATTGCGACAGTGCTATAGTAGAGTGGAGTGGACCAGTGAGAGAGCTACTTCCAAGCCATTCTACTCTCAGGAGAGCACACTTTAACAATAGTAATCTCAAATGGGCAAAGAGTAAAAAGTAACTGTCGAGAGAATTATTCTGCGATTATAATCTCATGTGAACGCACCCTAACTACCAAATCATGTCATTAAAAATGTAAAGCCGCCTTTAATTAATTAATTTTGTTCGGCACTGTTGTTAGCTTCTTGCCATCTGTCTTAACATCATCAAAACTTCAGCGATTCGTATTTACAGCCGTAACAGTAATCGTTATAATCGTTACCTCGTAAACAGCTTTCGCTTTATTAGTTCAACATGTAATTTAGAGAGCGCGCTGGTTGCCTTGTTTGAAATTTATTTTAGTATTTTATAAACTCTGGGCTGTTCTATAATACAGATATAATGAGTACAATGAAGGGTAATGGGGGTATCTCCCCCTTTAATCCTCCTCCTCTTCTATCTATCTATCTATTTAGCCTTCTTCAATCCATCTTTGGACATATGCTTCCCCAATATCTTGCACTCTTCTCGGTCTGTCGCCGTGTTCATCCATCCAGTTCCCGCGTGTTTCTTCAAATCGTCCGCACATCTCATTTGTAGTCTTCCCCTAGTTCTTTTATTTTCCCAAGGTCTCTAGTTTATATTACATTTGTTTCATCGATCGTCTTTCTGTCTTATATTATGACTGGCAAATTTCCATTTTAATTTTGCTAATCCTCCTCTGACATCCCTTACTTTTGTTTTGTTTCTTATCCATTCATTCCTTTTTCTATCTGTTAGCTTTGCATGTAACATTTGTCTTTCCATTGATCTTTGAGGTTTTATTACCTTGTCCATGTTTGATTTTGTAAGTGTCCTGGTCTTGGATCCATAGGTAAGTAAAGGAAGGATAAATTTACACTTTCGTTTTGAGCATATTTTTTATTTTTTTAAATGCTGCCCAGGCCAATCTTACTCGTCTCTTGATTTCAGCTGTTATCGTGATATATTCATCTGTGTTTGTTATGATTCTACCTATCAGTTCTTTTTTCTTATCTGTTATTAAGGCGATATCATCAGCATATCTTAGGTGGTTTAAGTATTGTTCGCTTACTTTGATGCCTATTTCTTTCCAATCTAAGTTTTTAAAAACATCCTCTTCGTCCTGGTTAAATAGTTTAGGGGATATTGTGTCACCCTGCTGACACCTCTTCTTATGCCGGTTGGCTTGGTTCCTTCATGGATTTTGATTGATGTTGTTGCTTCGCTATATATATTGGCTATTAAGTCTGTGTATCTGTGATATATATTCGGCTATTATTTAAACATGCTTTTACTGTCCAGTGCTCAATGCTATCGAAAGCTTTTTCAAAGTCTACAAAAGCAACATGTAGTGGAATGTTGTATTCGTTGGCTTGTTCTATTAGGATTTTCATGGTTAATAGGTGGTCAACTTTACTAAAACCTTTTCTGAAGCCTGCTTGCTTTTTTGATTTATATCCGTCAAATTTTGTTGTTAGTCTATCTGTTAATATTTTTGTGAAAAGCTTATAAATTACATTGAGGAGCGTTATAGGTCGATAGGTCTGCTCTATCGCCTTTCTTGTGTAGAATAATATGGATTCTTCAGTTGTTTGGGATTATTTTTTCTTTTAGTATTTTTTCAGAGAATATAGAGGGTGTTAACTACAGATTTACCACCGTACTTGAGCATTTTTGCCCCGTCTTTTCCAGGTGATTTGTTATTTTTCTTTAATGCTCTTTATTTCCGCTTTGCTTACTTCAGGTTATAGAGTTTATATTCTTTATTTTTGGTTGCAGTTTCTTCATGGTTTCTCGCGATGGTTGCCTTTTTGTTTGGTATAATTCTGTATAGAATAGTTGTGTGATATTTAAGATATTCTCTTTATCGTTAGTTTCTCTTCTCTTAATAAAACAATAATCACTACAATATTTTTTTCGGGGGTTGTTCAAGACCCTTGGACTCACGGTGTTCCAAGATCTAATGGAAATCTGTAAGGGACTTATGGCAATAAAGCCAGGCTGTAATGGTGCCAGGCACTATTTTGAAAGTTTCACATTGAAAGAGTAAGATCAGCTGTGATCTTTTAATATAAGACCTTTGTTTACGATAAGAACCGGAAATATTACTGCCTTCCTTTATTAAAGGAAAATAATCGACTTATTTTTACATTCGTCTGTGGTATGTCAATGTTGAAAGAATAACTGTCAGTTTTCAATGTAAAACTGTCATAATACTTCCCGGCACTATTACTGGTTTATTGCAAGTCCCTATAAGGGATCACAGCTAATCTTACAATTTGAATCTGTCAAAATACTGCCTGGCACTATTACAACCTGGCTTTTGGTCCATAATAAATAAATTGGATTTATTGGGAATCATCAAAAGAGTGCAAAGCACCGGTTTTGATCAAGAAATAATATCTGAAATTTGCATAACATCATGAACATAAAATAGCCTTACTTGTGTCTTTCGGTCAGGCTTAAATTAGTTAATTTAAAAAAGAACTTATAATAATATAATATTAATAATATATACACATGTAGAAAAATGTATGTAATTTTTTTCAACAATTGTTAATTTTTTTGCACAATTTGTTTTCGGAATGGGTACAAATCCAATTTATGCAAACATTTTCAACAGGATTATGTAATAACAATTTTGACAAGTTTTAAAAAAAATTGTGGAACCATACCATATATACCTGAGCAGTTTTTTCAACAATTATTAAACAATTTTTCATAGTTTTTTAGATTTTTATTCCATTTTGGAAATATTAAAAACTGGTGATCATTAGAGAGGGTGGAACCTGTCCAAAAAAAAAGGGTTCGAATATTACTTGTGGCATTTAGAGCTTTCCAAAGATGTATTACAGTATCAAATATTGCCACACGTATTGGAGATATTTGTATTCTTCTAAAAGCATACTGTGTGTACACTGATGATGTCATAAAAAAGCTGATAGGATATTATTTGTAGCATTTTCTTAGTTCTTTTCAACGATTGACAAGCGCGGATTTAAGGGGCGGCGGTAGTAGTAGTTGTGGTGAAGAGAACATTTTTGGTCTAGCGACTAACGGCGCATTTTTTTCGCAAACCCCGATTTGTCCGTACACCATATAAGAGGACTTAATTTTAGTGGACCCACGCTTTTAAACCCCTTTCGAGAGTTGGTCCTGCTACATGTTAGACTTGCATCAACCTAACATCCCTATCGTCCCAGCAGAACTTGGTTATAGACGATAGACTTCTTTCCTTTTCAGCGCAACAGTCGCGGTCGTCGTGAGTTTACTTTAAGTGATTTTTACTGGCGCCCGCCGTCCTGGTTCCAACTGTAGCAGGCTCCTTGGTTATTAATCCTGGGTCCTCGGTTGTTGGCTCCTGGACTACACCTGCTTATATTCTCGATGTCGACTGTTGAAAGCTGAAAAGGAATTGCGCGGGTGGGCTACATGACTTTTTTTTCTTTTTGCGTCGTTTGAGATGCAAACCTGGTATCTTTTGCATGTGAAGCCGATGACCATACCACTGGACTACCCTACCGCACGGAGGGCGGTGAAGTGGTAAATACCTCCCCCTGGAAAAAAAGATGCACTTTTTGCTAGTAATTAAAGGGAAAAGTGGAGAATTACCCCCCTAGAAAAAAAAAATTACCAAAAATTTTGTTCATCAACTATTACCCGAGGAGTGGCTGGGTATATACGGAAAATACTATACTAAATAGTTTTACATTAACACCCGTTTCACATGGGATCGATGAACCTCGCGATTGGTCGATCCGGTCCATTATTTTTCGTTAAGTCGGTCGACCGATCATGTGAAGACACCATTTAAACCCTTGCGGATCGACTGCCGCGGTTCGTCGGTCCCATCTGAAACGGGTCTAAATCCACCGACAAATGCGATGTGATTCTCACGTCAGCATTTGAGGGTTTAAATGGCCATCCTGTATAGATACTCCATCTAGAGCACTTATTTTAAGTTTTAGAACGTGCCGAGACAAAAAGTACTTCAAGTAATTGAATTCTTAAAGATTCTTGGCAACGGTTTTGAACTTGAAACGAATAAGTAATCAAAAGTTGGCACGCGAGCCAAACGCGGGCCTTTTTAAAATTCTGACAGTTTAAGATTTATTTCACCGAGAGTTAAAGCTGGAATGAGAATTTCTTTTGCAGGAAGGGCTGACGTACAAGGTGTCCCCAAAATTCGATGGTTTTGGGGGATTTCAGTTTCATGTATTTTTAGGGGAGAATAAAACTGGCCCTTACTTGGGAGCCTCCATTTTCAAGTAAAGGTGAAAAACGCATCTTGACAATGCAAGCCGTTTCGGAAAAGACTGCATTTTGGGAACGGGTGTATAACTTTTTTATTGATAAACATTTTATTTTGGTAAAATTTATTTTGTATTGTCTTTTTTTGACAGTCTACAACTATCAATTTTTTTAATCGAATTTTGAATTTTGAAGTTAGCATAAACTTTCCTGATACGTGACGTCACACACTTAATATTTAGTTTTATTATATTTTTTTTATATTTTGATTTTGTAATTTCTTTATTTCTGATTAATTTCTTAATTTGATCATTTTAAAATTTTGGAAATCCGGTGAACAAACTAAAGCGTAAACTAAAACCAGAGAGATATAAAAAATACAGAGAATATAAATAAATAAAAGAAGAAAGAAAAATTTTTAGCTTCTCCTGGAAATTAAGCCTCGCAGGTGGGGGGTCAGTTTTTTCTATCTCATCCATAAACACCTAAAACCCCTGTAGGAGGTGGCCGTTGACTTCAGTGTTGTAAGCTACCAATTTGGGCCACAACTTAGATGAATAATTATAAAAGTATAAAAAAATATTAAATTTATTATGCGATCTCGAAAGGGCGGTTCTTGGAGGAAGTATATACTATAACGGGTTTTCCTTGGGTTTTCCTTAATTATGTAAACAATGTAGGAAACTCATACATACCTGTTCAATTCTTTAAACTTTACATTCACTGTTTTATATTTATTTAACAAATATCATATTTTATTACTATTAAACTTTTGTATTCTAATATTTACACTCTTTAAACTTTTAGGTTTTAGGAACCTTTTGTAGGTTTGTTGTAAATATACCTATTTATTTAGCAACATTTTAATCGTTGTATAATATAACAATATTTCAAACACTGGAAACAGCAGTAATAAAAAGGTTTAAAATTAAAATAGACTCTAAAAGCAAAGATCAAAATAGTTATGAATAACAAAGGTATAAGTTTTATTCAGTTGAAATAACTGGTAGATTTACCATTTCCAAAGTTAAAAAAGTACCCCCCCTTAAATCATGTGAAGTGAAGCCTACGAAAACCAACTAAAGAATGCTCTAACGATTTTCTTGTCTCAGCGAAAACAACCCTGCTTGTAATCTCCACTTGCCGTTGATTGGTTTGAAATCTAAGCTTAAAGCACTTTCCCGAGAAAGAGATAGAATATGCCTCGAACGCTCCAAACAAATTGACAAAACACCAGTGCAAGCCAGAGATGCGTCGACTTAGAAATCAGGAACAAATCAAAATTACACAGTGTGTTTTTTTTAAAATTGATAAATTTGTTTCCAGTTACAAAATATGAATTATTTTAATGTGTGGCTCAAAGGACAGATTAGCCGAATACGACTTTTATTAAAATACAGCGATCCTGAAAATTAATGCCAAAAAACAAGTCGCTGCGTTGCCATAAATTTTACTTATTTTTATCCTGTTCTTGCATGTAATTAATACAAGCATTAATGATGTTGAAAACAATATAACCGATACAAATACCATTTATATTCAAATGTCGTTTCGTTACACCCCCCAAAAACATTGAATTTTGACACCCTGTGGAGGATCTGTCAATTTCGTCGTATTTTGAGGGTTTAAGGTACCTATTTCTAGCATAGATATTAAAAATTAGGCTTAACTTTTGAAGCGAGTTTGAATATGAAAATCGAATCTTGAATCTTGAAATAATACATATTGTGCCGTTTTCGAGCTACGGGGCTTTCCGAAAAGTTTGTATTTTCAATAGAGGTCTATAATTTTAGCAGTGAAATATTAAATTCTATCACATTTAGTTTTTAGATATAGAGTAAATATCGCTTATAACGATATCGGATATTACGACATATCGGTTATAGCGACGGCATATTAAGGTCCCGACCGAGTTCTATAACATAACCCATTTTGTTACCTTTTTTCTCTAGAGCGACGCTCGGTTATAACGACCGAAATTAAGCGGTCCGTTCAATGTCGTTATAACCGATATTTCCTGTAACACAAATTTGTTAATTGGAAAATCCAGTTTTTATGCCAAACTAGGGGTGTAATTAAATAACGAAAAATTATAAAAAGGTACTTGTGCTCAGCCGGGACTCGAACCTGGAACTTCTGGCTATGTACGCCAACGTTTTTATTAATAAATTAGCGGGGGTGCAAAATATGCTAAACGTTAGTTTATGGATTTCAATAAACTTACCAATAAATAATCAATCCAAACTCGAACTAACCTCCGAATCGTTTTTTTTCACTCTTTCACTTTTTTAAATTATAAAAAATAATGGGCCAATGTCACGTCGATCCAGTTTTATTTTCGCACACAATTCTTTAAGAAACTTAATTTGATTTGAACCACTGTACCGAACCGCGTACTAGACTGATCAATCCCTTTTTCTGGATATCAACTCAACAATGTCCAAGCATTGAGAAGTGCTGGATTGCGTTAGAAAGCGGCGTTGCCAAATGTTGTTAAAATCGATTTTTTCGTGGTGCTAAATTCGCAGCTCGGTGTAAGTTTGCGACAAAACTAAGTTTAAAAGAAGACCAAAGGCTTCTTCATTGATTACTCGGTTCGATAAAACGGTATTGCCGTCTCAAAAAATCCAGTTTTTAGGCCGATTTGAACGTGAGGAGCAAAATTTAAGATTGTAAGTGTGGATGTAATTTTGATCAAAGATAATTTATAGAAAAATAGCTTAATAGTAGATATTACTTTTTTTGAAGGGATTTTATGACAGATCAAATAGGTGACGAATGTCATAACTCACACCCCCCTCAAATTAACAATAAATAAACCATACAACTTTTACATTTACACTTTTTTCTATTTCTTATAATAAGTGCTGGTTGAAATATACGGAAACACTCTGTACATACCAGCAAAGAGAGAGACGACCTTTTTTTCTGTCATCAAAATTTTTCCAAGCCAGTTTTTTTAAGAGTCCGCGCTTGGCCAGTTTTTTTGTTTAAAAATCAGGCTTTTACTTTTTCTATAATAGTGTGAGCTATGGTGATCCTGTCAAAAAAAAAAGTAGCTCCGATTTCAATTTTTTTATAATTATGTCTTTGCGTTTTAGATGATTTTCAAACCTGTCTGTATGTTTCTCTGTCTGTAACGACCAACCTGCATCAATCAAAAACTGCTTGCCCGATTTTATTAAAATTTGGTATTTTGTCTGGGTTTTGGCTCTAGATGGTCCCATTTAAAAATAAATAAAATGCACCCGACATAAGCAAAAAAAACGCGGGGGTAGAATCGTGTGGGCTTTGGTGCCCATAAATTGGCAGAGTGTTTTTTTGGTTGTTAAATTTTTTCCAAGCCATTATTTCAAAGAGCTTATCTTTTTTTTATTTCAACAAAACACTTTTTACCCGATCCGCCACGAAAAATTCACGGGTACTAAAATTTCCGTTTCGTAGTAGTATTTGGCTAAAAAATTCCGATGATTGACGCTCACGTCTGAAGGTGGGTAAAAACGCTAATCAGCCTTGATCTGGCCTGAAAGAGAAAAGTGCTGTCGTTGGTCACGGATGGTTTCTTTTTTCTTTTTCTTTGAAATCGATCTTTTCATCGATCGATATAGATATAGCAGTTTATACTCGCTTGCTCTTTTTCTAGTTTCTCTCGTATCTCGGTAGATGGCGCTTGTTGCGAGGGTTTTCTCACTATAGACGTAGGATGAGAGACAAAACGGTCCGATTAACTTCGAAAGGGTGTCACAATGACCAAGCAGTGTCCTGAGGAGTTCCATAAAGACGAAACAGTTAACTGTCACTTATTAGGTGTATGGACCCCCGTGAGGTTAAGCTTTCGAGCTACCCACGGAAAAATATGAGAGAAACAAAAACTTCTTTTTACCCAATTAACCACGAAAACTTGGTTAAAAACAGGAATGTTTTTGAAATAATTAAAGCTTGGGTGAAGTCCCGAAAGAGTGGTCCTTGGTATTTTCCCCAAAAAACGAAAAAATACCCTGAAAAACACCCCTTTGGGATTTCTATAAAAAAGGTTAATTTTGTGATGTTTTAAATTAATTTCGCCCACGTTAAGACTTACCAGTTTGTTTTCTGCAGCTTCGCTCGTCTTTATCAGTGATGGTAGGGCCGATCCGGGTTTTCACTCCCGAAAATTGTTTTAAGGTTGTTTTTGTTGCGATGCGTTCTCGGCAAAAGTTTCGACGGAAGTGGTTTTTTTTTCTCTTTCTGGCGCAGGACGGCGCTTTCCAAAAAGTCAAAACGTGGTTTTATCGCGATTTTAACAAAAGCTGACAAAAGTCATATGACCAAAAAAGGTCCCAAAAAGGTGCTAAAAATCGCTTTTCCCAAAATAGGATTTTACAACCCAGGTGATTATTAAAAATCTTAACCCCGCATTTTTAATAAACAAAAACAATTTTAAATTAAAAATAAAAACAAACGATTTCTAGCCATTCCCCCCACCATAAAAATCTTAAATTTTTATACAAAAAAGGTTCATGCCCAAAAGAGAAAAAAAATAAAAATAAAAATTAAACATTATTTGCCACACTATTTCTTGCAGCAAACTCAATGTTATCCCAAAAAATTCTAATTGGTATTTATTTGATTCAATGCAATCAAATAACTAAAATGGACATCACACACATGATTTTGGAAATTGGTAAATTGGTATCTAACGAGCTGGCAAAGGGCAAGTTTTGACCAAAGGTCTGTCAAGGAAACCTTTCGCGGTTTTTACTTGAACTATCCTTGGTATTTTGTCGGGACTCGAGTAAATTTGAACAATACAACCGAGCGACCACCTCAAGGGAGGCAGATTCTCGTCCTTCAACGCAACGAGTGCACCAACCTTAGGAAGATTGTCAGGGGTGTTCCACTTTTCTCGCTGCTGCAACGAGTGCAGGTATTCAATATGCCACCGTCGCCAAAAATGCTGGTGCATTTGCTGCACAAGTTGCCAGCGAGTCAATCGATTTTGTTTAAAATCTACCAATTTCTCATCAGGTGGGGAGGTCAAAGGTTCAAGGGTCAGGAAGTGACCAGGTGTTAACGACTGTAAATCGTTAGGATCAGGGCTGAGGCTGCAAAGAGGTCTCGAATTGAGACTGGCCTCTATTTGGATTAAAACTGTCATCAACTCCTCAAAAGTCATGATCTGGTTGCCAACAATACGACGCAGGTGTGTCTTTGTGGATTTCACTCCAGACTCGTGCAGACCACCAAAGTGGGGACCAGCTGGGGGATTAAAATGCCACTTGATGGACAACGATTCGGAGGCTTGACGACAGTACCCAATTAAGAGGTTATTAGCCCCAGTCAGGTTAGTTCCTTGGTCGCTGTACAACGCGGAGCAACGCCCTCTTCGCCCTACGAATCTACGAAGAGCTGCTAAGAAAGCTTCAGCGGACAAGTCGGAGACTGCTTCAAGATGGATGGCCTTAGTGGAAAAACAAACAAAAATACATCCATAAGCCTTCTGGCTCTTGGCACCTCGACGCTTAGCTAAGGTAATTTGGAATGGTCCCATAAAATCCACACTAACATGGGAAAGGGGTTTCAACTGAGACACTCTGGTTTTTGGTAAGTCACCCATGTAGGGATTATATGGTTTTGGGTTGGTTCGAACACATGTGAAACAATCAGCAATCACCTTGTGTATCGCTCGTTTAACAGATAGGATCCAGAACTGTTGAGCAAGGAGGTATTCCAACAGGCGAGGTCCTGGATGCCCATGGTCAGTATGGCATTTCTCAATCACTAACATGGTTAGTCTATGGTCACGTGGTAACAACATTGGATGCTTAACTTCATAAGCCAAATCGGTGTGACGTAAGCGTCCCCCCACCCTAAGGACACCCTGGGAGTCCAAAAAGGGGGCTAGCTTGCGAAGAGGTTTGGAACATGGTTCGCCTTTTTGAAGCCTCTTCAAATCATCAGAAAAAGTCTCCTTTTGCACAATCCTAACGATGATGCAAAGTGCAAAATACAATTCCTCATAACAGAGTGCCTGAGAGGTAGCTAGGAAAGTCGGATCCTTTTTTAATCGATAGGGCCTCAAACAATAAGCAAATATTCCCTGGAATTTTCGCAAGGAGGAAAATTTATCCAACAATGTAGGAAGCACACCTGGGACTTGTGCAGTAGTAACAAGAACTATACGATTCTCTTCAATAGGTACATCCATTTCCTCAACTTTCATGCTATTGCAAATGGGCCAAAATTCAATACTAGACGACAACAATGGAGGTCCGGTGAGTCACAAAGGGTGATCAACAAACTGACTAGGAAGCAAACTCCTTGACAGGCAGTCAGCTGGATTCTCAACACCACTTATATGGTACCAACAATCAGGAGAGATTTTCTCTTGAATGGTTGTCACACGGTTTGCAACAAAAACCTTCCTTTTGGAAGGGCTGGTTTTTATCCATGCTAGGGCAACTTGAGAGTCAGACCAAGCATAGATTTTATCTATAGGTACAACTTCAAAATTGGTAACAACAAACTCCATCAGGTCTGCCAACAACAAGGCAGCACACAATTCTAAACGAGGAATTGATATAGTCTTCAGCGGGCAAACTCTACTTTTTGCACATAATAGAGCCACTGAAATTTTACCATCTGGGTGGATTTGGCGAACATATATCACACCACCATAAGCTACACTAGAAGCATCACAGAAACCATGGATTTCTGTGGTAACAGCTGTGTGTCTTACCACATAGCGAGGTATAGAAATGGTAGACAACAAAGGTAATTGTGTGACATATTGCTGCCACTGAGTAACAACATCAATACAAGGTTTTTCATCCCAAGAAAGACCTTCAAGCCACAGACGCTGGATAAGAACCTTGGCAACCAATACCACAGGAGCCAAAAATCCTAAAGGATCATAGATTCGAGAAATCTCTGAAAGTATAACTCTCTTGGTACAATCTCTGCTAATTGGCTTGACCGAATATGAAAAGGCATCAATAGCAGGGTTCCACTGTAAGCCCAAAATTTTCAAAACAGTGTCGTCCTTTTCTTCAAAGGATATATTCTGTTGATGGCTTTCTGGAATGGCAGCTAGGAGTTCTGGGCAGTTTGAGGTCCATTTTCGGAGTTCAAAGCCCCCTCAGCTTAACAATCCAATAAGCTGTTTTTGAAGCTCCAAGCCATGGTCTATTGACAAGCTCTTTCCTATAACATCATCAACATATGAGGAATCCAATAGTATGGGAGAGGCAAGAGGGTAATTATTTCCATGGTCAGCTACTAACTGATGTAGAGTTCTAATAGCTAAGTACGGGCTACAGTTCAAACCATATGTCACTGTGTGGAGGTTCCAATCTTGGATAGGTTTAGAGGGGTCAAATCTCCACAGGATTTTTTGGTATCTGACATCTTTGTTATTTACAACAATATTTCTGAACATCTGTCGTATGTCTGTACTAAAAACAAATGGGTAGAATCTAAAACCTAACAAGATTTTGGTTATATCATTTTGTAGCTTTCGCCCTGGCAGCAAGACATCATTAAGGCTCAATCCATAAGAGCTACCAGCTCCACCATCAAAAACAACTCTGATGCGTGAGGTCCCATGCTCCTCCTTAACTACACAATGGTGTGGAAAATAATAAGAAGGATTTTCAAATGACGAGCTAGGTGTCATGTGACCCTGGTCTAGATAGTCTTGCATAAAATTATTATACAACTGACGAAGAGGTGGATTTTTAGAAAGTCTTATTTCCAAAAAATTAAATCTCCGAAGGGCTTGGTTTCTAGAGTCACCCAAATCTGGAGGCGAGTCTCTAAAAGGTAATCTCACAATATATTTCCCAGAAGGATCTCTCGAGAAGGTTGATTGGTAAATATCCTCAAACTTTTCCTCCTCCTCATTGAGGGGGATCCTTTTAGGAACACACTCAATTTCCCAAAATTTTTTCATGGTATCACTAAGAGCACAACTATTTGGGTAATCTATGGTAGTCAACAAATTAACAAATTTTGAGGGGGTAGATTTTTAAAGCCTCCAGACAATACCCAACCAAATATGGTATTCATGGCAGAAGGTCCATTTTGTCCCTTCACAGAACCTGGAACAAGCATCTGGCCAAATAAATCAACTCCAAGCAAAATATCAACATCACTGGGCTTTTCAAAATCTGGATCAGCAATTTCTAATCCTTCTAAATAAGGCCACTGTGACAAATTATTTTTTACACAAGTAGAAGGGGTAGGTCCACAAATTTTAGGGGTAATGATGGCTTCACATCTAAAAAAACTATCTGGGAAGTTCTCAGAACAAATCTCAAGGTTCATGGTTCCATGAGACACATTACAACTCATATTATTTAAACCATGGACTGGTGTACTATTAGGAATAATAGGCAATTTCAATTTGTCAGCACAAGACAAGGATATGAAACTCGCTTCACTTGCTGTATCAAAGAGGGCTCGGCAAGGAACAAGTTCATGTTGGTTATTCAAAATCAGAACCTGAGCGGTAGCAAAAAGAACTGATTTCACTTCAATTGTTTCACTATGGTTTACAATGGTGGATGTACACATGGTACTTCTAGGGGTAGTACTATGGGAGGTGGTGCCAACAGGGTCATTTGGACTCTTTTTCTTTCTAAAACACAAAAGAGTATTGTGACGTCCTGCGCAAAATGAACATGACTCAGTATGAGGACACTGGTTCACAGGGTGGTTTCTAAAACAATTGAAACAAAGGTGTTCCCTTTTTATAAGGGCATGTCGCTGTGAGACTTCCATTTCCAAAAATTTATCACACTTAATAAATGGGTGAAAGCCTTTCTGTTTACAACAGCTGCAATGGTCAACTTGGGTGGTTAAACTATAGGGTGGTTTACTTGTCCTTCTCCCTCCACCCTGGCGATGAGAGGGGGAAACAGACACAGCATCAAAAGAATTGTCCAAAAGACAACAATTTTCAAGAGCACGACAGTTCTGCTCTAGAAAGGTAAACAAACTTTTATAGGTTGGGATCTCTTTGGTGCTATTCTCAACTTCAAATTTCTGCTTAAGAGTGGGATCAATTTTCTGTAGAAGAAGGTTCATTTTAATAAAATCAAGAAGGTCTAAATCATTAAAATTTGAAAGGGCTTCAAGATTTTCACGAAATGTGGACAAAAGTTTTCTTAAGTCCCGAGAGCTATTACTCTTAGCAGTAGGTGCAGAATAAACCGAAGACCAATAGTGGGTTACAAGGCGTCTCTTATTATTGTAAAGACGAACAACTGCATCATATGCGAGCCTATAATTAGATGCTACCAATGGAATATTACGAATAACTGATTGTGCTTCACCTACAAGGGCTGTAGAAAGAGCTTGAAATTTAGCTATATCTGAAAGTTCAACCTTATCATGAACTAAACTATTAAATAAATCAAGAAACTGCATGCCCAAACTGCTTTGTCAAAAAATTAGGCTACCGAAGGACCAAATGGATGGAGTCCCGAAAGAGTGGTCCTTGGTATTTTCCCCAAAAAACGAAAAAATACCCTGAAAAACACCCCTTTGGAAATTTCTATAAAAAAGGTTAATTTTGTGATGTTTTAAATTAGTTTCGCCCACTTTAAGACTTACCAGTTTGTTTTCTGCAGCTTCGCTCGTCTTTATCAGTGATGGTAGGGCCGATCCGGGTTTTCACTCCCGAAAATTGTTTTAAGGTTTTTTTTGTTGCGATGCGTTCTCGGCAAAAGTTTCGACGGAAGTGGTTTTTTTTTCTCTTTCTGGCGCAGGACGGCGCTTTCCAAAAAGTCATAACGTGGTTTTATCGCGATTTTAACAAAAGCTGACAAAAGTCATATGACCAAAAAAGGTTCCAAAAAGGTGCTAAAAATCGCTTTTCCCAAAATAGGATTTGACAACCCAGGTGATTATTAAAAATCTTAACCCCGCATTTTTAATAAACAAAAACAATTTTAAATTAAAAATAAAAACAAACGGTTTCTAGCCAAAGCTTATTTTTAGTCAAACTTACATATTTGCAAATCTATTTTTTTCTACACTTATCGTTTTTTACCGTTAACTGTTTTTACGTCATCATGTATCGTAATCAATTAAAGATCCTGGCTAAAGTATTATATTAAAACAAAGGCAGGTAACAAAGCCTCACCTAATGTCTACTAATACCGTGCCAAAGCAATATATTTTACTGATGGCAAAAATTTAGTTTTGATACATTTTAAGTGTTTTCGTTGGCATTTTATATATCCTTAAATTTTTCCAGTATTTAATGTGCAAAAAAAACTAAAAAATAATAAAATTCTCGATTTTTGCTCCTTTTAAATTACCGGGGCTCCTGCCCCTGCTTTATTAATTATTTTACTGTCTTTGTAGGGGAAAAAGTAGCACAAAAGGTGCACTTCTTATATTCCTGCCCATGCTTATCGAAATTCTCCACTGGATTGTACCAGCACCATTAGTTTAAATAATGTATTTTTGTAATTAATTGAGTCATAGAATACCTATGTTAAACTAATTAAAGCAATTTATTATTTATTTAATGTGTTAAATTACCTAAAAACTATCAACGTTATTTTTTAAATATTTATAAAAAAGGATATGTAATTGGAATAACAGGAAAAAGAGACACACCAAGGACATAAGGTTGTAATACACATTTATTACCAAAATGTTTCTCATTCATTAAAATGGGGAAATTGGACTATTTTCATAGTTACCAACCCAATTAAAATCTTTAAAAATTCAGTCTCATTCATCATACATCTCATTATATCAAAAAATGTATGAGTGAAATATTGTAGGAAATAGACAAAACTGAAAAAAATGTTCTTTAACATGTCAATTAAACTTAGCACTTATGTACCTGGGTTTTCCAATTGAAAAAAAAGCGATAAAGGTGTCAATCAATTTAAGTATGTATATTCAACTATAGGTACTCCGACTTTTGAGTAATCCAGATAAAATAATTTTTTTACCAAAAAAAAACGGATGAATTTAACTACAATAAAATAAAGCAAAATAACAAAACTCGGAATTTTTTTACACGATTGCGTATTTTTTTACACAAATTGTGTGACCGGTTCGGCACCCCTGACAAATTGGGTACAAAAAAATTCATATTCTTATGTATTTAAAATTATGCATTGAAGGGACCTGTAAAGTTAGTTTCCAGTCGTGTATCGTACGTATTTTTTTTAAAACGAACATAAATTCGCAAAAACATACTCCATTTATGTAAATATTTTAAACCGATATAAAATGCCACAAACATACTTTACATGTAAATATTAAAGTACTTACCTAAAGCTAGAGGCCCTGTATGTTGACATATTTAGATAATATCCAAATATGTCAACATACAGGGACTCTACCTAAAGCCAGTAATATAAAATCAGTAGGTTACGTTATAATTGACTATTTCCTAGCTTACGTTTAATATAAAACACTTTATATTTTAAATTAAAAATGTCAAACCCATCAAAATAAACACAAATTAAAAACTGTCAGCAAGCTGTCAATAGAAGTCATGACCACCTCGACTGAAATAGTTACCGTAAAAATAGATTTTCCGGTCTCTTCGGTTCCTGTGTAGACCGGAAAGTTTACTAAAAGAAAATACTTGTAAAATTACACTTGGATTGAAAGCAAAATTGTACGGAAAGTGCTTGTTTTCCGGTCAGTTAAATTTTTAAAAAATAGTTTGGGACTAGGTTTATACAGTACTTTGTAACAGTAAAACAACAAATCAAGTGTAATTTATATTAAGTATCACATATTAAGCTGATTATTGATTTTTACACAATTTCAAATATAAGTTGTGTAAAAATTTTCTAAATTGACGTTTTCCTTTTAGATTGTGTTAAAATAGTAAATAAGCTAAGAAAAGAACAATGTCAATAGTTTTTTTACATATTTGTGTAAAACATTTATACAACTTTAGCTACATAACTGCATATACGTAATATTCCAATACTCCCTGTTACCTATTTACACAATGGTTGGCGTTTGATGCAAACATTCATAAATAAAGGTACGAAAAATGCACAGATACCAAATTTACATAGATAGAGTTTTTGTCAACAGTACGCCGATGATTTGACGTAACGAATACAAGAACAAAATAATATTCATGCGTAAAAGTATAACCAATCAGGACATTTTATCTTAAGGACCGCAAAAAGGACTGTTTGATATTGCTATTTCAAAGATGTTTGCATTCTGCATCGTAAGGTACCGTAGGTATTGTAATAATACGTGCTATATGGAAATAATATGCATATGTCTTATTATGTATATGCATAACTGTAGGAAAAAAATATTGTTTTCCGTGTAACCCTGCTTAGTTAATTTTAATTTTGGCTGATGTTTGGTGTGCCGATTAACCCAATATGTTGAATTTGTCCTCAATCTGTCTTTTCCGCACCTGACGATATAAATGCCCATTGGCATTTCGTGTTGCACTCTTGGCTTGGACGATAAGATCTTATTAGTTATTATACAGAACAAAATAGCGGCTATTTGACATTGTTGAGCGTATATATTTGTTTAACTTTTAATACGATTCTAACGAGAACTGCGCAAGCCATTAACGAAACTGCTTTTGTGTACAGGTTGTCCCATTTTTGATGGTATTGAATGGGAAACTCAGTTATTATAGGGGATTTCACATTACTGTCCTCAAATTTTGAGACACGAAAAAAATGTTAAGCTTTTGTCTAGCCCTTCAAAATTTAAAAATTTGGAATCCTAGAAATCCGTTATTAGTGTAACAGGCGGCTGTGTGACAGTGGTACTGTCATCTCAAGTGGCCAAGGCTTAAATGTTGTGAGCTACCAACTTAGGCTACAACTTATATAAATTATAAAAAGATTAAATGTTATTACTTATTTGTTCTCGAAAGGGAATTTGACGATTCTTGGAGGAAAAGTATGCTATAAACGTTTTTCTCAAATGTAAAAATAATGTAGGAAAATCATACATACCTTTTCAATTTTCTTCCCGAAACTTCACATCATCACTTCTTATATTTATTAATTGAATATCAAATTTTTTGTACTATTAAACTTTTGTATTCAAATATTTACACTTCTTAAACTTTTAGGCTTTATAAACCTTTTGTATATTTGTTGTAAATATATATATTTATCAACATTTTAAACGTTGATTGAATAGGTGAAACTATTCAATCATCTGTTTAATTTACTTAATATTTGAACAAGTTTCCCAACTTGTTTTTATTTTTGTAAATAATTATATTCTCTAATTTTCACTTAAAATTAGAGAAGCTATCTCTCTTAGTTTTTAAATATTTTTGGGTTACATTTTCTACGCTTACAAGCGTTTTTAGAATATTATTTTGATTTACTTTACGCTATATCTTTCCATATTTTAAATTAAAACTTCGCGCGCTTCTTCCAGCAATGAAGGATTTGAGATAAGCGGCTAAATTCGGCCTAGCAGACGAAAACGCCGATTGTCTGAGCGAACAACTCAACCACGCGCCTCGTGCAAGTAAAGTCACCGCACCGCTATTATATTATATTAAAATTGTGGAAACTATTAATTTTACGCTTTAGTTTATTAGATATTAGTGTTTGGAACATTTTGAACTATAGAACAATGGAGAGTCTGGTACTTCGCGTATAATCGGGCTGGCCAGCCAAGTAGCTACGAAAGACATCTAATGGTAAGTCGTTTCTTGATAATTTTTCATTGCTACGCTATTTTTAGTAATTAAGTTTTTAGGCTCTTTTTTCCCTGTCGGAGCCCTGTGGAAAGATACAGTCCCTCTTAACTCCCACACGTTTTTCTCGAGCTATCTCGAGTGGTCCTTCGGTATATTTTATTTTCTACAGAAGGCCTGACCTCACCATTTGGTCCAGGTTCGAGCCTGATAACAGGACCCCGGGAAAAATTAAAGTCTAAATCGCATATCGCATTTTGTTAAAAATAAAATTTTTAATAAATACGCATGACCTTGATCTTTTTGCTGTGCTAACAGTAAAAATAACAAGTAAAAAAGTACCGAACGCGCATTGTTTTCGCGCATTTCCTACCTCTTTTTGGCTTGGCGTCGACTGCACGTAGGAAAAGTTTCCAACACCACGATATTAGAGAGGTAAATGAGACTTGTTTACATTTTTTATCGCCTATTCTCTTTTCTTTTTAAACGCTTTTAATTTTTAAATATTAAAAATTTCGGAAACTAATCGTTCACCTGTTTTAACGGAGTTTTTTAAAAACATTACAATGAGTACGCAACTTAAGAAGTTAGAAGCACTCCGTAATGTGCAACATAATCGCATTAATACTCTTCATAACTTAGCTAATGCTTGCCTAACGGATGATACAAAACAACCGTGTTTACAGGTTCGCCTTATCGACCTTGATGAAATTAAAGAAACATTTTTTATTTATCAAAATCAAATAATAGAGGCTTATTCGGCAAGTCCGGAGAGACTGGAAGAAGAAAATGAACGCCTTACTGAGTTTGACGACAGCTTCTATGATATTAAACGAATTCAAAAACAACTATTTGAGGTGAAAATTGAAGCTCCTCAACCTCAAAACTTAACGCAAATTTCAAATTCATCTGATCCAGACCGCTTTATGGCGTCTTTAATGCCAAGACTGCGCATTGTCGAATTTCATGGCGACATCACTAAGTTTCCAACCTTTCTAGATATGTACAATAGTTCTGTACACAATAATCCTAGTATTCCTACAAACGCTAAATTTAATTTGTTACTGTCCTACCTAAAAGGACCGCCTTTAAACGTAGTTAAACATTTACAAATAACCGACGCTAATTATATAATCGCTTACAATACGCTTCTAAAACGCTATCATAACCCCCGCTTATCGGCTCAAACTTATTGGCGCTCCGTGTATAATTTTCCCGCTCTCAAAGACGACAATCCAGAAACGCTGCGCACGCTGCTTGATGTTTTTTCAGAAAACATTGAGGCTTTAAAAACTCTAAATTACGACACTGATCAATGGTGTTTTCCGCTCGCCAACATTTTACTAGATAAATTGCCTGAGGTACTACTTTCGCGCTTTGAACTAGCTAATTCTAGATCTAATGAAATGCCCACATATCAAGAAATTTATAATTTCCTTGAAAGTCAATGTAATTCGCTATATTCGCTACAATCTAAAAATAGATTTAAAAATAATAAACAGTTTTATAAAAATAACTCCTCGCCTTATTATACAAAAACGCTACTTGGTACGGAAAATACTCATTCTAAAGATAGATGCGCTTTTTGTGATTCTAACACACATTCAATATATTTATGTAACGCATTTAAAGGTAAATCTCCCTACGAACGCTATTCTTACGCTAAAAATAAAAAACTATGTTTAAATTGTTTAAGCTCAATACATTTAACAAATTCTTGTCAAAGTCTACGCTCATGTCGCTATTGCCCTGGTAATCAAAGACATCATTCATTAATTCATTTTGAGCGAAATTATAATTACGCTAATTCTCAAAATCAAAATAGATCACATTTTGATGCTAACGTGAATTTCTCACAAAATCCCTCTAATATTTCTCCCAACGCATCTCTAAGTTGTGCACCACGTGGTTACTTGGCCAGTCAGCAAAGTTTTAGATCCCCGGCTACTGGGTGTCCGCTTCAAAATTACTCTACTCAAAATAATAACAATTTTACTTCGACGTCTTCTAATTCACAAGTACCAATCGCAACTCCTTCGGGTTCTAACCCCACGCATTGTGGTTTTATTTCTGCGCAATCGCAAGTTTTATTGTCAACTATCCTAGTAAAAATTCAAGATGTCCGCGGTCACTTTCAAACAGTTAGAGCCGTTTTAGACAGCGGTTCGCAAAACACTTTCTGTTCTCAAAAATTAGCGCAACAATTGGGCCTTCCCAGACAACCCTTATGTTCAAATATACAGGGGGTTGGAGGCAACTCTCTTACTTCTGATCTAGGATCGATTTTTATTAAAATTTGTAATTTTCAAAAACCAGATATTTTTGTGTCCACGCAAGCGATTATTTTGCAAAAGGTGTGTACTGATTTACCGTCAGTAAAAATAAATACAGAAAATTGGCATTTTATAAAAAATTTACCCTTAGCAGATCCCACTTTTTACAACCCTTCGCCTGTAAATTTACTAATTGGTATGGATCTCTTTCCACTAATTATACAGGGTGAAAAAATCGCTAGCGATGATCCAAATCATCCCTTTGCTATGGGAACTATTTTCGGCTATATTTTGATGGGACAAATAAATCAACCCTTAATTTCTACCCCGCCAATTAATGCTCTTTTTTGTCAAAATGAAAATGACTCGCTTTCGCAATTAATTTCAAAATTTTGGGAAACCGACTGCGTCCCCCAAAAAACTCATTTGAAACCAGAGGATGAAATTTGTGAAAATTATTTTAAACAGAGCGTGTCGCGTAATCAAGACGGCCGGTATACTGTCTCCCTTCCCTTTCGCACATTTGCAAATCCACCGCAGTTTCCTGGAATAAAACAAGTCGCGCTAAATCGGTTCTTATCTTTAGAAAAAAAACTGCTTCGCGATAAAAACTTGTATTGTGAATATTCTAAATTTATGAATGAATATTTGGAATTGGGTCATGTGGACTATGACTCAGAAAAAGAAGACGATTCAGACAGCTATTTTATTCCACATTTCGCTGTTGTTAAAAATGAAGCTATCACTACTAAGACAAGGGTAGTTTTTAACGCGAGTATTACTGACCCTTTTACGCATATTTCGCTTAATCAAGTATTATTATCAGGTCCAAAACTACAAAAAGATATTATTCAAATATTATTACATTTTCGCCTTAACCCTGTGACGCTCACCTGCGATATTCAAAAAATGTATCGGGGTATAAATATCAACCCTGATCATCAAAAATACCAAAAAATATTTTGGCGGTTTAACCCTAATGACAAAGTTTCCGTTTTTAAACTACGAACTGTCACTTACGGAGTGCACTGTTCACCCTATCTCGCTTTACGCACCCTTCAGCACTTAGCGGAGTCCGAATATGATAACTACCCTCACGCTGCTCAAGTTATACTTAACGATACCTATATTGATGACGTCACTACTTCATGTAAAACGGTTCAAGAGGCGTTAAATTTGCAGCATGAGCTTACGGAGTTATTAGGAAACGCTGGCTTGAAATTACACAAATGGTCTAGCAATCGCTCAGAAGTGATCTCTCATTTAGATCCCTCCTTAGTCAACCCCGCAGTTTTATCTCTCGATTCGGATGACGTCACTAAGGTCTTAGGCCTGTGCTGGCATCCTTCCTACGATGAGTTTCGATTTAACATATTACCTAATCAGCAAAGCTGTACTAAAAGGACGCTTCTCTCTTTTTTAGCACGCTGCTATGACCCCCATGGGTATCTTACCCCAGTCACATTCACTTTAAAATATTTGATTCAACAAATTTGGTTACTTGGTATTTCCTGGGACGCCACGCCTACTTTAGAAATAGTTCGTCAGTGGACACTCTATCAATCTGAATTTCAAGTTTTAGAAAAATTTAGTTTACCCCGCCACATTGACATCACCAACGCCGAATCCATCGATCTCTGTGGTTTTTGTGATGCGAGTGAACGAGGGTACGCATGCGTAATATACTTACGTGTCTTACGAAACGCTAAATATCACATATATTTTGTTCTTGCGAAAAGTCGCATCGCTCCACTTAAAAAATTTGTTAGTATTCCGAGAATAGAACTTCTAGCCGCTACTCTTTTATCTGAGGTCTTAAAATACACATATGATATATTCATAAAAAGGTTCACAATAAATAATATTTACGCTTTTTCGGACGCAATGGTTGTTTTACACTGGATAAAATCCCATCCAAGTAAATGGAAAACTTTTGTCGCAAATCGTGTTAGTCTTATCCAAGATAATATTAATCCAGAATGTTGGTTATATACCCCCACATTTCTCAATAGTGCCGATGTAGCCAGCCGCGGCTGCTCGCCGAGTGAGCTTTTAAATCATCCCCTATGGTGGGCCGCCCCTAGTTTTTTACAAGAATCTTTCGATAAATGGCCAACAAAAACCCCGCAAGTCAAAATAAATGACAGTTTAGAGACTGAGGAACGAAAAAATGTTGCTCTGATTTCTTGTGACCGAACAACGGAAAATTTTTTAGATTCGCTTTTAAATAATAAATCCGATTTTTACGCTATTCAACTACTTTTAGCCCGCAGTTTACGATTCATAAATAATTGTAGACTATCCGCAGACGTCAGAAAAAAGACAAATATAGATTATATCGATCTCTTTAACGCTTTAAAATGTTTGGCTAAGCACGAACAACAAAAATACTTTTCTGAAGTAATTCTTAACCTTCAAAACCAGAAAAAATGCATAAAACCCATACAAAAATTGAATCCCTTTTTAGACCAGGATGGTCTTATAAGAGTTGGAGGACGCATTCAACAAGCCATGACTATTTCTTACGGACAAAAACATCCTCTTCTTTTACCCAAGGAAAGTAGACTTTCTTATATTTTTATTGAATATATGCACAAAAAATATTTGCATGTCGGAGTGCAAACAGTCCAATATCTCATTAGTCAAATTTTTTGGATTTTATCTGCCAAACGCTTAATTAAAACGGTTTTATCCAAATGTGTTCGTTGCTTTCGCGTCAAACCGCATTCTTATGAGCAAATCATGGGACAAATTCCGTCCTACCGCTTGATTCCACAAAAGCCTTTTACTTTTAGTGGAGTAGATTTTAGTGGTGCTATACCTATCACTCTCAGTAAACACAGAGGTGTAAAAACACAAAAAGCATATATCTGCCTTTTTATTTGTCTAAATACTAAAGCTTTACATCTCGAGTTAGTGTCAGATCTAACTTCGGACGCTTTTTTAGCTGCGCTACGTCGCTTTGTTGGCCGAAGAGGTTACATAAAAACTCTTTTTTCAGACAATGGCACAAATTTCGTTAAATCCAGCAAAGAATTGCTTGATCTTGCAAGAAATGCTTGCACGCAACAAGCTATCGCCTGGAATTTTATCCCTCCATCAGCTCCCCACTTCGGCGGTCTTTGGGAGTCAGGGATAAAATCAGTAAAAACTCACTTAATTCGTACCATTGGCTCGCAGATTCTGAGTTATGAGGAGTTGTACACGGTTCTTTGTCAAATTGAGGCGATTTTAAATTCTCGCCCCTTGACCCCGCAATCTACCGACTGTAACGATCTACAGGTTTTAACACCGGGACATTTTTTAACACATGGACCTTTAGTTTCTGTTCCTGATGAAGATTTTTCAAGTAAACCTGAGAATCGGTTATCGCGATGGAACTTGGTCCAACGAATACAAGCCGATTTTTGGCGTCGTTGGAGCCAAGAATTTTTACATACCCTTCAAGTACGAAATAAATGGTTGGAACCATGCGCCGAGCCAAAAATAGGTACCGTCGTTCTTATCAAAGACGAGTTATCACCGCCCCTTCAATGGCGGGTAGGTCGCATTATTGAAATTTTTAAAGGGCCTGATGGGCACGCTAGGGTGGCAAATGTTCGTACCGCGTCCGGTATCTTTAAACGACCTTTAGTCAAGCTTTGCCCCCTTCCAATTGATTCAGATTCACCTACCGAAAAATGATGCTCATTTTGGTGGGCCGAATGAACAAGTTTCCCAACTTGTTTTTATTTTTGTAAATAATTATATTCTCTAATTTTCACTTAAAATTAGAGAAGCTATCTCTCTTAGTTTTTAAATATTTTTGGGTTACATTTTCTACGCTTACAAGCGTTTTTAGAATATTATTTTGATTTACTTTACGCTATATCTTTCCATATTTTAAATTAAAACTTCGCGCGCTTCTTCCAGCAATGAAGGATTTCAGATAAGCGGCTAAATTCGGCCTAGCAGACGAAAACGCCGATTGTCTGAGCGAACAACTCAACCACGCGCCTCGTGCAAGTAAAGTCACCGCACCGCTATTATATTATATTAAAATTGTGGAAACTATTAATTTTACGCTTTAGTTTATTAGATATTAGTGTTTGGAACATTTTGAACTATAGAACAATGGAGAGTCTGGTACTTCGCGTATAATCGGGCTGGCCAGCCAAGTAGCTACGAAAGACATCTAATGGTAAGTCGTTTCTTGATAATTTTTCATTGCTACGCTATTTTTAGTAAATAAGTTTTTAGGCTCTTTTTTCCCTGTCGGAGCCCTGTGGAAAGATACAGTCCCTCTTAACTCCCACACGTTTTTCTCGAGCTATCTCGAGTGGTCCTTCGGTATATTTTATTTTCTACAGAAGGCCTGACCTCACCAATATTACTGTTTAGGTTTGGGATATATTGTTGATTAAAAATGCCGATTTTAGGGCAACGAATGGTTTGTATTTTGATGTTAAAAAACCATAAAACAGTTAAACATATTATTTCAAAACACTGGGAACATTAATAGCTTTAAAATTAATAAACTCCAAAAGAAAAGACTAAAATAATTATAAATAATAAAGATAATAGCTTATACAAAGTTAAAGCAATTGATAAATTTCCCCAGTTGAAATAAAACCCCCTTAAGAAGTGTGAACGAAAGCAAACGAACCAAGCGAAGCGCAACTAAAGAGTGTTTGCTCCAACGACTTTCGAAAGTTTCAGTCACTCTGCTCTCTAGGCGTTCTTAGCTTGCCGCTAGCTGATTGGTCTAAAATCTAAGCTTTCTTTAACGGTTTTCTTGTCCAAGACATTCTTGGCCTGCCGTTGCCGTGGTTTAAAACTTAAGCTCTCTCGCATTGGCAAGAAAGACAAGGAGACAAAATACCACCGCAATTCAAAGATACGTGGCTCAAAGGACATATTAGCCGAATACAACTTTTATTAAAATACAGCGAACCTGAAAATATGCCAAAAAACAAGTCGCCGGAGTTGCCATAAATTTTACTTAATCTTAACCTAGTCTTGCATATAATTAATGCTTGTTGATGTCAAAAACAATATTTAATTAAAAATATTTAAAAACTTATAAATGGCAAAAATACCATTTATATTCAAATCCCGTTTTGTTACATTAGGGCAGATATTTTATATCTATTAAAACTTCTCTACAGAAAATTGATCCTGTCGATAAAATGATATTGTCAAATTTTTGATCTGGATTTTTTTTCAATTTTTTTTAAGCTAGGAGTTAATTAAGGACCCAATATGAAGCAAAAAAATAAAAAAAGTCCAGGTTCGTATTTAACTTTTTTTTTGTAAAATGTTGAATACCACTCGTCGGACCAAATATTTGACAGCGTCATTTTATTGATAGGATTAACTGTCTGTAGAAATATCTGCACTAATAACAAATTGAATTCCCTAAGTTCGAGTCATTTTTGAGATTATAGCGCGATTTGGCACCGTTTTGGATTAAATAAATAAAAAAGGGTGCATTTATAAATATTTTATTTGTTTGCGAGTTGCTGGAAATCCTAGTTAGGTCAGTTACTTATGCGGTTATGTGCGAACATCATACCCGCAGTCCCGGGTTTGAAAAATCCAAGTTATTGGCACAAGTATCGGAAATTCTTGTTTCTTGCACAGGAAACCAAACATTAGAGAAAGATAGACCGATATAAGTTAACTTTGCAAAATTATTTTTATCCCTTACAAAGGATACCTACAGGTCAAAACTCCCGATGAACACGTGCCGAGTTGGTGTGGTTGTTGACCTAAATTTTTATCCCTAAATACCACTTTAAAAACCCTGTATATCTATTATACAGGGTTACTTGGGGATGTGATAGGGGAGATGGTAAGGCGTAAACCCTAAAATCAATGATTACACAACCCCTAGATATGCAACCCAACAAACTTAATAACAGCAGCGCATAGATGGCTCTGCCATGTCATCATTGGAACTACATGAATATACGGCAGAGCCATCTGTTATTAAGTTGTGCATATCTAGAGGATGTGTAATCATTGATATGATGTAGTGAGGAGCAAAACTGTTAAGGTCCTCAACCAAATTTGCTAAAAAAAAAATGCAATACCCAAAAATTTTTTAAATTTTATTATTTAGAAGCTGCTTTTTAAAAAAGTAGTTGAAAGCTGTGTGGTCCTAAAAGCCGCTTTCAATAAGCAATTAACTCCTAATATGATGAAGATTCAGTAGCGTTTCAGTCAATTTAACTTCGACTATTTTTGCACGATGCACGATATTTTGTTCACAAGTATTTCTTTTTAATACGATTAGACGTAAATCAATCACACTACATGTGTAATTAACTGCCTTCTAGGTCAATTAGTTGCAACTAGGAAAAACGGAAAACATTTATTTAAAAATCAATTAAAAACGCATAGGAAAAATCAATTAAAATGGCAGGAAACGTAATAGGGTGTTTTGGTAACTAACTTTAATCGCGGTTTTCGTTTACCCTAAATAAAGGTAACTTCAAATCGTTAAGAAAGAGCTTTTCGACATACCAAAAATTTGGCGATAAACATAACCTTTTAATTGACATTTGTTGTTTTTGTGGACCTGCGAACAAAGAAAAGAGAATTTTCGGCTATACAAAACGAAGTTTCTAATTTACAAATCACTACCAATATTGGTTGGTTGGCTCTTTACCGGTAAAGGTAATTTGTACTACTACTACTATGTCGGTTTAGAACGTTTTTCTACGTTGTCCGACGCCTATTCTCCACCTCTTTCGATCCTGACAATCATCCTCTGTCAGATTCTTTTGACTCATTGATCTTTGGATTGGCTGTTGCCATTCTAGTTTAGGACGCTCTCTTTTTCTGCTCCCTATTGGTTGCCATTCTAGGACCTGCTTTGGTAATCTTTCGTCGTTCATCCGTTGTACATGGCCGTACCATATCAGTTGCCTTTTAGTGATGTCATCCGTTATGCTTCCCTCGATTCCCATTCTTTCTTTTATGATCTCATTTTCTTATGTAAGGTAATTTGTATCTGGCGCTAATTAACGCCTTCCGTAACGTTTAATAAAAATAACAGCGTTGTCATTCTTCTGCGCCCGCGTAGAATAAAGGGATGGGCAGCTGAAAAGCCGGACAAAAACACGCTAATATCACTCAATCTTTTGAATAAAATCCTGATAAAAAAGCTAATGCACAAATGTAGGAACTGTCAAATTATTTAGGGACACTAGTCAAAACTTTTTTGTTGCGCCGTCTGTCTGTCTGTCTGTCTGTCTTTATGTCTGTATGTCTGTCTGTCTGTAACGACCAACGCGCATAACTCAAAAACCGCTTGGCCGATTTTAATGAAATTTAGTACCTAGGCTGCGTCTTGGGTCGAGATGGTCCCATTTAAAAATGAACAAAATCCACCGAACACAAACCAAATAAAAGGGTGGGGGTAGCTTTCGAAAGCTAGAGTTTATGTGAAAATATGGCGTGTGTGATATCAAACGAAAGGTAATTGAGTATGCAGTTAAACAAAATACATTTTAATTTATTTTTAAAAAAGGGTGGGGGTATATTTTAAACATTAGAGTTTAAGTGAAAATATGGCGTGTGTGATATCAAACGAAAGGTAATTGAGTCCGGAGTTTAACAAAATACGTTTTAATTTTTTGTTTTTTTAAGGGTGGGGGTAGATTTCAAAAATTTGAGTTTAAGCCAAAACATGGCTTGTGTGGTATCAAACAAAAGGTAATTTAGTCTGGAGTTGAATAAAATATATTTCAGTTTTTAGTTATAATATCTCACACGTACACTATAACTATAGTACCTAGTGTGAGCTTAGGGGCCCATATATTGGCAGAGTATTTTACTATATTAACCGGAATAAATAGTGCCTTTTTTTTCTTAATTGAAAATAAACGACGAAAGTTTTAAATTCGACTTTGGTATTTCAATTTTGAAGGATCAACTGTCAGGTTTCAACGTGAATGTGTCAAAATAGTGCCTGGCACAATTATAGCCTGGCTGTATTTCAATAATTCTCTAGTGTCTACCCCAAAATCCAATACCCTAGAACCATTGGCAGAATAGCTGTTATAAACATTGACCTTGACTAGTGTCCCTAAATAATTTGACAGTTCTTATATTTGTGGATTACCTTTTTTATCAGGATTTTATTCAAAAGATTGAGTGATTAATTCCTTCATATCACGTTGATCATTTATTTGAATACAAATTTATTTAACTTACATTTAAATGTTAAATTATTTAGGGACACAAATTCCTTACATCTTGATCTAGTGACCTAATTTAACACAGGTTTTAGGGCTTATGGATATGGGATTTTAAGGTTATGGGGTTTTGGTATTAGTGGGATATTTTTGTTGTAGTTAATTAAATATTTAAGCTTAGCTTTGTCAATAAGACTGTCTATTCTTAGACAATAAAGCATGTTTGAAGTTAAACTATGTATATGGTTTTGTTTGGGGTCTTATTAAATTGAACAGTAACATCTTGTGAAGCTGTGCCTAGTCGTAGTTATGCAAAACAGTGGTGTTCATAATATGTCGGTACATATATGCTTAACTTATTTATGTGAATTTCACTAAAATAAAACAAACTCGTAAACGATCAAAACAAATTCTTTGAATAAAATGCTTCGTCTATTACAAAGAAAAGCTGTTGACAAAGGAGCTATTTTAAGGTGTTACAAAAGCTGCTACGAATTGGTTTCTAATAACCATAAAATCACAATAACATGTATGACAAGGAAGATCACAGAAGAAAAGGTCTCCGATACCGACAAACACCGATTGCTGTCATCAATATTATGTGGTGGGCGTGCATGTTTTAAAATTAATATTTATTTCTTTTTCTAGAACAGGTTGTTTATCAGAACATTACTTAACCAAAGAAGTAGATCCCAAATCATATAGAGACATAGAAAGAAGATTCTTCTAGAATTTACCATCTAGGTTTTCAAGAAAGGGATTGGTGGTTCTTCTCTGGTTTTCTATCTATTTCGCCTTCTTTAATCCATCTTTGGACATAGGCCTCCCCAATTTCTTCCACTCTTCTCTGTCTGTCGCCGTGTTTATCCATCTAGTTCCCGCATGTTTCTTCAAATCGTCCGTCATCTCATTTGGGGTGTTCCCCTACTATTTTTTATTTTCCCAAGGTCCCCAATTTATAATACATTTGTTCCATCGATCGTCTTTCTGTCTGATATTCCGACCAGCAAATTTTTATTTTAATTTTGTTACTTCTCCTCTGACATCTCTTACTTTTGTTTTATTTCTTATCCATTCATTCCTTTTTCTATCTGTTAGATTTTCATGTAACATTTATGTTTCCATTGATCTTTGGGCTTTTGCTACCTTATTCATGTTTTGTAATTATCCAGGTGTGTGATCCATAGGTAAGTACAGGAAGGGTACATTGGTTATACACTTTCGTTTTGAGGTACTGAGGATATTTTTTATTTTTTAATATGTAGCTTAATTAACCGAATGCTGCCCAGGCCAATCCTACTCATCTCTTGATTTCAGCTGTTTGGTTTTCTTTTTTTAGTTTAATAATAATTTGTCCCAGGTATTCCTCTACTTGTTCTATTTTCTTTTAGTTTATTCTGATCGATCTAATCTTTGTTTTTTATGATTTTAATTTTAGTGTAGTTCATACTCAAGCCTATATTTTTAGCTTCTGTATCCAGTTCTTCCAGCATTTTTATCAGTTCTTCTTTCTTGTCTGTTATTAAGACGATATGAGCATATGTTACTTTATAAAAACATCTTCTAGGGCCTGGTTAAATAGTTTAGGGGATACTTCCTGACACCTCTTCTTATGGGATTGGCTTGGTTCCCTCATGGATTTTGATTGATGTTATTGCTCTGCTATATGTATTGGCTATTAAGTCGGTGTATCTGTGATCTATTCGGCTATTAATTAAAGATGCTTTTACTGCCCAGTGCTCAATGCTGTCGAAAGCTTTTTCGACTTTTTCTCTGGTTTTACTTATCAGAAAAGAGTCACCATTATTTCGACTTCATTCTCCTTTAATAACACTTTTTCAAGCGCAGTAGACCGTTCGCTTACTAGTTCTCTTCGTTTGAATCCAAGAAACAAACAGAGAACGCTTAAGCAAGAAACGTCGAAAAATCATGCATTTTCATTGTTCTTTTAACCAAAGATAACCTCCTTCCGGAGCAGGATTTTTTGAAGTTTCTTGGTTACGCGCTCTCTGTTCGATTCTCGAATTTAAACGAGGAGAACTAATAACCGAACGGTCCATGGTTTGAAAAGGTCTATAAACATTCACGTCAATTATTTGGTTAATAAAGCTTGCGCTTTTGCCGCACTAGGGAAAGCCTGGAATCTTAATGATCAGTTTCGATGTTTGACAGTTTTTTGCGTTTTGATATGCTTACCGGTATTTCCAATTATCTATGAAATTGGAAGCTTTTTCTAGTAAGGCAAACGACAACTCTATGCCACTAAGGCTGGTTTTCTTTGACCATTTTGCTTTAAATGATTAAAAGAAGGGTTCATTTACATTTGAAGAGCACAGGGAAAAACGTGCAAAGTCACTCTTAGTTAGTTTGGAGATATAACATTTTGAAAGTTTAAAACTGGCACGTTCTTTCCCTGTTGGCCAAATGAATTATTAGTAATATCTTGTGACACGGCCTGTGTTTTTCCAGTTTAAATATTCCATATAATAATACACATCTTAAGACATCATTTGGCATATATAACCCACTTTCTTAGAAAAAATGACTTTGCACGTTTTTTCCCTGTGCTCTTCATTTGCAAATAGTAAATATTATCACAAAGAAAGAACTTACTTTGTGATATTGTTGTTTGTAAGGACCAGGGAATCTTGGGATTATATATCGGGTGGGCAAAGAAAAAACCGGACAATTTGTTTTTAATTATAACTTTTGAACTATACCATATTGATTTTAATGGAACAAACTGCACTTGGCAGATAATTAATCAGAGTTTTGAATAAATATTTGTTTTTGTCCGCTATTTCAAAATCCAAGATGGCGGACAAAATAAAATTGTACCCTTTAAAGATGCTCGTTTATTCTTGTGTTGCGAACATGTTTTAATAATTTTTTTAATCTCTAAAAAAGTAGCATTCTTGCCACGCACAACAAGGTACGAATCAGCAAAATCGGTTCAGTGGTTCTAAGAAAAAATATTTTTGTTTTAACCATTGTTTTGAATATTATACGATTGCCTTGCCAATCATATCTGCATTTATTTCCGTATAAATTCATTACTACTGAACCGATTTTGATGAAATAAAAAACATCCTGGTGAGAATTGATTGCTTTTTAAAGATCATGATCAAAATTTATTAACATCTTAAAATTTTAGATGTTGGACAGAATCATAATTGATTCTTCAAATTGGCGTGGTTAGTCTTATTTTCTGAAAATGTTTTAGTTTTTTTTTTTAAATTTATAGAAAAGCACACAATCCTCCGCACAACAAGGTATCAATTAGTAAAATCGGTTTGGTGGTCCTCAAAAAAATCTATTTTTGTTTCAGCCTTTGTTTTATAGATTATACGATTGCATTGCCAATCCTGTCTGCATTAATTTTTTATAAACTCATTATTAATGAACTGATCTTAGTGAAATAAAAAAAAATCATAGTGAGAATTGATTGCATTTTAAAGTTTATAATCGAAACTTGCCGTCATCTGAGAAGTTTGGATGTCAGAAATAATCATACTTGACCCTTCAAAGAGGCACGTTTATTCTTATTTTCAAAAAATGTTTTAGTTTTTTTTCTTAATTTATAGAAGAGCACTTAATTAATTTTTATCCCTTTATGGGGGAGAAAAGTAATGGTTTTTTATAAATTAAAAAAAAACTAAAACATTTTTGAAAAATAAGATTAAGCACGCCATTTTGAAGAATCAAGTATGATTCTGTCCGACATCTTAAATTCTAAGATGGCGGTAAATTTCGATTATATCGATTTTTTTTATTTCACCAAAATTGGTTTAGTAATAACGAATTTATAAGGAAATGAATGCAGACAGAATTGGCCATGCAATTGTATAATCTGTAAAACAATGATTGAAACAAAAATAGATTTTTTGAGAACCACCACACCGATCTTACTAATTTGCAACTCGTTGTGTGGGGAAAAAGTAGTGCTTTTCCATAAATTAAAAAAAAACTGAAACATTTTCGGAAGCTAAGAATAAACACTCCATTTTGAAGAATCAAGTATGATTCTGTCCGTCATCTTAAATTTGAATATGGTGATAAACTTTGATCATGATCTTTAAAAAGTAATCAATTCTCACCAGGATGTTTTTTATTTCATTATGATCGGTTCAGTAGTAATGAATTTATAAGGAAATACATGCAGACATGGTTGGGAAGGCAATCATATAATATGCAAAACAATGGTTGAAACAAAAATATTTTTTTTAGAACCACTAAACCGATTTAAAAAATAATTCAAACATGTTCGCAACACGAGAATAAACGAGCATCTTTGAAGGGTACATTTTAATTTCATCCGCCATCTTGGATTTTGAGATGGTGGACAAAAAAATACATTCAGTCAAAACTCTGATTAATTCTCTGCCAAGTGCAGTTTGTCCCATTAAAATCGATTGTACTGTACAAAAGTTATAATGAAACAAAAATTGTCCGGTTTTTTTTGGCCCACCTATGGTCCGGCCCGGATAAAATGAGGCGCAAAAGAGATGGCTTGAATTAGCGCTATCTTTCTCTGTCCAGTGGCGTGCTATAACCTCTGACCAACGCATGCCGGGTGGGTATGAACGAAACAAGAAAAGGAAGGATGATTCGACATTGCATTGTTGTCAAATTTACCTGAATTTGTATCCCTAAAAATTTTGGTTGAGACAATAGGGACTTATTGGAATAAAACCTGACTTTATTTTAGAGTCGACTTTATTCTGACACATTCACACAGAAAACTAACAGCTGACCTCTCAAAATTAACAGACCAAAGCCAAATTTAATAATACAGTCGCTAACTTCCATTTAATAAATGCCGACACTAATAAATCCGGTTTTTAAATACACAAAGGCCGAATTTTGAAGCAAAGCAGCTGGTTTTCATATGTAAATATGTCACCATAGGGTCGATTTTAAAATAAGGTCAGGTTTTATTCCAATAGGTGTCTAATATTGATGAATCCAAGTACGTATCAACTTTAAGTATCTAAAGTTTTTACCTTTTTTCTGGTTCTGTTTTATTCAGATAAAAATACAAATATGTAATATGAATGTAAAACTCAGTTATACAGGTTTTTGTTTTAAAACCAAAAAGTGTTTTCTATAATTTCTGGTTTTATTTTGTTTTGTTTCGTTTTATTTAGTTTTATTCTTATTTAAATCCTGTATGAACTCAGCATTACGCTCGATTTTATTTTATTTTTTCTTTTTCTTGTTTTCGTTCGCTTTGATGTATATATCAGCATGCAATCTTCAAGTGTACTTGGCACTGTATCAATTAAAATATTACAGTATGGATTATTTTCCGGTTTTTGATCTTCGTTTCTTCGTTAAATTTTGATATCTTTCTAATTTTTGCTTCTGATAATACAATGCCTTCATTTACTGTGGTAGGCTGGCTTGTTTGATTGGAAGAAGATTAAGAGAAAAAAAGTTTTTTTTTCATTTGCGGTTGAGATGGACCTAAAAAATCATACAAAAAGGATTATAAAGTTTATTAAAACCTATTGTGACCAGCAAAAAATAGTCGTAAAAGTTACAGTGATTGGGGTAGCCAAAGGCAAGTGTTATAACCTATTTCATTGTTAACAAAGGTTGATGAATTCTTAAACACACTCTTACTTTAAGTAATGCTTTTATAAATGTAATTAGTGCCATTTGATACCGATATTAGGAACATTTTGGGTCGCGTATTTTACACTTTGTTACCTAGTGTTATTACCAAGTCTGCGCATTAGCAGCTTCTCGCTCCTTTTTTGTTTTTTACGGTAACGGCGCCCGGTACTTACGGTGGCCGTCCTTTAATGTTATCGTTATTTTTTAAGGTTAGTTTTTAATTGTTTTTTTTTTAATGCAGTCGAATTTTTTACTAAAATTTGTTAGTTTGGTTTGTAAAAAGCCATAAATCTAATAAAAATAAATCAACAAATATAAATAAACAAAAAGTTGAAGGAGTGTGAAACTACTAAATTAACGTTTGTGTTATGCTTATCTTTACTGTTCCAAAATCTATCTTTTTTGCCCTGAATGTTACTGTTATTCTTAGTAACAATAACGGTAACAGCTGTCAACTTTTCTGTTATTTTAACTGACTCAAAATTTCCCTATTATCACCCTGGAAGAGTCTCTAAATTCATCGTGTTTTTGTCATCGATAACATCCATCCACAAATGACAAGTGACATCCATCCGATATTCATCGATGGTGTGCTGATGAGCCATCGGAAAATAAAAAGCAATCTGTTGAAATCATATGAAATCAAACCCGCACCTATTTTTTTTTTCTAATTTTTTGTTTTTCAACTATCATCAATTCTAGAGTCCCTGTATGTTGACATATTTGGATATATAATATGTCAACATACAGGGACTCTAATCAATTCTAATTAAGGAGATTTCCTAAGATTCTGATTATTTGCTTTTATTCCTATTATAAATCAAATTAAGAAAAAAAATCACGGATCGCCAAGTGTACTGTACAGAAAAATATACAGCTAATTCGAATGACAATCATTGGTGGAATCCATCGGGACTACCTGAACCTGATGGATTTCACAGATTTTTCTCATCGGTGAATTTAGAGGCTCCCCCAAAAAAATCACACATCCCCACGTGTTCGGTGCAGAAAAATTTATATGCTGATTCGAATGACAAATGACATTCATCAGGAATTTCTCACCGACTCCCAGAGTCGGTGACTTTGGGTGGCATCGATTGGTGGATTGATGGTATCCATCGGAAGTACAAAACCTGATGGGTTTCACCGATGCATTTAGGAACTCGAACTGATCGGTGAATTATAATTATAACAATTTTATTTTGCTTTTGCTGGCTGAAATACCATTAGAAGAACTTTACAACTTTAGGCGAATTGCGATTTTATTAAAATTTTCTTATCTAGATTCTTTATGAATAAAAACAAAACAGCGATATAAAAATATGTAGGTACTTCTAAAAGCCCTTGTCCAAGGATTAACATGCTAGTTTAAATAATAATGTTTCGAACGTTGATAAGACAAGCCAGATAAGAGGATTATATGACAGTTACGTTAAGTTTGCTTGTACAAACTCTATGAATATAGGTATGAAATTAACAAGTTTATGATGTCCGTGTGCCTATGTACTTAAGTTATTTAAAATCTTTACCGTAGGCCGGTAAAGAAAAGGAATGTTTTTATGATTATTCCGATGTGGAATCACACTTGTACAACTTTTTCGACTCATGGTCACAAGAGTTCTGTGAATTACAAGAACAAAGTGCTGGCTTTCACTAGAGAGTAACTTTGTGCCTAGAAGTTCAGAAGAGCTACCCAATCGGAGAGCAGTCTACTGTGTTTCAAGCAGAAGTGTACTCTATAATAATGGAACAGGGACAGATTGCAGATAGATCGGAGAATTCGTAGACCGAACAAAAGCAACCAGACTTAAATGGTTGCTGGGATAAAAAGACGCTGTTTGTAACTGGACATAACCAGTTGAGAGAGCATATGAGACGTATAGGTACCGAAAACGACTCTACCTGTCCAATCTGTGGCCAGGAATAAGTGACATCAACGCACGTCGCGGCAGAATGTGAGGCCCACGCAAGGATCATACAGCAGACACACGGGACACCAACTCTGAGTGAGGAAGAGCTCCGGTGACATACTGGACTTTGTAAAGAGAACAGGAAGGCCCAATGAGCTACCTAGGCATCTAATGAAGGTGCAGAGAGTAGGTTAAGGAGAATGCATCAAAGCAGGACAAAAAGAGTCTATTCTGGCCCACTTGCCGGTCCTGCAGGTCACCCACTACTACGACTACTATTTGACTCCATTTCTCTTTAAAGATTTCTGCTTCCAATAAACGTAAAATGAATGTTAAGGTATCCCAGTGACTTGTAGTTTTAAAAATACTATTTGATAAGATTAAAAACAATTCCAGATTTATGAAATTTGGCGTTTCTTCTTATTACAGTTGCTTTAAAAATTAAAGCAATAAAGATTGGTCTATAAATAAAACAGTCGCATTCAGAAATGCGGCTCTTGCTTACCGCGAGTAGTTAGTTTCATATCTACAAAATATCTGAAATTGTTATTATGCCGGCAAAGTCGGGTTATATAAGTCAACTTTGCTTGACTACGTTCTCATTCGGTTCTATGTTTAACAAAATGTTACTGTTGTATTTAGAATATTCTCTTTTACACTTTGTTACTATTCTTAATTGAAATAACTCCTTCAAAAGAAGATCTAAGAATGCATTGCTTTACTTTCGATGCCGATGTAGAAATTGTGTCTGTAATTAATGAGCCACCAAATTTTAATTTATCATCTTATCGTCCTGTGAGGTAATCTCATCGCCTTGGGGGTTATCCTTTTAGCTATATTTTGGTTTGGATCAGGATAGAAGTAAGACGAATATAAAGGAGTCCTTGAAAGAAGATGAAGCATGTTTGCCTCTTCTTTCTACATATCTAGTAGAAATTTAACATAAATCTTAAACTGTCATGTTTATTTTTTATCTAACTGAGTAAAGAAACCTAATGGAGGGACATGAAGGTTTATAAGAAGAGGTGAAGGAAATGCTGAATATCTCGAAACTCCAATGTCGTCCATACATCCATGGATTTCAATGGGAAACTCTAAGACATTCAAAACAGAAATTGGTGTATAAAAAGATTATATTAATTATCAACTAAAGTATTTTTACTTAAATGATATGTGAAGCTAAACCATATTCTGTTTGCTTTGTTATTTACTTAAAACCTTTTAGTAAACCTTATCGCTCTGAGCGTGATCTTGTCTTTAAACTTCATTTTGACTTCGATTAAAAGAGTTGTATGAAGAATGTTACTGAGTCTTTGGAAGAAGATGAAGCAAGTGCGCCTCTGCAACAAATTTTAACATATATTTTATACTCCTACGTTTATTTCTTGATTTAACTGAAATTTAAATTCAAATAAAGTTGATTGCTCCAAAAATAAATCTAAATTTCATCTTGCTTTTCACCTGGGCCAAGAGAACTAAGGGAAGGCAGACAAGTTTCTGAGAGGAGATGGAGCAAATGCTGAATATCTGAAAACTCTAGACATTCAGAAAAGAAATTGATGTGACAAAATAGAAAGTAGAAGTAAGAGAAATGTAAAGGAGTCTTTGGTGAGGAACAAGGTGAACCAAGTTATCCTCTCCTTTTTGCTAGCCAAATAAAATTTAAAATACTTAAATTTTACGTAGAAATAGATCTTAAACTGTCACGTTAATATGTTTTCTAAGTAAAATTCAGATCTATCTAACTAAAACTTAAATCTAGTTCAGTTTACTTTGAAAAAAAAATAGGACAACAAGTCTTTGAAAGGAGGTGAAGCCAATGCTGAGAATCTGAAAATTCTAACACAAAACTAAAAGTTTTTTTATTTGTCTTTCTTCGCCTGTCGCTTTTAATTTTGATTAAAAAGGGAGGAAGTCTCTTGATTGAAGTTTTTATTTTTAAACGTATTTGCATTATAAAAACAATTTCAAGAAAACATTGGCAGCAAAACCTACAGAAACTAAAACCGACATCAATCCTCAATAGAAACCGAGCACCATAACCAAACTCGCGCATGCTCTCATCGAGTACAGGTGAGCAGTTGTCCGCGAATCGCTTACGCGGTTGGTTTATGTTGTTTTTACTCGAACTTGTTAAAAATTCTAACCCTAATAATCGGACAACAAAAACAAAGGAAACTACCGCGCATATTGTCCACGCTGCGGTATCGTAGGGTGCCATTAACGATTTTGACAGTGTTGTGTCGGTAGATAGCATCAAAGAATCTAGTGACCGTGGTAGTAAAGTTGACCGAATTGTTTTCAACGCGCGCGACGCGCACGAGAGAAATGTGAATACAGTTATGTAGGCCGGATGATACATTGAACTTTCAGGTTAGGATTTATTATCTTGCGATGAAAATTATTTTATTGGTTATTAAAATTTATACATTATGGAATGTTAGAATAATTTTGATGCTACAATGTTAACATTGTACTCTTTTGAGAAGATTTGAAGAGAATTTAATTAATTAATTATTTGAGTCAGAATTTTTTAAGTCAGCTTTTAAAGCTCTATAAAGCAGCTACTTTTAAAATTGCTTTGAAGTTGATGATGTTTCTATGATTACCGACGTTTTTAGAAGGTTATCTTGAAGGTTTAGGAATAATTTTGTATAATAAGGACGTGTAATTTTTAAGTATATTTATCTTAAACATTATAACATTATGACTATTTAAATTATGTTTATTCTTGGCAATGATATGTTTTTAGTTAAAAGGTATGTCAATAGGAATTACTACGTTAATTTGTTTATTTGTGTCATCTACATCTAAATTATATGTTGTATGTAATGTGTTGTTGTTTACTTCTTGTATTTATTTGTATTCAGTATATAGTTAGATGCTCCTAAGTACTTTTTTAATATGTTTTTGTAAGGATAAGTCTTTTTGTCCTTTTTTCCTGTTTGTATTTTTAAACATAAAAAATTAATAATAATAAAAAATAATAAATTAAAAAAAAATTAGTTTAGCGAAATCAAAACTTACAAAGTCGGAGTTTTGACTTAAAAAAGTGTAAATAAAACAATTGTTTCTAGGTCTCTTTTTTATGTTTTTTGTTATGTTTATAGATTTTTCATTTGCAGAATATATTTGCATAAAACTGAATAGTTTTTTTTAATTATGTATGATTTTCTTTACGCTCTGTTTCACATTTATTACTATCATCATTTAATTTTTTGCAGCATCATCTATTATTATTATTATTATTTGTATTAGAAATTTATTTTGTATAAAATGCAATTAGCATTTTTGGGTGATTGTCACGAAATGTTTTAATAACTGTCTTTATTACATGATGCTTTATTTTCATAAATTTTTCATTAAAGTTTTTGTTTTTTAAACACCCTTCTTTTCTTACCTTTCTAAAGAAAATCAAATTTATAAAACAAGGTACCTGTAACCGAGACATAGTGCATACTAATAGCAAAGTAAAGAAAAATTATGGTTTAAAAAAATTAAATTTACGGACTTTGATGACCCATTTATTAAAATGTAAACTAGAATTTGCTTCAAGGATTTGAAAATTGATATTATACGGAGTTTTAAAAGTTTAATTATTATATGTCCACTAAACTTGTAGTAAGGTAAAATGGGGTATTACCGGCTCATGCAAAATCGTGGGGTAATGCCGGCTCAAAAAGGTACATCAACTTGGCGGCTGATTTATTCATATTTGGCGCGAAAAATATTTATAACCGTTGCCAGTCTATTATTGGACTATTATTTGCCAATCAAATTAACGCATAAAAGTGGGGATGTCGGCAAGCGTCAGTGTAGGCGGCAGTCTGGAAGTTTCCACTAAAGGAAAAGGTGCGTTTTCAGGCTAATTTGCTCCTTTTTTGGTAAGGGATTTGACTTCATACCTTAAGGTATTCTGAGCAATAACTTTTAGAATTTAGGTTTTTTTATATTTTTTTTTTAATTTAGGTTGATTGATATATGTCTGTTTACAATAAATTTCACAATTTATAATTGTTTTTTTAGAAAAAGTGCTGAAAATCGCAAATATAAAATGGGCCGGTATTAGACCAATATTTGGAAGTCCGATCTAATTGCGGCTTATTGAGCCGGAAATGCAAAAAATCGCAATTATTTTAAATCACATTTATTTTATTTTTAAGAAAGAAAAAAAAACTTTGTTTTGGAACTTTTATCCAATATACCTTAAAAAATTTGTTAAACTATTTCCGGCCCACAAAATTTTTGACAGAAATAATACCCTTTTTATTACCTAATTAAAAAGAGTTATTACAAAAAAAAAGGGTCAAAGCAAAGTCTTCTTAATGGAACCAGTTTTTTAATAACTCCTAGATTTAAGGCACTTTTAAAATACTTTTGATTTTTTTTTTAATTAAAGGTCTATTAAATGTATTTTTACTATTTAGTAATATATATTTTCTAGACAATTGGTAAAAAAGGCAAAATTAAAATAGGCCGGTAATAGATTAATATTTGGGACCTCGATCTAACCGGCCGGAAAATTACTGTTATTGTTTAATTTATATTTTTTCATATATATATATATATATATATATATATATATATATATTTATCGGTTTCACAACGTTCTACGTCTTCCGATACCCAATCTCCACTCGTTTCTGTTTGCCCATAATTCATCATCTAGGCCTCTTATTCTTATTTCACTATCTATTCCTTCTCTCCAGCTTCTCCTTGGTCTTCCTCGTTTTCTTCGGCCAGTTGGTTTCCATTGTAATATTTGTTTAGGTAGTCTTCCATCATCCATTCTTTGTACATGTCCGTACCACCACACCAGTTGTTTTGCTCTTATATCATCCACTAGAGTACGTTCACCCACTGTCATAATTTCTCTTATTCTTTGATTGGTAACTCTTTCTCTTTTTGATTTCCCTGCTGCTCTTCTCCAATAGTCCATCTCCGTAGCGGAAAGCATTTTTCTGTTCTATCTTTGATTGGCCATACTTCTGAGCCGTATGTAATAATACTTTTTACAATGGTGTTATATATAAGCTTTTTGTTATGTTTTGATATACTTTGGTCCCAAATTATTCCATTTAATAAAGTTATTGCTTTTCTTCCTTGTACGTTTCTATCTTTTATAGCTTTGTCTAGTGTTCCGTCAGCTGTAATTTTTAGACCCAAGTATTTATACTCATCACAGGACTGAATTCGCTGCCCAGTATTTAAGATTAGATCCTGTTTCGTTCCACCAATACACATATACTCTGTCTTATTGATATTAACCTCTAGTCCCCACTTATTGTACTCGTCTATTAGTTTTCGTGTCATATATTCGAGGTCGTCATAATCCTGAGCCACCACTATCTGATCATCGGCGAAACATAAAGTATACAAGGTGGTTTCATTCAACGGAATTCCCATGTTATGGCATTTTTTCTTCCAGACTTTAAGGACCTGTTCCAAATATATCTTGAAGAGCGTAGGCGAGATACAGCAACCTTGTTTAAGACCTTTATTTACTTGAAAGCCTTTGGTTAGTTTTGCTTTTATTTTAACTTTTGCCTTACTATTGCGGTATAACTCTTTGATGGCCTTAATTAGTTGTACGCTTATGTTTGTCTTTTCCAACGCTTTCCAAAGTAGATTTAGTGGTATACTATCATATGCCTTCTGCAAATCTACGTAAAGCAGATGGAGCTCTTGTCCGTATGCCATTTTCTTTTCAATAACTTGGGTTATACAAAAGAGATGATCTGAAGTCGATCTACCCGCCCTGAAACCAGCTTGTTCTGCCTCCATATCTTTATATTCGCTCTCCACTTTATTTCTTATTATTTTGCCATATATTCTGCTTAACGTACTAGTTACAGATATACCTCTATAATTGTCACATATATCTTTCCTTCCTTTTTTGTGTATTGTGGATATATATGACGTTTTCCACTCAGTTGGTACTACAGCTCCATTTAAATATCTTTGGAAAAGATTCCGTAATCTACAAAACAATTCTTCAGTGCCATATTTAATAAGTTCAGCTGGGATATTTCCGGGTCCGGCAGATTTACCGCTTTTTAAGGTTTTGCACACGTTTTTGACCTCAGATATTGTGAGGGGTACTGGAGATCCCATCGTTCTAATGATATTGTCTCTTTCGTCTTCCTTGAATTCTGCTCTATCTTCAGTTAAAAGTTTTTTAAAATGCTCATCCCATTCTTTGTCTGGTATTGGTGAAATAATATCTCTGCATGTTTCTTTTTTGATCGATCTTCTAGTTTTCCAGCTTTCGGTACTTCTCCTACCTCCTAAGTAAGAATCTATTTTCTGGCACTTTTGCATCCATGATTGATTCTTCTTATCACTGATCATTCTTCTCACCTTTGATTGCGCGATTTTGTATTCTTCTCTGCTTCTATCTGTCTTTTGGGATAAGTACGTGTGATATAATTTCCTTTTTTCCTCTATTTCACTTTCAATCTCAGCATCCCACCAGTATGGTTTTGTTCTTTTAGGAGTTTCTTCCACTAATCCTAGTGCTTCTTTTGCAGCTTGATGGATGCTTAATGTGATACATTCGTATTCCTCATCTGGGGTTTCACCTGAACTTGAATTAAGTTTTTCGTTCAGTCTCTTTTTGTATAAGTTTTTTACGCTGTCATGTTCTAGGCTTAGTAGATTATATTGACAGTGATCAATTTCCTCATTCACTGTATCATCAAGATTTTGTTGATGGAGGCTTCGGCCTTGATAAGGAAAGAGAATTTTGGTCTCCAGAAAATAGTGATCACTTCCGCATGTTGATCCACGCTTTGTTCTGACATCTTGAATTTTTAGTTTTGTCTTTTGTTTAGTGTAAGATAATCAATGACGGATTTCAGGTTTTGTGAGGGTTTGGTCCAGGTATATTTGTGTATTTTCTTATGTTGGAAAAAACCGTTTTGGATTTTTAGGTCTAATTGCTCACATACTGTGATAAGCCGGTTTCCATTATCATTAACAACATCTTCTCCATATTGGCCAACTGTCAGATCATTTACTCTGTTACGTGTTCTACTATTTAAATCTCCCAATATTACAATTTCTCTAGATGTACTTACTGCTGATATTTCATTGTGGATTTCTTCAAAAAAATTGTCTTTCACGGCTACATTTGCATCGTCATTATACGCATAGATTCCAAAAATCGTAAGTCTCATTCCTTTTATTGTTATATTCATTCTTATTAGCCGTTCATTTACTGCTTCCCAGTTGGTGATATATTTTCTAAATCTTTTGTTGACCAAAATAGATACTCCTTGTTGCGCATGTTTTTCTTTTGCCACTCCGCTATAGAAATGGTCATACTGTCCTAGGTTTTCAGATCCTTTTCCTTTCTTCTTCGTTTCTGTTAGTACAGCAAGGTCAACCTTCATTCTGCTGCACTCATGGACTATATCATTCACTTTTCGACTTATTCCTTGTACGTTCCATGTACCAAAAATCATATTCCTGTTTCTTTGCTTGGTTCGTCTTAGGTTTTTCATTTCTTTCCGAGGCGTTTGATTGGGTTTTTTAACAGTGTACGTTTTTCCCGGGTATCAGAGAGTTAGTCTAATGCCCCAACCCCCAACCTGGAGGACCAGGTGATTTTTGATCGAGGTTTTCTTCCCCTAGCCTTTGACGATTCCAACGCCGGTACTACAAGGCAGCATCTTCTTCTTTTATACTATCCCTAAAAGAAAGGGTTGCCACCTGCGCTATGATCACCGTACCGAGGTCCATCCTCTCCGCCTTTCATACCGATGTGGTCTTCTCCCGTAACCCTGGGAATGGGACCCTAAACAGGTGCTAACTCTCCGGGTCAGAGAGTACCTGGAATCTACGGAGGGCAGGGGTCGATTCATTTCCCCTGATAGACATCTGACGAGGTCTACCCCGTACCCCGTATTTTTTCATTACCTCTTTAAAAGACAAAAAAAAATTTTCCAATTTTTATGACAAAGCCTCCATAAGTATAAAAATCTTTTTCCGGCCCACAAATTCCTTGACAGATATGGAAAAAATCTTATCTTTTATTAAAATATTATTCTATTTTACAAAAAAAAAACCAGTTATAGACAAGTTTTTTATGGATAGCAGTTTTTTAATAACTCGTAGATTTTGGACTGATTTGATATGTTTTTGATTTCGGTTTATTTAAAAAGGTCGATTGAACGTATTTTTGAGATTTTATAACATATATTTTGTATTCAAATGTTAAAAAAGGCAAAAAATAAAATAGACCGGTTTTAGATTAATATTTTGGACCTCGAACTAATTACGACTTATAGATTTGGAATTAAAACATTTGTTATTAAGTATTGTTTAATATATAAATACTTATATTTTTAAATTTCCTAAAAAAAAACAAAAACTCTTATTTGTCAATTTTTCTGAAGAACACTTCAAAAAATATAAAGAAAAAATTTTGATGCAAACCTTTTTAATGGAATTTAAAAAATCTGCCTCTTATAATATTCTGTTTTAAACAGGGTTAAAAATGGTACATATTTAATTATAACTTTTTTCAAGGCAAGTTTTTATTTAAAAAATCATCATATAATTAAAATATGCTCACATATATGCACACACGTTATCGAATAACAAAAGATAAAAGTAAAACATTTTATCCTGAGGGAAAAAGTTTGTAGCCCAACCAGAGCGAAAGGCTAAAATTAGTCGAGCAATAAAAATAAACTTTAATTACGAGGTTTATACTGTCTTTTTTGCAATTTTATCCCGGGAGTAAAAATTTGCACATTTTTTACAACAATGCGGTATAAAAATTGCACTTTTTACCCCTAAAGTGCGAAATACTATAATAAATACCAGGGGATAAAAGTGTCACTGTTTATCCCGAGGCGAAAAGTTTGTACAGTTCGTCGATGGATAAAAAGACACTTTTATCACGAGGTTATTAATCAAATGTTTTCAATATTTTTTAAGTTTTAGGATCTTTATGATTTTTACTTTTTATCATTTTTATTTTTTCCCGATTTTTACTTTTTTCCCGACTTTTATACTTTTTATTCCGGTTTGTTACTTTTTATCAAAATTTTTACTTTTTATCTCAAGTTTTACTTTTTATCCCAATTTTTACTTTTTATCCCAATTGTTACATTTTATCCCGATTTTTACTTTTTATCCGGATTTTTTCTTTTTATCCCGATTTTTTAAATTTTTATCCGGTTTTTTAAAACTTTTTATCCCGATTTTTACATTGTATCCTAATTGTTACATTTTATCCCGATTTTTACTTTTTATCCCGATTTTTTCTTTTTATCCCGATTTTTTAAATTTTTATCCGTTTTTTTTTTTAGTTTTTATCCCGATTATTACTTTTTATCCCAATTTTTACTTTTTATCACGATTTTTACTTTTTATTCCGACTTTATTACTTTTTATCCCGGTTTGTTACTTTTTATCTCAAGTTTTACTTTTCTAAAAATAAAAAGTTGCACATTTTATGTACTAACAAATTTTTTGTTTAAGTTTTTTAAGTTTTTGCTCAGTTTTAAAAATAAGCAATTTGTCCAACTTATTTATTTTATTTATTTTTAATAATCAAACACAACGTTTGATAATAAGCCGGTAATAGATGGCACTTAGGCCGGCGTTAGATTAAGGCTTTTTTTGATAGGCCGGTAATAGAAAAAATGACTTTTTAAAAAAATCAATTTTTTTTTGGTACAAATTAAAAAAATATATGTTTTTTTTTGTTGAAATTGACAGACAACTCTCCCCTTTACGTCATTTAATGATAAATTTGGCCAAGGTATGAACTCTTAACACTAATCCAAGCGGGTAAAGTGAAAATTTTCTTAACTAAGCCGGTAATAGGCAAAGTTACCTTAATTACAATATTATTACTATTGTTCGTTTGATTATTAGAAGTATAACCGTATTGTAAAAACTAGAAAATTGGGAACAATTACGGAGTTGAGAATTCCATACTTCTAATAAATTGAAAAAAATCATATTTCTAACCATAATAACTTAAACTTTTCTAAATACTATTTTAAGGGAAATTTATATAAATGGATATTATTTTCAAATTTAATGGCGGTGAACTTAAAAATTTAAGATTTCATGAGACTTACCCTTTTGTGTTGTATAAAAAAATTAGATTTTTCTTTAATGTGTTTTGTATAATATAATATAAGTCATAAATATTGCCTTTTTTATTATTTTTATGTAAAAATTTTAATTACCTACACATAATAATGTTTTAACTTTTAATGGTAGGTAGTTTGTAATTTTATTGCAACACTTTAAGTTTTAATTACTTTTTTATTGGCAAGCACCTACAAGTTAGTAATATTGAAACTAAAAAAATCGGGCAAATGTAGAGCACATAAATAAGAACATAATTATGGAATAAGATTATTTGTTGATTTTGGATGAGTTTGCAGCTTGTGGATCTTTTTTTAATGAAGAACAAAATAACCTTATAAAGTACATAATTCTGGAATATTAATTTTTTAGTTTTGATGAGGTGGGCGTGAGTTTTTTTTAGAATCACAAGATTCCGCAAGCAAAAATAAAATCACCCTCCGATAATAAACACAGTATCGGCCAATAGTGGACCAACTCCTATAGTTCAGTTCTCAGTTTACTTGTTTCGGCGATTTTCCCCACAAAATCATATAGTACCATTGCAAAGAGACGTAAAAGTTATTATATAAAGAAAATTTTACAAAGATTGGATATAGGATAGCCTACATATACCATTAAGTTAATAGCTATAGTGACCATGAAGATTCTGCTTAGAAAGAGAAAAGCTAATTTAGCAGGTGTTTAGATCAAAATAGAAATATAAGGATGTACCCCGATCTCAGCAAAACGCGACGGGCCGTGAACTAAAAGTTAAAGAAGTGGGGAAACACCAGAGGAGAAATTATAGGCAGGTAGACAAGAGCTGACTAGGGATATCAGGGAAGATCCAACGAGGTCGCTTTACGGAATCCATTGTCTTTTCTTTAAAATCTGCTCAGCCAGAAGGAGATAAAAATTGCATTTTTATAAACCTTGCTAATTTTCTTCTAGGACATTATGCCAGTGTTAAAATTTACTATCGGAGAAAAGGTTCAAATGTTAAAATGGTACTTTGCAGGAAACTCCGCTCGGGATGTAATAAATTTCTTTATTGCTAAGTATGAGGACCGTGATATTCCTTGCAAAACTGCCATTTTGAATATAATTAACCATTTTGATAAATTTGCGTGCGTTAAGCTCGGCAGAAAATGTAGCGACAATTTAGGAGTGGATGAGGGTCCAAGACCCATGTCGGAACCAAGGCAACAGCGAGAAACTGCCGTTTGTGCAGCGGCTGAAGTACTCCCTTCTTGTTCAAGTTCAGCCATTGCTAAAGAGATACCTGATGATATTCCTACCAGAACCATTTTAATAAAGACATGGATACAAAGCCTACAAGTTAAAAAAACCTCAGGAACTGTTTCCTGAGGGACAATATTTAAGGGATGGAAGTTTGTCAAAAAATGATGGTTGTGCAAATCAGGAAGAAAATTTCGTCAGCTGGTAAATCGGCTATGCCGTGACAACAGCAGTGTAAAAAATGGGTACATTCATTCCTCTTCGAAAATCCCTACCAAAAACAATGCAATAAAATGCATTCGACGCGGCTTATGGAAGATGAAGGATGAAGAGGAGATGTTGTTTCTATTTTTATCTAAACACCTGCTACAGTTTTTCTCATTCTAAGCTCTATCTTCGTGGTCAGTATAGCTTTTACTCTAGCGGTATAAATTTTTTAAATAAGCAAAATTGCAATGTTGGACAAAATCTTAAAATATTGGATATAGTTAGGAATTTTAAATTTTTTATCTAAACTATGGATGTTAATTGTTTTGAAATTTTCAAGGTACTTGTAATTTTTGCCTAAAATTACACAAAAAAACTATTTCTTACACCTGACAAAAATCATCATATATTTTTCTGAAGGAAAAATCGCCGAAACATGTGAATTGAGCATTGGAATAAAGTTTTAAAATGCACAACTTGTTCCTTGATAGTTGGTACAGTATAAGATTTATATACAATTTTAGGTAGTTACTCTGCTTTTGGCCGATACTCTATATAGGGTAAATGCGGGAGAGACGCCGCGGCTGGAGAGATGCCGCATTAACGTGACTCACAATACAGCGTCTAAGAGCAATTTGTGTTTAGCTCGTGTATAAAACAAACGGTGTGAATTTTATCATCATTTTTTGTAACATATTCTATTTTTTTTAAGTTTTTCAATCTATTGAGGAAATATTTATCAAAATTTATAGGTTATGCTTCGCAAATATCAGCGATCTGCAAATGCTCCCAAAACAGCCACTTGGACGGAAGAGGATTTAATTAAAGCTACGCAAAAATTTAAAGATGGCATAATCTCAAAATGGGGAGCACATAAACATTCCTAGGCGCATCTCTCCCTAGGGTAGGGGAGAGATGCCGCTTTGTAGATGTTTTTTTATTATATTTTTTTTATGATTAAGGATTTAAGTGATAAATCTTTTATATTTTAGAAGAGAACCGTTTTAGTTAGTAGTAATGTTAAAATTGGAGGTAATAAATTTTGTTTTGAAAAAAATAAGATTTATTTTTGAAAAGTGCGGCAACTCTCCTGCATTTACCCTACATGTATACTGATGTAAAGTTAAATGAATCCAATTCATTAAAAAAATATTCTATTTCTACTAAGTAGGTCTCTTTTTACTTTTTAATTCATGCATATGTTCTCATTTATTTCATAAACAAAATGGATGTCAAGGCTTCCGAAAAAAATCTGGTTATTCATGAAATTCTAGCATTTGGGTGTTTTTTTTGCCTACACATAATAAATTCTAGATAGGCGCAGGATTTCGCAATCAAGGTGGCTTTGTTGAATTGAATGAAACGTTACATATTTCATGTTTCATTCATAAGTTGTGGTAGAAACAAAACAAAAATAAATTAACGAAAATTATAATAATTTTTTTGTCATCTACTAAATGTCTGTGTTAGTATGGTTTACAAATTAAGATGGTTTTTTTACGTTATTAGACACCTTTGGCAGGCACTCCATTAGCTAATTTTATCCTTTATTAATGTGACATTAAACGACAGATGTCACGTGATATTTAGTCCAATTTTTACCTTTGGCAGCCCAAATTTTTATTTCCGCTATTTTATCCTTTAATTATCTGTCAAAAGCCTGTTTTGCGTTATGTAGGCAAAATTAATTAAAACTAGAGAAAAACTGAAAAACGAATACTAGTGAAAAATCGCCAGGAAAATACCGATGTTTTTTCTGTTTTTTACGCACTTCACAGAACATTGATGACTTTTGGTTGGTTGGTGAACACTGTTGCCAAACAATACATATCTACCAGTTTTTATAAAAAATCATTTTCAATAATTGGCACAAAATTAATCTGCGGATTACCCCGCATATCATAACGTTATATGCGCGACAATACTGTCTCTAAATAAAGGAACTAATAGCCTGCGTTATTCGAATACAAGTAAGGTCAACCATTATCCTTTAGTAAGGGATAAAGTTCAAACCAAGTCAGTGGCGTAGCGTGGGGGGGGGTTCATCCCCCCTCTCCCCCTTGCCCCGAGGGTACTGGTGCCCGATGGGTGCCTGAAGCGCCCGAAGCTTTATAAAGGAGCAGGGCCGGTAAAGGAAACTAAAGACATGATGACCTTTTTTTTTTGGCCGCAATATTTTTGAAGGCGCCCTTTTTAGCTGTCGGCCCCCCACCCCGCCCCGTCAGGCACGCTACGCCGCTGAACCAAGTATAGGATAAGTGAAAAATGGGACATGCAAAAGGTACCAATTATTTCAGGATTTAGCTTGAACCGTTCAATAGTTAGTAAATGATCATATCGTCTGCTCGAGAATAGAAGGCCCAATGCACAATTACGATTCGAGGCTGATATAGGTACAGCAGATAGAGAAAACTGAATTTAGCTGGATTAATTTTTATCTTGATTATTGAATGTTGAAGGTTTAGAATTGAATTGTATTGGTTGGTTTCATTTTTTCAATCTCTTTTTTGACGGTTTGGACTACTATCTACATTATTATATGTATAGACCGCCCTAAAATAATTTTATTATTTTTTTGGAACACATTGATTTTGCCCTCAAGAATAAAAAATTATATTAGAGGTTGTGCCATTTAAGAAAAGTTATTATCTATTGCTAAAAATGTATGGTGATCATAGAAACATCAGCCACGTAAAACAATTTTGAGATAAGGAATTAAGAAAATAAGATAATTGGTAAAAAATTTGTCCAAAATAAGTTTTTGTGTAAATGTATTCTTTGCACATTAAGTTAATAAGAAAAACTAAAATAAACAAATAAAAAATTTACAAAAAATTTAAAGATATCCATTTGGAAAATTAAAAACAATCAAATACACTATTATAATTGGAAATTTAAATTTGACTACTACTTAAGAAAGTCGCAGCTGTCAATAATTGCTTGAAACATTTTGGATTGCAGTGATCTACATTCATTGATATTTATCACACATTAAAGTTTGAATGGGCAAGGTTGTAGGATTTTTCATAAATCGCCAGAATCTAATGCTAAAAATGACATCAGGTCAAATTTTTGACGTTAGCTTTAATTTTTTTAACATGAAACCTTATATTTATTTCTATTTTTAGATTCCTGTTTATGTCTTATTCAGAAGTATAGAATATGTTATGATTAACATTTACTGGAACATAACGCATTTACATTTGTCAATATTCAATGGGTTTATCCATAAATATTCTCAAAACAAAATAAAAATAGGATCAGCCTGGCAAAACAAATAAGAACCACTGCTGCTGTGATCTGGAGAAATCGTTCTTTCCTTTCTTTGTTTATTTTGTAGTTAAAAAGAAGAATAAATTGTTTACTGTCTATTTGAATTTAAAAAAAAATACAATTTTATCTTATTGATTTTTATATGCATTATTTTAAGTTAACATACCACGGGTTTATTAGTACAAGTGTTCTATTATTTTAAACAAAACAAAAAATAAATATTTAGAGAATAGGATCTTCATTGAAAAACAATGCATTATATCACAGCAAATTTTAATCATACAACTAGTTTTTTTCTATAATTTTTAAATAATATTATATTATATATATGTTATAATAATAATATTCTTCAATAATGTAAATAAGCACATGTTCCATCTCAAAAATTTTAATTTTATGTTTTTTTATTTAAAAAAATTAATTTGGACAATTTTTTGGTTAATTTTTTTTTGGCGAATCGTGCAGTTTGATGGGCGGTCTGCGCTGTGTTTCTGACGTAACTGAACTGCTAGTCTTGAGGATTATCCAACTATAAAAAATGCGTAAAATTAGAAAGTCTGATTCATATAAAGTTTTAATTGATAAAGCCAGATAAAGTCAATTTTTGAATTAAATTATAGTAATTTTACATAATCTTATCAGTGATATGTTATATTTGATTTTTTTAAATTAGTTGTTTTGGTTAAACAAAAATTATAAATTTAAATATTATTCAAATGTAAAACATAAATAAATTTTTATCAAAGAAATATACCCAACAAAATCCTACATGCTGTGCCAAATTAAGTGTCAGAGTATTTTAAATTGACAAACTGGTATAGCATTTTTAACAGCCTTTAAGATGGTAAAGGAAAAATAAAAACATTGAGCATCGTGTTTCCGTATTTTATAAAAATTTTGATGGAATATTAGAATTTAATTTGGTAAGAACCATGTGACAAGTGCATTTCGAAAAGTTGAAATTCAGAGAAAAATTGCAAAGAAGCATTTTTGTTTAGAATTGAAAGTTCTATCAGAAAACAAGTTCCATAAAAAATAAGTTATTGGTTCTACAAACTCGACAATTTAATGCATTGCTGTTTTATTCTATTATCTTAATAGTTGTTAATTAGCAAACTTGTACATAGTAAAGTTTGCTAATTTAAACTATTCTTTCTCTATCTTAAATAATAACAGTTAGCATTGATGGACACTTAATTTGGAAAATCCTTTATACAGACAACGGCTTTAAACTACTAAACTTCTTTTTTGAATTGCATTTGTGTGAAAGGGTATTTATTTTAGACATGGACGTATATGATTTTAGACGAGATACTTAAGCGCATTATTTAGTATTTAGATCAAGATATCTTGTTTATTTTTTTATTAAGAAAAACATCCTCAACTTTATTGTATTTACACTTAATATCGCACTTAATTACTTAGAAATATGACGTGTTTTCCTCGAAAGTTTTTTAAGCGGATCACTTGTAGTGTCACTTATATTTTTAGAAGATACTTGTAATTTGCTTTTGTTTTCCTCTCGGTTTTCATAGATAAAAGTATCATTTGTTTTGGCAAAAGTTTCCATTTTCGCAAGACTGGAATTCTTTTTCCCTTATAATTTTTTCTTTTAATCTTTATTTTCCACTGGACTCGATCCTTGCGTTCGTACATAATCATAACCCTTATTAGTACATATAAGACTATCAAAACGGTCGGGCCACGAACTACCACTAAACTAAACGGGGAATGGATTAAACGTTCAAAATTTTAATCATTTTGTTCGAGAAACGGCACAAATGGTGTCCCGCTAATACTTTGCCTGGGACGCGGGACAAAACATTCAATAACGAGACAATCTCGGAAAGTACGGGACGTCTGGCAACCCTACTCAGAGGTTATTGTATTAAATATACTATTAAATATTTGATTTATATTTATATATGCTTTTGATTAATAATAATGCTTTATAAAACGAGATCTTTCCTATGCCACCGACTATTTGTGGCGATAACCTGTAATTTTCTATAATTAAACGTATAATTGCTGCTCCTACGTTTAATAAAATTCCTATTATTTCATTAAATTAATTTAATTTTTTTTTGTCTTCATTGATCAAGACTTGGCAGCTGAAAGACCACTGTAAAATTTTGTTTTTGAATTAATCCGCACCCACTTAATCCAAAATCGCAAAAAACTGTGATGGTATATGTATGTGTGTATTACCATTTTTGGAACCACTATAGCTCAAAAGATATTTGTCTCATTTTGATGAACTTTGGCAGGCAAGTTACTTGTAACGGGGCCAGAGCCTTTCCTGGGACTCACAAGAGGGCAAATGAAGTCGGTCCTAACGGAGTGAACTCAGAAAGAGATACAAAAGAAATGGACCAACACAGGAAACGCCAGACAGGCGAAGGAGTACGTGACAGGACACAGCAAATCCCGTAGGGACTAGCTGCTCCGTAGAACACGGAAAGAGGTGGGAGCCATAGTGGGAGTCCTAACCGGACACTGCGTCCTACAAGGACACCTGGCGAAAATGAGAGTGAAGACAGACGCGACGTGCGAGCGATGCTGGGCCGAGGACGAGACCTCGGCGCACTTCCTCTCATCATGTGAAGCATATAGGGAGGCAAGAAGAGAGGTATTCGAAGAGGAAACCTTTGGGACGGAGGACCTTCTGAATCTGAGGTGGTCCGCTATTCTGGCCTTTGTACAGAAGACGGGCAGATTCCTTAGCGAAAGAAGGACGCAGACGGGGATGCCCGGGGGTTGGCGAAAGGGCGCTTCATGTGCCTAGTCGCCAGGCCTAGAGCCTACCCCACACTACTACTACTACTTGTAATGAAATAATGATTTGTTTCCAGAAAAATGTAATATACCATTATAATTTTTATCATAACTTGCAGGGACTTGGCCCACGGTAAAGCGAAACGCCATCTATTTTAAAATGTACCAGATATTTAATTTTAAGCTTAAAAGCATCGTCGGATAGGTTAATAGGGACTTATTGCAATAAAGCCAGGCAACAGTAGTGCCGGGCACTATTCTGACAGTTTCCCACTGAAAATGGACAGTTCATCTTTCAAAATTGACATACCAAAGTCGAATTTATAAATTCAGTCGTTTATTTTTCATTAATAGTGGCGGCACTATTAATTCTGGCTCTTATAATACACAAAGGCCGAATTTTGAAAGAAGGCAGCTGTTCTTATAATGGGAAACTGTCACAATAGTGCCCGGCACAATTACTGCCTGGCTTTATTGCAATAAGTCCCTAATGTGAGTTATAAGGATAAATTTTATTCCTTACTCTCCTCTTACAAATGACCAATTTAAGGAGGACTATCTTCCCCCAAAATATATTACTCTATTTCGATGACACCCTGTATGTTTTATTTTTTGTTTCTCTAGCTAACAGTGCTCGTTTTTAATGGGAAACAAGGTTACCTAATTTATTATTGACCTTTTGTATATCCAGTCCTCAAATTATCTTCTGTTTGAAAATAATTGCCCTATAATAGATCGCAGGAGATCGTGAGAGATCAAAAAGAAATAAATGGCTTTTCAGTAATTTAGTAGAGCGATTTTTTTCAGTAAGTTCTCGGCAAATTACAGGTGCAGAATACGCGAGGCGAAATAAAACAAACGTAAAATTACATTTAGCTCGCAGTTTAGTTTCATACATCATTAGGATATTAGATATGTCGAGAGATATGTATAGTGACCACGAAGATTCGCTTAGAAAGACAAAAACTAATTTAGCAGGTGTTATGATAAAAATAGAAACATAAGGGTGTACCCCGATCTCAGCAAAACGTGACGGGCCGTGAGCTAAAAGTTAAGGAAGAGGGGGAAAACCAGATTAAAAATTATAGGCAGGTAGACAAGAGCTGACTAGGGTTATCAGAAGAGATCCAACGAGGTCGCGTTACGGGATCCAGATGTTTTTTTTTTTAAATCTGCAAAGCGGAAAAGAAGGAGGTAAGAATTGCGTTTTTTTTTAAACCTTGCTAATTTCTTTCGTGGGCATTATGCCGGCGTTAAAATTTGCTATCGAAGAAAAGGTTCAAATGTTAAAATAGTATTTTGCAAATAACTCCGCTTGGGATGTAATAAATTTGTTTATTGTTAAGTATGAGGACCGTCATATTCCTTGCAAAACTACCATTTTAAATATAATTAACCATTTTGATCAATCTGGGTGCTTTAAGCTCTGCAGAAAATGTAGCGACAATGAAAAGGTGGATGTTGGTCCAAAGGCAATAGCGAGAAACTACCTCTTGTGCTGCGGTTGAAGTACTCCCTTATTGTTTAAATTCAGCCATTGCTAAAGAGATACCTGATACCTGATACCTTTCAGAACCATTTGAAACATTTTAAAAGACATAGATACGAAGCCTACAAGTTAAAATAGAGGAATGAACAGAGGAAGTTGTTTCTTTTTTTTTTCTAAACACCTGCTAAATTAGTGTTTCTCTTCCCAAGCAGAATCTTCGTGGTTAGTATAGCTTTTACTCTAATGGTATGTACAGGGCGTCCCATCCTTGCATTTGAATTTTGAGTGTTAATTTATGACCTATTTCTGGAAATTCAATTTTCTGGTGCGAATTCAATTTTTATTTCGGGGTGTGCCAAAAAAGTTATTAAAAACAAAATATTTTGCAAAAAATAATAAGCTTAATTTTATTATGTTATTTTTAAATAAAATCTTGACAAAAATGAATTAAGATGGTTGCCCACGTCCTAACGATGCTAAAATAGGTATATAGTACATATTTTACAGGGCTATAACTATTATTATGGGGTGGCTCGTGTAAAACTATATACCTGTAATATGTAAGATATAATAGCGACGTCCCCGGTATTGTAAGATATCATCGTAAGATAGCATTGCTCGCCGTGGCCAACTGCCTTAAAAGTCAGACGTATGAATTCAAACATAAAATTTTTAAATTTTTGAAACAATAACAGATATTTTCTTTCTAAATCAATACATTTTATATTTTTGTTTCTATTACGAATAGCCAAAAAATCCAAGTAACATCCAAATTTGATGTTTTTGTGGGTTTTAGGTGTTTCTAGGGGAGATAAATAAATAGCAATTTTAAAGCTACAGAGGGGTTTCCTAAAAAGTCTGCATTGTGGAAAGCAATTTATAACTTTTTTAGATATATTTAAATTTTGATTTTACCTAAATTGCTCTGTTATAGCTTTTTTTCATAAAGAATCCAACTATCGAATTTAATTTGTATCACTTTTAGTTTTTAGGATATTACATAAAATTGTTGTACAAAACGCCATTTTAAAGGAAAGCTTAGAGTCATTTTAAAAATAGAATAAAAACTTGGTCATTCCATCAGAAAAATACATACTTTAAGTATAATATCCCAAAAACTAAAAGTGACAGATGAGATTGAATTTAAGGGCCCCTCCTAAAATGCAAACTTTCTAAAAACACTTGGCTTGCAATCGAGATGCGGTTTTTACATTTAATCTTTCTTCAAAAATCAAGGGTTGGGAAATTAGTGCAACCCTCCCAAAACATCGAATTGAGGACACCCTGTACAGACGGGTTCTAAAATAATGTTGCAATAATTTTCTTATATTTATCAAATTTAAAGAGATATAGCATGATATTACCTACCCAAGTTAAGGAACCATAGGCCGTCTACCTGTTTTTTTTTTTTCAATAAGAGATGCATTTTTAACCTAATTTTTTTGACTCTAAACGTTATTTTGAGCTAACTATCCTTAAACCACCCTATATATTTGTAATTGTCAGCGAGTGAGTGAGTGAGTCAGGAGGAAATTGGAGGGAGGAATATTTCTGCCAAACTTTTTTTAATATTTTTTTCCTTGTTCAAAGCCTGCACGATGATGATTACTATTTGGCAGCAAGGTTATATTGTTAGCTTTTTACCTACATGAATCTAAACTACGGGTTGGTTGTATTTTTTGCAATAAAGACACTATTTTTGCCTTGTTTTTAAAGAAAAATAAAAAACCAAGAAAAATGTTTGCCAAGGGCAAAGTTCTAAGTGCCTCGAACGAAAACTATGCGCGTGTGGTGGAAACCCGGAAAAATAAAGTGGAATGTAAGTAAAATAGAATTTAAAATGCTTTATGATCTAACCAACGCATTATTATTTATAATATGTTTGTTATTATAGAAACAATTTAACACTGCCAGGAGAATTAAAACGTGCAGAAGAAAATAGTCGTTATGATTGCGGACCCTCAATTTTTCACAAAAATTAAAAAATTAAAATTAATTTTATCAAAATTGTAGAAATTTGTTAGTTATTATAGTTAAAAGAAATGGAAACATATATCTATCCACGACATCCAAACTTTTTTGCATTTTTGTTCCAAACTAATTGATCACTCTGTATGTGAAGCAAAAGAGTCCATAGTACAAAACACGTAAATTAGTTTCTTGGAATTCTGTCTGGGTTCTGAATTAAATCAGCTAGCTACAACATGCATGTCATCGGGTCGTGCACGCAAACTGTTTATTAATTTGTCCTCATTTTTTAAATTTTTTGAAGAAAGTAAAACAGATCAATCGTTATTTATTGGTAAAGTATAATTTATTGATAAAACATTTTTGAGCAATTAAGTAATTGGTGTTCTCTTTTAACTTCTAGCCCATAATCAAAAGTATTAAACTAAAGTTCTATATCCTTAAGTAATTCATCTATCTACCAATCTATCTATTCTTCCGCACATTTCTTTTAAGGTCTTCCCCTACTTCTTTTATTTTGCCAAGGTCTCTCCAGTTTACAATACATTTGTTCCATCGATCGTCTTTCTATCTGATCTGATATTATTATGACCGGCAAATTTCCATTTCATTTTGCTACCTCTCCTCTGACATCCCTTACTTTTGTTTAATTTCTTTTCCATTTATTCCTTTTTCATTTGTCTTTCTATTGATCTGGGGTCCATATGTAAGTGCAGGAAGGGTATTGGTATACACTTTGGTGTAGAGGTACTAAGGATATTTTTTATTTTTTAATATGTAGCTTAATTTGCCGAATGCGGCCCAGACCACTCTTACTCGTCTCTTGATTTCAGCCGCTTGGTTTTCGTTTTTTAGTTTAATATTTTGTCCTCTAAATGTTCTATTTTTTCTAGGTTTATTCTAATCGTGATATCTTCATCTGTGTTTGTCGTGATTTTAGTTTTAATGTTGTTTATACTCAAGCCTATATTTTTAGCTGCTGTATCCAGTTCTCAGTTCTTCCAGAATATTTATTAATTCTTCTTTCTTATCTGTTATTAAGGCGATATCGTCAGCATATCTTGGTGGTTCAAGTATTGTCCGCCTACTTTGATGCCTATTTCTTCCCAATCTAAGTTTTTAAAAACATCTTCTAGGGCCTGGTTCAATAGTTTAGGAGATATTGTGTCACCCTGCCTGACACCTCTTCTTATGCGGATTGGCTTTGGTCCTTCGTGGATTTTGATTAATGTTGTTGCTGCGCTATATATATTGGCTGTGTTCTATTCGGCTATTAATTAAAAATGATTTTACTGCCCAGTGCTCAATGCTATCGAAAGCTTTTCCAAAGTCTATATACGCAATATATAGTGGAATGTTGTATTCGTTGGGTCGTTCTATTAGGATTTTCATGGTTAATAGGTGTTAACTGTACTGAAACCCTTTCTGAAACCTGCTTGTTCTTCTGGTTGATATCCGTCAAATTTTGTTGTTAGTCTATCTGTTAATATTTTCGTGAAAAGCTTATAAATTACATTGAGGAGTGTTATAGGGCGATAGTTTTTTAAGTTTGCTTTATCGCCTTTTTTGTGTAGAATATTGGTTACGGATTTTTTCCAGTTGTTTGGGATTACAGTAAAACCTCTCCTAGCGGACACTTCTATTAAGCGGACACTCCCTTTAAGCGGACAATTTTTTTGGAACCAAGCTTTTCCCTATTTCTTTACATATAAAATTCACTCCTATAACCGGACACTCTAATAACCGGAGGCAGACAATTTTTTTTGGGTAAAAATTTCTGAAACCTCCCTTAACCGGACGCGAACCTCTAAGATAACGGGACGGAGCGCTGCACGACATGGGCCTAAATATTATGTCGTATGTTGGCGACAACGCACTCTGCAGCCGGTGAATTACCTCTTTCGGTTTTAATGCGAAGACTAAATACTTCTGTCGTATTTACAGCATACTTTATTCGACGGGGGCCGGACTGCTGTGTTTTATTTTTATTATTCAATTGGTTGATTATAGATCTCTTTGAAATGGTGCCTAGTAAAAAACTTCTTAGTTTACGTGAAAAAATGGAGGTTGTTAACGTTTCAGAGAAGGAAAATCTTTCAACACGAAAGATCGCTGAAAAATTTAATATCGGAAAAACTCAAGCAGCGGAAATTTTTAATAAATATATATTAAAATTACGCAGTTCCCTCTCATAAGCGGACACCTCCAATAACCGGACAAAATCGACGGAACCGTGAGTGTCCGCTTATGGGAGGTTTCACTGTATTATTTGTTTTAGTATTTTATTCAGGAGAATATGGAGGGTATTAACTACAGCTTTACCACCGTACCTTCTGCCGGTACTCTGTGTTTTCCAGGTGATTTGTTATTTTTTCATTTTCTTTAATGCTCTCATATGAGACTTTTTGGTTCTTCACTAGAACATCAAGAGGAAGACCTTTGCGAAAATTTAGCTTACACTTTCTTCCTTTTCACAAAGGAATTCTTATTTCTTTCGTCATTGTAAACGTTTATAAAACCACTATATAAGTCCTATACTTTGTGATAACTCGCAAAAAACTTAAAAGATTTTTTATTGTTGGAATTGGAAAATTGAATTAAATATTTTGTTTGCAACTTACCTGCTCTGCTAGAAACTATACACATATAAATATTACAAACTGATACAAAATGACGTAATCGTAAATTCCAGGTATTCAAATCAGGTACTAAAAGTCTAATAACTTATTAGGAAAGCAATGAAAATCCCACATCGAATAAACTGTGACGGTGTGGTATAATATCGCCAACACTTATTGCTATAAATGCTTTCAATATTGCTTGCTAAAATCGTAATCATAATATCAGACAAAAATGTCTAGACTGTTTTTTTGGATTATCATTCGTTTTTTTCGATATTGCCTTTTTAGAAAAGGTATTATTTTATGATCATTTAGTAAACAAGGTCTTTCTGCTAGATTCTGTTTTTATTGGTAATTTTCATTTATTGCCTGGAAAGTATGGATGTCATTGGTAATTTTTAAGTTAAGAGCCTAGTGTAGTTCATTGTAGCGAAATGGACCGACAAATAAATAATGCAGTGAATATTCTAAAACCAGAAGGTTTTCCATTGGTTACTATTGAAAACCCAGGCATTACAGTTTCTGCTGAAGGGATTTATGGTAGACTCTGTCAAATGCATTGGAGTAGTCGGTATAAATAACATCCACCAGATACCCCTTCTCCAATACACCAAACAGAGCCTATTCTATATTGCTTAGGTATGACTATGTTCTAAAATAACCGAGAGATTCTTCCCGAAACAATGGATTCAAAGATATTGGGAAAACTCGATTTTTTTGATATTGGTCTGTAGCTCTTTATGTCTGAAATATCACCTGAAAAGAGACTGTTTGTAAATATAACACACACATCTGGAACACTACCAAGATCATTTTGAATCTGGGATATTATGTTGTAAACATCCATTACATTAATTTCAATTGAGTGTAATTTTATAGTGTGGTCGCACTGCAATTTAACACTATTGTTAATGCTCTCATGCTCATTGTAAACAGATGCAAAATGATCTCTAAAAGACGCGGCAATACCTTATTCTGTTATTTGATCATTAAAAACATAGTCTTAGGTAACCCATTTGAATTTCCCTTTTTATTGATGTATTTTCAAAATCTATTTTTTCATTGAACTTTGTTTTCAATAGAATCCATATAATTCTGGTGACTGAGAGGGGTATACTTTTTACACTGCCTACGTGCCTCAAAAAATTTAAAGTAACCCTCATAGTATCTTTTATGACCGGCCTCCTTACTTAATAGTTTTCATTCATCCTTGGAAACTTTGGATTTTCGTGGCCATTTATGGGCGTTGAAAAATCTAGATGGTTCTTAAGGCTATTTAGTCTCATGGAAAAACGTTTTGTTTCTACTCCAGCCGCCATTACGCACCTGATCGTGACTTTATCGTAGAGCGCCCTTAACCAATTCGCTGTCCACGCCGAAACGAAGATCAATGCGTCATCACTTTTACTTTCGTAATTTCGATCACCAACCATATGGTGCGCCATCAGCCAACAAACCAACATCATCGGGCACACTATAACAGTGCAACGCATTGTTGATCTTAAGCCATTTCTTGTATTAATTCGGTCCCATTAGCATTGAAAGGTATAACGTAATATCCAGGCGCCCACACAGATTTGGCAAGTGGTATTATAGTATTTTACGTTGGTACTTAACGGTTAAGGTATGGAGATTATGCTAAGCAGATTTGTATTACTCAAGCAATTCATAATTCCTTCTTTTTAGCGGATAGAAATGTCTTGTCTTTCTCTCAGTATTTATATGTCTAAGCAGGTTAGCGAAGTTACGTCTTTTAAACGTTAAGAATTGTACCCTTTTAATGACTTGAAACTTATTTACAGAAGACATCTTTTCGACAGATTAAATTATGTTAGCTTCTGTCTTTTAGAGCTCAAAAATATGATGTATTGAGGAGACTATCTCTACAGACAAATGGTTTCTAAAAAGGACTGCTAAAATCTTACCACCATGTTAAATTTCAAATGAACCCCAACACTTTCCTTGTTAGAAAAATATATATGTACTTACTTGACAGAGAGAATCAATACAAATCATCGGTGACGTCGAAATTTGGTGAATTTTGGAATTGTATATCTAAAATTGACCTGGAAAAGACGTCTAAGTTTTCCAAGATGCGACCGAAGGTTTATTTACTTTAGGAGCAGCATAAAATGTGCCTTCAGAAGTTTTTGGGCGGTTTAGCCTGCCCCAGTGTTTTATTAATAATTAATCACCTTTTATAAGTGGCGACGATGAGAGTGATGATTTGTACTTAATTAATTATTTACTATAGTTCGACACATTAATAAAATTGACCTTTAATACCAAGCTCAAGGTCACTGGTAACTAACTACTGAAAAATGCAATTCTGGTTGAGCCATCTGGTGACCAATAAATTAAGACGTCAAAAATAACAACACACCTAAAGGCGACCAAACCCCAAACAGTGACGTCTCAAAGACATCATTATGTCGCCATTATTTAGCTAATTAGCTATTTGTGCAACATTCAAATAAAGCTCATTGAATGACACCTTCTTAGGGACAAATTATTCCTAAGGGGAAAAGGTTAGGTTTAGGCTAGAGTTTCTCGAAAATTTGCTTTACGTCCAAATCCTCCTTAATAAAAAATATAAACGGATCAGGCCGTAGATGTCAAAATTTCAAAGACAGTGTCATATTTAAATATTTAAAGCAAGAATATTACGTTTTTAATCTTACAGCCAAAATAGAACTTGTTGACCGATTAGCAATAATTATTTGGTATTTAATTACGAATTACAACAACAAAACATTTAGAAAGCTTTCATTTATTGCAACAAAAAACAGTGTAGAATATGGCAAAGATCGTTTCGTCAACACTGGTAATCATTTGTTAGCAATAAAAAAAATTATGACCAAATAAATACACTAAAAATCTGAGAATTAGGTGTCAGAAGCCAAAAATGTAACGTTGTTCGAGACGTTGGTAAATCATAAAAATGCTTCCCACTTCAGAGATTTAGAATATTGAAATGCGAAAATACCATGGCTTGACGCCTACAGAATTTTACCCAGGAGAATGAAATATGTGATTAGAAAATGACTGATGTCATAACAATCTTTAACCAAACCAAAACTAACCAATAATACTAGTTTAGTCAGCGTCTTAACACGACAGTAATGGCCATTGCGAGGGGTGAACAGCTAAACCAAAATGTGTACACCGATTGTGAAAATCCACAATCTTTTGCTAAGATTGTGAGGGATTGCGGGGTATTGTGGAGGACTGTGCAGCGGTGTAGCGTGCCTGAAGGGGCGGGGGGCCGACAGCCCATCAAAAATTCTTGCGACCAAAAAAAAACAAAACAAAGGTCATTATGTCTAGTTTCCTTTGTGCGAGGGCTTGTGAAGGACTGTGCTAAGATTGTGAGGGCTTGTGCGGGATTCTGATGAGGGGTTGTGGTCAGATTGTGAGTGCTTGGGACCGACTCTGAAGGATTGTGGGCTGAAGGATTGTGAGTGATGGGGATGGATTGTGTAAAGATTGTGAAGGATTGTGGTAAGATTGTGAGGGATTGTGAAGGATTGTGGTAAGATTGTAACAGATTGGGAGGGATTGTGTAAAGATTGTGAAAGATTGTGAGAAATGTGTACACCGATTGTGTGTTCACCCCTCGGGCCATTGATAATGACCCATTTACGCTAGGATAATCATGAATCATTATATGTTAGATATTTATTTAGTTATGAAAATTTTAAAATATATTATCCGAGAACAACAATTGATGATATTATCTTAAAAAATTCAAGTTCTTAAACAGGTTTCTAAAATTTTACGAAATTGTTAAAAACACAAAATGTCGCTATTGTGTTTGGATTCTCTTAAAAACACAAAATTTTGATACAAAGTATGTTATTACGAGTGTTTAGGATTGATATTTTTAATCAATTTTTTATTAGTCGCAAGCAACGTAAAGTGTTTCGCAGGTGAACAAAGACACTCTCCTTCGGCTCGCGTCTCTACCTTCATCTTCGCCTTTGGTGGTAAAACATTTAAGTCAAATGAGGAGGTCATTACTGCAACAGAACTCTATTTTAAAGATATCGAATACGCTTTTTTCAAGGGCATCGACAAATTGGAAAATTGTTGAACAAAATGATAAATAAATGATTGGGTGGCAAGAGATTTGAGTCAAATGAGGAGGTCTTTGCTGCAATAGAAGTCTATTTTAAAGGTATCAAAAACATATTTTTAAAGGGCACCGAAAAATTAAAACACGTTGAACAAAATGATAAATAAAGGATTCGGTGGTAAGAGATTTGAGTCAAATGAGGAGGTCATTGCTGCAACAGAAGTATCGAAAACACCTTTTTAAAGGGCAGTAAAAAATCGGAAAATCGTTGAACAAAATGTCTGGAACTAGAAGGAAACTATGTTGAAAACGAAATTTATAGTTTTTTAAGTTATGTTTTCTTGCCTAGGCCGATTATTTTTCAATCCAGCCTCGTGTTTTTCCTCAAAAGGCTTAAATTGCTGCCCGCGTCCCTATTTTCATTTGCATATGCACAAAATATCGACAATAATTTAAATTGCATTGGCATATAAATGTGAATCGTTTATTACATCTGCAAACATATTTTGCTTTTTGCTATCATCGAGTTCATCTTTTTAGGAATCCACGCGAAATTCATTTGAATCGAATTGCCATAAATTGGTTTTCTACTACTACACTCTACCAATTAAGGAATTTACTTTATTGCTGTATTGAAATTAATTTATTCATATGCCAGTTTTATTGGTTAAATTTAAACCAATAGTTTTTGTACAAGAGAAACTCATAGGCTTTTCAACAATGTCCTGTAAATGTTTAAGTTGGTTTAGTAGTAATTATTTCATACTTAGAGATGTCCATCTTCAGTCAAAACTAAAAAAAAAGGTTGTACTTACTAAATCAAACATTGTATGAAAGAAGATAATAGTTGGAAGATTTTGTTTTTAATATTTTAAACACTCAAATAAGAATTAAAAGAATTGATAAATGTTTAAAAAGTTATAATTAAGCTTTTTTGTCCCAATACCCCATTGTTTTACTATTTGATACAGTGAAATTTGTTATTTATTTGTTAAAAATTTTGATGTAAGCTGTCCTCGCACACTTACTACTAATAAATGTTTTGAAGCAACAAATCACGTAAGACTTTGTCAAACGCGGTCTCATAGTCCGAGTAAATTGCATTAGTCTGCTGAAAGTGTCATGATTTTCTGTTCAATCATTGAGATGAGTCTAATAGGTTTGCTGGTGTGGAGCGTTTTAAAGAAAGCCCATATTAAAACGACGATATCAGTTTAAAAAAAGAAAGCTGCTAGCTTCTTTAAGTTCTTTAGTAAACAGAACTGTGGTTATCGAGTTTTGAACCCTGGCATATGCAAAAAGAGGGAAATGATTTTGACATCGAGTGAACGATTTGTTCTTAGAATATTAAACATTTTTAAATTCTCGAAGAATTTGTTAAATTGTTCAGTAACATTTTTTTGAGTGAAATTGTTGTCACTTAGAATTTGGTGTAGGTATTTGTTTATCATTTGATGAATCAGCATTTACTGAACCATGTTCGTATGCTTTTATAGCCTCTTGGTGTTTTTACTTAAGGGTCTTATTTTTTTACTCGAATTCCCGGTAGCATGTAACATTTTTTTGTTATTTTGACATCTAGTAAACGATTTGTTCTGAGAACATTAAGCATTTTTAAATTTTCGAAGGATTTGTAAAATTGTTCAGTAAATTTTTTTCAGTGAAATTGTTGTCACCTTAGAATTTGGTGTATGTATTCGTTTATCATTGATGAATCTGCATTAACTAAACTATGTTCGTATGCTTTTATAGCCTCTTTGTGTTTTTATTTTAGGGTCTTATTTTGTGACTCGAAACTCGGGTAGCATAAAAATTTAACGCGTTGTATCAAGTTTTCTGAATAGATTTTGGGTAATTCCTCATTTCTCATTATTTTTGAGATAATATGCATCCTAACTGTCATATTTAATGCAGGTTCAAAGTTTCAAAACTTGGCCGGCCTTCGTTCCAACGTTTTTTGTTTTAGTTGGAAGTTACCAGTATGCTTTCGTGAATATGATGATCTTTGAGTTCATCTCCAGTCAGCCTAAAACAAATCTAACAAGGAGCTCTAAAATTTGATTGTTTCATTTTATATCCACAGTCTTGTGATTTGTTTTTGTCGGCTGGGATCAGTATCAGGTTTCCCTTCCATGCATCTTTCAAAAAAATCTTCTCATCCGGAGTTGATACCTTTATCCATTTAAGAGTTAAAAGGGAGGGATGTATTTACATCTGCAGTGTATTTTCTGCCTACGCACTTTTGTTCTTAGAATTAGCAAAGCTATTTATACAATTGATTGCTATAGTTGTTTGTTAATACCAAAACAGGACAATGTTATATTATTATTGCATTTGGTTAAATAAAAAAGAATGATTTTATGATTATTGCATATTAAAGGTTAGCATGCTAACAAATGTCCTGTGTCAACTTCTTTTAAAATATGAAGGAATTGCAAATGATATGCATTGCAACTAGGTCAATATCATATTCATAATAAGTAATTTAAAAAAAAGACACTTATCTTAATGCTTACTGAGTTGATACTAGTACCAATTTTTATTAACATATTCACATAAATTGTGGACACTTTTGATCTTGTAGGGAATATGTTTACATTTAAAACTCTGATTGATTCAATTCGAAGTGCCTTCGCTAAATTAAAATTTAGATTGCAGTTTTTTTTTAAATAATTGTGTGGGTTTATTTTGGACACTACAAAGAGTATTTTGGTATAACATGAGCTCCAGTATTGTTGTGCATGTTTTATGTAAAGAAATTGTTTGCCTTTTCCTGGTTGCAAGACTGCCAAAGGATGGCAGGGAATATTTAAATCCATAATTAATTCTCAGTTTCTAACAGGCAAATCTACATTCTCAAAACTTTTTGGATTTTTGCTGGCTTTAAAATTGTGTACCCACAGCTGCTCCTTGGATGTTTTTGGTATGTTCCGTTGTTTATAAGAGAAGCTACGAGGGTTGTCTTTAAGTTTTGCATATACAGCTGGAATAAAACAGTAGATAACTTTGAAATAATGTATTGTTTCTCGAATCATTCTACACGAATATTAATTATAAATTTTCATGCGCTCCAACCAGTTGCCAAGCTGTAATACCACTTGTCTTTTGGTACTGTCACAATTGCATTGTTGAAGGACTGCTTCCTCTGGCGACTGAAATTTTTGACCACGCAGTACATTCTTGATTTTCGGAAAAGTATAGAAATCGTTGGGACTTCAAACATTTAATGTTTTTTTGTGCTTTGTGTGAAGATTGAGGTTAAGTTTTATTAACAACATTCGATCAGTTTCGCCCTGTATGTGCCTATATGCAAAATATAAAAGACAGCCCTCGTATTATTGCTTTCCTTTTTCGTTTCCTTTAGCCAGTATTTTAGGCTACTAGATATACGACTTTTACCAACTCCATGTCAGGTTATTGATATTTCACAGGACATTTCTATGATAAAGATTGTCATTTATCAAGAAGCATTTTTGTAATTCTAAGTTCATATAAAGATGTAGTTCAAAAGTTTCGAGCTCTCCTTTTTTCTATGATTATACAAGTAATATGTTTCCTAGACAAGATTCCAGCCTAAAGCTTGCTCTTCTATTTCTTCATTGTCTTATTTTGTTCTATGAATTACTTCCTGAAATACAATTTTAAACTGTGCGAGTTAAACAGTAAGATCCCTGAAATTAAAATAATCACCAACCCATTTTTATGAAATGGTTTAATTGGTTAAGTCGTTTCTGCAACAACTTCTGATACTGATAATTCCTCAGCATCATCACAGAGTGGGTTTATGTCTGTATGAAATGATTTACTTAGTAGGTATTATTGACATAATATCTGAATAACTAATGAAAACTTTGGGATAGCTATGTCTAGCGTCAGATTGAGAATGATTAGCGGATTGAAAATGATAAGTTATATGTAAACAATATTTGTTAAATTCAATACGATTTAATTTTTTGTGCGATTACCGTATGTGAATGTTTATTTATTTCTTGAGTTTTATTTTTTGAGAGATCTTTTACGGTTGAATCAGGGTCGCGAGACGATGTTGTTTTAATAATTTCTTGTAGCTACATTCAGTTCCAGTTTTGGTCAGTAGTTATTTCTTTTGTTGTTGTTCAAGATCATAAAAAGTTTGTACTTAATTCCAGCAATACAGTTTCCCACAAAATACTTCTCTATTAGTCTATTATCTCTCTTTCAGTAATTAATAAAGATAGTATAGACACATAGCTCCAGTGGTGGTTCGGTTCATTCTCAGTCATCTTAAGCTTCGGTCAAAACTATACGAAAAAACGGTAAAACTACGTACATACTTTTTAGAATGTAGCATTTTATTTATTTATTTTTGTTCTTAAATCGGTACTGATTAAATATTAGAATAAGTTAATTTATTTAAATAAATATTAACAATAAATTGAAAAATCTGCACAAAAGCTCTATGGTTTAGTTATATTTTAATGTTTAGATTTGCAATTTTTCCCATGTATAATAAATATTTTTCTTTTTTTTTTTCAAATTTAGTTCCTTGTCCAACCTAAACTAAGTGAAGTTTATTATTTTTTATATTTCAAAAAGTCGATGGGGGCGGGCTCTAATAGCGCAAATAATTCGAAAATTTCGCCAATGTTGCCGTTCTTTTACGTGCTTGATAGACAGGGATATTCGTAATTCGCAATGGGCGTCGATCGGCTCTGACCAGAAATACAGTATAGGAAACGCGCGCCTGGGTCCACATTCTGTGCACTGTATAAAATAACAGTAATATGTTATGTCACCTACTAATTGCGAAAAATAGAAAGAAAGGACGACATGTCTATGAAATTCAATAGTACACAGAATCTGGACTCTGGTCGGGAAGCGAGGCAAATTACTGGTGGCCTATCTAACAAGATTTAAGCTTGAGCGTGAAATACGAGGGACGATCCAAAAGATGCTGTCAATGGAGAATAATAGAATTTATTTGTTTATTTTGAATATAATTCAATTGATTATTACAGACATTTGTTCTGGGAGGTCATTGACTAAATGACCTTATTAATAAGCCTCCACTGCGTTGTTTATAAGGTATTGTTGGTAGCCTTATACAAGAGACTATTGGAGTATATTCTCCCCTATACGAGATTACCAATGTGGATTCCGCCCATAAGCCTCCACTGCGTTGTTTATAAGGTATTGTTGGTAGCCTTATACAAGAGACTATTGGAGTATATTCTCCCCTATACGAGATTACCAATGTGGATTCCGCCCCAATATATCTACCTCAGATCAGAAATTTTATTTTATTTGTTATGAGTCAAATTCTAGAAAAAGCTTATCTGAGGGCACGGCAGTGCCTCGCCAAGGTCGCGCTGTCGTACCATCTTTTCTTGAAACAACTCAGCCCATATTTGACCTATCTAAAACTCTACTTCGGAATGAGTTACGATTCTCAAACTCTGCACAGTCTTCATAGAGTTAACAACCCCTCCAAGTTTCATGGACTTCCATAAAGTAGTAAAGTAGGTACGAAATTTCAAAAAACGTCGAAATTGCCACTCACTGACTCACTCAAAATTCTACTGTACTTCCAGACATGCTACAAAGCTGAAATTGCAGACTGATAGAAATTATGACCAAACCTCTGGAAAAAATCAAAAAACCCCAAAATTCTAATTTACTTCCCTACCCTATACATGTAAAGCTATATAAAAGTAACATTGCCCACTTCCAGAAATGCTAGATAGCTGAGCTTTGGCAGACTGATAGGAACTATGATAAAACTATAGGAAAAAATTAAAACACGCCAAAATTCTAATTTACTTCCCTACCCTATAAATGTAAAGGTGTGTAAAAATAGCATTGCCCACTTCCAGACACGCTAGAGAGCTGAGCTTTGGAGGGCCGATAGTAACTATGATAAAGCTATAGAAGATTTTTTAAGACTGAGACACTATGATAAAACTAGGAAAAAATTTTAAAACACCAACATTTTAATTTACTTCCCTTTCCTATAAATGTAAATTTATATAAAAGTAACATTACCCACTTCCAGAAACGCTAGAGAGCGGAGCTTTGGAAAGCTGATAGAAACTATGACAAAACCATGGGAAAAAATTTAAAAACTACAAAATTTTCATTTACTCTCCTCCCCTATAAATGTAAAGTTATGTAAAAGTAACTTTACCCACTTCCAGAAACCCTACAGACCTGAGCATTGGAAGACAGATAGGAACTATGGTCCAGAGTATTTTATTTATTTTGGATTTTAACAATTCTTAAAAATACAAAAAACAGTACATGGTCACTCACTGGAAGCTGGTCATTCGCTGGTCGGTTCACCCTAATTAGGCCGGTAGTGACATCTCGGTGCAAAGATTCGACACTTATAAAAAACAACTAAAAATATTTGAAAGTAAAATTATTCGTAAGATCTTTGGACCATGGATACAACTAATAGATGGCGCGAATACGTGAGATTCATCAAAAGTAGATTAGATTAGAGGGAGATCACAAAAAAGGTGGGGGCAGAATGCAGGACTCTGATTAATCAGGCTAAAACCCCCTGGGGGTTATAATGGCACTTGGAGATAAAGAAGAAAGACATGTTACTTTTGCATGGAATCGGTTCATAAATACTTACTTACAAGAATTTAATAAAACCAGAGCATAAACCCAATCTAATGGCATAAATTAAAACAAAAACAAGGCAGTGGTGGGTTGGCAAACTGTCTCCAAGAGCGTGGGGCGCAGTCCCACCCGAGAAAACCACTGCTGGCGGTTGAGAGAAAGAACCTGCATTTGACCATTTAGGGAGACCAGCCACTCGAGTAGTCAGATAAACAACAGTCGCCGTTTCGAATACGTCACCTCCTATAATTTACTTTGATTTATCGTTTGTTAAATTTGCATACGTTCTAAATCACTAGCAATCTAAATAGACAAGAATGACCAGAATTAAGGTGTTAACTTCCTTAGTGACGAAGTCAAAATCTACTTAGATAAAACCATCAGTTGCTAGAATTGTTTATCGTCTTTTTTGTGTTGGATATTTGTAACCAAATTTATATTTTTTAATACAAGTTGATTGATATTAGCTAATATAATAATTTCTTTGGTTTTATCTAAAAAATAAACGTCAAACATTTAGGAAACAAAAAACAGTTCTTTTTTAACTAAGAATCTCAAAAATATATTTGGCTTTGCAACTTGCAACAACAATTTTTTGTTACTCTTTCTTTCACCAGCTTCCTCTACTCTTTCCTCGCCAAAACTAAATGGCATTAGCTCTAAATCGTCTACCGCAAAAAAAAATATTTTAACAATCATCCTCATCGAACATATCTTCAACACTCGCAGGACTATTAATCGGAAGGCTTAAGTTTAACTTTTTAAAAAAAATAAAATTCGTTTTTTCAGTTTCAGCGGAAGACAGCATCATAAATAATATTATGATGCTGTCTTGATTGCTTAAAAACACTTTCCAGATTCTTTTTGTATGTCATTTTTTTAATGTCAATTTTAATAGGTGCTTGCTTTGTTAATCTTTATTTTGCAGTTGGGCAAACACATTTTTTTGGTCCGATAGCAACATAATTTTCGATTGTTATCTTGTATACTTGCATACGTTTTGGTGACCTTATCATAGAGTTATAGTTACACAAGTTTTGTTTTCCTTTTTAGAGTTTTTTTTAAATTTATACTGGGACTTTCCATCCAATTAGAATCAATCGCCCAGTTTCGCAAAGCTTGAGCAAGGATAAAGCAGTATTTAAACAAACACAAACAACCAAGTACCTAGCCAGGAATCGAGCCCGGGCCGCTGGTGTGGGAAACAAACATTGCTACCACTACACCACGACGGCGACAAAGATTTGTCGATCCTTTTGAGTTCCGTTTCTCTGATACCCAAAATTGCTTAGTTGCGTTTTATTTTTGAATTTCCCATGCAGATATTCATGTATTTATCATAGTTTGTTGTTTATTTATTGCTCGACCATTGCACGTTTGTCTTGCTTTTATCGAATGTCGTAAAATAACTGGATTTGCAAGCGATAAAACCAAAATAGCGATTAGAAATTGCGATGGCATTTCTGTGTATTATGTGTGCTGCGTTAAGTGGGAAATTTTTTATGGAAGAATTGTTTATTATATTGTTGTTGAGTAGTTTCATGTCATTACAGACCGTTTAAAAAAAAAAATACGAAAATATTGGCAAAAAGAATTATGAAGTTCACCTTATTCAAGGCGATTCAGGTGAAGTGATTCCTCGGAACCATTGTTACATTGTCAGGATTGAGGTTTTTGAGCGATCGTTGAATGAAAATGCATGTCTTTTTACGTTTTTTGGTTAAGCGCTCTCTGTTTGATTCTCGCATTTAAACGAAGATAACTAATAAACGAACGGTCCACCGCTTGAAAGGGTCTCATAATGGACGATCGTGGCCCGTCAGTTTTCCCCTGAAAGTGCTAAACAATCAGTTGGCAGCATTGATTTTGACTTTTGTGTAGTGTGTATTTCAAGGATTTAGTTGTTATAATAACAGTAACGTCTGCATTAATGGCAATTTCTTCACTGTAACTTTTTGATGTTGTTCAATAGCACAGATCAATTAACTTTCTAGCATTCTGAAAAAAGACCTTAACCTTAACAGTGTAGGTTTACTAATTTTAAATCTCTATACTGTGCTTTATGTTAATTATTAGAGTTAACTTCTTAGAATTAGGGTCGGCTATATCAAAAGTTTATTACCTAATTTAATTTTATTTTCTTTAAATTGCTTAGTGGAGTTATTTTTCAAAATATAGACTTCCGCTTCCGTGAGTATAAAATGTTTTAAAAGCAAAAAAAATCTAGTTCTTCTAAAAAGTTTGGCCTATTGTCTGGATTTAAAATGACCATTCGTTTTTATGGATTTTGGGAATTAATCTGAAAGTGGCATTAAAATAACTAGCAGTTTTTAAGTGTAAAATAATTTAGTTTGTTTTGAGAACCTTTATAACCATTTGTCACGGATTTCCAATACCCTTAGATCATACAAAGGCGACTACCTATTTAAAGCTTATTCCGGTTACAGTTACAATGATATTACGTTACAAGGGTAATATAAAGCCCTTTCAGTTTTGATTCTTGGTTTAGTTCATGTGGATCCACAATTTTTAATTGCTCAAGAAACTTGGTCGGAAGAAAAGTATTTAAGATGTATTTAACTGTAATAAAAGAAATAACTGATTCTGATTATGATACTTTTATTTTTCCTTTATTTATCTTCTTTTAGCTGATGATGAGGATTTTATAGTGTCTGGAAAATCCTGAAATAATAAAGACTTTAGTGTGGAATAGATAGTTTTGATTTTGTAATTTTTAATATTTTTGTAACTAATCTCTCTAGCATTACTAAAGAAATATGTATTTGAATTGTCAGCATCTGTACGCAGTTATTGTTTGATTTTTAATTTCATCAGATTTTTCTAGGAATATTTCCATTTTTACCTTGCTAGCCCGCACAGCAATGGTTAGAGAAGGTATTATTTTCGACGAAAATTTTTTTTTTGGGATAAGCCAAAAATGTGTTATTTGGGTGTATTTTGATCTATCTTAGCAATATCGTCGTGATGTCTGTCTGTGTGTATGTGTGTCTGTCCGTAACACGATAGCTCCGAAACCACAATCGATTTTCATAAAACTTTCAGATAAAATAGTATTCGACACTCTAACGAGCTGGTTAGATTTTGGTCAAAATCCATTAATGCTAATGACAGTTTTTTGACAATGAAATTTTTTTAAAAGTGCTAACTTTTTACGAAGCATTGCATTAATATTCGGGTTTCGAAATATAGTAGACTACATTTTGCTCAATAATTTGTGTTAAAACCAAAAACTTTGTAGGAGCTTTAGTTTCTGAGATATTTATAAAAAAACTGTTTTCACGGCGCTATAAAATATCAGATCCGTCATGGATCCATTTATTTATTTTTTAACTTTTATTTCTAACAGAAAGATCACAAAGATAAATTTTTGACTTTCTGCAAATTTTTTTGAATAGGTACGAGAATAAAACAAACATATTTAATCAAAGGAAGAAACTTTTGTTGTTTATGCAGTCAGTCAATTATAAGATCGTGTTGCAGGAATTTTTGGTTTTAATGATCATGATCAGTACACAGATGAATACTAAGAAATGTCACTTATAAGAAATCAAATCGAAAACACGTCATCCTCAGGCCAAAAATCGCCCAAGGAGGAATCTTTTCTCGTGAATAATAAAGCCAAGAATCAAGTCGGCTATGCACGGTGTTCAATTCATTCTCTCCTTCTCGAGTAAAATTTTTAGTAGTCAGCCGTGCTTGGCCTGTCAGTTGACCGGCAATTGTCGTGAAAACAGTTAAACGTGCTGTAGTAAGTGGTCTCGCGCGCGTGCGTGCGTTTTTCCAAGTTTACCTCGCGGTGTTTTTGTTTTGGATTTCGTTTTTTGTTTGCGTTGTTTTAACCAGGTATTCCTTTTTTTAATTTATTATTTTAATTATTTTACAATGTTATTTGATATGCTAATGCTGCTAGTTTTGAGCATTGTTCTTTTAAATTTACTAAATTCAACAATTTTATTGATTCATTTAATCATTTTTATGAATGAAGGGTTATTGCAAGGAGTACATTTTTATTTTTTTTTGCCAATTGTAGAACGATAATTGTATGGTCGGTTTGTTTTATTTGGCGACATAATTTTTTTTGTAACGTTTTGTTTGGAAGATTGAATTTTTTAAGTAGGTTAAAAGGTAAAGGTGTTACGGGTTGCATTCTTCTGTAATGTTCACTTACTCAAATCGATTATTATTAAAATTGGTCATTGTTGCAATAAACTTTCTTTGATCTTTATTCCATTGTACGCGCGTCCGTTATGTCTCTGCATATTAGAAATTGTATTTTGTCTTCTGGACGTTGACCTACTCTTTTATTATCTTACAATGTTATTAGATATACTAATGCTGCTTCGTTTAGAAAATTATTCTTTTAAATTTACCAAATTCATCAATTTCATTGATTTATTAGCAAAGGCGGATCCAGAGGTGCTTCTCGGGGGGGGGGGGGGGGGGCACTTTAGGTGACATTCTCTGTTGGTAAAAACCGGCTACAAATTCAGGATAATTTAAAAGTGGTTGTAATTTCGATGATAATAACACTAGACACTTTCATGCGCCGCAAGCAAAAATTTTGAATTTTTATTAGCAAAAACCTTACTTATTACTCATTTTTTGTATATTCAGAAATTTCTCGGCAACTGCCCCTAGTGCCCCCCCCTGGATCCGCCAGTGTTTATTAGGTAATTATTATGAATGAAGGGTTATTGCAAGGAGTACATTTTTCATTTTTTTTACCAATAGAACAAGGGTTTCATAATAATGTTTGTTTGGCAGATTGGATTTTTTAAGTAGGTTGAAAGGTAAAGGTGTTACTGGTTGCATCTTTCTGTAATGTTTACTCAAATTGATTATTATTAAAATTGTTCATTGTTGCAATAAACTTTCTTGGATCTTTATTCCATTGTAAGGGCGTCCGTTATATCCCTGCATATTAGAAATTGCATTTTATCTTCTAGACGTTTTTCTACATTGTTATTATGTTAAAATGTTATTAGATTATACGGATGCTGCTTCGTTTTGAAAATTATTCTTTTAAATATCCGAAATTCATCAATTTTATTGATTCATTAGGTAGTTGTGAATGAATGGTTATTGCAAAGAGTACATTTTTCATTTTTTTTACCAATAGTTGAACGAGAGTTTCATGGTCGGTTTGTTTTATTTGGCGACATAATTTTTTTAATAATGTTGTTTTTGTTTGGCAGATTTTAAGTAGGTTAAAAGGTAAAGGTGTTACGGGTTGCATTCTTCTGTAATGTTCACTCACTCAAATCGATTATTATTAAAATTGGTCATTGTTGCAATAAACTATCTTTGATCTTTATTCCATTGTACGCGCGTCCGATAATGTCTCTGCATATTAGAAATTTGATTTTGTCTTCTAGACGTTTACCTACATTGTTATTTCTTACAATATTATTAGATATACTAATGCTGCTTCGTTTTGAAAATTACTCTTAAATTTACCAAACTCAACAATTTCATTGATTCATTAGGTAATTATGAATGAAGTTTTATTTGGCGACATATTTTTTTTTGTAATGTTTTGTTTGGAAGATTGGATTTTTTAAGTAGGTTGAAAGGTAAATGTGTTACTGGTTGCATTCTTCTGTAATGTTCATTCACCGAAATCGATTATTATTAAAATTGGTCATTGTTGCAATAAACTTTCTTTGATTTTTATTTCATTTTACGCGGTCCGTTATGTCTTCGCCCATTAGAAATTGCATTTTGTCTTCTAGACGTTTACCTACATCATAGGTGCACCCAGGGAGTGGGGGCGGTGCCCGGGCCTTAGATTTTTTTACATATTTTCGACATATTTCAGAAAAAACCACAAAAAATAGCTTAATATTCGACATCATGAGGCTTCGGGTCCCCCCAAGAGGCCTCGGGCTCCCCCCAAGTCATATTCCTGGATGCGCCACTGCCTACATTGTTATTATCTTACAATGTTATTAGATATACTAATGCTGCTTCGTTTTGAAAAGTATTCTTTTAAATTTACCAAATTCATCAATTTCATTGATTCATTACTTAATTATGAATGAAGAGTTATTTCACAGAGTACATTTTTAATTTTTTTTACCAATAGTAGAACAAGGAGTTTTATGGTTGGTTGGTTTTATTTGGCGACATAATTTTTTTTGTGAAATGTTTTGTTTGGAAGATTGGATTTTTTAAGTAGGTTGAAAGGTAAAGGTGTTTTGTTGTTGCATTCGTCTGTAATGTTCACTCACTCAAATCGATTATTATTAAAATTGGTCATTGTTGCAATAAACTTTCTTTGATCTTTGTTCCATATTGTGCGCGGTACGATATGTGTCTGCATATCAAAGATTGCATTTTGTCTTATAAATGTTTACCTATATTGATGGATAGTTTAAACACAAAAGATGTAGAAGTAGGTATTTCTTCTTGTAGGTAATCTTGTGGTCTTGCAAAATGTATGCAAAGGTTTGTCGCCCTAAGTGCTTTGGGCTCAGAATTCACACAGCAATATTTAAAATTTATACGAAATTATCGGCTGCTACAGATGGTTATGTTTAAGTTGTAAGCTTTTAACTCGTACTATATTTATCTTAATAGTTAACTTTGTTATAGTTATAGCTATCTTAGCGCCAAACTTTGACATCAACAAACTGTCAATTCGTTTTAAACTAAGCTCAAAATTTTACTTTTTATAAAGTATAAGCTTATAGCGCTAAACCTCATAAATAACTTCGTCCGTTATGTTTATTAAAGTGAAAGATAAAGTTTAATTGGATGGTTCGAAAATGCGCCAATTTGAAAACCACTAACCAATATCTTGTAAGTAGGTCAAGATGTGGGGTTTTTGGCATTAATTTTTTTACGAGAATCTGGCTATTAACCTGCAGGTTAGGTTTTTTCTAGCTCCTCTAGAAATGGACGTTTCCTATTAAAAGTGTCCAATTTGGACCACACTGAACAGTCAGGACTTTCGAAATTGACCAAGGGCGGATCCAGAGGTGCTTCTCGGGGGGAGGGGGGTGGCACTTTGGGTGACATTCTCTGTTGGTAAAAAACGGTATAGATTTTTTTAAGCAGCATTTTATTGAATTAGTCAGTGGTTGTAATTTTGATGATAATAACAATAAACACTTTCATGCGCCGCAAGCAAAAATTTTGATTTTTTATTAGCAAAAACATTACTTTTTACTCATTTTTTGGATATTCAAAAAATTCTTGGGGGGGGGGGAGCAAGTACCCCTAGTGCCCCCCCTGGATCCAGCACTGAAATTGACGTAGTATTTTTGTCAACATTTATAAATTAAAAATATCATGTTTAACAACGGACATACGATTGCATACGAGCAGGTTGTTTTTTTAGTTTGGATAAAATTTTTAAACGTCAATAAGGTCAATGCAAATATTTTTGTGACGCACTCCCTATATCTAAAATTTTTGAGAAACAGGATTTGATGTAGGGATCGGTTATATTAAAATTTTCAAGGAAAGGACAGAAAAGGGCTCTAAATAACTTAGAATGAGGTACACTTAATTGGGTGTGTTCATTCATTTTGAAATTTAAAAGAAGAAAGTGGGTGATAATAAAAGCCGGTTTAATTCTACAATCTGCAATTCGACTGTTGGGCTGTCTGTAACTAGTAACTTTGAATAATGTCTCTAATTAGGCGGCATTGCCTAGTTTATGCTTGAAGGAATATCACTGATTAGCGGAAAATGGCGGCAAATCGTTTCTTTCGTGCATTTTGTAATCGTTTCTTTGAACATGATTTGCATCAAACTGTTTATTAATGTATAAATGTTTGTTTTAAAAATGTAGAACATAATCAAAATATGACTAAAATTCAATAAAATAAAAATGTACGCGTCTGTCTATGCACATATAGCGGCTAAATGACAAACCAATTTTGATATGTTTTTTTCTTTCGACATGAAAATCAAGAGCATCTTTGCGGGAAGCCAACATAGGCCTCTCCTAATATCTTCCACTCTTCTCTGGCTGTCGCCGTGTTCATCAATCTTGCTCCCGCATGTTTCTTCAAATCGTCCGCTCATCTCATTTGGGGTCTTCCCCTACTTCTTTTATTTTCCCAAGGTCTCCAGTTTACAACACATTTGTTCCATCGATCGTCTTTTTTTCCATTTTAATTTTGCTACTTCTCCTCTGACATCCCATAGTATTGTTTTATTTCTTATCCATTCATTCCTTTTTTTATCTGTTAGCTTTAAATGTAACATTTCTTTCCATTGAGTACAGGAAGGATACATTGTTTTTACACTTTCATTTTGAGGTACTGAGGATATTTTTTATTTTTTAATATGTAGCCTAATTTCCCGAATGCTGCCCAGGCCAACCTTACTCGTCTCTGGATTTCAGCCGTTTGGTTTTCTTTTTTTAGTTTAATAATTTATCCCAGGTATATATTATATTCCTCTACTTGTTCTATTTTCTCTTGGTTTATTTTGATCGTGATATCTGCATCTGTGTTTGTTATGATTTTAGTTTTCTCTAACCTATATTTTTAGCTGCTGTATCCAGTTCTTCCAGCATTTTTATCAGTTCGTCGTTCTTATCTGTTATTAAGGCGACATCATCAGTATATCTTAGGTGGTTTAAGTATTGTCCGTTTACTTTGTTCCCTATTTCTTCCCAATCTAAGTTTTTAAAAACATCTTCTAGGGCCTGGTTAAATAGTTTAGGGGATATTGTGTCACCCTGTCTAACACCTCTTTTTTTGCGGATTGGCTTGGTTCCTTCGTGGATTTTGATTGATGTTGCTTCGCTATATATACATTGGCTATTAAATCTGTGTATCTAAGATCTATTCGGCTATTAATTAACGACGTTTTTGCTTCTCAAAAAAAACTAGCCTCAGGTTCCATGATTCCAATTATTTTGTCTAAACCTCTGTCATATTGATGTTTCGTTAGACATTATTTTTGCTAAAAATATAATTTAACAGCATGTTGAATAGATCTCGTTAGAATCTTTGACTTGAGCAGGTTGTGATGATTTGCTTAAAAGACTTTGTTTCCGTTGATTATTTTCGGGATTATTTCGTCTGTCATAGAGTTTTTCTCGGAGTTTTCTTTATTTGTGTTTGCTCCCAAGTATGTATAGCTGTAATCAATTTTTTAAATTTCCATAATCGAAAAGTAATTAGGTTTATTTTATCCGACAGTATTAGTGATGTCACTATAATATTTAATCATTAAACCGTCTTAAATAAATGGGTAAACCTGTTGTTTATAAAGATGATTACAATCTCTATCCGTTTACACTATTTGTTGTTGTGCAAATATTCCTCAGTCATTCCACGTTAAATAGTTTTATTTTTTTAAAATTATCATTTAAATTTTTTATGGCTCAATTTAAAAGTATCGCAAAATTTCTTTATCGCCCTGTGAAGTTTTCAACAGCTTCTTACCACATATCGGGGTTCCAAGTGCAGTTCCTCATAAGTGCATTTTTAAAAACTAAACCAACTAAAAACAGGAGAAGCGAAAAACTGCAGTTAACAGCAATGAGAGCAGATTTCTTTAAAAACTTTTACTAAGAAAAGTAACTTTTTTAGTGTTTAGAATTTTTTTACAACCTCAAGTGCGTCTCAACATATGGCGCCACCTGTCACGATCATAATGATGTCGAAATACCAAAATTGAAAAAAAAATTACTTACGAGGTACTGCACTGGGACCGAGACTGGGACCCTCGATATCTAAGGTTATAAATTAAAAATCCAATTTTTAAAATGAAAAACCCGAATATGGATACATGTTCACTGTGGCCATTAGAGGGCGCTTTACACTGCACTTCTGATGGTTTAAAATGACCATAACTTTTTTCTAACTGTAGTTTTTTACTCTTTTTTTTGTTAAGAAAATAATTTCCTAGACAATTTTAAGCTGAAAAGATACACTTGATACCTCAACGTAAGCCATTTTAGAGATATTTCGGTTTTTAGTGTTAAATGCCACTCGGAAATTTTTAAATTATTTTAAGTAACTCAATGTATAACTTTTCTTTAAGAATAAAATTGGGTTATTGAATTAGTAGTGCCAAATAGATTATTCCAAGATCCTTTTAATCTAATATTAGGGACTTATTGCAATAAAGCCAGGCAATAATAGTTCCGGGCACTATTCTGACAGTTTTTCATCGAAAACTGACAGTTCATCTTTTAAAATTGACATACCAAAGTCGAATTTATAAATCCAGTCGTTTATTTTCCATTAATAGTGGCGGCACTATTAATTCCGGCTCTTATAATACACAAAGGCCTAATTTTTAAAGAAGACAGCTGTCCTTATAATGCGAAACTGTCACAATAGTGCCTGGCACAATTACTGTGTAGATTTATTGCAATACGTCCCTATATTAAACTTTTTATTATTTAATTTTGTTTTATTTAAAATAATTTGACTATTGTGATGCGGCATGGAACACTAAAAACCCAAATATATGGAAAACGGCTTACTTTAGCAGATACAAGAGTAGCTTCTTCTCAGCAAATCTTTAGAAAATTATATTCCTAACAAAAAAATAAAAAACTACACCAAGAAAAAAGTTATGGTCATTTTAATCCATCAGGACTGCAGTGTAAAGCGCCCTCTAATGTACACAGTAAAAATATGTCCAAAACCTCCGGGACTTATTGTAAAAGTTATATATGAAAAACTGTTCATATTATTTAAAAAAAATTAGATTTCTTTAAAAATCTCTTGGTTTATTTTGTACCCAGAAATATGAGGTATAGTTTTTGCAGTCAGTTGAACAAAGGTAAAAGCCGACCATCGGCATATCCTTTATAGAAAGTGACAAGAAATTATTTCATTTAATTATGGCGTAAACTAAAGAAATAATAATAGATAATAAAACTTTCTATTCCTAAACCTACAGGAACGACACTGATTTATTTTCTAACTCTGCATACTGCCGACTAAAGGGGTCCCGAAAAGCACACCTAAAAGCAATTAAAAGCGTATCTCAAAAAAATCTGCCAATCAGGTGTCGTCTATCCACCTGGGCTCGGTCTGTCGGAAATCAAATACTTTGTGGTCGGACCGCAAAGAGCTGCTCCTCTTCTCTGTCGGTAGGGTTGAAATTATACCAGGAAGATTTTATATGAATTTGGAAAACTTTTGAAGGGCAGAATGAAGCAAAATTTCATGAAATCGATAGAACCCCGTATTAGGAGTTATTCAGGTGACTTTGCAAAAACACTAACCTGTTGTAAAGTCCTTTTCGGACAACCTATAAATTAGATTCAGGTTCCTACTCGGTTTACTATATTCCAAAATATTTCTATTGGATACGATGGTTACTCGAAACGAAAACTTAAACCATATTGATTTGATTTGAAAACGTTATGTGTTTTAGCGTGGAATGACTGATACAACCTTGGAATTTATTATCAACTTTAACCGATAATAAAAAACGATAATATTTACCTCCGGATAGCGAACTACAATCATTGGGTTTAGTTAGTTTATAACTAGAGGAATCCTTTAAGGAACTAATTGGAAATATTTAACCGTATAAATCACGGTATAAATATGTTATTATATTGTAATAATTTCTACTAACTAGCGACTACTACATTTTAATTAAACTATTGTTTAAAGTATGTAATACATCAAGTGGGCCTTGGCCTACACATGTCCTAGATATACTAAACCTCAGATTTTCAGTTAAAATAGCTCAACATTATCGAAAACGTCTTTTATCAAAACGGGACAAAATCATAAAAAGGGGTCGGGCCTAGCTTTTGACGTTTACCTAAAGAAGAGCGGTTCTGATATTGCTATGCAATCGAAGTGTCATTCACTGAAATACCTTTTACTGCCATGCCTAATGAAAATGTCGTATTTACATAGGGATTGCTATAGCCCATACGGCATTTTCATTAAGCAAGGCCCATCCTTAAAAAGGTCAGGTGTTGGCCCCTAGGTTAAGATTTATTTGCAAATAATTGAATAAGAGGTTCAGTTCGGATAACACCGATTTCGACCCCTCAAAAGAAGGACAGGGGACCTAGTTAAAGGAAAAACAAACAGTCATTTTTATTTTTTATGTATTTTTGGGTTCAAAAACAACAATATTATTTGCTCCCGATTTAAATTTGCCGCCAAACTTCCGTGATACCGATTTATATAAGAGGAAGAGAGGCGGAGCCTGTATACATAAAAATAAAGGAGAGAGATGCTTATTCTAAGCCCGGCCCCTTTTTATGATTTTGTCCTTTTTCATTTTATCCGGTATCGAATAAAGACGTATTATACTAAACTTCGTTGTTCTTGTCTTGTTTTGATCAGAGATATTAGAACATTGAAGAGATTGGATTTCGCAACCAACCAAAATAGAAACAGGGGACGCCATGCGTTTGACATATCTAATAGCGATTTCGGCTTCACTGCTCTGAAATCACTCGCGGGTAGAGCGATAACGTCACGAATCTCTCTCCGAGCACCCCGGGATTGATCTAAGATCGAGCGGGATTGCTCGCCTTCGGAGCAAGGGCGAACATGATTTTTCAAACACTTGATCGAAATTTCGTGGGTTTTGTAACCTGAATAAATAAAACATATTCTTGGTTTATAATTTTTTTATTTAAATTTTTTTGTTGCATTGTAGTATATGTATGTAAATTTTTTAAATGCAAAACACGGAAAACACCTATAAAACACACATATCAAAGGTAGAAACAAATTAATCATATCTAAAAAGTGGGGTTATGTTTTTGTTTTGATCTGAAACGTTGCTCCGTCAAAAGAGATGGAGCAATTCAGAGCACCCGCTCGGAGATTTGCGGGCAATAGTCGAGCACACAAATCTTTTTTAGGGCACTGCTCTTCGAACGCGTGCATCCGTTTCAGAGCAATTTTCGAGCACTCCAGGGCAGTTTTCGAGCAAAAGCCGAAATCGCTATAAAACAATAGTTGGACACTTGGTGTTCTGTGGGTCATGGCCTGCCGGCCGCCCAAACCAAACTGTTTTATACTTTGATTTTATCGTGACGGACACATGCAAAATGGCGGAAGACCGGTTGTTTTTGTGTTGTGTTACTGATATTTCTCCAATTTATCCAAATTCGATTAAGAAAACTCGCAAAAACTTAAAAAAAAACAAAAACAGCGTTTGTCAAGAATTTGACATTTCGTCTTTTGTTCTCTGGGTTTTTTTGGTTGAGACGCGGTCATTTTGGATTTGCCGGTTTTACTTTGGTCAAATCCAATCCGCTAATGTTCTATTATCCGTGGTTTTAAATAAATGACGTTTTTGTATAATGTCTGGTTATTAATAATTCCGTTTTTGCCATTGGACAGTTATACCTTTTTCATTTATGACCTTGGACGATTTTGTTTTTGTCATTTATGACGATGGATAGGGATTCCATAGATGTAGTTCAAGACCAGACCAGACTCTGTTCTAGGCTGATTTCTTAATCCCACAATACTAAAAACTAGTAAAGGATCCGATCGTTTAAACAAAAAAACAATTAATTAACAATAGCTTCTTGCATATACATACATTGACTCAATTATATGGAATAAACAAACTCAAATTATTAACAATTACCTATTATTTTTTGGCTTACACGAGGGCTTACATCATTTTTTGTTTTCAGTGCGCCATACATAATTAAAATTTAACTGGCCTAGGAAATTTTTTTAAAATTAAGTTTAACATCACTGATAATATTCTGTACGTTTGTTTTGTTACCTTCCTAACCCGCGCAGCAATGACTAAAGAAGGTATTATTTCGCCGAAAATGTGTTATTTGGGTGTATTTTGACCTTTCTTAGCAATATCGTCATGATGTCTGTCTGTGTGTGCGTTTGTGTATGTTTATTTCTATCACGATCTGTTCACACGATAGCTACTAAACCGTTGATCCGATTTTCATAAAATTTGCACAATCCATTAATGCTAATTACAAAAGCATTGCATCAATATGCGGTTTTCGGAATATAGTAGATTACATTTTGCTCAATAATTTGTGTTCATAGGAGCTTTAGTTTCTAAGATATTTACAAAAAACTGTTTTTAAAGCTGATATATTTCACGTGTATCTACAAGAGTTGTTGAATAAAGTTGTCGGTAAAGTTCAAAATCAAAGGTAATACAGGTATTTTGCGTGCAAATTTGGAAAAAGCTCGAACGTGTCTATTTTGTTTTCAAGCATTTCGAGGGGTTACTTTACCCTATATTTTGAATGTGAAAAGTGGTTCGAGTGATACCTTGTTTTACAGGGATGTTAAATGCACAAATTTCTGTCAAATAAGGAAATCACCTAAAAAAAAGTGCATGTTGAATTTTTGTATACTTATTCCTTAGCATCTCGGAGACATATTCTCCGCCAAAATTCTCCTTGAGCTTCGCTAGATATAAGTCCCCATTTGTCCTCAAAATCAGTTTTCTGCAATTTCCTTGAAAACTAATAAATTTTTCAAATAAGTCAAGAAGGAAAAATTACGCAAAATCATTCGGTCGGTAATCTAACATTTTAAAAATTATATTCTTAAAAAATGGTTTTTTATTTATTTTCGACCGAACCGAATCGAACCGAACCCCACTTGTATAAAAAATCATGCACTTAAATTTAGTTTTTGTTTCTGGCCAATGGTCAATAATAAAAAGCATTTATAAAAATAACCGACTTCTGGCTAGAAACAGCTTTAAAATATGCGCAATAATGCAATTTTTATAAAATTTTTAGCAAAAATAGTGTTTGACTAAATTTTAAGTGTCAGTGTGAGGTTTAGAAAAAGTAAATGAAGCAAAAGATTAGTTTTTTAATGGTTGAAAATTATAAACATAATATAGGTAACATAATGTTTTAACGATTACTCGTATTAATATGTACTTTCAGATTTTTATATCAAGATTTTTCACAAAGGCCATCAAGCCAAACAGTGTCTTCCTCAAAATCAAAATCGATGTGTTCGAGCGTTTTTCCAAATTTGCACGAAAATTACACAAAAAATACTTCTGTTACCTTTAAGTTGAAAACACTATGTATGTTATAAAAATTGCTTCTTCAAAGATTCTGTCAGATACATTTGTTGAACATGAAGTTTTTGTTCAAACTTTATAGCCGTTATTTTACAATGCTAACACGAATTCAAGCAATATACAATGAAAAAAACTGGTTAGTTAAAAAAGTCGCATCGGACTTCGTATTTCACATCGAGACATTATAGTCAAATTAGATTTTAATAACAGTACCTCAGGTCAAGGTTTAACAAAATGAACAGTAATTTCTGAAAAATATCTTAAACTTTATATCTATGATATTCTGACTAATAATATTCACATTATGTCTGGAATTAATATAAAGGAAAATACTCTGCCAATATATGGGCCCCTAAGCTCACACTAGGTACTATAGTTATATGAGCTAATATAACTAAAAACTGAAATATATTTTATTCAACTCCACACTAAATTACCTTTTGTTTGATACCACACAAGCCATGTTTTGACTTAAACTCAAATTTTTGAAATCCACCCCCACCCTTAAAAAAAACAAAAACTAAAATGTATTTTGTTGAACTCCGGACTTAATTACATTTCGTTTGATATCACACACGCCATATTTTCACTTAAACTCTATTTTTTGAAATATACCCTCACCCTTTTTTTTAAAATAAATTAAAATGTATTTTGTTTAACTCCAGACTCAATTACCTTTCGTTTGATATCACACACGCCATATTTTCACATAAACTCTAATTTTTGAAATCTATCCCCACCCTTTTATTTGGTTTGTGTTCGGTGGATTTTGTTCATTTTTAAATGGGACCATCTCGACCCAAGACCCAGCCCAGGTACCAAATTTCATTAAAATCGGCCAAGCGGTTTTTGAGTTATGCGCGTTGGTCGTTACAGACAGACACACAGACAGACATACAGACAGACAGACAGACGGCGCAACAAAAAAGTTTCAAAATCATCTGAAACGCAAAGATATATAAAAATTTTTGAAATCGGAGCAACTTTTTTTTTCTCGAAAAAATTAGGATCACCATAGCTCACACTACTATAGTATAGTATATGTGTGAGCTAAAAATTATTTTAAATTTTGGTTGGTGTTTTTCTGTCTATTCTACGTTTTTTTGCTCTGATATCGCCCAGCAATGATTTTGAGGTATTCCCTTCTCTGGTATCAGTTCTTATAATGTCTTTTATATTTTATATATCGCTGGAGAATGTCGACAGTTTGTAACCTAAAAGTTTCGAATCTGCATTTCTATTCTTCTTCTTATCTGTATTTATTGCAAGCTTGTCTTTTCCACACCTATTTTGAATAAGGACAATACAGTTTAAACTTGATATTATATCCCTTAAGCGCCCGTGTTAAGCAAAGGCTCTTAAATGTGATATAATTAAGACAAGACAAGACAAAATCTTATTGAGAACATTTCAAAATGGGATTTAGAAAGGAAGCTAATTCTAAATAAGATTAACGAAAAAAACCAAATTTTGTTCTTCAAATTTAGCTTTGTTAGGAAAATTGCAGTGTTTAGCACTTTAGGGTTAAAATGTCTCGAAATTCCGATGTGATTCCGGTTTGGTCTAAGTGCGTTTATTCTTAACTGCCCGCGAGGTGAGGTGAGCCAAAAGTTCACTTTCACGGGTGGAGTTTAAATACCTTCACTACCTTTTTGCACGGGAAATGAATTCACCGGTCGGTGTGAGCGCTCACCTCACCTCACGTCACGGACAGTCAAGAATAAACGTCCAGATCTGATTCCTGTTCCAAAACCCGCTAGTTTTTATAACTCATAACAAGTAAAGTGAAAACTAATACCTGAAAAAAATCTAATCTATATGACAAATCATTCTAATTTATTGACTGTATCCGGCTAGTCGGCCAGGAAAACATTTGATTTACACACAGTCACTTATCCAAGAAAAACTTCGTTAAATTTTTGCTCACGTACGAACTTAATTTTATGCTAAAACTTACCGCTTGCGCTTGCAAGATAAGTTCGAGTGTTTTTTAAATTTCGTGAGTTAAAAAACCAATTTAATGTTTTTGAAAATGGTTGCGAAAACTCTATTGTTTTAACCTATGAATGTTGCTTAGAACTGTAACTCTTAGCTGAGACTGATTTTCAGATAACATATCAATTCCAACAGATATAGCCAGTATGTAATAATAATTCAAACCTCAAATCTATTTCTAGTGCAAATTAAAATAATCCTGCTGGGACTCAGTTAACACAATATTTTAAAATTTAGACCCATTTAAATTTTAAAAAGAATATTCTAAAATCTAAATCTGAATTTTGCCCAGACCAGACATGAAATTGAAATGGCCAGACAAGAGCCAGACGAACCTCAGACAAAATACAAATTCTCTGGGATAGTTTGTTCAGCAGGTAGTTTTGGGTAGGTAGCTTCGGTAAAGATTAGATATTTTATGTAAATTAAAGTGGCAAAACAGGTGCAAATAAAGTAAGTGATAAACTGTCATATATTTAAACGTGTTTTTTCTTTTTTTAATGTAGGTAGTTGTTTCCTTTTTATTTATGAGATAGATTGAGTTTCTATCAAATTTGTAAATAAGAATTCATCAAGTTGATATTTTTAAAGGTACATTTAACAAATAGGTGTAAATTGATTGAAGATTATTAGTGATAACAGGTAAATAGGTACATACATTTCACATTACTAAGTCAAGTCTTATCGTTTTTTCTTTGTGTCTGTCACTGTGTTCTTTATCGAGTTGACACCCAATGGGTGATTAAACGAATGTGATTGAGAAGTTATTGTTAACAGTATCTTTGTTTATCTTTTTTCTGAAATGGGTGATAATTTTGTGTCTGTTGCGTTCTTTTTCTATTTTAAATTCGCAGATGGTCAAGGTTGTATGGTTTTTCTTGATTTATTTTTCTGTTAGATAGGAGCATTGTAAATTTGATTATTGCTTAATTTTTTTAAAGTGTTTGCTTTAAATTTGCAATTCGTCGTTATTCTCAAGGTTATTTAGATTTCTGTATTACTTTATTTTTTTATTGCAACAAATTTTTAAAAAATTAGTTTTATGTCTGTTGTCAGTAGTAAATTTTTTATTAAATTTAGTTTTAGCCTCTAGTTTTCAAGGTTTATGTGAGCGTTAAAGCATTTTACATATTTCTTTATTGCAAAAAAATTGAATTAACAAATATTGTTTGTATGCTTTTGGTGCATTTTGTATATATTTTTGTTTACGAATATTAAATTCTTATCTTATTTTTGTTTATCAAAATTGTGCGAACGTCTTGGTTTTTTTAACATGTGATGTGTCAGTAACTAATCTTTCGTATAATAGCCCGATAGTGGTATATTTGTTTATATTAAATTCACGTTTAAAGAATTCTTGGTTTTGATTATCTAATTATGAATAAAATCTATATGTTTGTGGCGGATTCATTTTACAACCACAACTTTTTCTGGGTATTACGCCACTAGTAAGGAAAAATTACTTTAAAAAATTATAAAAAACCACTGCGTTTCTCCTAGAAAAATAAAAATCACTAATTTGTCAGTGGCTTTCTATAAAAATAAATAGTTGCCTAGTAAAACCTAAACCACTTATCTTTTAATTGAATTTGAATATGCTACGTTTCGATTGTCAATCTACAATCGTTTTCAAGCTTTTTATTTATATTTTGTCTCAAAATCTTAAATGTTTCTTGTTCAAATATATTTTTTATTATTATATCGTTGACAAATTGTCAATATTCTGAAGTTTATCAAAAACAATTGACCAATCTAAACAAAACACAAGGTAACATGATACTATTTCAAGACATTATGTCAGTCAATGTTGTTTTCAAATTTAAAAATAAACAGAACAGGGTGACTCATTAAAACTAGAATCAATAAGGTCTCTTTTTTATAACCATTTAGAAATTTTTACAAAATTATGATCATTGTGGGATTATATTACTATTATATCAAAATCTATTTAAAAAACAATAATCAGAATTTCATTACAGTATTAATTAATTTTGAAAAAACCTTTTTGCAAATCTTGTCTGAGAATAGGAAGCCAAGCTTTACTTATATCTATAGAAATACTTGAAAGACAGTTATCTTCATTTAAATAAATACATGCTGATTCTTTTAATTTTCTTTTAATGTCATTAGATTCTTTTTGTAAAATTATTGTTTCTCCCCATTTAATTCTATGATTACTCTCAAAAGAATGTTGACAAACTCTGGATTTCTCGTAATCACCCCTTCTCAAATTATATTTATGATCATTAACTCTTACTTCAAGTGGCCTAGAAGTTTCACCTATATAAATTTTACCACATTCACAAGGTATTTTATAAATTACATTTTTTGAATTCTGCTCTTCATTTATTGGTTTTGTTTTTGTTAGAATAGATCTAAGTTTATTTTCTGTCTTAAAAACTGTTTTTATATTATAATTATTTGCTATTCTCCTAATTTTGTCTGATATACCTGGTATAAAAGGAATCAATAATTTTTTAGTATCTAAATCAATTATATTAGCATTTCTTCTTCTAGGAAACTCTATTCTATGAAAACAATTTTCAACAAAATTTATAGGATAGGAATTTTTTATTAAAACTTCTTTAATTAATTCTTTTTCTAATAAAAATCTGTTATTATCAGAACAAATTATCTTTGCTCTATCAAATAAACTTTTAACAACACCTCTTTTTATTATAGTAGAGTGATTTGATTTAAAATTTAAATATCTATTAGTATGTGTTGGTTTTCTATATACAGAAGTTTGAAAAGTATTTTGTTTTTCAACAAGTACATCTAGAAATGGAAGTTTGTTATCAGTTTCTTTTTCTAATGTAAATTTAATAGTACTTTCTTTGTTATTCATAAAATATAGAAATTCATTTAGTTTGTTTTCATCATAAGGCCAAATACTAAAAATATCATCAATATATCTAAACCAAACTATGGGTTTATACTGATATTCTTGCAAAATATTATGTTCAAAATCTTCCATAAAAATATTACTCATTAAAGGAGAAAGTGGGGAGCCCATTGCCATGCCAAAATCTTGTTGAAAAAAATCATTTTGCCATTGAAAATATGTAGTTTTAATACAAATAGTAAGTAACTCTAAAATTGCATCAATATTTAAATTTGTTCTTTCTCTTAAACTTTGATCATTTTCTAAACGATTTCTTACTATTAAAAGGGTTTTATCTACCGGAACATTAGTGAAAAGACTTACAACATCAAAGCTTACCATTAAATGATTATAATGTCTTGAAATAGTATCATGTTACCTTGTGTTTTGTTTAGATTGGTCAATTGTTTTTGATAAACTTCAGAATATTGACAATTTGTCAACGATATAATAATAAAAAATATATTTGAACAAGAAACATTTAAGATTTTGAGACAAAATATAAATAAAAAGCTTGAAAACGATTGTAGATTGACAATCGAAACGTAGCATATTCAAATTCAATTAAAAGATAAGTGGTTTAGGTTTTACTAGGCAACTATTTATTTTTATAGAAAGCCACTGACAAATTAGTGATTTTTATTTTTCTAGGAGAAACGCAGTGGTTTTTTATAATTTTTTAAAGTAATTTTTCCTTACTAGTGGCGTAATACCCAGAAAAAGTTGTGGTTGTAAAATGAATCCGCCACAAACATATAGATTTTATTTACAAGAAAGGTATGGGCCTAATATTTGCTTCCTTTTTAGAAATTTAGAAAATACATATAAGAAACTTCAACATTCAGAAAATAGTTTGACCTTTCTTTGCAGATGTAGAGAGCATGATATTATTCCAAAGAGTTTTAGACTAAAACCTCCATTTAGAAGTAACAGAAGTGAAAGAATATTGCAAAGAACAAGTTTTGCTTTATTAAGAGAAAGAATTCAATTTCATAGATATGAAAAATGGTCTTTGAATAATAAGATTCAAAATTTAAAACATGAAATTGAAGAAAACGTATCCTTTTTTGATTATGATCATATTTTAAATTGTTGCTATAATAGTTATTTATTTCATTTTAACCAACAAAAAAATATTCACGTAAATAAATTTATTAATTTAAGAAATGAACAATTAGAAAATCAACTGAATTTTAATATTAATAATAACTTATTAGAACGTACAGTAATAAATATGTCAGACAAAGTTTTAACAGTTTCAGAAAAATCTCTTCTTTCAAAAGGTTTAAATTTTGCTTTACCACCAAAAAATCCTAATAGGTTAGATTTTGTAATAGGTATTGAAGAAGTAGCAAAAAGCTTACCTGAAGAAGTTGCTAATGAATTTAGAATTAGATCAAAATTAGTTTTGGAAAAACCTTTAAAGATTAAACAAAATATTTCAAAAGAAGAAAAACAAGCTTTAGTATCCTTAAAAAATGATAACTCAATAAAAATTTTGCCAGCCGATAAGGGTAATGCAACTGTTATAATTAATAATGACACTTATAATGAAAAAATTGAAAATTTAATTCAACAAGGTTCTTATAAAAAACTTAATAAAGACCCTACAAAATCAATAGAGAGAAAAATTTATTCTACTTTATATAAGCATAAAAATTGTTTTCAAGATAGAGAACGTTCTCAGTTAGTTCCTCATTATAGCAAACCACCTCATTTCTATGGCTTACCTAAAATACATAAACCTAATGTTCCATTTAGACCAATAGTAAGTAGTATGAATTCTCCATGTCATAAATTAGCAAAATATCTATTAAACATTTTAAATCCCTTGGCGAATAACACTAATTCTTACATACGAAATTCTCAACATTTTTTAGAGAAATTATCTGAGATTGAGTTTAATAATAATCATTTAATGGTAAGCTTTGATGTTGTAAGTCTTTTCACTAATGTTCCGGTAGATAAAACCCTTTTAATAGTAAGAAATCGTTTAGAAAATGATCAAAGTTTAAGAGAAAGAACAAATTTAAATATTGATGCAATTTTAGAGTTACTTACTATTTGTATTAAAACTACATATTTTCAATGGCAAAATGATTTTTTTCAACAAGATTTTGGCATGGCAATGGGCTCCCCACTTTCTCCTTTAATGAGTAATATTTTTATGGAAGATTTTGAACATAATATTTTGCAAGAATATCAGTATAAACCCATAGTTTGGTTTAGATATATTGATGATATTTTTAGTATTTGGCCTTATGATGAAAACAAACTAAATGAATTTCTATATTTTATGAATAACAAAGAAAGTACTATTAAATTTACATTAGAAAAAGAAACTGATAACAAACTTCCATTTCTAGATGTACTTGTTGAAAAACAAAATACTTTTCAAACTTCAGTATATAGAAAACCAACACATACTAATAGATATTTAAATTTTAAATCAAATCACTCTACTATAATAAAAAGAGGTGTTGTTAAAAGTTTATTTGATAGAGCAAAGATAATTTGTTCTGATAATAACAGATTTTTATTAGAAAAAGAATTAATTAAAGAAGTTTTAATAAAAAATTCCTATCCTATAAATTTTGTTGAAAATTGTTTTCATAGAATAGAGTTTCCTAGAAGAAGAAATGCTAATATAATTGATTTAGATACTAAAAAATTATTGATTCCTTTTATACCAGGTATATCAGACAAAATTAGGAGAATAGCAAATAATTATAATATAAAAACAGTTTTTAAGACAGAAAATAAACTTAGATCTATTCTAACAAAAACAAAACCAATAAATGAAGAGCAGAATTCAAAAAATGTAATTTATAAAATACCTTGTGAATGTGGTAAAATTTATATAGGTGAAACTTCTAGGCCACTTGAAGTAAGAGTTAATGATCATAAATATAATTTGAGAAGGGGTGATTACGAGAAATCCAGAGTTTGTCAACATTCTTTTGAGAGTAATCATAGAATTAAATGGGGAGAAACAATAATTTTACAAAAAGAATCTAATGACATTAAAAGAAAATTAAAAGAATCAGCATGTATTTATTTAAATGAAGATAACTGTCTTTCAAGTATTTCTATAGATATAAGTAAAGCTTGGCTTCCTATTCTCAGACAAGATTTGCAAAAAGGTTTTTTCAAAATTAATTAATACTGTAATGAAATTCTGATTATTGTTTTTTAAATAGATTTTGATATAATAGTAATATAATCCCACAATGATCATAATTTTGTAAAAATTTCTAAATGGTTATAAAAAAGAGACCTTATTGATTCTAGTTTTAATGAGTCACCCTGTTCTGTTTATTTTTAAATTTGAAAACAACATTGACTGACATAATGTCTTGAAATAGTATCATGTTACCTTGTGTTTTGTTTAGATTGGTCAATTGTTTTTGATAAACTTCAGAATATTGACAATTTGTCAACGATATAATAATAAAAAATATATTTGAACAAGAAACATTTAAGATTTTGAGACAAAATATAAATAAAAAGCTTGAAAACGATTGTAGATTGACAATCGAAACGTAGCATATTCAAATTCAATTAAAAGATAAGTGGTTTAGGTTTTACTAGGCAACTATTTATTTTTATAGAAAGCCACTGACAAATTAGTGATTTTTATTTTTCTAGGAGAAACGCAGTGGTTTTTTATAATTTTTTAAAGTAATTTTTCCTTACTAGTGGCGTAATACCCAGAAAAAGTTGTGGTTGTAATATCTAATTATGCATGTAAAGGTTTATTAATTGCGATAACGGCTATTTTACTCTGAAGAGTATGACATACTAAATTTTTCGTATTGTCTAAAAAATATTTGTTTCGGGTGATTACATGAATTTCGCTGGTTTCGATTGTGACCTAAATAGCGCAAAATAGTAGGTAAAGCTAAATAGTTTTCCGTGTTTTCCCTATCATGCAAACGTAAATTTAAATTGGCAGGGCATAAGTTCGCCATTAGCGACCACACCTTCATTGATGAGTATAAATCATGCCTTAAATGGATTGGTGCTTAAAGGTCCAATTTAAGTTTTGGAAATACACAGAAGGCCAGTTTTGGAAAGACCTTCGTTTCTTTTATTATTGGAAATTCTAGCAGTTTTGGTAATTAGCTGTAGATGGATTACCGGGTTCAGGGTGTCTTTTCTGTTTTAAACAGTAGTAAAGTAAATTAAACTATAATCTAATTGTTAACTATATAAATATTTATAGCCTAAGTAACATGTTCAACTGTAACTGTACAATAATTTATTCTACATCCAAATGCAGAATACTATAATCAAACAAACTGCATCAAAAAGAAATATTTTTTAAAAGTTTTATTAACGTGTTTAATTTCTTTTAGTTTTTTAATTTATTAAATTCTGACAAACCTTTACAAAAAATTGATTTTTGGAAAATTAATTTTTGGGAATTTTTTTATTGAAAATCGTCGTTGTTCTGGTAGTAGGTTGTGTTGAATTTTGTAAATAAATATACAAAAATTATAGAAAATTAAATTTTTTACTTTAAGCCAATGTAATTTTTTTAACATTCGTAATTTTTGTGTATTTATCTGCTTTGAGAATTATCCTCATTGCTCTATTTTGTAATATTTGAAGTTTATCTATAATATTTTCGTTCGCTGTGTATAATATAGTTGAGCAGTAGGAAAAATGTGGCAATATTGTTGTATTTTAAACACATATTTTTTAGAAAAAAATAAATAATAACTAAATCTTCCTAAATAACCAATTTTTCACGAAATTTTTGATATATGTTTGTATTACTTATTAGTAGTAATTATACCAAGATATTTGAACGCATTTGTGATTTGTAATTTCGCATTATTTATAGTGATTGCAAAATTTGTTAAGTTACTTTTTGAATTTAAAATCATACAATTTGTTTTGTTTAGATTTAATTTGTTTGCGTTTAGCCAATGTACAACATTCTTTTATTGTGAATTTATCTCAATATTTAGGTTTTCTAATGAAGTTCCTTTTAAATAAAGTAATGTATCATTTGCAAACATCTGTATCATACAATTTTTTTAAACTTTTGGGGCCCAATTTACTTCCCTGTGTTACCTCCAAGTTGTTTGATTTTTTCGATGATAGTGAATTCAAAATTTTGGTTCGCTGTGTCCTGTTGCATTTTGTTGCTTTTAATAAAATTTAAAAACTGTTCATATACTGCTTCTTTCAATAACCTTTCAATATCTCATAAAACATTTATTGGCCTCTATTCATCATATCTTTTACTATTTTTAACTTTTGGTAGAGGTGTAATATATGAACATTTGAGTATTTCTCCGTTTTTTAAGCACGTGTTTATTAGATTTAAAAGTTGATATCCTATGACCGAAAATGTTTATTTTATTACATTTTTGTTTAATGTTTCATTTTTATTATTATTTGATTTTAAATTTGCAACTTTGTTTTTTAGTTGATTTAATGTTATTTCTTCAAATATATGTATTATATGTTCTATATTTATATCATTTAAAGAAGGCTCTGTGTTTGTATTTGATATAGAGTTAATGTCTTCTATGCTTGTTACATAGTATTTGTTTAGTCGTTCTGATATGGTGTTGATTGATTAAGTTATTGTTGAAAGTTTGTCCTTTTGTTTGTCAATGCTTTTAAGATAATCCTCTCTACTTTTTTTCCAATGCTCACCTGTATTGTTATCTAAAACTTTTTTCACATCGATTTTTAATTATCGCTTTCAAGGGTAGTTAGCGAGGCTTTGCGCAAACTTGCATGTCTCAAGTTCGGTTAATTTCCACATCAGATTTTTATAAGTGTTGTTTTAATGGTTTTGTTTTATTTATTTGTTTTTTGTCTGTTTTATTCGAGAATAAAATTTGTTTGAATTTTTCGCGGAATGGGCAGATTTTGTGATTAACCATAATGTATTCGCTGTAATTTACTTTATAGTTCCGGCCCCATCTGCGATTTGAGTGATATGCTGCGCTTAATGAGAGAAGCAACACACTTGGTATGGATAGACATGAGACTTCCACAAACAATTTACGAGGGGGAAACCAGGGGTGGAGGGAGTGGTTCCTCCCTTAAACGTACTTTTTGACAGTTATTTGCTAATAACTCTAAAAATGTCAACTTTTTAAAAGATCCTCTAGAGATCATTTTTCGAAGAGACACAATTTTGGTTTACAGGTTACAGTTTACACAATCTGGTTAGAGATACTTACTAACCGTGTTTAAAATAAATAAAGACAATAAAAATTTATCAAATTTTTGTTTTTTCTTGTGGTATTTTATCCTTAACAAATCGTAACAAATAAAAAGCAGTTTTGCTCAAAAACCCATGCAACAGTTACATATTATATAAGTTAGATATATATTTCTGAAACAGACGCCTTTTAAACATTAATTTAACTTAGTAAATAATAAATTAAGGTGACGCACCGCTGCTTTGAAGGGGGGGGGGGGTGATCTTTTTTCAGCTTTAAAAATAAGTTCAGAAAAATACAAAAAAAATTCACGCCTTTCATTTATTTAAATGCTTATAAAAGGTGCGCCACTGATGTAAAGGGGTCGTGCCAGACATCACTAGAGAGGACTTTTAGTAAGCCTTAATAACTATTGTTTTCCGCCAAACTAAAAGTTTGCAAATTATTAGGAAAATACTGTCAGAGAGCACTTTTGAGGGGGGTGATTGGGGATTGGCCTCCACCCCCAGTTTATAGCTGTTCAGCTCGAAAAATTGAGTTTCAAGTTAATACTAACCAGAAATCATTTTTTACTCACCTTCCTATAAATTTATTTATTTGTATTTCAAGCGACTGTTTTCGAATGATATTTCTAACTTGTAAAATATTTAACCGTATACAATGAATTTTTGACTACCTTTACTTTTTTGGAAACACAATGTTTATTGTTTAAAAAAATGTCCTCTTTTTGGTACGCCTATGACTGCTTTGTTTGTCAGTTGGTTCCTCCTCGTAAAATGTCTATTTATACCAAGTGTGCTGCTTCTCTCATTAAACGTAGTATCTGAACCCGGAGGGCCTGAGCTATTAGGAAAAAATCGGGCAAAAATTTGAAATATTATTTTATTCTCGTAAGCAATATATTTACTGAAAAGTAAGATATTACCCTCAAGACTAGCAGTGTTAGTAAAGTGGACAAGTTACCATTTTTACTAATCAAAATTGTTATTTTTTTTTCCACAGATCAACGGAGAAACAAAAAGTGCGGCGGTAAAGTAATTTAAGCAACGAAATAAAACAAGGAACAACAAGAAACAAACAACGATATAAATACAACGATACATTCCAAGTTGCAAGACTTTTTCTACCTATATTTTTTTTAACCAACGAATCTTTAATTTAACGAATAATCTACACACTACATAGTTTTAATACAAGTTATAATAATAAAAAAATAATAATAAATATTTAAATAAAGTAACAAGAAACAAAAATCACAGTGCCGTTTCGATTTAAACCCCGCATTCGAATAAAAAACAAATTAACTTAAAAAGAGACAGAACACAAGTGCACTTTAAAATACCAATGTGTTAGAGTGCGACAGAACCAACGCAAACGATGTCATCGAGGCAAACCTATTACAAGGATAAACTAGGGTTTGATCCCAGAGACGCGAGGGAGGCAGCGTTTAACGGGCCTCCAGAAAAGTACCCCAGAAAGCACATGGATCAGGAACCTCCTCACGGCTACGAGGAGAACCTAACCAAGTTTAAAGGTACTACAGTTTGGGATCTATTTATACAGGCAACATCAGGTACGGTGGTGGGTTTTAAGTTTGTGTGTTGGTGTGATGGTTTTCCGATCGCATGGATATTTTGAATTGTATGGTTTGGCAACACAATTTGGGACCAGCTGTTTTTATGTATTTTTTATTTTTAAATTGCTTCATGTTCCTTGATGGGTACGCTTCAAAGTTTTAAAAACCATTCTTGTGATACCGTGTGACTCACCATAAATTTCTTCCCTTATATACAGGGTATTAATAAAGTATGTATCCAAACTTCACAGGATTATTCTTTGATAAATAATAAATAAAAACTTTGTATAAACATAGGTCTGCAAATGCTTAGTTTTCGAAATACAGGTTGTTAAAGTTTTTATTTTTTTTGTTTATTTTTCTTGATAACTCGTGCAGTTTTTGAGTGGTTTAGCTCAAATCTGGAACGTGTTTTTTACTACAAGGCATACATCATTAAGCATGCCAAATATTAGGAAAAACTACAGGGGGATATTTTTTTCGGGGTTATGCCCCCTTTTTTCCCCAGAACTTTTTTGCAGTAAGTTACTGGCAGATGCAAAAATATAAAATGAATTTCTTGTTTTAATGGTTTTATTTATAAATATTTTGATCACCTGCAATTTTTTGATTGTTTGTTTTTGACTGTTTGTTTTTGACTAACCGTTTGAGAAAAAATACAAAAAAAGATCATTTGTATCTTTGATTGTTATTCAGAAATTACATAAAACTCGCATAGAATTAGATAATGTAATGTGACTATTAAATTTTATTATCATTTAGCAGGGTATAAATTTTCCTTTTTTGTTTTTTTTTCTCGTAAGCTGTTACAGATACAAATAGAGCAAGAGATCAAAAAGTTTCCAAATAAAACAAAGAATCCATTTTATATTTTTGAATTCGCAAAAAAGTTCTGGGGGAAAAAGGGCCCTGAGAAAATATCACGCTGTAACTTTTTCCTGATATTTGAGCCAATTTGACCCAAACATCTCAAAAACTGCACGAGCTATAAAGAAAAAACAAACAAAATTTAAACTTCTCGAAAACTAAGGATTTATGGAACCATGTTTATTTAAAGTTTTTTAAAACTTTATTAACACCCTGTATATATTATAGCCAGAAATAATTTTTTTATCATTTTATGTTCTTTAATGGGCACGCTTTTGATACCGGATGATTCACCATAAATTACCTAAAAATACCCATTTTGTTACATTGGTAAAAAGTTAATTAATAGCTAAAACGTTTTAAATAGTGCCGAAGTTACCAGTTCTTTTTTCTAAACTCCTAAAAATCAATAGAAAATGAGCATTTTCTTTAAACAAAAATCATTATTAAATTTAATGCTGGCTTTTTACTGTCATTAAATATAGCCTTACAAAAATAAAAATTGCAAAAGACTATTACTATTTTGTACTTTGAAACCCCTCGGGAAACCTTAATATTTATCTGTTATATTTTTTTAGAATAACAACTTCTTAAAATGAAGGAATATATTATTTTACGATATAATTTTTTCCCATTCTTAATATAATATGTATGTCTGGTATAATAAATCAAATACAGTACAGTCCCGATTATCCGAAATAATGTGAACCAAAGTGATTTCGGATAATCGAAATTTCGGTTAATCCGATTTTTTTTTTGGAAAAGGAGTTTAGGATGCGTATATTATTAGATCGACTTTAAAACATTTGTAACACTCTGTCGGCTAACTAAAACAATTCGCATTTTAGACCGTCGTATTGCCGTGAAACCCCGAGGGGAACCACCTAGCAGTATAGGTGAATCCCAGACGCGTTTTGTATAATTCGAATTTTTTCAATTAATCGAGATTTTTGTTTTTAAAGTTTGTTTGCGATAAACCGAATTTCGGAAAATCGCGATTTGGATAATCGTTATTGTACTGTACTTAGAGAACAAGAAATGTTGATCAAAAGTTATTCGAACTTTTGTTGTTTTTTTTCCTCCCTATTATTCTCTTTAATATAATATAGTATTTTCATTGCAGCCTGTATCTTAGGATTAGTATCCTAGAAAACAAGTAAACTTTACTTTACTTTGAACAAAATTTTATTTAAAAGAAACTTGCTGGTCCTAAATGAATAACAGCTGCTACCAAACTAACAACAGGTTTGTATCGACTTTGATATTTTTAAGGGCTTATATAATAGCAGTGGCGTATATAGAAAAAAGTTTCGGGGGCCCGAGACAGTTTTGGTTCGGTTCGGGGGGGGGGGGGGGGGGGGGGGGGCACCCCAGGCCCCCCCTTATATACGCCACTGTATAATTGCTTTGATTATACAACACTAAAACATTGATAATAGACACTTAAAGTGGATACGTACTGCGTATCACGTTGTTGGACTCGTAACTATAAATAAATCTCAGAATCTCATTGGTCAGGGTCGATGATTAAGAGTTGCCTACAGACGTCATTGGTAAAACGTTAGTCAACTTGTGCATGTATCAAGCAGGACTATACCCTGTTTCCACCAATGCATGCCCACCCCGATTCAAAAAACGCATCACGTGATGGGCCATGGATTTGCACCGGTTTTAAATGCAGCGTCACCTGATGCGTTTTTTGAATAAGGGTGAGTATGCATTGGTTCATATATACTCTCGAACCGAAAACCAACCCCATACGAAGTGCGTATTCACTTTAAGTGTCGAATATAACATGGGCGCACAATTTTTTTTAAACATATTATTTGATACATTACATTTTATGAATAAAAAAAGTAAATAGCATAAAGGGTGGTCGCCCCCCCAAGACATATTCCTGGGTGCGCCAGGGAATGTAAATATAATATAAGAAACATTTTTGACCTGTACTTTTTGGTTTGAAAACGCTTTGTTCGAAAACTATTGGTTAAAGAAAGCATAATTTCAAAAACCACTAGTTTGAAAATCACTGGTTTTAAAGATAAATTGATTAAAAATAATTGCTTCGAAAGGTTATTAGTTTCAGAACCATTGGTTCGAAAGTTAATTAGTTTGAAAATTAATCATATTTCGAATTTTAGTATAGTGAATTTGTAGGGTATTTCAAGAAAAAGCTGCAAAAAGGGTATATTCTTTTATATTTGGCACGGTAGTAGCTAACACCAAAAGCTAAATTTTGATTCGAGGATCCCCTATTTTCCGGCAACAGAATCAAAGATTGCGGCTGCCAAAGTTAAGAAAAAAAATTAAGTCTTTGTATTAAGAGAAATTAAATTAATTTTGATAAATTTAGTGGGACCCACCCAAAAATGTAAAAAAAATTACACCTGTCAAAACAAAATGGCGGCTATATTTTTAAAAAAATCGTTTGTCTGCGATATTTTCTTTATTTTTGTGCGATATTTATTTTTAATACCTCATATTAATTACATATTAAAAACAATTTTTTTTTTTGAAATTTTTTTTTTGTGACATTTTTTTTTGTGGGACATTTTTTTTGTTTGGTGGTGCACAAACCGGTTACGATATGTTTGCGATCAATTGATTACGGTTAGGTTTAACACAGATTTTAAACTCCCAACATGAGGACATGATTTAAGAAAAAATAAATTATATTTAAATAAAAATTAAACCAAAAATTCTCGCGGCGAATTGTCCCCGCGGCGAATAGGCCAACGGCGAATTCTCCCGCGGAGAATCGGCTCGCCGTGAATCGGCCGCAGCGAATTCTCCCCTACCCCTCTTTGTTAAAGATCAAAGATGAAGAAATTAAAGAAAATTTTTAAATTGTGTTTTTTTTTAAATTATTGTCAGATTTCTTCGTGTTGAAAATTGCGTAGATTTCTGCGACGCAGTCGCAATTTATTACGGCAACATTAAATGACAAAATTATACAATTCATGCCTTTTTTAAAATTTTATAACCAAGACAGGTTAAGCACTTTCTCAGAAATATCTGTTAATTACAAGATTCTTGAATAAACAATTACATTTTTTATGACAAATCTGGTTTCTTCTTCTTGTTAAAACAGCGACGCGTTTATTTCTCACGTAGAGCATGTGTGTGGCATTTTTTGTGATTTTGAAGTTTAAAAATACTCTGCCTATTGATGGGCACATAAGCTCACACGTTCAGCATTATTTGCCGTTGCTTTTCTTCCACTACGTAACCTAAAAAGTATTTTTTTAAACGTTTAAATCATAGACTAATATTTTGGCTTTTGGCAACTAGCCCCACCCGGACCGCGAGACACCTTTTGGCTTTCTACTGTTAGTTTAGGTCCTACAGGTTCAAACACTGCGTTTAATGAGAGAAGCAACACCCCTGGCAGGAGGGTGGTGCCCCCCCTCCCTTAAATTTTCTTTTGACAGTTTTTTTGCTAATAACAAGAAAACTGTCAACTTTTTTAAAAATCCTCAAGAGATCATTTTTTGAGCAGAGAATTTTTTTTTCTTCAATGTAATGTTCGCTTAGTTACAAAAAAATTGTTGTTTTCTTTATTTACAGGTCCTAAACTTTTGTAGTATTTTTGGCTTACACTCCGCTGACTAGACATGAAACGTCGCGAAGGCGGTGAAAATGCAATATGCATTGACCCGACCTGAGGGAAAAATTATGTCATAGTCATGGGTACTATTTTTCTTTTCATCTGCCTGCCTTTTGTTTTTATACTGGTAGTTTCTTTTGTATTTGTAGATGTCGCCACTTATGTGAAAGCATACGAATACGCAGGCTTTATTTTTTCATTTCTCCTACCAATATCGTAAGACGAGATTCATATACTGTCTCCATAGCTTCACAAAAGTGTCACATTGACCATGCAGTATTCTGAAGAATCCCTTGAGGACGAAATAGTTAACTGTCAAGACTTAGTTTCTATTAAATCTTGGACCCCCGTGGGTGTACAGCTTTCGAGCTGCCCACGGAAAAATACAAGAAAAACAAAATCTTTCTATGCTCGCTTGGCCACAAAAAATTCTTGTTTTACCCCTTTTTGGTATGCCTATTAAATGCAGTATATCGCTCAAAACTCAGATGTAGGTATAGCCTGAACTAGAGCAACATCTTATAGTCTTTGAACAAATCAAGTTTCGTGTGCAAGTCTGCCGATAAGCTATCTTTATTAAGGGCATCACATATATCAGGTTTTGACTTGTTGTCATTCTGGAAAATGCGTTTTTTGAAAGATATAGCGGATTCAAAATGGCGGAAAGGCGTATCTTTAAAAAAATTGTAACATTTTTATTTCTTATCCGATTTCGATAAAACAAAGTTTAAAATACTTTCTTTGTAATGTACTTAAAAATGTATTGGTCAGAAAATATGTATTTTTTTGTATTTTTCAAAAAGAATAAAAAAAATTAAAAAAAAAGGTAATTTTTTTTTATTTTATTTATAAAACTATTGGAGCTAGAAAAAAAAAGTTTATATAAAAAAGATAGCTATTTTGATTCTTTATTCAAATCTGGTTCAAATGTTCCAATGAGTTAATTAGTTTTTAAGTTATTTCCAAATAACTGGAAAAAATAGGGGTCTGGGGTATATTTAAAAATTATGCTTTTAATGAAACCCATAAGAACATTTTGAATGTAGCTTAAATTTGTTTAACATACCTAGCTAGATCAGGTTTCGACTTATTGCCATTGTGATAATCGCGTTTTTTTTAAATATGGCGGATTCAATATGGCGGAAAAGCATATTTAAAATTAAATTTTCTTTTTTATTTTTTATCCAATTTTAATACAACAAAGCTTAAATTACTTGATTTGACATTTATTAAAAAAATATTTTTAAAAAAATTTAGTTTTTTTAATATTCGAAAAAAAAAATCGGGTGAAGCAAGTGACAAAAATGATTTTATTTATTTTATTTTTTAATTGACCCCCATATACGGACGTCGCTGAAGGGTTTGTCACTAATTAAACCCCACTGACTTACACATTGTTAAAAAGAAAATTTTATTTCCTACAATTTAGTATGAAACACATTTTTGTCAATTCAGCTTTGTTTCTGAGAAAATTGGAATAAACTTGTAACAGAATTAATTTGTTTGGTGATTTGTAAAAATTGATTTAGGTTGCACAGACCTGTGAAGTTTTAATCTGAAGATAAATCTTACATTATTATACACGTCTAAAAGGAAATTTTATTGTCTAAAATCGACTATAGGTCACAATTTTTGATAGAGAGCTTGGTTTTTAAGATAATCGGGTAAAACCTATGTCTTTAATTTTTTTATATTTTCTTAATAAACAGACGCCGCTGGAGAGTGTCATTAGCCTACTGACTAATACACTGTTAAAAAGGAAATTTTATTTTCTACAATAAACGACGAAATAATTTTGTTTCCAAAAAGCTTAATTTTTGAGGAAATTGGATAAAACTTAGTGATAAATTGATAAATTTTGTGATTTTTTAAAATTGATTTTATTTACGGACGCGCTTAAATTGTTATAGATAAAACTACCATTGCCTTATTATACATCATTTAAAAGGCAATTTTATTGTCTATAACAAAGTGTGTATTATATTTTTTGATATAGAGCTCGGTTTTTAGGAAAATCGGGTAAAACCTGTAATAAACATGTTTCTTTTTTAAATTTATTTACACTACCTCAATAAACGGACGCCGCTGGAGAGCTTGTCATTAGTCATACCCCACTGACTTATACATTGTTGAAAAGAAAATTTTATAGTCTACAATAAATATTAGTGCATATTTTTCTCTAAGCTTAGTTTTTAAGAAAATTTGAAAAAAATCTAAAAATTTCAGGACTTGGGGAGTCTGGGACGTCTTGGGGGATTTTGCAGCTAAAATTTAAAAAACTAATATAATTTTATTTTTAGATTAGATTTTACCTATTTTTGATCCATTTCTATGTCATTGTGTCTTTAGAGCGTCAACTTAGTTACATTAAGACGACGACTATATAAGGAGGGGGGTTAAAAAAAATTGGACCAAAAACTTGCCCGGCAACATCCAAATCGTTAGTCTGTGACCTATTCTCAGCTAGGATCCATTGTCAAACTGTGGTCCTCACATTTTGCATATTCAACTATCTCTAGCACCTGCACTATATTGTAAAAACTTTCGTCGATGGATATTCACTTTCAAAAATAACAATAACAACGTTATTTGACAATGTTCATCAAACAACGATAACAATACTAATAGAAATCACCTGTTTTACTAGACGCCTCAGCTGCGTAAAGCCGCGCTCCGCCTTATAGGCGTCCGCGTACGGTAATACACCTTCGGTAGTCGTTTTGGTGACAACAAATTGTTTTTTTTATTGAACCAAATATAAAATATACATCTATATAAGACTTGTATACACCAAATTAAAGAAAAATGTTCATTCTAAAACTTTTATTTAAACTTTTTTTTAAATTTTGCTTTGGTGTTATTAAAAATGTAGGCTAAACTTTACTAGCTATATAAAAAAAAGTTAAAATTCAGTTATTTTATTTTTTCTAAAAAAACGAGCAACATTTTGAAAAATATAATAGAAAGTTATTTTATTGCGGGTGTTTACTGATTCATTTGCCATTTTTTGCAACCCTGTACGACTATTTTTAAGAAAGATCCATCATTTTAAAAAGTATCGTGCAAAAAAAAGTGGTGGTGGCCATATCTTTAAAAAAACGCATTTACCAGAATGACAACAAGTCAAAACCTGATCTATGGAGTGCCCTTAACAAACTTGGCTATCGGCAGAAAGTTGGCACTTGCACACGAAACCCCCTTTTAGGCCGATTTGTCCATGGACTATTAAAATTTTATATAAATTTGATTCACAACTATTAAAAAATAAGTGATGCATTTAAAAAGTCAAGTACAACAAAGAAGAAGAATACGGGAAAATGTTAAATCGTTATTTGGTCGAAAATAAAACAATCGAAAATAAAATAGACAAAAATAATTTAAACGAAACGCAGTTTTGTAGATCCATTAACTTGTTGTAAATAATAGGTATAGGTAGTAGAAATTTTTTTTTGTCGAACCATAAAAAGTTTAAAAATAATATAGTCGAAATGCAAAAGCATCGAAACAAACTTATGTTGATCCGCAGAAAGGCCGCACCGTAGAAAACTCGAATCGCAGAAAGGGGAAACAGTAAAAAAGTCAAAAATTAAAAAAATCCAAATTTGAAAACGAAAAACGTTCCTCATCCTCATTAACTGGTGGGTAAACTTTGAATAGAAAATGTGGCAAATAATGCCTAAACATGTAAAGTTAGGTGCCGATCAATTAAAATAATATTATTTTTCTTAAAGCGAAATATTTGATGACGAATGTTATTTGAAGTAATTATTTCTCAAATATTTAAAATGCTTCAGATATTTTGACAGCCCAATAGAATCTATTTGATCTAATCTTTTGATTTGTTTTTAATTCTGATTGAATAGACTTAAAAATCCTGAACAAATAACAACTTATTTTTTTTTATTTTACATACAGTACCTATCTATTTTTATGTCATTGCTATTTTGGTCAAATCTCTATTCAATATTTGTTTCCGCTAATTGCGGTCTAAGTTATTTATGTACATAACAAAAATTTTACTAGTAATATAATTGGTAAAAAATTCCTTTGATAGAAAAACTAGTGGCGGATCTAAAAAGTAGAAAATTTGGGGGGAGGGAAATATCATTATAAATATTGCAGAAAGTTATTGCTTAGTGGCCAGGAGGTGTATTCTGTGTGTTAAAACTAAATATAGATTCAGATTCGGGGGTGGTTTCCCCTTTTTCCCCTTCCGTAGATCCGCGCCTGGAAAAATAATTGATAGAACATGCTTTGATTATAAACCGTTTGGTTATTAATATATATTTTAGATGCGAGCTTAATAAAACTCTTTTTTAAAAAATAACTTTATTTTATTTAGTCACTTTTACAAATAAGACAACTTTAAAGTTAGATGTGAACCGTTTAGATGCTAAGTCAAACCTAAAAGACGTTGTTTACCTGCTAGCCTACTTATAGTTACAAGAGTGCTGACACAGCTTCGCGTGGGTTCCCGAAGAATATGGAAGTAAACATGTTTATCAAATGACTTTTATATGATCTTGAAAACAATAGCAATATTGTGCAATTATGGTATTACGTCTTAACTTATTCTAGAAACTACGCATTAAGTAAATACACCTACGCATATTTTTAATATAACAACTCCCTCGCAATTTAAAAAGTTAGTGCTATACAATGCAGTAACTTTTACTAACAAAATTTAAAATTCCTAAAATTACAAAATACAATTAAACATAAGATTTTCTTAAAACATTAGTATTTAATTCAATATCTTCTTCGATTGGCTCTGTAAGCCTTATTGATGGCCTACGCCTAGCTATTGAAAATCTTTTGCCTAAACTTGATAAACTTGATATATTTGGTGATGGTGGAAACTCATTGTTATCAGTATTATTTTCGATGCCTATACGTACATTTTTAGCTCTTCGATTTTTACATTTACAATAAAAGTAAATTAAAACTAAAACCATAATCAAAGCCAATACAAGATATGTAAGCCATGAATGATATTTTTCAATTTCAGGTTCATTGATTAAATCATCCAATTCATTTGCAAATTGATCTAGTTTATGTTTAGCAATTTCCAAATCTTCCAAATTTAGTTTTGTTATTTTTAAAGGTTTTAATCTAGGAAGATTTCTAAGTTTTTCTGGATATTTTTGACAACAATTGAAAGGAATTTGAATAAAATTTGAATAATTATAACTTAAATCAAGTGTTTGTAATTGATTGGCTTGGATTTTAGTTGATCCTACAAAAGCTGAACAATATGGTTTTAAAGACAAAATTACATTTTTTGTTACAATTTTCGAAATAGTATCAGTGTTACATTTTATTGTAATTGGAAGTTGATTTGTTACACTTATTAGCCAAACATTATTTTGTAAAATTTGAATATTATAATCTTCTGCTAAAATCAAAACTAACTCACAGGTTTTTGGAAAAGTTAACAATTTTTGAGTTCTTAATAACTGAGCTTCACAAATTGAATTGCTATCAATCGGAAGAGGATATAAATTTTTACAAATTTTCATTTTATAGCCCAAATCCCTACAAGTGTCAATTTCTGATAAAGATAAATAGAAATCATCATCGTTATCTTTAGCAATATATTTCTTACTAACAGACAAAATATGACGTAACATAGTTCGATTATCATAAATTGGTATTGGGTACAATCGGAAAACGGAATACCATTCTGGTCGAACCAATGGTATGTCCAAGACAAAAACAAGTCTTTCATTTGTAATATAAGCATTCAAATCAATAATATCTAAGTATGTTGCAATTCTATCGTCCATGGGTGCTACCGGTAAATTATTTGTATGTAAATTTTGGGCAATTTGTTTTAAAGCATTAGTTAAATCATTAGGAAGGATAATACTTGTATGAATAATTTTTAATCTGGCAAAAGAAATTGAATCTAATACATCCGTTATTTGAGATTGAATATAAGTGTATGATTCCAATAATTGTTCACAAAGATTAATAAAATAAAATTTAAGATTAAGAAGTTCGATTTCATCATGAATCTGATGTATTGATTTTGAAATTTCAATTATATTGGAGTTGAAAGTTTCTTCATCAATTTGAAGTTTGCGCAAAGTTGCATTAAATTGTTTTATTACTGACGTAGTAACACTTATTTGATTTTTCATTAAGTTTTCCAATTCTTTATCATCTTTTTCAATTTTATTGACACAATTTTCATAATATTGACCGTCAGCTGCATCTAAATTTCCCGTTATATACTTCCAAACAGTACCGAGAGCGTTTATTAAACCTCTTTTACGTCTTGGTGTGTAAGGCATGTCTGAATAGATTTCATTAAATTTATTGGTTATATCATTGGAAATTTGAAATAAAAGTGACACGTGTGGTCTTATATCTAAGTGGATCATTTTAATATTTCCAGTTGATTGATGAAGCATTAAGCGTAAGCTATCTAAAATAACATTATTACTAATAAAAGCATCTTGCAAAGCTTTAATATCTTTATAAACTAATAAGGTCCATTTATCATTTGATACCTTTATACTAAGTTCTTTATGAAAATAAACACCTACGGTATTATTTATTTCATCGATCTTGTATTGTCCTTTTCCCCATCCGATAAGGAAAACGAGTAATCTGAAACAAGGAAAAGTTTCAGTCAGAATCAGAGTCTGAATCGGGTTTATGACAAGGTTTTAAAAGATCAAAATTATATTTTGAAATTTGTTTAGTTATTGGATTATAAACAGTTGCAGAATTATTTGAAATTGCTCTAATTTCAAAAGGTCCATTAAATTTAGGTGATAATTTTCCAGTAATTTGAGTTTCTTTCACGAAAACTCTATCGCCTACTTTAAATTCATAATTTGGAGTTACGTGTTTATCGAATCTTTCTTTAGCTTTTTGTTTTGACAGTTTTGTTCTTGATCTAGCTATACGATAATAATGTTTGATCCTTGCATTTAAATCTCTGATATATTTGCAAATAAGTTCTTCTTCATTGTAAAGAGTTTCTGGAGGTCTTGCTGCTGTATGTCCAAAAACTAACTCGTACGGTGTAAATCCATGAGTTTTACATGTTGAATTGTTATAACAAATGACAGTAAATGGTAACAATTGTAGTGGATGTTCTTCAGGACTTTCTGTTTTACAAACTCTGATCATTTCTAATAATGTTGCATGAAATCTTTCTAAACTTCCATTTGAATGTGGATGTCCTGTACTTGAAAAAGTTAGTTTGATATCGTACATCTTACACAAGTCTTTTAAAAGCTGATTATTAAATTCTCTACCTAAATCCGTATGGATTCTTAAAGGAGTTCCATAATGTTGAAAAAATAATAATAGTGTATTAACAATTGATTTTGCAGTTTTATCATTTAATGGATAAGCTTGAATGAATTTTGTCAATTCGTCTCTTATTGTTAAAACCAAATTTCTTTCTGGAATTTCTAAAATATCTAGATTAATTCTTTCAAATGGTGTTTTTGGAGTTTCAGTAATCACAAGTGGATTGTCCAAATTTTTTCTTAAAATTTTATTTCTTTGACATATTTCACATTGGTTTATAAATTTTTCAACATCTTTGGTTAAATTTTTCCAATTATATTTTTCTTTAATTCTCCTAATTGTTTCATTAATTCCCCTATGAAAATTCTTTTTTCCGGAATGATATTGATCAATTATTATTTGTCTTTGATCTTCTACTGGCTCAGTAACTATATCTTGACAAATTACTAAATTTAAATCTTTTTCAGCAAAGACAAAACAGAGCATTTCTAAAATTGGTAAATCTACATTATTTTCAACATAGAATGTTTTGGAGATATCAATGTCATTTTGACATCTACATAAAATTTTGAAAAGAGTTAAATTGGCTTCTTCCTCAACATACGGTACTGGAATTATAAAATACTTTCGTTTATTAACTGTTTTTGAAGAACAAATATTAATTTTATTTAAATCAAAGTTAAGTTCTTCATCTAATATGTCACTTATTATAGTATGATGTTTTTCTTTTAAGTTATCTTGTTGAAAAATGGTTATAATATTTTTGTGTTTTTTATCCAATAGTTGATCATTTGTATATCTAATCTTTGAATAATCAATTAATGATGTTGTTTGATATAAATTGTGAAATCTCTTAAATTCATTTTCCAAAGTTTGAGGAGACATTAAAGCTAGTTCATCTTCAACTATATTTTCTGATTCATTGGAATTTTCATCTTCTGTAAGGGCATTAATTAAAGCAGATCTTTTATCTGGTAAAATATAAATATTTATTTGTATATCAGTTGATTGAAAGGTTGATTTAATCATTGCCAATATAATGTTCCAATCGAGTGAGTCTAAACCACATGCTATTTTGGGTATAGCTAAATATTTCTCGTTATTTTGCAGAAGAATATTTTTTAGGTTTTGCAAAATTTGATAAATTGTATCATATGTTGGCTTTTGATAGTATAATTCTTTTGTAACTAAATAGTAAATAGTTCTATTGGATAGTTGTAAAGTTGCTATTTCACCAATTTGTTTATTTTGTTCTTTTAAATAATCTACATTATCAAATCTTTCTTTGAATTCTTTTGCAATTCCCTTTTTCATTTTTAAATCTTTTGATACACAATGTGCTAATGAAAAATTTTGAGGTGCATCAAATAAGTTTCCATATAAAATTTTAATATTTTCTTCATTAATTTGCTTTTGAAACATTACTGAGTGATATATTTTGTTTATGTTTTCTTCAATTCTTATTCTAGAAAGGGCATCTGCATTTTTGTTAATTTTTCCTGGTTTATAGATTATTTCATAATCATATTCTTCCAGTTTTAATCTCCATCTGGCTAAACGACTTCCAGGATCTTTAATTGAGAATAACCAAGTTAAAGGACGATGGTCCGTGATTAATTTAAATTTTCTTCCGTATAAATATGGTCTGAAATGTTTGACTGACCATACAATGGCTAAAAGTTCTCTTTCAATGACAGAATATTTTTGTTCCGTATTATTTAAAGTTCTTGAGGCATATGCAATAGGCAAATCTTTTCCTATTGGTCCTTGAGATAACACAGATCCTATTGAATAACCACTGGCATCAGTTGTTAAAAGAAAAGGTTCATTAAAATTAGGATAAATCAAAATTGGACTGGTTGTCAAAATATTTTTTAATTTTTCAAAAGATTCTTTACAAGTTGCGTCAAAAACAAATGGTTGATCTTTTTGTAATAATTTAGTTAATGGTTTAGAAATTTTGGCAAAATCTTGGATAAATCGTCGATAATATCCTGCTAATCCTAGGAAACCTTTAATTTCTCTTTGATTTTTGGGTTCTGGAAAATTTTTCAAAGCTGAAATTTTATTTGGATTAGGTTTTACACCTTTATCTGTTATTATGTGACCTAGATATGCAACCTCTTTTCGTAGGAATTCACACTTATCTGGTTGAATCTTTAAATTTGCTTTTCTTAATCTAGAAAAAACTTCTTTTAGTCTTTTGACATGTTCATTAATTGTATCTGAATAAATAATAATATCGTCCATGTATACCAAACATCTTTCGTTTTGGATACCAAGTAAAATATTGTCCATAACTCTTTGAAATGTTGATGGAGCATTTTTAAGTCCAAACGGCATTCGAATGTATTCATAATGATCGTTTTCAACTGAAAAAGCTGTTTTTTGAGTATCTTTAGGATCTACCTCAATTTGGTGGAATCCTGATGCAAGATCTAAAGTTGAAAAGTATTCACAATGTCCTAATTGATCAAGTAAATCTGATATCATTGGCAAAGGATATTTATCATCAATTGTAACTTCATTTAACTTTCTGTAATCAATTACAACTCTCCACTTTTGTTTACTTGAAGCATCTAATTTCTTTGGTACTACCCATACTGGAGAGGACCATGGAGAAACAGAATGTTGAATTATTCCTTGTTCTAACATTTTTGAAACTTGACTTTTTACTTCCTGTTTATGTACTTGAGGATATCGATAGGACTTTGTAAAAATTGGTTTGGTTTCTTTGGTGTGAATGGAGTGTTTAATTTCGCTTGTAAAAGTTAAATTATCTCCTAAGTAAAATATATCCGAAAAATCTAGACAAAGTGATGTTATGATTTCTTTTTCTTCGTCATTTAAGTGATCTAATCTTAATTGCTTTGGTATTACATGTTCTCTTATTATTGGTTTATTTTCTTTTAGATTAAAACATACTTCAGTTGTTTTTGAGTTGCTAGGTAAATTTTCAAATTCAAAATTATCAAAATTTATCGTTTTAGTAGTTGCATAGGCATTAATAATTGTTGTACAAAATTCTCCTTTTTCATTTATTTTAACAATGCAATTAGGAATGTAACATTTGTCTTTTTGTTGAGCTAGTAAAATAACTTCTGTATTTTTTAATTTATCTGTTTTTAATTTAAAAGCTCTTTCTGTTCTTCCTTCTATTTGTATTATATTTTTTATTGGTTCATTATTTACAGTAAAGTCTTTTTGTTCTGGGTTAGTTCTATATAAAGGAACTGTTTTAAAATTGGTAATCAATTTATTATTTTGATAATCAATAATGCAATTATAATGTTTTAAAAAATCTGATCCTACTAGTCCATCAAATCCTATGTCAAGATCACAAACTAGTACTTTAAAAGGATCTTTCAAAGTAAAAGGAATTAAAACTGATTCGTTAATTGAAATTGGTTCATTTGAAATGCCTTTGACAGTTACATTTTCAGGAAATCTTTGTAAATATTGCTCACATGTTTTTGGTTTAAAAACAGAACAACTAGCACCTGTATCAACTAAAATTTTAAATTTTTGTGTAATGTCTGTAAAATAATAAAGATTACTTGAAAAAGTTAAAATTTGATGTTTTACATGAACTTGTTTTGAGTTTGGTTCGCTTGATCGTGTTCGTTCTGTATTGACATAGTTTGAAAATTTATTAACGTTTGATCGATTTCCGAGGCTTGTCTTCGAAAATTTACATTTTGTTCATCATTAGATTCATATTCTTGTTCAAAAGAAACATCTTCATATTGTTCAAAATTATTATCATAAAGATTTTGATCATTAGAAAAATCATTAGTTTGATTTTGATAATAAGTATCTTCAAAATCTTGAGTTCTATTTTCTACATTTTCCATAAAATGCATAGGTTTATTTTGAAAATTTGATCTTTGATTATTGTTTGATTGAGGATTATTATTTGATTGAGACCTAAAATAATTTCCTTGATTATTTGGTCTATAATTGTTAGATGTTGGTGATTGATTTGGTCGATAGTTTGACGTGGAAGGTTGGTTTTGTTTAAAATTTGACGTGGAAGGTTGATTTTGTCTATAATTTGGGGTGAAAGTTTGAGTTTGTCTATAATTTGACGTGGAAGGTAAAGTCGGATTAAAGTTTGGTATGTAATTTTGAATAGTTCTACTATTTTGTTTCGTTCTACACTCATGTATTAAATGTCCCGATCTTTTGCAAAAAGAACAAATTTTTTGTTGACTAGGTTTTAATTTTTGAGAAAATTGCAATTTATGAAGTCTTTGTTTTTGAAAATATTCAAATTGAAGTTCAGATTTAACACAAGAAACTGCTTCTAAAAATGTTGCAGGTTTACTTGCTCTTACGACTAAACTTAAGTCTTTATCTAAGCCTGTTAATAAAGTATTTAAAATCATTGTTTCGATTAGTGTACCTTGAGCTTGTTTTTCAATATTTGTTAAGTCCTGTTTATTAATTGCAGCATTTATTTTAGCAATATGGACTTGAAGTCTTGAAATAAAAATTAAAGGACTTTCGTTTGGTAATTGAAATAATTTTTGGAGATCTTGAGTCAAAGCTGACAAATCTCTTTGATCCGCGTAATGGGCAAGAAGCATTCGTTTAATTTGTGCCCATGTATCTAAGTCTTGCGAGTTAATTAATCTAGAGGCTTCTCCGCGTAATTGATTTTTAATTTTGACAATTAAAAATGATCTTTGTGTTGGAACACACATTTGGTACGCCAGATCGCACGCATTTATAAAGGTATTAAGATTAATAGGGTTACCATCATATTCTGGTAGTAACGAAAATATTTCGGAAAGTTTATAAGGTTCAATTGTTGTTGTTGTTGGAGCTTGATTTTGATTAATATTATCTGGATTTGACATTTTTAAAGTATTTTTAAAACTTAATAAATATAAAATAAGATGTTTTAAATTGAAACTTAATTATTTATAAAATTAAATAATAGTTTTACGTGTACACACACGGAGGTTGACAGCAAGTTCAAAAAATAACAATAATTAAAGGAAATAATAATAAAGTTGCTTACATAGAAAGTGTTGTCTTCATTTGTTTCTTCTTCTTTCTTCTTTTTTCTTATTTGATTCAATCTGCTGAAGGACTTTGTTGCGCAGCAACCCTCAGAAGCTGGGTTCAATTCCGGGCGTCTCACGAAGTTCCAATAGAAAATTCGTAGCCACTTCCAAAGGCTGGGTTCAACTCCTTGCTCACACACAACAATTTAAGTCTTCAGTGTTGAATGTTTCGTTTACTTTGTTCAGTTTATACTGGTATTTTTCTTCTTTTATTTTCTTCGAGTCACTTCTGTTCAGGAACGATGTATATCCACGAATGGAGACTGGAGACCAGTTTTTTATACAATGTTCTTGATTTTTAGCACTTTTTTTTAGCACGTATGTCCTTTATTTTTCGTAAAGAAGTTAGAACTTCACCACGCGACTTTAGAGTACGACGTGTTCAAAAAATCCGCACGACTGCGCCAATTTTAGAGCTTAATAAAACTCTTTTTTAAAAAATAACTTTATTTTATTTAGTCACTTTTACAAATAAGACAACTTTAAAGTTAGATGTGAACCGTTTAGATGCTAAGTCAAACCTAAAAGACGTTGTTTACCTGCTAGCCTACTTATAGTTACAAGAGTGCTGACACAGCTTCGCGTGGGTTCCCGAAGAATATGGAAGTAAACATGTTTATCAAATGACTTTTATATGATCTTGAAAACAATAGCAATATTGTGCAATTATGGTATTACGTCTTAACTTATTCTAGAAACTACGCATTAAGTAAATACACCTACGCATATTTTTAATATAACATATATACATACATATTTATATATCATCATATATCAACAAAACCAAGTTTAGAAAAACAAAACCGAGCTAGTAAGTACTTTTATCTCAATTCTTTTTATGGAATTCCATTTTCGCGTACTTGGCTTTTTTAACATACAATGTTTTTGTTATGATTTCACTTCTTTTTTAAAGAATTTGGATAATATTTAAGTTTTAAAGTAGTACACTTTACATGTATAGGGGAATTAAAATTTTGGGTTTTTTATTTTTTCCAAGGGTTTGGTCATAATTTCTATCAGTCTGCCAAATTTCAGCTCTATAGCATGTCTGGAAGTACATTAGAATATTGATACATGAGTAAGTGAGTGACAATATCAACGTTTTTTGAAATTTCTTTACTATTTTATGGAAAATCATGAAACTTGAAGGGGTTGTTAACTCTATCAAGATATTCGACTGTGCAAAGTTTGATTTTAGTAGCTCATTCCGAAGTATAGTTTTAGTTAGGTCAAATATGGACTGAAATATTTTAAGAAAAGATGGTACAGTAGTTTGCGTGAACTTGGCTCTACTTCGGAACGAGCTACGAAACTCAAAATTTGAAGTAGTGAAGTAGTTACGAAATTTCAAAAAACGTCGAAATTGCCACTGTACTTACAGACATGCTACAAAGCTGCATCTTGGCAGACTGAAAAAAATTGTGACCAAACACTCGGAAAAAATCAAAAAACTTCAAAATTCTAATTTACTCCCCTCCAAGTTCTCCAATACAAATGTCAAAATGAAAGGATCTTACTAGGTTGGAAATGTTTTTCTAAACTTGGCTATATTACGGCTACAAATAAAGTGCTAAATTGAACCTAAAGAAGTTTGGCTGAAAACATTTCTAATATAGTAAGATTCTTTAATTTTGAAATTTGTATTGGAGAACTTGGCTTTTTTTTAATCTCAATTCTTTTTACGGAACACCATTTTCGAGTACTTGACTTTCTTTACATGAAATGTTTTTGTTATGATAAAAATTGTACCGAAAGTGCTTGTTTTCGGTCGGTTTAAATAAATATATAGTACTGGATTGTTTTTTAATAATTTTCTTTGCTAGTAAATGTTTTTTCTACCGACTGTATTTCTACCAATATTTTGGCGCCCTGCGGTATATTATTGTCAAGTAAGTATACAAATTATCCATACCACAAAATAAGAAAATACAATGTATCGTTAACTAAAATCTTTCACGGTTTATTATAAACAATAAATCGAGGTTAAATTGATTTCGCATCATTATTTTATTAAATTATACAGAAAATGTTCTTTTTAAGCACAACTTTCGTGTGTAAGTATTTTTTTATAAGTTGAGTTTAGTAGTTCCTTAATACACAGGAAAAAAATTATAAAATCGACGACTTCTGCTTTCCAACAATATTTTATTTTTCTTAATATCTAGTTTTGTAAAGAGCACTAGCGGCGCGTGATGTAAAACTTTTCATTGATCGATATGTAGAGCAGTTTATTTTCGCCTGCTCTTTTTCTGGTGTCTCTCGTATCTCAGACAAAACCGTTTAATTAACTTCGCAAGGGTGTCAAATTGACCAAGTAGTGTTCTGAGGAGTCCCATAAGGACGAAACAGTTAACTGTCAACACTTATTAGGTGTACATTAGATCTTGGACCCCCGTGAGGTTAAGCTTTCAAGCTACCCATGGAAAAATATGAGAGAAACAAAAACTTCTTTTTACCCGATTAGCCACGAAAACTTGTTTAATTCTTGTTGTCGACGTTGGAGAAATTGAAACCCACATAGTTTTAAAGCAGCTCTTTTTTTGACCCGACGTAATTTTCTTTCATTTGATATAATTATTTTTTCTGTGTAGGGAGAGTTTTTTTTAATGGTCCCAAAATGCCATTGCACTAAAATCTCCTGTTAAGTATTTTATTATACCGGGTGGGCGAAAAAAACCGGACAATTTTTTTTATTATAATTTTTGAACTATACAATCGATTTTAATAGGACAAACTGCAGTTGGCAGAGAATTAATCAGTTTTAACTAAATATATTTTTTTGTCCGCCATCTCAGAATCCAAGATGGAGGACGAAATTAAAATGTACCCTTCAAAGATGCTCGTTTATTCTTATGTTGCGAACATGTTTTAATTATTTTTTTAAATTAGTAAAAAAGCTGCATTCTTGCTACGCACAACAAGGTAAGAGTCAGCAAAATCGGGTCAGTGGTTTTAAAAAAAATATTTTTGTTTCAACCATTGTTTTGCATATTATACGATTGCCTTACAAATCATGTCTGCATTTATTTCCTTATAAATTTATTACTACTGAACCGATTTTGATGAAATAAAATTCATTAGAATTGATTTCTTTTTAAATCATAAATAAAGTTTATTGCCATCTTAAAATTTAAGATGTTGGACAGAATCATATTTGATTCTTCAAAATGGCGTGTTTATTCTTATTTTCCGAAACAGCTTTGTTTTTTTTTTAATTTATAGAAAAGCACTACTTTCCCCCCCACACAACGAGGTACAAATTAATAAAATTGGTATGATGGTTCTCAAAAAATCTATTTTTGTTTCAACCATTGTTTTACAGATTATCCGATTGCATTGCCAATTATGTCTGCATTCATTTCCTTATAAATTCGTTATTACTAAACCGATTTTAGTGAAATAAAAAAAGTGAGAATTGCTTGCCCTTTAAAGAATGTAATCAAAACTTTGCGCTATCTTAGAATTTAAGATGTCGGACAGAATCATACTTGATGCAATGCAATTGTATAATTTGTAAAACAATGGTTAAAACAAAATCAGATTTTGTAAGAACCACTTCACCGATTTTAGTACTTTGTACCTTGCAAAGCGGGAGAAAAGTAGTGCTTCTTTAAATTAAAAAAAAAACTAAATCATTTTCGGAAAATAAGAAGAAAGTTGCCTCTTTGGAAGGTCAAGTATGATTCTGTCCGACATCTTAATTTTTAGGATGGCGCCAAATTTCGATTATAATCTTTAAAGAACAATCAATTCTCACCATGATTTTTTTTATTTCTTGGGGATCGGTTTTGTAATAATGAGTTTATAAGGATATGAATGCAGACAGGAATGAGAATGCAATCGTATAATCTGTAAAACAATAGCTGAAACAAAAACAGATTTTTTGAGAACTACCACACCGATTTTACTAATTTGTTTCTCGTTGTACGGGGGAAAAGTAGTGGGTTTTTATAAATTAAAATAAAAACTAAAAAATTTTCAGAAAATAATAAACACGCCATTTTGAAGAATCAAGTATGATTCTGTCCGCCATCTTAAATTTTAAGATGGCGATAAATTTGGATCACGATCTTTAAAAAGCAATCAATTTTCATCAGGATGGTTTTTATTTCTATTAGAATCAGTTCAGTTCAATGAATTTATAAGGAAATAAATGTAGACATGATTGGCAAGGCAATCGTATAATATTCAAAACAATGGTTGAAACAAAAAAATTTTTTTTTGAGGCACCAAACTGATTTTGCTGATTTGTACCTTGTTGTGCGTGGCAAGAATGCAGCTTTTTTACTGATTTAAAAAAATAATTTAAACATGTTCGCAACACAAGAATAAACGAGCATCTTTGATGGGTAAAATTTAATTTCGTCCACCATCTTGTATTTTGAGATGACGGACAAAAAATATATTTGGTCGAAACTCTAATTAATTCTCTGCCAAGTGCAGTTTGTCCCATTAAAATCGATGGTATAGTTTAAAAGTTATACTAAAAAAAAATTGACCGGTTTTTTTTGACCCACCCGGTAAATTAACAAAAAATCTACCTCTAAAATATTTTTTCGGATTAAGTGAAATTAAAAGCGTGAGAAATAACTGGTTAATCTATGTTCAATGTCAAATTAATACTTAAATACACTTGAGTCACTGAGCTCCCGGAAAAACTATAATTCTGTAAAATAGGTTTCCTGATAGTCAAAATCCGGAACTAATTAGAAACATAATACCAGTGCATTTCCTAGTCAACGCAAGTAAAAAAATATCAGCATAGAAAAATGGAAATCAAACAAGCAGTAAAAACCGAAAACTGTCAACTTTAAAGGAATATAATAAGAGCTTAATCAGGCAAAAACAAAGGTTTACAAAAAGGAGCTAATAATTCAATTGCCTTGAACAAAAAAGTCGTAAAATCAACATAGAAAAATGGAATTCCAGTTTAAATTGACAAGCAAAGTCGTAGAAAAATATCAATCAAGTTTACTCGCAGCAGGATTTGTTTCTGTTCTGTAGATTGTGTTTGAGATTTGAAAAATAATGATTTTCGCCATATTTAGTGTGAATAATTTTTTGTTTGCTTGTGTGTGTAACTTCAGGAATAAGGCAAGGTGATGCGTTATCATGACATTACTTTTTAATCTGGTGTTTGAAGCTTCTGGATAGAAGGATGATTGACACAAGCTGATTTCTGCTTTCGAGAAAGACTGGTTAAAGTCAAAATGTGCAAATATCCAGGAGAGGTGCTTAAACACTTTGGAAGTACTACTACTACTACTGCGTCGGTTTAGAACGTTTTTCTACGTTGTCCGACGCCTATTCTCCACCTCCTTCGATCCTGACAGTCATCTTCTGTCAGGTTTTCTTGAGGCATTGATGTTTGAATTGACTGTTGCCATTGCAGTTTAGGACGCCCTCTTTTTCTGCGCCCTATTGGTTGCCATTCTAGGACCTGCTTTGGTAATCATACGTCGTTCATCCGTTGTACAGTACTACCATATCCGTTATGCTTCCCTCGATTGCTATTCTTTCTTTTAGGTCTCATTGATCTTATTGCATCCATTTCAACACTTTCCATTTTTGTTTTGTATTTTTCTGTTACGCGACTTAGTCTTAATTCCATACAACAGCGTGATTTTCACCATTGTTTCATATATCGTCACCCTAATTCTGAAACGTCGTAACCTAACACAACAAAATTTTACAGGAATAAGAAAAGTTAGAAGCAAATTACATAGCATAAGCATTATGCGACTTGTAAGAAATCGCGGGAATGACCGTTTTATATTTTTTTTTGGTTGCGAGGATTTAGCAGCATATAGCTATGTATCATTACTAACCTTTGACGCAAAAATATGAATTTTCATTTTTTTGTGCGTTACGACGTTTCAGAATTAGGGTGATGATATGTGAAATTTTACATTATTTTTTATGTCTCTGCTCCATAAAATACTGTTGAGATGCAATTACCATTTTTGCTTTTACTATTATTTTTTTCCAGTTCTGTACAATCTGTTCCTGTCTTATCAAATGCGACATCTAAGTATACATACTTATTGCATGAATTTATTGTTTTTCCGTTGTCTAGTACTTGATTCGTTTCCAATACATAAGTACTGTGTCTTGTCCACGTTCACTGTTAATCCCGACTTTTGGTATTCTTCCATTAACTTTCTCATCATAATCATATACTCAATGTCTTCTTTATCATTAGCTACAATTACTTGGTCGTCAGTGTATATGATAAATCGGATCGGTTCGGTTCGGTTCGGTAATGGTGGTAAATCGGTCGTTAAGTTGTATTCCCATGCCGTGCACATTGCGTTTCCAGTTTTTTATGGCGACTGCGATATATATTTTAAAAAGATTTGGAGAGACACAACATCCCTGTCTTAAGCCTTTTGTTACAAGGAATTCTTTTGAAAGTCGATTTCCGATTTTAATTTTAGATTTTGACCCTTTGTATAGTTCTTTTATCGCTTTTATGTCTGTATGATTGATATTAGTCTGCTCTAACACTGTCCATATTTTCTCTACTGGAACGGTATCATATGCTTTTTGTAGGTCCAGAAAGGTAACATAAGTTATATTATATATATTATATATATATATATATATATATATATATATATATATACATATATATATATATATATACATATATATATATATATATATATATATATATATATATATATATATACATATATATATATATATATATATATATATATATATATATATATATATATATATATATATATATATATATATATTTCTGGCGCTCCTTTTCACAATTACTTATTTAAGACAAAAAACATTATCACTACAAGATCTGCCTGCTCGAAACCCACTTTGCTCTTCTTCTTGTTCATGAAAATCATTCTCTATTAGATCTCTAAAAATCCTACCGTACAATCTACTTCCTACCTAATCCTACCTTTACAATTTCCTGAACTATATCTTAGACATATAAAAAATATATTTTCTTATGAATTACTTAGTTTCTAGTTCGCAGGCGTGTAAAACATGAAAATAGTTTTGTTTTAGTTGTGCCGGTATTTCGGGAAAACAGCGAATTATATTGCCACCAAATCATCGCAAATACATATTCTCACCGATATATAATTTATACCTAGGGCGGTAAAACTAACCTTTGCAATTTTTTTAAGTTAGACGATATATAGTGTGTATCATTCAAAAGGATCCATCTAGATTTTTGTCAAAAACAATTGGAAAATTTTAAAAACGCCAAAACATGTCGATTTTGTTTGCAAGGTGGCACATTTTAGGTATCTTGGAATTTTTGTAGCTCCTTCGAGGAGTAAACTTTACCTTTAAATTTTGAATAGGGATAGTGGATCTAGTGATACCTTGTTGTAAAGTTCTCTTGAATATCTTTACAACGGAGTAAATTTTTTTTAAATCTATCTAGTAGTTTTTAAGATATTTGCCTTCAATTTAACATAGACCAATAAAATCAAAATTAAATCAGAAAAATATAAAATTCTAATTTAATTTGTATTTATTGTTAGTCAGTCCATGTTAAGTTTGAAAATTTGAGGGCAATTATCTCAAAAACTAATCGATAGATTTTTGAAATTTTTACAGTGTTGTAAAACATTACAAAACCTTCAAAACAAGGTATCACTCGAGCCACTTTCCCTATACAAAATATAGGGGTAAAGTTTAATTCTTGCTGAGGGGGCGTGCTAAAAAAATTTCAAGAACCAAAATGTTTCCTCCTACCAAAATCGACGTTTGGCGTTTTTAAAATTTTCTAATAGTTTTTAACAAAATCCAAGTGGATCCTTTTTAATGTTACACCCTGTATACATGTTGGACATAAGTATTTATTTGTAATTTTTTTTTCAGACGAGCGAGACGCAGTCCAAAAGAAAACATTTACAAAATGGGTCAACAAACATCTGAAAAAGGTAAGAGGCGATCAGCAGAACCGCCATTTCTTTTTGCATTTTTTTCTTATTAATAAATCCTTGTATTATTACTCACGGATTGGCAATGCATTATGCAGAAATGCTGTGTCGGTGGTTTTTCACATGTCCATTTTTGTACCGGGTGTTCACTGTTCAATCTGTTTTTTTTTTAATGAAATCTATTTTTAATTTATATCTATATATGTTGATCTTTGTGGTCTTATTTGGTCAAATATAAGATAATAGGCCTAAAAATATAACAAAAATAAAACTTAGTAGCTATCCCCATTCTTTGGGGCTTTTTAAAAACTAAAAACTTGCAGAATTGCAATATTTACCGGGTGGGCCAAAAAAAACCGGACAATTTTTTATTATTATTCATTCTTGCCACGCACAACTAGATATGAACGAGCCAATTCGGTTTAATGGTTCTAAAAAAAGTATTTTTGTTTCAACCATTGCATTGTTTTGAATATTATACGATTGCCTTGCCAATCATGTCTGCTTTTATTTTCTTATAAAAGCATTACTTCAATCGTACTTGATTCTTTAAAATGGCATGTTTATTATTATTGTCTGAAAATGTTTTAGTTTTTATTTAATCTATAGAAAAGCACTACTTTTACCCCGCATAGTTCTCAAAAAATCAATTTTTGTTTCAACCATTGTTTTACAGATTATACGATTGCATTGCCAATCCTGTCTGCATTTATTTCCTTAAAAACTCATTATTACTCAACCGATCTTAGTGAAATAAAAAAATCGTCGTGGGAATTGATTGTTCTTTAAAGATTATAATCGAAATTTGCCGCAATCTTAATAGTTATACTTGACCCTTCAAAGAGGCAAGTATTCTTATGTTCAGAAAATGTTTTCGTTTTTTTTATTTGAAGAAAAGCACTACTTTTTTCTCTCTTAACAAGGTAGAAAGTACGAAAATCGGTGAAGTGTTTTACAAGTTATACGATTACATTGCATCAACTATGATTCTGTCCGACATCTTAAATTCTAAGATGGCGAAAAATTTTGATCACCATCTTTGAAGAGCAATTCTCACCATGATTTTTTTTATTTTGCAAAATCGGTTTCGTAATAGCGAAATTATAAGGAAATGAATGCAGACGAATGCTAAAACAATGGTTGAAACAAAAATGGATTGTTTCAGAACTATCACACCGATTTTAATAATTTGTACCTCGTTATGTGGAAGAAAAGCAGTGCTTTTTTACAAATTAAAAAATACTAAAACATTTTCCGAAAATTCAATTCTAACTAGTATGTTTTTTATTTCATCAAAATCGGTTTAGTAGTAATGAATTTATAAGGAAATAAATGCAGATATGATTGGCAAGGCAATCGTATAATATGCACAACAATGGTTGACACAAAAATACTTTTTTTATAAACCGCTGAATCGATTTTGCTGATTCTTGCCTTGTTGTGACTGGCAAAAATTATCAAAACAAAATCCAAGATGGCGGACAAAAAAATATATTTAGTCAAAACTATGATTAATTGTCTGTCAAGTGCAGTTGGTCTCATTCAAATCGATTGTATAGTTTAAGAGTTATAATAAAAAAAAATATCCGATTTTTTTTGGCACATATATGTCACAATATGTCCTTGACATGGGACAATACAAACTGCAAAGCCATGCAGTGTATGAATTCTTGAATAGGTGAGAAGGAATACTCCTTCAAAATCTTACTTGATTTCCGCATCTCTATTGGTCCTCACGTGGGAAGATGCTCATTCTCACTCGCACCCGTTTCAAGAATCCATACACAGATGCTGTAACCCTTAGTTCTGTTATGGTTTATGAAGGTTAGCAGCCATGTTGCAGTGGCAAGAATCTTGCATAATGTCAGACCATTTGCTAGAATCATCATCGGCAATATTTTGACCTTGCAAGACCTTGCTGCAACTGATTGCGGTTTGTATTGCCTCATGTCTAACGGCTTTTACACGAGGGAAGCAATTACGACGACAAAAAAAGCGTGATGATAAAATTACAAAAATATATTTAAACCAACAAATAGTTTTTACGAATCGTTAATTAAAATATTTGCATAAATCTCGGTACTAATGGGTAAGCACAAAAAAAGACGCGCTGAAGGATTAAATTCCGAGACACATTAATATGCTAATGTTAATGACATAATTTCCATATTATATTAGTTTGAATCCGATACGTCTTCAAGATTTAAAGATTATCTGGAAAATTAATTGGAAATTAATGTTTATAAAGTAAAGTTGTTACCAAACTGAAATACAGTAAGCCACTTCCAAAGCGAGCAATTTAAAAGTTAAGAATTTCAAAAGATTATTATTATACTATTATTATACATTGGCCGAATTAGAGACCCTGCATATATGACATATTTAAAAGAAATAGATACGCGACATAACCGTCAAAGTTACTGAAACGTTTGTCCGTCATTCCCCGTTATATGTTTTGTCAAAAATCGTTTTTTATTTTTCGACCCTCATGAATTACCAAGGCCGGACGGTGCGTCTCTCTCTAAACAATGCCAGAGTATAGTATTGATTTTGACTTAAATAAATTTGACTTTGATAAGTTTCTCACGTCTCTAGGTCCTTAAAATATGTCATATATACTAGGGCGATTTAAGTTCTTTATTTAACACACATATTAGGTTATTTATAAATTATAAAAAAATCTTTAAAAGTTCGACCCCCTGTAGTTCAGTAACTAAGCGTTGTTTCAAAAATTGTCAAAAGACAATTGTTAATATGATGCAAGGAATCACTCCAAGTTTTACCAATGTTTAGAAAACACCATCTATATGAAATAAAAGCAAAATATCTACAGTCCATTTCATAATTTTTGAGACAACTTTTTGACCGTTATCAGCTGGTTATCACAAGAATAACCAAGGCCAACGAAAAAAAAGTTGTTTCAAAGATTATTAAATGAACTGTATAGGGGCCTATACAATGCGTTTCTTTGTATACGCCACTGTATAATATTCTGCCCTTCTTTGTCTTCATTTGGGTCGGCTTTAATTCTTCTTATGACAGCTTATTTATTAATTATTATTGCAGTCACACAATCTGCATCGTGGGAAAATAAATCAGTTTTAATAACTTCTTAAGTGTTTACAAGTGACAATGCAAAAAGGTTTTTTCTGCCAGACAAATTATCTTGTTTAAAGCAAGTTTCACTTCTGTGCAGAATAAAAAAAAATTGAAGAGTTTCTTGTTTCGTCTAATTAATAATTTTGGGTTGATGTCACAATCAGATCAGCTAATACGTTGAGATATCGTGGATGACAAACAAAGCATTGTGTGCATTAAAATGCAGTTTCATGTTTAATTCTTTGTATGCCGACATTTGGTGCCGTTGTGGGTTGCTGAAATAAGGGAGATTTTTCAGAAGTACCGCTGTTTTAGAAGAGTTACGGGTGGTTTCAGTGGAGAGACAAAAAAGTCGAGGTAAATCCTTGATCTTATCTTAAATATGCCAGAGTTTTTCCAAAACATTTTTAACAGGAAAAAGTAATGTTAAGAAATGCATTTTAAGCTAGATTTTCCTAAAATTGTAGGCTTTTATATTAATAACTTAACTCCATTTTCTAACACTATTTATAAAAATCATTAAATTACAAAAAAAAAGAAAAACTAAACACTAGGCACTAACACAATGCTTTGTTTGTCATCCATGCCTGAAAATAATCACATAACGCAAAATGATCCATAAGATAGGTTTTGAATAATAATTTTTATTTTAACTTTGTTGTATTAAAGTTATACTCGTTTTATTAGCCTAACTTTCGTTTTTCTATATGTTCTGTATGCCTTTGTGTCTGTTTATACGACAATAGCTCCTAAACTGCTGAACTGATTTGCATTAAACTTTCAGGCACATCTTAGTGCTTAATGAATATATCAACTAAAATGAGTTTTTAAAAAATTCACGAGATTAGTCAGTGTAGTTTTCTTCGGCTATACCCAAAAATTTGGTAACTGCTTAAGTTTTCGAGATATTAAGTAAAATATTTTATGTGTTTAAAAAGCATAGGCGTTTTAAGTAAGTAATTCATTTATTTTCTACAAGTTACCTTCTGTTTGGGTATTATAGAGTCGTTGCGTTTATTCTTTATATTTCTTAGCTTTTTGTTTACGCTTCTAAAATGCCTTCTTATTGTTTTTTATTTAGTTATTTTCTTTTTATTTTCTTAATTTTTTTTTCTGTGCTTTTGTATGTAATTGGTTCTACTTTATATTCTAAAACGCTTTTGTTAACAGATACATTTGCTAGTTTATTGAAAGGTCGATTTTAAAATGTAAATCTTCTTCATTTGATATTATAGTCTACAGCAATTTAACCGTTGTCTTGTTGCGTTTGCTGAAAGTATTATTTTGATTGATTCAACGATTTAGTACACAGCACTCTAATGCATAATGTATTTTAAAGAAGGTGTTCACTGACATGGCGTAGCTTCTTGCATCAAATAAATTTCAGAATGCGGATGAATTTTAAGAATCTGATGATGCCTACTCGGATGGCCAGACCGATTGCAAAAAGTAGCGAATGACCTTTTTTATTAAAACTGTGATTTTGATGTAATGTTATCTACCGTCAGGGTCTTTATACGTTTACACAGAATGTGACCAGTCATGTATACTTAACTGGACGACTGTAGCTGTGTTATCGGGTTTCTATAAGACAAATGGTTTAAGGCAACCCGGTGACGTAGATTTTTTAATCTGATTACAGTTGGACAGTCAGGTTCAATGACCTTTTAAATTCTGTAGATAACCTGTGTAAAAGTACAGACCTTGATGTACCTTTTACAATTATTACTTCCTATTTATAAACACCAGAGTGTCCGTATCTTTGTATTTATACTGTGCTAATCATAACAATAAAAATTTCATGTAAAAAGAAGCCAAGTACGCGAAAATAGTATTCCGTAAAAATATTTGAGATAAAAGTATAGTCAGGTTCTCCAATACAAATTTCAAAATGAATAATTCTTACTAGTTTGGAAATGTTTTATTTTTTAAACTTTGCAGTTTTTAAGATGTAAAGGTAATTGTTCACTTCAATAATAATTGTTGTTCTCTTACACACAAAAAATGTACTTACAGTTTCTCTTTAAAACTAATTTAGCGAAAGTTATAAGCCAAAGTTTGTAAATGCATGGAAAATGCCGTTATTTTGGATTTATGCCGCCATAAAGACCCTCCTACTCAAATTTGAGGCAAACACCTTGCGACTTTAAATTAAGTGATCCATTACCAATCGACACAGGGCAGTCCTAAACTTTCTTGATCAATCTTGAATTTGTATAATTTTTTGAATATTAAAAAAAAATAACAATATCTTTTTTAGTTCTTGAGATACTAAGAGTTCTTGAGATATAAGCTTATTGAAACTACAGTTAAATTGTTGTTCTATTGCAAATAGATCATAACCTATACAATTTTTCTGTAAAGTTGATGTGGCAAAAGTTGGAAGCAAAAGTTTGTGAAAAAACATGGAAAAAAATCGCAATCTTGGATTTATGACGTCACGCAGGCGCTCTTACTTAAATTTGAGGCAAACACCTGGGGACTTTAAATTGAGTGATCTAGAACCAATCAATTTGGGGTAGTATAAAACTTCCTTCCAAAAAAAATTTTTTTTGGTTAAAAAAAGCTCTTTTTTTTTAATCTTTAAAAAAATTAATGTCTTTGTCAGTTTTTAAGATATAACTGCCTTAATTGTCGTTCTATTGCCAACTAAAAACGTATTTACATTTTTTCTGTAAAACAAATTTTGCAAAAGTTACAAACAAAAGTTTGTGAAAAAACATGAAAAAGCCGCCATCTTGAATTTATGACGTATAAAACTTCCTTCCAAAAACTATTTTTTTTGGTTAAAAGAAGTTCTTTTTTTTTTAATCTTTAAAAAAATTTATGTCTTTGTCAGTTTTTAAGATATAACTGCCTTAATTGTCGTTCTATTGCAAACAAAAAACGTATTTACAGTTTTTCTCTAAAACAAATTTTGCAAAAGTTATAAACAAAAGTTTGTGAAAAAACATGAAAAAGCCGCCATCTTGAATTTATGACGTCATACCTATACTCCTACTCAAATTAGAGGCAAATACTCGGTGACTTAAAATTGTGTGATCTATTACCAATCAATCTAGTGCAGTTTAAGAAAAATCTTCCACAACTATCCCACGGGATACCATAGGCCTCTATACTATTGTGTAAGTCGGGTAAGTCTTTATTTTTGAGCTAGTTACGAATTAAATCCCAAAGGCGATAAGCCATTGCTGGCGGCTACAGCACGCTGTATCAGTTTTGTATGCTTAAGTTCGGTGAATACCTACAGATGGCGATATAATATATTAAGTGATTGAGTCGATATAATTTTATAATAAATATTTTTTTGAATAACAAAAACTTTTTAAATCAATTGGTATATTAAATTTAAATCAAACAAAATTATATTTTGAATCTCAAAATTTCCCTAAAATTTTCTACAATTTCCCTAAATCCCTAAATATGCCGAAATTTCCCTAAAATAGGGAGATTTCCCTAAAGTTTGCAACCCTGTGCATTGTCTTAATATCTAAATTCTAATATCTTATTAATATTTGGTCATCGTCCGTCGTGCAGTGATATTAGCATATTTGCTCCACCCTCGACTTTTACCTCACTATACCTTTGCAAAACTGGGCGATTGATCCTGAATGGATGAAAGTCCAAGTATAAATTAAAAATGAATAAATAATAAATAAATATTTAAATTTTATTTATCTTTATTTAGTAAATATTCGCTCACATATTAATTAAGACTATTTTGCTAACAACAGATAAGTATTTCCCAAACCCACCTACGCCTGTGAAATTGAGAGCCATGATCGCAAACAGTATGTCGCGGCATGCCCCATATTTGGCAGTTCTAAGTAGGCGCTTCTGGCAATAATATCGTTTCACCTCACACTTCTAGTTCTAAAGATGGTTATTGCAAATGAGTTGGCATTTCAGAATACCTTTGCATCAGAGTTAATTTTCTCCTTTTCAAGCACCCTTATGGAATGTCTTCAAAGCCATTCCTAGCATTGTTGTAAGTAGGGAGTAGACCAAAGAGTACTAAAACCTCGACTAAAACAGGAGAAGTTTAGAGGCCTATTTAAGATATACTTATATCAAGGGTGGCATTGGAAGATATTTTTCATCAGTGTAAGGAACTAAGAGATGTTTGTATTTTTGTCAAGAAGGCGCCTCTAGTGCCTGAAGTGTCAAATAATCCTCGTCATTTGTGGCTTTTCGATCCAAATTAAGTAGTCGAAGGAAATTGATGTAAATTAAAAAGGTGTGAGTCTGACTGGACGATCATAGGTTAAAAATAGAACTGTGGTATGAACTTTTACTTATACTTGTATATTGGACATAAATAAATAAATTATTAATAAACCAAATCAATTATAAAACGCATTATTATTAACTATATTAAATAGAAGTATTAACGTTGTGGTGTGTTTCTAACAAAAAAATCTAAATTCAAGCTTTTGGAAATACTAATTAATATTTGTAAACGTTTGCAATAATTTGTTCGCCTTTATTGTGCCAAATTCCTTCATCTCCTTTTTCTAGTGCCTTATCCTCAATGGACGTTGGCGATCATTCTGGCCTATATTACTTTGTTAACAGCGTCTCTAAATAATTCTGCAGATCAAACAAGTTTCGTGGCTAATCGGGCAAAAAGGAGTTTTTTGTTTCCCTTATATTTTTCCGTGGGTAGCCTGAAAGCTTAACCTCACGGGGGTCCAAGATCTAATGGACACCTAATAAGTGTTGAAAGTTAACCGTTTCGTCCTTATGGACTCCTCAGAACACTGCTGGTCAATGTGACAAATCTTGCGAAGTTAATCAGACGGTTTTGTCTCTAATTAAATGTAATTAGTGAGCGAACTATAGCAAGAAGCGCCATCTACCGAGATACGAGAGAATCAAAAAACTAAAAGCAGGCGAAAACTCTGCTATACAATGTCGATCAATCAAAAGATCGAATGCAAATAAAAGAAAACAACTATAGTCCGTGACCTACGACAGCTCTTTGTCTTTCAGGCCGGATCAACACAGATTGCATTTTTGCCCGTCTTCAAGACAGTGAGCGTCAATCAACGGAATTTTTAAGCCAAATAATACTAACAAACGTGGAATTTCGTACCCGTGAATTTAAAAATCAAACAAGTTTCGTGGCTAATCGGGCAAAAAGGAGTTTTTTGTTTCCCTTATATTTTTCCGTGGGTAGCCTGAAAGCTTAACTTCACGGGGGTCCAAGATCTAATGGACACCTAATAAGTGTTGACAGTTAACCGTTTCGTCCTTATGAACTCCTCAGAACACTGCTGGTCAATGTGACAAATCTTGCGAAGTTAATCAGACGGTTTTGTCTCTAATTAAATGTAATTAGTGAGCGAACTATAGCAAGAGGCGCCATCTACCGAGATACGAGAGAAACAAAAAACTAAAAGCAGGCGAAAACTCTGCTATACAATGTCGATCAATGAAAAGATCGAATGCAAATAAAAGAAAACAACTATAGTCCGTGACCTACGACAGCTCTTTGTCTTTTCAGGCCGGATCAACACAGATTGCATTTTTACCCGTCTTCAAGACAGTGAGCGTCAATCAACGGAATTTTTAAGTCAAATAATACTAACAAACGTGGAATTTCGTACCCGTGAATTTAAAAATCAAACAAGTTTCGTGGCTAATCGGGCAAAAAGGAGATTTTTGTTTCCCTTATATTTTTCCGTGGGTAGCCTGAAAGCTTAACCTCACGGGGGTCCAAGATCTAATGGACACCTAATAAGTGTTGACAGTTAACCGTTTCGTCCTTATGGACTCCTCAGAACACTGCTGGTCAATGTGACAAATCTTGCTAAGTTAATCAGACGGTTTTGCCTCTAATTAAATGTAATTAGTGAGCGAAATATAGCAAGAGGCGCCATCTACCGAGATACGAGAGAAACAAAAAACTAAAAGCAGAGAATACGTACAACATTTTGATAAACGAGTTCTACTTGCACAAAAGAGTTTTCTCGATTCGTATTTTGATTTAGTTTCTTCATCACAGGCGCACAAACAACGAATCTCTCTCATTATAAAAGATAGAGGATTGGGGATTTCACATTACTCAAATTTCGAGATCTAAAAAAATATGACAAAAGTTTTTTTCCAGCTACTTTTGGAGCTACGAGGAAAAATTCAAAAATTCGGAATTCTAAAAATGGGTTATATCTTTGTTCATCATTGCATATATTTCCATTTTGTTTTCCATTTTGTTAAAACTTCTCTACAGAAAGTTGATCCTATCAATAAAATGACGTCAAATTTTTGGTCCTTCGAGTCGGATTCAAAATTTCAAAAAAAAAAAATCAAGTTAAATACAGACCTAGATTTTTTTTTCAATTTTTTGCTTTACATTGGGCCCCCATTTAACCCCTAGCTATAATTTTTTTTTTAAAATCCATGTCCGTATTTTTTTTCTTAATTTTTTTTTGAAATCTTAGAATTGAAACGACGGACCAAAAATTTTACAACGTCATTTCAATGACAGAATCAACTTTCTGTAAAGAAGTTTTAACAGAATTGATTGTGCCCTAATAATGAATTTCTGGGATTCCGAATTTTTGAGTAAAAGCTTCGAAACTACAAGTGCCAGAAAAAACGTTTGACATATTTTTTCTTGTCTCAAAATTTAAATGCGAGCCGCTTAAATGGTTTGGGATACTTATTTAAGCTAACTTGGCAACTAAGGGTCCATCTCACCGACTTTCTTTTCATTACTTAGCTTAAAGCGTTTCTTAATATAATCATAATATGACGGAATAAGGGACACTTAAGGCTAAGTAACGAAAAAAAAAATCGGTGCGATGGGCTATAAATCAATTAAGGAAAAGTTCTTGCCAAACTGTGCTATATTTCTTTTGTGTCTACCGTAACTTAAACTTACGCAAAGATTTGCAAACTTTCCCGAAATGTTGCCAACGTGATGACTGCCGTCTTCTCCAAACAAATGGTTTGAGTACGTTTGGTGGAAATGTTCCTTTACGTAACGTAGCTAGCAATTTACGGTTTTCGCACCTGCTATTGAATTCATTATTAATCTTTATTTGACCGAGAGGTGCTATTAATTTTAATTAAAAACTCTGCCTATTACATGACGGTTTACAAATAATCTTTCAAGTAGGTATATAGGAAACAACTTTATATTAAATTAGTAGGTACGCAGTATAGTAGTAACAACTGGATAAAACGAATGCAGGCGAAATAATTTGTTCGGATAATGTGTTTATATGACCAAATTTAAGCAAACAAGTTTACATTCGAAACCGTTCGCTCACCAGCCGGAACAACCAAAAAATTCGGAAAGGTTTATTTTCTTAAGGCACGTATACATTGGGCGAACGAACACCGAGCAATTGTTCTTTGTTTGATTACGTTTTTTAGAGTCTCGTTTACAACAAGCAAATAAACAGCGAACTGAAGAGCTTGCCAGTTCGCTGTTTGCTAATTTTTAAACATAGAAAATAAAACAGTAAAACACTTTGTCAAAATAAGCAAATAAACCTTCGGCCAGAACATAGAAATAGAAAAATAAACAGAACTCTTGTTAAACGGCGGCAGCATTGAACTAAATTCATGGTAAAACATTGATCTTAATAAAGTTTATACTTTTGGCGAATGCGCTGGGGAAGTTTTGCTTTTTATTCAAGGCCACCTCTAGGGGTGGTGGCTTATACTTTACTTGTTCACCATAGGGACCTCTAGGGGTTACAGCTTGTACTCAAGATCTGTGAAAAAATTAAAACCGAACCTTACAACGGCATATTATAATTTTCGTCATCTTTGTACCGCCATAGCGTCACTAAGCTACCGAATTTTAAAAAGTATCAATCCAATTATTGATGCTGCCTTTATGGCGAATCTAAATTACTAGTCGAAGTACCCAGAGAAGAAACTCTACTTGCTCTCTGGCTTCACGTCTATACCCCTTCGTAGCCAGGTCTCCGTCTTTATACCCAAAGACGATGATATTTTAGTTTGATCTTAATAGAGGGAAACCTCTCCTTGCGGACACCTCTATTAAGCGGACACTCCCTTAAAGGTAGGTTCTCTTAAGTCAGTGTAATTTGGCTTAGGGTAAGTTGATTTAATCTAATCTAATGTAATTTATGAAGCTGAACCCACCTTTAGGCGGACAAATTTGTTGAACTAAACTTTTACCTATTTCTTTACGTGTAAAATTCACTCCTATAACCGGGCACTCTAATAACCGGACGCGGAAATTTTTTTTTGTCTAAAAAATTCTGAAACCTCCCCCGGACGTGAACCTCTGACAACGGGACCACGCTGCACGACATGGGCATAAATATTATGTAGTATGTTGGCAACAACGCATTCTGCAGCCGGGGAATTACCTCAAAACGATCAAAACTTAAAAGATAATCTCAAGCAGCATAAATTGTTAATAAATATGTATTAAAATTTCGCAGTTCTCTCTCATAAGCGAACACCTTCAATAAGTATACAAAATCGACAAAATGAGTGTCCGCTTATAGGAGGTTTCACTGTAATTAGATAACATTTACCCTAAAAGGGTGAGTTGGATTAAACCACATTATCTATGTTATTTTACCGTGACGTTAGGCCTGATTAAAGGCGATATTCCATGGTTTAGTGATTTCTCTGGCGCTACATTTTGTAAACCACATACGTGGATGAAGCCTTATAAGGTTGGGTTCGATGATAGTGATCTAAGTTTTAATAAATTTCATAGATTTTATGCATAATAAGCGGTCATAAATACTCGTAATGGAATTAATCTTGGCTACCACTTAATGACAAATAATTTGTTAGCTGTTATAGACTTTTACTCATTGCAAAACTGTGTGTTAGTGCAGATACCGAAATATTCAGAGAAAATTACTATCAAGTATATAAGGTGAAATTCGGTACATATGCTTATACTTACATCCGTGAAGAGCTGGTGGCTCTTCTCTGCTTAAATGCATACAGAAGCACTGACCGATTTGTGGTTCAAAGGCTCGAGCATTAAAGAGCATGCAACCCATTCAAAATACTCTGCCAATATATGGGCCCCTAAGCTCACACTAGGTACTATAGTTATAGTGTAAATATATTTTATTCAACTCCAGACTAAATTACCTTTTGTTTGATACCACACAAGCCATGTTTTGACTTAAACTCAAATGTCTGTCTGTAACGACCAACGCGCATAACTCAAAAACCGCTTGGCCGATTTTAATGAAATTTGGTACCTAGGCTGGGTCTTGGGTCGAGATGGTCCCATTTAAAAATAAACAAAATCCACTAAACACAAACCAAATAAAAGGGTGGGGGTAGATTTCAAAAATTAGAGTTTATGTGAAAATATGGCGTGTGTGATATCAAACCAAAGGTAATTGAGTCTGCAGTTAAACAAAATATATTTTAATTTATTTAAAAAAAAGGGTGGGGGTATATTTAAAAAATTAGAGTTTAAGTGAAAATATGGCCAGTGTGATATCAAACGAAAGGTAATTGAGTCCGGACTTTAACAAAATACATTTCAGTTTTTGTTTTTTTTAAGGGTGGGGGTAGATTTCAAAAATTTGAATTTAAGTCAAAACATGTCTTGTGTGGTATCAAAAAGAAGGTAATTTAGTCTGGAGTTGAATATTTTCATTTTTTATTTATATTAGCTCACACGTACACTATAACTATAGTACCTAGTGTGAGCTTAGGGGCCCATATATTGGCAGAGTATTTTATATTCGTAGGTTTAGGAGCTGCTGTATGAATACGATCACACACACATACAGACAAACGTCACGACGAAATCGCTAATATAGGTAACTAGATAAAGATACTAAGATAAAATAGAACACCATTACACATTCGTATGGTTGTATAGTTCTATTTCCGGCTTCAAAAATATTAGGTTTCATTTAAAAAGTATTTAAAATTTCTTATCTTCTAGACGTTTTATCTTCTACAAAAGTTGGAACTAATTATAGCGATTCGAATCGTATTTCCTTTCTGTTGCTGGAAGCTTTAAACAGTTGATTTGTTTTTATTCTGCATCAGTCGCTTGAATTCTGAATCCAAGAAGTTCTTTTTCCTTAGCTTCCCTTAAATGTTTTTCGCCCATATTCTGTTGTAGGGGCTTTTCATTATATGACCCAAGTATTTTTTTTTTCAGACAGCAGAATTTCTCCTTCGTTGTTAAAAATTCTTAGCATTCAAACCCTTAGAGAATGTTCATTTGGTTCATTTGGTTCATTTTTATTATCTATACCTTCAATCTATAAAGAAGGGTTGGATACTTTTTATATTAGTGTATTATTGATCATATATTTAGTTTTGTTAAGATTTATTTTTAGTTCATAATTCGGCCATGATGCGTTTAGTCTTTCTTATAATATTTGAAGATTTATTATTATCATAGGTAAACAATGTATCATCGACATATCGCAGGTTGTTTAACGGCTAATAAAAAGATGTTATACACAAAACCAAGCGTTTCATTATGTGACCAAAGTATTTCATTGCTTTCTGTTCCAGACTTAGGTTAATTTCTCCTTCGTTTTTAAAAATGTTTAGCATTCAAAACCTTAGAGAATGTTCATTTGGTTCATTTTTATTATCTATGCCTTCAATCCAGAAAGAAGGGTTGAATACTCTTTCTATTCGTTTATTATTGATTATAAATTTAGTTTTGTTAGGATTAATTTTCAGTCCATAAAACGGGCATGCTGCGTTTAGTCTTTCTAATAATATTTGAAGATGTAGATTATGATCATAGGTAACCAATGTATCATCGACATATCGCAAGCTGTTTAACGGATAAAAAAAGATTTTATACAAAAAACAATTGTTTTTCTGTTGTCATTGATTTTAGCTTATACTAGTACCAACACTGCCAAGTAAGTATAAGCACATGTAAGTGTCTAATCACCACTCCTTAATTTGAATTTGTGTGTGTGGTTCTCAGGAGTGAGTCATTGTTGGAACCAAAGTTTAGCGACCTGTAAAGGCAATGTTGTAATTTAGCGCCATCATGATCAGTCACGAAATATTAAATTATAAACTTGATATTCCGCACACATGTACGTAATTTCAGTATCGATTTTATTATATCAAACTTTGATCAGAAAGATAATGATGAATGAATCATTCAAATACAACAAAATATGTCATACCTTATAGCAGAACAAATAAGCTAGGATAAATTTGTAACGAAATTAAAACAAATGTCATGCGATCCAAAATAATTATAATATAAAGTATATCGAAGTTTTAAGAAAATCCAATACTTGTTAAGTGACTATATTTATTTTGTTAAAAAAAAAACTACCGCAAAGTAAACTGCAGTTTGGATCTCAAAAAAAGGTCATGACAGCGTTCCACAAAAAGACTTGAGGAAGCTCTTGATAACAACAATCTAGGGAAACAATAATTTTGTAAGGTTCGGTGTGGTTTGGTTCGGTTTCAGTTAAAAGGAAAAATTAAGACATCAGAGAGAGTAAAAATCAAAAAAGTTATTAAAATTAATAATTATTATTACTTACATTGCAAAATTGTATTAATTGATGTGCTGTGCATTCTAAAGTCATAATATATAGGTTATTACTTAAAATCTCATATGGCTAAAACTTGGGTAGGGCATATCTGTTGCAAACCATTAGCGATATTGAAAAATCACTTTTCATTACTTTGAAAAGATAAACAGCAAAAATATTAGATTTAGAAAAAGCAGATATAAGTATTGCAACAGTCAACTATAAATCGTTTAATAGAAATTGCCCAGCGTTTTGTCCCAGTTTCCACTAAGAAGAATTAAATAGGTTGCGGTGTTGTGTACGAGATACAAAACAGATACATTTTTACAAATCTTAAAAATAGAGGGATGAGTTATTTTTTTTATCCAACTCAAGAGAAGGGTTTAGGGATTTTAAGAAAAGAGCGGAACAGATTCCGGGCCACCCGGAGTAGTTCTTTTTAAGTAACGGAACAGGTTGTTCTTCTTTTTCCACACAGAGGCACAATTCACTGTGTTGCTTTTTTTTGGTTGTCAAGTTATAGGAAACGTAAATTCTTCGAAATAATAAAGAAGAACGGAACAACCGAAAGAAATGGTTGGAGCGAAACAGTTGAGGTTGGTTGGAACATTTCTCGGAACCGCCGGAACAGAATGTCGAAGCGGAATAGTTGGAGTTGGAACAGCAACAAGTATCAAAGAAAGGAAAAACTGAAGGAACTTGCGGAGTGGAGCTGACTTTGTTTTTTTTGGTCGTTAATTTTGATTAGTTTTGACTTCTGATCCATCTTAAGAAGATTTGAAATATTTGCTTTGGACAAAACGACCTATTCCTTAGAGCAAAACTGCGCCGACCTATTTCGGAATTTAACTTATTTCTAACATTCCTAGAAAGGTTTCTTATTTATACTTCATCAGCTAGACTGATCAGTGTTCGTTCCTGGTATCGATAGGTTTAACCATATCAAGGATCGTAACAATTAAGGTGCTGGTTGGCAGTTTAGTGTGATCTATTGGTAAGATCCGAAAGTACAACAGATGGTTTCAGTGTTTTACTGCTAGGCGGCTGTTATCAAATTAAAACCAATGTAACAATTTATTCAGGCTGGAAGGAGTCATTTAGACAATTTAATGAAAACAACAGCAAGCACAATGAGACTAATTCAAATAGTTTGCAACTACACCAGTTTGCGACCTCAAATAACAAAAGAGTCATGAGCACATAATACACAAAGGAAGGATATTCATAAAGGCTCCTGGAAGATACCTGGGAGTGCAGAAACAAACCAAATAGATCACGTCTTGATAACTAAAAGGTGACCTACCAGCTTAGAGATTGTACAAAGAAGAAAGAACTACAAGGGATAGAAAAACAAATCTGGATGAAGAATGGGAAGCAATTAGAACCAGCATACAGAAAGCAGCAAAGGAATCCAGGAACGATGAATGGTACGATGAAGAATGCAGAAGAGTGACAGAAGAGAAAACAAAAGCCAGAGAACTATGTCTTTAGAGGTATACCAGTGCCAATAGAGCAGTGTACAGCCAAAACCGATTGGAGGCAGCCAGAACAATACCCATAAAAAGAGAGACATAATCAAAAGAAGAGTTGGTATTGATATTGATAGTTGGTATTAAAGGCAGAAACTTAAAAACTCAGGCCGAAAACGAGACCATGCAAGGATTCTTAGGGTAAACTTTTAACAGAGAGCGGCGAAGTTATAGAAAGATGAAGGAATATTTGAAATATTTGCTGCTAACGAACAGCAACGATAGTGTAAAACCTATAGCGTACTACATAGCAGAATCAAATACTGAAACGATAAATTAGGAAAAGGTTGTTACTGCAGTAAAATGTCTGAAAAATTCAAAAGCTCCTGCATTCGACAACATACCCGCTGAGCTAATAGAAAATGGCGGTAAGAACAGAAAAAGACACAAGAGAAAATTCCTGAGCAATGGATCCTGGGTTTTATGCAGCCAATTTACAAAAAAAGCAAAACTACCAAGGCATAATGGTGCTAAATGTAGTTTGTAGATATGGTTAGCAGGTTTACCTTTTAACCCCTTAAAACCCACCAGGGGTTGTAATATCACATGAACAAGAAGAAGGAACAATTTGATTGTTCATATATTTCAACTCGGATCCAAATGTTCCAATCTCTAACTTTAACTTTCCAGTGATTTAAACACCTATACATACACCCACACACCTAAAAACACAGTTTTTCCTCTTTTTAAAATAAATCTATATTTATGCGACAATATTTTGTTTTTTTAGGAGTAGGTCTATTTATAATGATATGTGAGCTTGTCTGGCGCTAGTGTCGTTGACATCGGAAACACGGCAACCCATGCGGTTGAAAACACAAATTTCGTTATGAAGTTCAAGAGTAAAATGTGGATTCGGAGTCAAAGAAATGCGTTGGAAGAAGAAAATTTGCCAGCCGAAAAAAGCACATGATATTTTATTTGTTTAAAAAGCGATTAAAACATATTTCTATATTAGGCACATTTTGAATCGCTTAAAATTTTGAGAACTTTTAAAGCTGTCGGTTATTTTTCGATATATTTAAAGATAACCACAAAATTATGCCAGTGAAAAAATTACTTTTTGGAAGGCTTTAAAGGTCACTTGACAGTGTTATACCCGAGAACAGCCATCTACGTTAATATACTATTATTTTCGACCCTTCAGTTTGGATTTTTGAGCTGCTTATTAAGTTTTTAAAGTCGAATTTTTTTCTTTTCATTTAAGTAGGTATTTTCCTATATCTGAAATAGAAATTTTATTAAAACGATAACCCCTTGGGTAGCATAACTATTGATTGATGCAGTTTTAACTATAAATAAAAATTATTATCAATTTAAATTGTTTTGTTTTGATCTTGAAGTTTGAACTTATATTTAGTGTATCGATAGAATTTTTTTATCAATTTTTATGTGCTATTTATGATATTTTTTTACAATTTCATTAAATTTCTAGGTTTTATTTCCTTTTTTTCTTGTATACAATATTTTTATAACTTATCTAATTTTTCAAGTCTCCGAAAATCTGCCAAGAGATTTGCTTTTGCTTTAAAAGTTTGTCTTTGAGTGATGAACACCTCGATTTTTAATACTGTTACTAAAATACTTGCTTTCGCACTTATAACAATAGGAATGCCAAAATCTTAGAATAGTTACTCTTTCAAATATCTGAAAATCCTATATTGGTATTTTTTAACTATTTTTGATGCCAAGAATAGTCTGGATATTAAATAGACATTTGTTCCAGTCTACTTTAATTCATGGATATCGTGGCTTTATATTCACAATTCGTGCCAAAAGCAAAACAAATAGAGCTTCTATACCGTAAAAGCAAAAAAATGCTTATGCATGTCTAAACAAAAATCGAGCTGCTCTGCATGATGAAAAGGATGTTTAGAAAGCGGAAGACATTGCAAAAAGAGAGAACAGCAAGTAGAGTACTAAAGAAAACAATATTAATGGTAAATTAAAGCAGGAGTTAATTTATATAAAAGCTAGCCTAGGCTCAAAATCAGCCCTCTTTTTTTTGTGAGTCGGTTAGAATTGGATCTAAAAAGATTGAGTCAAAATTTGTAATAAATCTTAAACTATGCAATAAATCTTTAATAAAATTATCATTTCATATGAAAATTAATTTTCATGACCTTTAACCTTCGTAATCTAGGTACTTTATTAAAACAACAAAACGAAGGTCTTTGTAAAAATTGAGCTTGTTACCTTAAATTTGGCGTTAAAAGTTTAATTTCCCTGGGCTATAGGCCTGTTGTCGTTTGTAGCTCTGAAGAAGACTTAAAATAAAGACGAAACGCGAAAATCAACAGTCTCCTGAATATTAGTCCCAAACCTACGAATTTCTTCTTCTACCTGGGGTCCAAGAAAGAAAAAATACTTCTATAAAAGTTAAGACTCTCAAACTAAATTAAATTAAAATAAATGGATCCATGACGGATCTGACACCTTTCTAGCTGGCCTATTATCACAGTTCAAGTGAAGCCATGATAATATGTTAAAAACAGTTTTTTGTAAATATCTCAGAAAGTAAAGCTCCTACGAAGTTTTTGGTTATAACACGAATTCCGTAAACAGTGTAGTGAGAAGATGCTCCGTTAAAAAGTTTGCATTTTTTTAAGTTTTAATTGTCAAAAAACTGTCATTAGCATTAATGGATTTTGACCAAAATCTAATCAGCTCGTAAGAGTGTCGAACGCTATTTTACCTGAAAATTTTATGAAATTCGGTTCAGCGGTTTAGGTGTTATTCTGCCGTGCATAAGCTATAATGCCGTTAACCAACATTTGGACAATTTTGATGTTTTGGTGCTGTCTTAATCACAACATTATTCTACATCAATTTTTATAAGCAAATCTTCTTTAGCTTTTGTGGTTTTCGAGAAACTAATAACTTCCAGTTATCAAGGAGCATCGTTTGTTTATTATTTTCCGGGTATTTTGATCAAAAGTAGGAAAATTTTTTAGGTAGTTAACGGCATTCTAGCTTAAGGACGGCAGTATTGTGTTACGCACAGAAATCATTATCTTAAAAAAAATTTTCGTCGAAAGTGATACCTTCTCTACCTATTACGATTTTGTTTTAACTGGAACCCTTAAACAAGGGTACCGTAGTAGATCTCTTTTGTATATAAAATAAATATAAAACAGTTTTAAAAATGTTACAAACTTTAATGAATACAAAATAAAACTTTGTTGCAATTTACAAATTGTTATGACCTATAAAACAAAAACCCAAAATATTAAAATAAAAACTTTAACTTAACCTATAAAACAAAAAAGACCCAAAATATTAAAATAAAAACTTTAACTTTTCATAATAACAAACTGCAAAATATTATTAAATAGAAAAATCTTATGTTTCTTTATTGACAATTAATTTAGAGGTTTTAGTTTAAGTTCAACAAAACTTAGAATGTGACTTCCGAGTTGTCTCCTCAAAGTTTGGGTTTTTATTAACGGTATGTTGGACCTAAGTAATCCATTATCCCCTCTTTGAAGAGCTTGGAGGAACCAAGTCAGTGGCGTTGCTGATAATCCCAAAGAAAACAACGAAAACCGAGATAAAATTAAATTTTATAGACAACATTTCCTTATCTCACAGTTTTTCAATCACTTTGAAGGGACAACCATCTCTCTATTCGATGTATCCCCACGCTTAACCATTGCAACTCCCACTCTTCACTTTTCAGTAGTTTTTCACACATAAACCCTGCTGTGTGGTAGGCGGCACCTGGACGTTTAGCATTGTTGAGACAGGTGGAACCACTTTCTTATCACTGCAAAACCATGTTTTGCGCTTTTCGTTTTTTTAAGCTGGTTTCGTACAGTGCCACAGTCAAGGGTAATTTGCATTCCTGACAATATCGCCTTACCCTAAGATCTTACCCTCGCCTTCTATTTTCAGGCGTATCCCTGTAATATAAGACTTTTATTATACCGACTTAACATGAAATAAACAGCTGATTTTGATGTCGATTCGCTATTTAATCCCAAAGCGGAAAATCGAGAAGCGTCTTCAAGCCGCATTAAGATTAATGACGCTATAAAATTTAAGGCGTCATCAACCAAATGTTGAAATTTAAACTGTGAAAATTACGCTCCATACAGTGCTCCTGTTTAATGGTTGCATTGGACGACACCTTTCATAATAAATACTTAGGCTGCGTGGGTTCATTATTTGATAAATTTTTACATTTTTCTTTTGAAAAGTACAGATACTTTCACCAATAATATAGCAAAAATTTTCTTAGGTCTGACACACATTTGGCTTCATTGGCAATTTTTAAATAAATTATGAAAATAACGGTGCTTTTGTAAATAGTTGACTTAAGATTCGCAGGGCGGGGCTTTGACCTGGTCGGATAGGTCACTTACTCGTGAATGTCTGCCTAAATTTGGAAAAACTTAAATGCAAAAATGGCGCGCAAAAATATTGGAAATTATTTTTCCTCGTACAGTAAACCGAACATTAGAGAAAGATAGACCGATATCAAAATCTTTTTTTAATTTCTTAGTAAAGGACATGCGTGCAGTAGTGTCCTGTTAATTCAAAAGGGTCTATGTGAATTTTATATATATACTTAATTTCTATGCTATGACGAATTTTATTGGTATTTTCTTTTTATTAAAGATACCTTTAAAAATATTTTATTTTGGTTTATCTTATGAATGATGTGTTTTGCTATAGTTAAACTAGTATATACTAGAGGCCCTCGATACATTTGACACTTGTTTTACACCAAAAACAAGTGTCAAATGTATCGAGGGCCTCTAGTATATACATAACTAGGTCCTACCCAAAATTTTGTAAAATCACGTACGCTCTTTTGAATACAAGTACAACAACACGGCACAGTGAGTGGAAACGAAAAAAAACAAAAAAGAAAAACATTGACTTAAATTTCTGTCCCTAATTTATTTATGAAAGCGTCTGTACTTAGCAGTGGCGGATCTAGGATTTCTGGGGGGCAGGGCCAAAATGGCAGCAAACATCAAAATATTTTTATTAGCGTTTTTTAGGTTTTTAGGTCTGAGGTGTAAAATTTCGCATCCATAATATGAGATTTATTTAAATGTTAAACTGTCAGATCAATATTAACGTAGATTTGAACGCCGCCATCTTGGATTACATTAGACATATGTCATTTATTATGGAACTGTTAAAATCAGCGACTCCTATTTATTATAAATTGATATACTACACGGCAATACTAGTTTTGTCAAACAAGAATGAAAAAAAAACTTTTTTACCTAAACTTCGGCCGCCATCTTAAATGTTAAATGTCAAATTGTAAGTTTTTATAAATACTTACAAAACTTGGGACATTCTTGATAAAATACACATTTTTTTTTCTAAAAATTAAAATTGGTCTATAGGTTATATTTTTGACATGTTTTTTTTCAACAAGTTTAATAGGAGGCGCTAGAACTTAATATTGCCCACACATTAAAGAAAATATAGAAGAAAAACTAATTTTTCGAAATAAAGCCGCCATTTTCTTTTGAAGTGACAGGTGTCAATATACCTTTTTTGCAGCTTTTTCTTAAAATTCCCCTTCAAATTTACTTATCTACGGATGATTTTGATTTTGAAAAAGAAAAACCTGCGGTTGACAAGCATTAACACTTTTAACACGGATCATTGGTGATCCGTGCTTTTAACGTATGAACAAAATGTCAAGCAAACTGAAACAGTAACGGGACCAACATGTCTGCTATTTTGGATTTGTCACTTTAACTTTGGTTAAATCAAACCCTTTCATGTTCTATAATCCGTGCGTTCTAAGAATTTGTATATTTTTTAAAAATTAGCTACAATATTTCGAATTAACAAATACATCAAACCAGAAATAATGACAATGATTACAATAATGATCATGAGTAGGTACAGACCTGCCATATTTTTCCTGATCAGTAATAAGAAGCCGCCGACAGCTCACCGAGATTTAATGATTTTAATACGAAACAATAATTATAAAAATAATAAGAAAAATAACAAAATTACAAACATGCCGCGGCCGCGGGCAGAAAGGGTACAAGTTTAATAGAATTTAACAGTTAATTGTATGATAATTTTGATAATGATATGTTTTATAAATAAATCGAACGAACTGGACTTGATTGATTGCCTTCAAGCGCTATAATAATATATTTATAGTTGTTTCCAGTGGGGTACAGGGTACAGCACAGAGATTATAGAATTGGTTTTTACAAGCAACCAAAATAGGGACTTATTGCAATAAAGCTAGGCTGTAATAGTGTAGTGGTGGCTCGTGAGGTAGTCCCGGGGCACTACCCTAGTTTTCTGCAAAAACACGTTTCTTTTTAATTTTTAACATAGGTTTTATTTTATTAATTATATTAATTATATGAAATTTGGTAACCCTGTGCAATTCTATGGATCACACTAAATAAGACACTAAAACTCAAAGCAGCGTAGAATACGCTGCTTAATGAGTATGTGCCACTTTTCTGTTGGCTCCTTGTAATAGAGGTTTTTATGAGCAGCCTATATAAGCGACAGAGATAAGTCAGGGCCAATGTTGGACATTTAGCGTTGTTTAAATAGGAGAAATCAAAGAAATTTTGTGCTCGCCACAGGCCATCAATTATTTGTATTACTGTTTTAATGTAGGCCCTTTACAATACATTTCGATTATTTCATCAGAATTTTTTGATAAATTTTGAGTCATTTCATGGCAGAATTTGGGTTAGTTTCTTTAAAAAAAAATAGAATTAGAATCCCCAAACATAGTAGTAGGTATGTTTTTTAATGAATTGTGGGAAAACATTTGGGCGCAACACCCCGATTTTTTTTGACTGACTCAAAATTCTGGCACTACCATGTTGTAATAATACGAGCCGTCGCTGTAATAGTGCCAGGCCGTATTCTGACAGTTTCACATTGAAAACTGACAGCTGATCTTTCAAAATTGACATACCAAAGTCGAATTTAAAACTAAGTCGTTTATTTTCCTTTAATAAAAGAAGGCAGTATTAACTCCGGTGCATATAGGAAACAAAGGCCGTATATTAAAAGTTCACAGCTAATCTTACAATGTGAAGGTGTCAAAATACTGCCCGACAATATTACGGCCTGGCTTTATTGCAATAAGTCCCTAATAAAAAAAAGTTACCCATCATGCGTTTGACATTACTATTGAACAAGCTAAAAATTTGGCTGAAATAAAAGGGCACTGGTAGACAACCCGTTAGGCAGCCTAACCAAAAAGCTGTATACTTTGATTTTATCGCGAACTTGTCAAAATGGCGCTGACTGTTAGTTGTTGATATTTTTGTTGGGTTTTTGTTCAAAAAGAAATACATTTTTGCACTTTCTCTACTGTATTGAAAATAAATAATGTTCTAAGACCCTGAATAGTTTGTTATTAGACTTTATCCCAAATTAATTAAAAAAACTGGCAGATATAAATAAACAAAAACAGCGATTGACAAGCATTTGCCATTTTTAAGCCACAGAACAAAATGTCACACGAAAACTTTTGCCGGGCGGCGGCCAGTTTGGATTTTCCACTTTAACTTAGGTTTAATGCTGGGTGTCCATAAAGCATATTATCTGCGCGTATTTATATTTTCTAGGGCTCTGATTGGTTCATTTAAATATTTCAACCAGTCAAAGCCCGAGAAAACAAATCCACGGACAGCAGGCTTTAATCGCTGGGTAAATCCAATCAGTTAATATTCAATAATCCGTGGGGTACAGCAAAATAAATAGAATACCTGCCAAGTCTGCGTAGACAGGTGGAAATTGAAATCCACCATTTTTTCACAGATTAAGCAAGCTCAACTTTGACAGGCACGATTTGAAAGGCGGCGGTATTAAACTGAACTAATTGTAAAATACTCAAAACATTGATTTTAATTACATTTTAAACTTTTGGTGAATGCGATGGGGAAGTTTGGCTGTTGGTTCAGCGCAACCTCTAGGGGCGGTGGCTTGTACTATGCTTGTTCATTATGGGGACCTCTAGGGGTAATAGCTTGTACTCAAAAAATGGCGGCCAACTATAATATTCGAAGCGTGATCTATTTATTTTTCTATATCTATGTTAGAAGTGGGACAAGAAAGACGAAGCGTTCAGAGGAGTTTTACGAAAATATTTTTGTTACTTTTATTTAGGAATTTATCGAAAAGACACGGATAATCTGAATGTGTAAAAATGATAATAAAAAACATTTTTGCAAAAAAAAGGATATCTGACTTTTTATTGAGTCCTGTCTTTCATTTCAAAGAAAAATATATATCTCTTATAAATTTACTTTTTTTTTAATTTGAAAATAAAATCGCTTCTTTATTAACTTGTTTTCTTCGCTCTCTTTGTAGATAGGCAACTTGCTTTTTATTTTTGCTACATGTTAATGCTTAATTACTGTTACTAAATCAATAGAAATTCTTGTACATCTTGCCACTTAATTTTTATTGAATTGGTGAAGAGAAATCGATGCATCGATCGTCAATCGGTTATAATAACAGTAGGAGACTTGTCAACAATTCATTAACAAAATATACGAGGTCTTACCCAGATGTTTCTTTAATAGAAAACACTTAGAAGCCGAGGAAAACTAAACATAACTTTATTTTTCCACATGTTTTCCGGTTTCGATTGAATCGTTTAATACACCGACATTTTTTTGCCCTTAATCTATTTGTTAAAATATTTTTAAGTATTTGATTTATAAAACATTGTTGAATATTTTTTTAAACAAATTTAATAAAATATCTCGCCATATTATTTTTTAAGATGGAGTTTAAAGTCACAAGTTTATTTAGTATTTTTTGCTATTGACAGAAACTTACATTTTTTAACTACGGTCTATTACAAGTTGTCAACCATACAAAATGTGTAAACGTTTTTGGAATCTGACCCTGAACCCTTTTTAATCTAAATGTCAATAATTAATAATAATAATTTTTAGTTTGACAAACTGTGATTCCACCATTAAAAAATTTAAGATGGCTAGACAACTATTTAAATTTCTGCTGTTTAAACGTTTATCTTACACGTGCATTCTATTCTATCTATCGATCTATTTAGCCTTTTTCGATCCATTTTTGGACATAAGTCTCTCCCAATATCTTCCACTGTTTTTTGCCTGTCCATTGCCATCTCGCATGCTTTTGCAAATCGTCCGCTCATCTCATTTGGGGTCTTCTCCTACTTCTTTCATTTTCCCAAGGTCTCCTTCATCGATCGTCTTTCTGTCTAATATTATGACCGGCAAATTTCCATTTAAATTTTTCTACTTCTCCTCTAACATCCCTTACTTTTATTTTATTTCTTATCTAATAATTAACACTTGTTTGTTAACCATAAAACACTTGTTTTTGACAGCCATCCTAAATTTTAAAAAAGTCGAAATTGTTTCTTTAATTAATAAAAAGCGCATGTTAGGCATTAAAATCGCTTTTTTTAATTGTTTATTCTATGTATGTATGTATTCTGTCTTTTATTTTTCAAATCATGTTCTGCAAATATTAGTAAGGTAAGAATGCGACGAAATAGATAGTTTTTGGTCGTGCCAAAAACGGCCGACGACTAACGCTATTTGACACTGTTGACATTTGAACGTCATATTATGTAGTTAACGGCTTCCGTGGAACGCGGCAAACTCACGGATGGTTTACATAAGAATTTTGACGTACGTAGAACGTGCGCAATTGTATTTTAGGGAGATTCTATTGCATTCCGCCAGAGAACATATAACATATGTTCTCTGACCTGAGCCAGGGCGGGGAATATAGATGTTCTCTGGCCAGGGGCACAAGAACGATTCATGTCTCTGCCTGAGCGTAGCGTCATGAACCTAAATGCTTTTTTTGTGGTAATTGCTAAAACAGCGCAAATTAAGATAAATAAAATAATTAAAATATGCTTATATTTTCTAATTTTGAATAATTTCCCTTATGCGCAAATAGTATTTAAAAAATCTGAATATTTAGCCCAAAAATTCTGCCCAAAGCCAACTGTGCGGTTCGCTATATAATTATGTTCGATGGCGTTGGTGTTTATAAACAGCTAATAAGTTTCTTTAAATTTTCTTGAACACGTGAGATACAATACTGACATGTACTTATCTGATTCACTTGCAATAAAATGAAATGTTTTATGACTATTTATGGTAGCGCATAACAATATTCAGCCTCTTTAATAAAATGTGTATATCATCACAATTTGTGTTGATAAAAAGAGAAATAATCGTGCGAAAAAGTCATCGTTGCGAAAATGTAATAAATTCGCCTTTGTTAATTAAAACAGTTCTCAGCTAGGGTTGCCACTTTTTTGGTTTTTAGTTAGATAAGCTAGTTTTTTAAGAACACGTCCGGTTAACTGCTCAGGATCCACAAAAGTACGATTTTTATCAACTTGTCTGGAAAGCTTAGAATTTCAGCAAGCTTAATAAATGCTAAAGAAAATGTTTTACGAATTCTCTATAGCATTGACAACTCAATTGAATCTCTATCCACTGTCATAAAGAACAAAAAAATTGTCCAAAACCTTAAAAGAAAATGGTAAAACAGTCCAATTTCGAAAACGGAATGACTAATAACCAGACATTCTCAAAAACATCTTGCAAGACCTGAGCAAAATGGAAGTTTATCAAAAAGTCCTCTGTTATAACCAAATACGTTAGAGTATAAATCCCCCTTGCGCGTGAGAACGGAGATAAGTCGAAAAACACATTTTTGAGAAATTGCCAGTTAAAGTTTTTTGTACATTTCATAGTTCATTTCCTGACAAAAAAAAACACAAAAAAAAACTTAGGTTAGGATAGTGAAATCTACTAATCTTAATGTGCCCAGTAAACCCCCCTGCCCCCTCGAAAACCCCCAAAAGCTAGTTAACTCAAAATGCAAATTTTTCGACTTGTCTTCGTTCTCCCGCGTAAGAGGGAAATATGGGGCATATCCATGCATTCTCACACGCGATGATTGAAGCCAGGACCCCCATTTAATTCTTAATGTTCCTTTTTCGCGTAGACATAATTTCGGTTACTGCGCATGCATCAGTTTTGGTGGTTTTGGAACATACTCCGTTACGTCACTACATTATTTGACAATTATCAAAAATTTAGGTTTATGTCTACTATAATTTAATAAATAAATAACTAGTTGATTGGGTGAAAATTTATCAAATTGTGGATTAAAATTGTAGTTTTCCTAAAACTATTTGTGCAGATTTATTGTTGGACACCATGAAAAGTGTTTATTGGCATCTATAAACCACTCTTATCTTTATTAACAAATTATAAAGAAAAATACAAATAGTTACATACTCCCTTACTTTTCCTGGACCTTCTTCCACAAACCACACATGTTTTACGTGAAATATTTCCCATTTTTCTAAAAAAAAAAAACATAATTTTACCGGACAAACGCAAAAGACCGCAAAAGACCGCGAAACAACAAATATGGCGACAACCCACACAGCACCTGTCTGTCTAAATTTGCCATGGTTTCCAAAGCAAGCTATGAGCTTTTCGATTTTTTTAACATGTATTTATGCTCTAACGTATTTCGTCTTGTTGTCGTTGGCTTGTTGAATTATGAAGAAAAAATATAAATTTTGAAAAAAAATCTTATCTTGATTTGCTAGATACACCGTTTATTTTTTTAATATCTATTTAGTGCAAAATTTTTGGACCACCCGGTAAAGTTTTGCTTTTGATTACAGTTTGTTTTTTTTTACACAAAATGAAAGGAAATTGAGTAGCTACCACATCAAATCCAGGGTAGCGGCCAGTTTACAGTACTTAGCGTCATGTGAATATTGATCCATGCCGGCCGGATATTTTGCTCTTAAAAAATGGCAACCCTACTCTGGGCTGGCCTTGCTTCATCTTGGTTGTTTAGATGCTCTTTTTAGATTATTAATTTACCGTGTTTTGTTTTCGTTTCATTGTCTGTCTGCAGTGAGCAATTGTTTCCGGAATGCCGAGATTTTCAACTAATGGTTAATTTACATGTTAATTAGTGATTTTTAAAATATTTGCATGCTTGTAAAATTAAGAGCTAGAAGTAAACTTCTTGTGCATGTACAAAAAAATCTAAAACAACATAGTGCCATCTTAGTAATTATTTGGGTAAAGCTTGAAAGTAATAGTGCAAGGCAATATTTTTACAGTGGTACATTGTAAGATGACAGCTGATCTTTCAGTCTTTAAAATTAAAAAATTGAAATTGAAATAAATTCTGCCTTCTTTTATTTAAAATAAAAGACAACTTATATAACCGAACCGAACCGAACCGACTTAGATATGCCAATTTCGACAATTCCACTATCAGCCTTCAATATAAAACTGTTAAAATACTGCCTGACACTATTACTGGCTGGCCTTATTCCAATAATTCCCTATTTGATCTCTAAAAATTGACAACAAAGTCGATTTGTTTATGTTTAATTAAAGAAGGCCGTATTTATTATTGTTGTTGTAGTACGCAATATTCAAAGACAAGTACTGTGGTCTAGTGGCATTTATATTACAGACATGAACCTCGGAAGTCGCACATGCAACTAAATCGTACTAGTAGTCCCTAAATATTGCGTATTAGACGAATTTATTTTAGCGCCATCTGCCCCTCAATGTTGCAAAGCTCGCTGGCTGCCACTCTATATGGGTCATATACTCATTGGTATTATGAAAACTGCCCAAGAGTGTTAAAAAAGACCAAAAAGAAAAAAATGTTTTTATATATAGCATAATTATATTTATTTTAAGCATTATAAAATATGCTGCACTTGCCAATAAGTTGTACATACCTACCTGTATTTTGCACTTTAGTAATGCCAATAATTAAAAACCATAAATCAATAATGTCTTATGCTTATTTGGTGACTGTTTAATTAAAAAATTAAGCTGCATAATGCTTTGCCAATTATTCAGTTTTTATTTTTTATCTCTATTTTATAAGCATAATAATAATTATGGTTTTAATGTTTTTATTTTCTATTTAAAATCACTTGCTGATCATTATAGTAGATTTAAAAAAAATACCTATTTTTTTGTTGATTTATGAATTATTTTAAGCCTCTTAACTATTTTTTATTATCATTTTTAATGCAGCATTGGAGATATTTAAAGGTAGGTTTGCGAGTGACGTTTTTTTTCAAAAACACAGGTTCAACCTTTGGTTAATTTGTCTGGAGCTGCTTCTAAACCCTGAATCTTGCATGGGAGAAAACCGTGTCACAGTGTTTCAGACGCACAATCTTGTTAGAAAATATTAATATATTTCAAGATATACAGGATATTAATAAAGATTATGCTAATATTTTATAAGGTAACTATTGGGTCCATTTTAAGAAAAAGATTTTGAAAAAAATCTTCTTTTTTTAATCTGTGATTAGATATTTTTGTGAAATTTACTTCATATTTTCTATTTAACATAAGGCATTTTTGACGCATAATATGATTTTTTATTTTGACCAGTGGAGTTCGTGCAAAAATTTTCCTCGGTATTTTTGAATAAAATAATAAATTGTTTTTCTCGTAAAAGATGCAAATAAATTAATTTAATATTTTTTATATGAAAACCGTACTTTAAACGAAAAAAATCAATAGACGAAATTTGCTTAGCAAAGAATGAAAAACAGTGGACAACCATTATTTTCTTCAAAATTAATATATTTTAAACATATTGGGGGCAATTCTTTACATTTCAAAAAATCTGGCGAAATTTGAAAAAATGTGACATAATCTGGCGCTTAAGATTTCTCGTTTAAAAGGCAATTTTTAAACTTAAAAACTTACCTAAAAGGCCATTTCCCACTTTTTGATAGATGTAGCTTCACGATATAATATTTGTTTTTAATTAAAACCCCGTAATTTGTTGAAAATTTTTAATATAAAAATTGTAAATAAATTCAAAGCAGATAACCATTAACCACACAAACTAAAATGTCAGATTTCGTCACATTTCTTTCAAATTTATGAGTCCTATTCATTTTCTTTATGAGGTCAGCTAAGTTTACTTTCTTTCTTTGTTTTTCACGGTAAAATTAACAAAGAGGGACTAATTGCATGTCGTGGAAGGGTCGCTACAAAATTAGCTCTACGCTGTTGCCACCATTATATTTGAACGGATTTTTAAGGGAATGTCAAATTATTTCTTTAAAATCTGCCAGAAAAATCTGACTAAGTGGGATACTGGTCAAATTATTGAAGTGGTGATTATTTTTTTACTTTTGTTATCAAAGCTAGGCACGTATATAATTTTTTATTCTGGGGGGTCCTCCCATATAAAAACTGCTGTTATTCAGTGACGGCCCATGAGGTTTTGGATAGGGTAATCAGAAATACTTGCTACAGTCGCCGCCGGCGGAAGATTACAGGGGTGCTACGAACAATTTTCGTCTAAAAGACGTTACTGTTGGGTTTATAAGGATAAAAATAAATATTAAAATAAAAAAATGTAGATTCTATGGGAAACTGTGTGTGCGAATGAAGAAGAATTACAAAATGTGAAGGAAGTTTACGAGGTAAAAAGTTTTTACAAAAAAGTTTCACGGGCAAGACCTCAGAGGTAAAGGTTCAGGCTGTTTTCTGGGAGCAGATTATATCTGTCTCCGTCGCGACGTCAAAATTAGCCTCAAAACTGAGGCAACCCTGACCGAAGCTGCAAATTGACAGTTGGTCTCTCCTCAGTAAACACCATATTTCATATTCCTTTTCAGATATCCACATCATCATTTCATCTCCTTCCATTTTATGGTTATGCTCGGGCTGAATGAAGCCTAATGAGGCAGAAACGCGTCCCCGAGCTACCTTTACCTCTGAGGTCTTGCCCGTGAAACTTTTTTGTAAAAACTTTTTACCTCGTGAACTTCCTTCAAATTTAAAAAATCCAGGGCTCAGGCTGTTTTCTGGGAGCAGATTATATCTGTCTCCGTCGCGACGTCAAAATTAGCCTCAAAACTGAGGCAACCCTGACCGAAGCTGCAAATTGACAGTTGGTCTCTCCTCAGTAAACACCATATTTCATATTCCTTTTCAGATATCCACATCATCATTTCATCTCCTTCCATTTTATGGTTATGCTCGGGCTGAATGAAGCCTAATGAGGCAGAAACGCGTCCCCGAGCTACCTTTACCTCTGAGGTCTTGCCCGTGAAACTTTTTTGTAAAAACTTTTTACCTCGTGAACTTCCTTCAAATTTAAAAAATCCAGGGCTCAGGCTGTTTTCTGGGAGCAGATTATATCTGTCTCCGTCGCGACGTCAAAATTAGCCTCAAAACTGAGGCAACCCTGACCGAAGCTGCAAATTGACAGTTGGTCTCTCCTCAGTAAACACCATATTTCATATTCCTTTTCAGATATCCACATCATCATTTCATCTCCTTCCATTTTATGATTTAGCTCGGGCTGAATGAAGCCTAATGAGGCAGAAACGCGTCCCCGAGCTACCTTTACCTCTGAGGTCTTGCCCGTGAAACTTTTTTGTAATTACAAAATGTTGAAAGTCCAGAATGTCGAAAGCTTGGGTTATTAGATATAATAATAGAAACTAACTTGACCACATCAGGTGCCTTTTTTTTTGTGATATACTTTAAAACCTAACCTGACCTGGTTAGGTAAGTACCTATATTTATATACAAGAAGAAACTTACTTGTCTCTTTCACTTAATTTGTGAACGGATCCCTTTCACAAACAAACCTTCTCTTGCTGGCTATTTTACCACAATTTATCGCACGTTTCATTCGACCCTGCCACCAACCCAGAGACAAATTCTCTATGCACCAACCCAACCTCACTTTTTTATTTACCCGCCAACACGAGTCGCCTATGGTCTGTTTTGTATTAGGAAATGCACGAAATGTGATGACATCGAACCTTTTAGAAAAGCTATCGTCCAAAAAAGTCGGCAAAAAATTTTGCACCCTGTCAATTGTGTACCTTTATCAATATTAATGTTAATCCCGGAATAAAAAACACAAACAAAATATAACGGGTTTAAAACCTTAGATACTATAATTAAAATATATTGAAATTGAAGAAATAGTTAAAAAGCTAAAGAATAAATTCCAGTGCAAAATTATTTACTCTGTAGGTTCATTGAATAGCTACCTAATTTGAAAAAGTAATAAAAAAAAATTAAATAGTTTTTAAGGTTTTGATTATAACAAATATAATAAGGGTAAAAAAAATTGAATTTGTTTTTTTTTAAACTTATGAAAATAAAACCAAGTAAAAATTTTCATTAAACTTGCAGACAAAGTGCCTAATTATTTAAATTATTTGGTTTTATTTTTAAAAGAACTATGAATTTTTTGGCCCAAACTTATTTTGAGCAAAAATAAAAAGAATTTTTTTGACGGTCCCCAATAGCCTTCCTACCTATGAGTGGCTAAAAAATAAGTCAGCCAAGCATACTTTTTCATTCAAATTTATTTTAAAATCAAGTTCAAAAACACGACAAAGAAAAACAATTTTTTAGCAGCTGCTCAAATGTTGGATTGATTTTGCAGGCAAGTCAAGTAATATTATTTAAAACACACAAATGTTTATGAATAAAATTATGAGATTTAGAAAACAAAATTTTTTTCCACTCTCCATGCATTTAGGTATAAAAAAATACCTTTAAGATTTTAATTTTTTAGAAAACAAAATACTTAACCAAACTTTAGTTTGAGCATGTTTTCAGCTATTATAAGCAAAAATCTCAAAAATCAGAATCAATTCCGCCGTAAAAAATGCGAATTATCCATATCTCTACTACTATTATCACTACTAAATGTTTGATTACTTTTTATTCCTAAAAATATCGGGGGGAGATTGATCCCCCCTTAGGTACCACCTTGCACGTTACGTTGTAAGAGTTTTTCGTAATAATATTTTAACAAAATATTTTAAAAAGTAAAACCCAACTTGTGAACGGTCCCTTTATTGGTTTAACTTGGAAACAATGAATTGGCAACAGCGGCAGTATTTCGTAACTGACAGTCCCCTTGGTGATCTGTGACTGACAGTTGTCAAATGTGACAGAAAGAAAAACCGTTGTATGATGAGGTGCTCGGAAAAATACAATTTATCAAGAACTTGTGGATTATCAGTAGCCGAGTTTCAAGGTAGGATTTAGATTAAATTTTCCCGCATATTTTAAATTTTTGGGGTTTTCATAATTTCCTAAGTTGGCCCATTACCGTGTGGTGTAAGACGTTTTACACAAAGCTGAAATTGCAGTGTTGTCAAGATTTACACCTAAATTCTGTTGTTTCAAATTTCATCAGATTATTTCAAATTATTTCAAATTTTGAAGAATTGCCCCCATTATGTCAGATACCTAAAAATATTTTATTTACTGCGTAGTCTGTACAAGACTGTAATTTTTTATACGGGCTGTTAAAGTAGAATTTCTAGTAAAAGATTTATGACAGGGATGTTGTATCTCTCCAACTCTTTTTAAAATATATATCGCAGTAGCTCTCAAAAACTGGAAACGTAAAGTACACGGCATGGGAATACAACTTAACGACCGATTTACCATATACACACTACAGTTTTCTAACGACCAATAATTGTAACTCATGATAAAGAAGACAAGGAGTATATGAGAAAGTTAACGGAATAATACCAAGAGTGGGGGTTAACAGTGAACATGGACAAGACACGGTACATTGTATTGGAAACGAATCAAGTGAGTTGGAACTAGAGGATGGACAAACAATACCTTCTTGCAATGAGTATGTATACTTGGGAGTCACATTTGATAAGACAGGAACAGACTGTAAAGAACTGGAAAAAAGAATAGTAAAAGCAAAAAATGTGATTGGATGTCTTAACAGTATTTTATGGAGCAGAGAGATAATAAAGAATGTAAAATTTAACATATATGAAACAATGGTGAAAAGCACGCTGTTTATTGAATAGAGACTTGTCGTGTAACAGAAAAATACAAAACAAAAACGGAAAGTGTCGAAATGAATGCAATAAGAAGATCAATGAGAATATCTACAACAGATCATATAAGAAATGAGATTATAAAAGAAAGAGTCGAGGGAAGCATAACGGATAACATTACTAAACGACAACTGATATGGTACGGTTAGGCGCGGATCTACGATATGGGAAAAAAGAGAAAATTAACCCCCCCCCCTGAATCTCAAACAATATTTGGTTTTGAAACACAAAATACACCTCCTGGTCACTATGCAACATTTATGATGATATTTCCCCCCTCCCCCAAATAAAGTTCCTTTATCCGCCACTGATGTACAACGAATGAACGACGAAAGATTACCAGAGCAGGTCCTAGAATGCCAACCAATAGGGCCCAGAAAAAAAGGGTGTCCTAAACTGGAATGACAACAGTCAATCCAAAGATCAATGGGTCCAAAAAACCTGACAGAAGATAATTGTCAAGTTCAAAGGAGGTGGAGAATAAGTGTCCGACAACGTAGAAAAACGTTCTAAACCGACATAGTAGTAAAATTAGTTAAACTAGAAGATCCAAGTAATACCCAAATAAATTATCCTTAGAGTTACCTTTAGTTACTAAAAACATAATCCATATAGAATAATAAATTTTTTTGAGTACTTCGAAGATTCGATAAAACATTTAAGTTAAAACGTTTAGGACATGTCTTTATTCAGTTTATTTGTTAAAATGGACCCAATAATAACCTCATCAAATATTAGCATGTTATTCAACACCCAGTATATCTTGAAATATATGAATATTTTCTACCAAGATTGTGATTCTGAAACACTGTGCGGCCCTAAGATTTTGTTTGCGATGAAAGCATTTTTTGACTATCTATAAATTTTTGTAGCACGCACCTCCTTCGAGGGATAAACTTTACCTTTGTGTTTTAAATAAGAAGAGTGATATCTTGTTTTGAAGTTCTCTCGAAAGTCTTTATAACCGTGTCAAAATTTCGAAAATCCATCAATTCGTTTTTGAGATATTTGCCTCCATATATCCATTCTTGTCATGAATCGTTAAAAAAATAAAATAAGAAAAATTATAAAAAAATAAGATAAGAAATAAGGGGCGGCGGATAAAAGGTCTAAAGTAGAAAAGATTGAAAATATAAGGTCAAAACATAGGTTATCTAAAGTCCCGGGAAAGAAGTCAGGGAAGTTGTTTTTGCTTATGTTTTTGATCTTTTGTACTTTCGACCTTTTGTACTTTCGACCTTTTATCCGGCGCCCAGAAATAAGAGTTACTGAAAAATATTCCTTCGATAGAAAATAAATCGACGGCGTGTTTCGGGATGTTTTCAATTTTTTCTCAGAAATGAACATAAAAATGTTTTGTATTGCTCTATAGTAATTTGGGAGGCAAATGTCTCAAAAACGAATTGATATATTCTTAGAATTTTTACCAGGTTGTAAAGACTATTCAACATATAGGGGTAAAGCTTACCCCTAGAAAGGGGAGGGTGCTATAAAAATTTCAAGATAGACCAAAAGTGTTCCCTTCGCAAACAGTTACCTTTAAAAAACATGCCCTGTATTTAATATTTATGTTTGACTGTGCAAAAAAGTCGCACATTCCGCACAAGTTAGAAAATATATTATAAAAACCTTAATTCTTCGTTCTATATTATATGAACTAAAAAATCAGATGATAAATGACCCGATTACCGTGTTAAACCGCCATGTTTCTTGCACTTGTGACACATTCTTTGGTGCAATAAATTTTTGTTCTTGTGTACTTTTTGAGCAATATATCACCAAGCAGATAAATTAAAGTTAACCCCGTTCAGTCACCCAGAAAAAATTATGCGTATTAAATTGTACATTTTTGGTGTTATTTGTTAAGTTTATAAGAGTCTTACAAATTTTCTCAATGGGGTTTTCCACGAAAAAAAAGGTTTTTTCAGGAATTTATTATTATTATTTTGCCACATTTTGATAATTTGCTGCCTTTTAGTTTTAAAGTTATGGGAGATTTTTTAACGAAAAACACGGTGAAAAAGAAAAATAGTTTTTTATTTTTTTTAACACAAAAGTGAGCCAACTTGAACAAACCAATGGTAGTTACGGAATCAGTAGGTAGCACTGAATAAAAATTCAATTTCTTTTTGCAACAAGAACTTTTTCCTGTTTTGTAGAGCGGTGTTATATGAAAAACTTAATGCAGATATGCAGGCGTCTAAAATGAAAACAATCGTTAGAGCAATCACTAATATCTTAAGAACGACTGAACCGATTTCAGTAATTGATAACTCGGTTCAAATAATTCAAAAGTTATCATAAAAACATTTTGTATAGTTATACCGGGTGGGCCAAAAAAAACAGGACAATTTTTTTATAGCTTTTGAACTATACTATCGATTGTAATGGGACAAACTGCACTTGGCAGATAATTAATCAGAATTTTTACTAAATATATTTTTTGTCCGTTATCTCAAAATCCAAGATGGTGGACGAAATTAAAATGTACCCTTCAAAGATGCTCGTTTATTCTTGTGTTGCAAATATTTTTTTGTTATTGCCTTGCCAATCATGTCTACAGTTATATGCTTATAAATTCATTACTACTAAACCGATTTAAATTAAATAAAAAAAAATGATTTCTGATTAAAGATCATAATCAAAGTTTATCGCTGTCTCAAAATTTAAGATGGCGGACAGAATCATATTTTTATTTTCCAACAATGTTTGATATTTTTTGTAATTTATAGAAAAACTCTACTTTTCTCTCGCATAAAGGGGTACAAATTAATAAAATCGTTATAGTTGTTCTCACAAAATCTGATTTTGTTTTAACCATTGTTTTACAAATTATACGATTGCATTGCCAATCCTGTCTGTATTCATTTCTTTAAAATTTCAATAATACTGAACCAATTCAATCAGTTTGCACCTAGATGTTTTTTATTTTATCAAAATCGGTTTAGTAATACATTTTTAAAGAACTGTATGTAGACAGAATTGGCAATGCAATCGTATAATTTGTAAAACAATGGTTAAAACAAAGTCAGATTTTGTGAGAACCACTTCACCGATTTTATTAGTTTGTACCTTGTTAAGCCGGAGAAAAGTAGTGCCTTTCTATAAATTAGAAAAAAGCTAAAACTTTTTCGGAAAATAAGAATAAACGTGCCTCTTTAAAGGGTCAAGTATGATTCCGTCCGACATCTTAGCTTTTACGATGGCGGCAAATTTCGATTATAATATTTTAAGATCGGTTCAGTTTATAAGAAAATGAATGCAGACAGGATTGGCAATGCAATCGTATAATCTGTAAAATAATGGGTGAAATAAAAAAAAAATTGAGAACAACCATTTACTAATTTGTACCTCGTTGTGCGGGGGAAAGTAGTGCTTTTTTACAAATTTTGAAAAATTAAGTATGCTTCTGTCCGCCATCTTCAATTTTAAGACGGCGATATGTTTTGATCATTACCTTTAAAAAGCAATCAATTCTCACCAGAATGTTTTTTATTTATAACTTTCACGATGGTGGCAAATTTCGATTATAATATTTAAAGAACGATCAATTTGCATCATGTTTTTTTATTTCACTAAGATCGGTTCCGTAATAATGAGTATATAGGAAAATAAATGCAGACATGATTGGCAAGGCAATATTATAATATTCAAAACAATGGTTGAAACAAAAGTATTTTTTTAGAACCACTAAACCGATTTCGCTGATTCATACCTTGTTGTACGTGGCAAGAACACAGCTTTTCTACTGATTTAAAAAAAAAATAATTAAAACATGTTCGCAACACAAGAATAAACGAGCATAATTAATAGTAAGATATTCTTTTATAAGAACTGTTTAAATTAGTTTAAATGAGTTTTAGTATTTTTAACAATGTCCATATATACAATTCTAAATCACTATGATAAATAATTAATTGTATTGAATTATGTGGAATGTCAATTACAATAAAAACAATGTTATAATAGTAAAATTCTTAGTTAAAGTTTACACTTACCTAGAATTTAAGAACAATTTGGTCAACAGGCAGTAAAATCTGTATAATGTGAAAAAATCTCTGAAAAGCAAAATCCTTGCCCCAGTTATTTTAATATCCTTATATAAAATATAAAATAAATAAGCCTTTTCCCTGGCATTTTGGTTAACGACAATTGCGGCACAATAAGTGATAAAAATGACTACCGTATAAGGCATGCAACGGCTATAACAATCGCGTAAACTAAATATCTCAATAAAGATTAACATTTTAATACAAATATGCACTTTACAAATATTTTAAAATTGATATTGTCGTGCACACCTGTAACCGAGATCTCTTATTATAAAATATCGGATTTATAGACCACACGGTAAAAAAAATTGTCTTAGATCTAAGCAAATTGCTTTGAAATAAAATAATTTGTCTTCCTATTCACCAAGAGAATATTTTCTTGTTATAGCACAAAAAATGTCTCTTTATTTTAATGTAAAACAGAAATTGTTTTTTTATAAATTGGAACTGAATTAATCTAAGGCACCGTTTTCTCTGGAAGCAAAATATTACTTATATGAAGACAATTTGCTTTGTTACAAAATGGAGTACCTATACTGAAACAAAACAATTAAAGAAGAAAAATAGTCTCATTTCAAGATTAAACGCTGCGTTGAACCAAAAAGAAATATTTTAATTCAAAACAAATTGTTTTAAGGTAAATCAATTTATTCAAGAAAGGAACGTGTTTTCATTATAGACAAAATTTTTTACCTTGCAGTGCAGGGGTGGCGGAACAAAGATCAAAAGACAAAAGATCGAAAGACAAAAGATCGAATACAAAAGATCGAAAATACAAAAGATCGAAAAACAAGAGACCGAAAGACAAAAGATCGAAAATACAAAAGATCGAAAAACAAAAAATCGAAAAGGCAAAAGATCGAACATACAAAAGATCGAAAAACAAAAAATCGAAAAGGCAAAAGATCGAAAATACAAAAGATCGAATATTTTGCTCAAAATCCGGACAGTCATAAGAAATCAGAACGGGTTGGCCACCCTAATCTGAAAATAGACATCTTAACGAAAAAAAGGACCACTGTTTCTTTTTAGGTTTTTTAAACTAAAAAAAGAACTATAAATATTTTGTTTTAAAAAAATGAAAACTTATTAAGGACATCAAAAGGTAAGTATTAACCAGGTCTAAAAAAACAAAAAAAAAATAAAACATAAAAATAAAAAATAAAATTATTGTGTGTGTTTAAGACCACACGGCAGAAGTGTAAACTTCAACAAGGCGAAATTAATAATATTGGCCCAACATATTCTGCAAAGCGGACCGAACCGAACTCTTCTGTGTACTAGCCTTCATCTGACGGCAATTCACTACCCACAAAAACTGCTAAACGCGCCTAAAGAAGTTTACACTTTAAAAACAATTTTACAATAGTTGTAGGTAGACATTCTTATTACATTTAACTTTTGTACCTATTCACCCGATTTTAAGGGAGTACTCGTTCTCATCCATTGAAGAATTCATACACTGTAAAATGATCACGAGAAACTCTGCAATTTTTGTTTAGTTTTGCCGAGCCTTTTACCGTCATGCTCTGCGAAAAATTACCACAAAACGTTTTACGCTAAACATGGTTTCTCCACAAATAAACAGCAGCAGCTGTTTTCCTGGCAAAATGCTTTTTGTTAAAAACGAACTTTCCAGTAATTATTTCTTCCTGTTTTAAAAACAAAGGCAGCACAGCTGCATTTTTGATTTTTTTTTCTTATGTTTTTAAAACAATACATACATACCGTCACGTTTCGCGTCTTTGTTTTAATAAAACCTCCTTTGTGATATTTTTAAAAATATATCCAATCCATAGACTACTGCCCAACATCCAGTAGGGGCGACGGTCATTGATGCCATGTGTTAATCTAGGGGATTTAATTATTATTTTTTTAAAAGAAATTTTAAAAAATAATACTGCACCTTAATGGTCGAATAGCTGAAAAATACTAATTTGTCATAAAAAACTTAAACCCAAGAAAAAGATAAGCGAAGTCCGATAAAAATATTTATAGCCGTGTTTGTTTTTGAACATACGTACTTTTACTGTTTTGTTTGTGGTACAGTGGTAAAGTCTAACAATTAAGGTAACGTATGCATAGTAAATTTTTTATATAGTTCGTTTTTGTGTTCTATATAGCGCAATTTAAAATGATAGTTCAAAAATTAAAAAAACATAAGTTGAGATATGTCTCTTATATGGTCGTATATGGTTGTCAAATAATTATAAAAATAATGACCATGGTTTCTACTAAAGGAACTATTTTACTTCCGGTTACCGGTGAAATTTTGTACCATGCTTGTCCATAAAAATACGTTTGGAGATACTTCGAAAAAAAATGTTTTTATTTTTACAATTGTTTTTTAAATAATACTTTTTCAAAGAGTTTTTTTTTCAAAAACTAAAAGAGAAAATTAATTCTTGTTTTAAAATATTTTTTACAAAATATGTTTACCACACGAAGTAAATAAAGTTTTGATCTTAAACCTCGTCTGCGGCAAGTTGTCCCCGCGTCGAATTGTGCCATTACCATTTAAGTAACATTATTTAATTTAGGTGACTTTTGAATACCCATATAGTGTATATTATGGTTTATTCATATAATTTAGATATAAAGTAAGAACGGAATATCTGGTAAACTAAAACTCAGTTTTCTTCCCATTTTCTAGACCTATACGTGCCTTCATGTGTGTGTGATAGTCAACAACAGTCCCTGTTGTCCCCCAGTAAGTCTCGTTTTGTGAAAAATAAATCGTGTGACGTGTTTTGTTTTTTTTTCTATTTTTTTGCATGCTTCCTTTTTTGTCTACACTATAACAAGCTTTTTAATGAATTTATTTTTTAATATAACCTAAAGTTCTACCATCCAGATCGAAAACTAGTATTTTTTATGAGTATTGTAGAATTTTATGTTAACTGTTTTTAAAAATGTTAGATTTTTGCACTGTGCGCACTTTTAAACTTCATCAGTGCTTAACCATATTGAGAAAAAAATTAATCTAATTATAGAAATCTCGCTATTAGCGTTCGAATAAACGCTAAAAATACGAAAGTCATTTAAGAATAGAACAACCTTATCACCCATTTTTTGAGCACTAATTTAGTGTTAATTTTATATCTCTTTATTTTGCCAAGGAGCAAAAATGAGACACATACAAAATTAACACTAAATTTCTACTTAAAATATAGGTAAATCCTCAAACGGAGAGGGTATTAGTGGCTGGTATACTATCCGGGAGTTTCGGCCTTGTTGGGCAGGATTTGCCCAAAAACTTACTTTTATTTTGATCTTTTAACTGTGTCCTCAAAATTATTTTTTTAAATTTAATTATTTAATTTATTTTAAGGCAATGCATTTGTGATCTATATTTGAGGGGTTCAGAATTGAAGTAGATCAAGTCCAATTTCGCACTATTTTAAGCTAATCCGCTTTAAAGGTATATTAAACAATGTTTATTTATTTATTATATATATTATTTATTTTCTTTAATGCGTAAAGTGCGACTTGATTCACTCCTCTACTGAAATTAACATTGGTTAATATAGCTTTAAAGACGATTAACTTAAAATAGTGCGAAATTGGACTTGATCCACTTCAATTCTGAACCCCTCATTTTAATTAGCCTTTCTTTGACACGAAAGCTACTAGACCGATGATTGTAAAGCTTTAAAAAAATACGTTAGCCGTCAGTAGGATCTGTAAGAAGTGTTATTCGCGTCATAACATTTTTCTATCGATAAAATCAAAGAAAGCTTTGTCTAGTTTTTTTCTAAGGTTTTTTACGTCTGTCAGTCAAAAATGAAAACGGGGTTGGAAATTTTTTGAAGGACACTTTTTCGAACGACGGTTATTTAAACGGACCGTTCGACATATTTGTACTTTTTTTTAAATATTTCACAGTTCTCAAAAAGTTTCAGAGATCAGACTTATTTAAACCAGCAAAACATATTTCGGTTTTTTGGCTTCCTTGGCCTTTTTCTGTCTAAAATTTTGGATTCGCCATTACTTACAAGTAGGCACCTTCCCCTCCGCTTAGTTTACCATTTAAAATAATTTGTCCAAAAAGGCTGTTTGGAGAGATTTGACAAGCTTTAAAAGCGAAACCTTGATAAGAGCGCGTTGATTGTAAACCGCAATTGTCCAAAATTTAATACGTAATAATTTTAATAGAAAATATACAACGCCATACAAAGACAGTGGAGGTACTTACTTGGCTGTCAGATTTCTTCGGCGTGTTTATCAAAGAATTATTTGTTTTGGTTGATTTAAACGGTAACTTGAGTTTTTGGGGTTTAAGTTTTTAACCGTGGTATACTGCCCCATGATGCCCATTCTGCGCCTACATACCTTCTTAAAAATGTATGTCTAATAACCGCGAAATTTGAATATTTAAACTAGCGCAAACAAAGGCCAATTTCCAAACTGGTCTAATTGAGGAAAGAAAGATGAAAATTGTCTTCGAATAACGGCCCGTTCGGATAAGTGTCATTTCGAATAATTTATCTGTCTAAAAATTGCCGTTCAAACAACTGTCTAAAGCTTTTAAATATTTTTAAATTGTTACACGATAGCCTTTCACAATATTTATTTTTCTTGCTTAGATTTAATTTTTAACTGTTTTGTGTTATTTCCGCTGCATGGGTTTTTAATTAAATACCATTTGATTTAAAAAGTAATAACCGGTGTTTTTTTTTTCAGGCAAGAAGAAACATAAGGGACCTGTTCGAAGATCTACGAGATGGACACAACTTGATCTCTCTTCTGGAAGTTCTAACTGGCGAACAACTTGTAAGTTTAAATTAAGATAAAGAATTGTGTGTGCTTAAGACCACACGGCAGAAGTGTAAACTTCAACAAGGCGAAATTAATAATACTGGCCCATAACATATTCTGCAAAGCGGACCGAACCGAACTCTTCTGTGTACTGGCCTTCATCTACATCATCATATCGCTCGCTGAATGTTTCTCACAGTTAGTCAACTCGAGCCGATTGCACCCGAATGAGCGTTACATAGCCGAGCCTGACGGCTCAGTTCAATTCGCTACCCACAAAAACTGCTAAACGCGCCTAAAGAAGTTTACACTTCAAAAATTATACAAGCCATCGTGTCAGTCAATCAGTTTAAAAGAAATTACTCGCGTCCGGAAGGTACTTACATTCCGACTGGTTTCACTTTCCACACCAAAAAATAAAACAGTAAAGTAAAATTATACAAAATGTGAAAACACTGTCACGACTACGAACTTTTAACTTTTACCACAAAAAAAAATAAATTTTCTGCAAAAGGAGCTTTTTGCACTCATCCTACATCACTCCTGTTTTTCTGTGCAGTCTACTAATCGTTGAACCTCTCCGTCCTCCGGCCATTCCAGGAACTCCTTATTTCGCAATATATTTATTCTTTTATCCACTTCACACTGTGTTAATTGTCCATTGAGTGCAAAATGTTCTGTGATAGGAGATTTATTATTAAAGCTGCTTTGCCTGCCTACAGTTATAGGGTTTGAACTTTGGTCTATTAGCAACTATTTGTTTAACGTTGAACAAGCTAACTTTACGTTTTATAGTAAAAAACTAATCTTATTAATGCAATTACTAATTACCTGTTCGATCGGTCCATCAATTGATTGAGTGATTAATAAAACATTTCCCCTTTTATCCTACAGGCAAGAGATAAAAGGCAGATGCATTTTTACATACTGCACAACATAGACACTGTTCCATGTTCCTCGTTGCAAAGACGTCGAGCTAGTGTTACGCTTTTTAGGAAAAAATTGCTCGTATTAATCCAATTCATGGAATAAATAACTCCATGTCCAATTACTAATCAGCTGTTCGATCGATTCATCAGTTGATTGTACTGATTAATAAAACTATTTAATCTCTCCTTTTATTTTGCAGCCAAGAGAGAGAGGCCAGATGCGTTTTCACATGTTGCACAACATCGACACCGCGCTCCACTTTCTGCGTTGCAAAAACGTCAAGCTAGTCAACATACGTTCGGAGGACATCGTCGACGGTAACCCTAAGCTCACCCTGGGGTTGATCTGGACCATCATCTTGCATTTCCAGGTAAGTCTCTTAGCCGACACATAGATGGCGCTTAATATGTCAAAAACCAAAGAGACCTTCATAACCTATAGACCAAGTAGTAGACCACTGGTTCATTAGCGCGTTGTTCACAAGTAATCTCGTCGGCACAGGTCGCGGTCGCGTTCTGCTGATATTTTTAGGCTTGTGCGCGTGTTTACCAGACTGGATGGTATCGGATATCTCGTGAAGGCGGACTTTGCGACAAACTCCCTCAGCTGGTAGGCCATTCTAAGAAGCAAAAAAAGCGCATTAGGGACCCTCGCGATCGTCTTATATCGGCAAAAAATTCACGGTTATCAAAAAGAACAAAAAATAAAAGAATTTACCATAGGCCAAATTTTATTCTTTCAAAAATAAGGTTCATGTTCCCCGATGTTCGGGAAGAAAATTATTTTATTTTTTATTCTTGTTTGACATAATTGACGTGATCGTACACATTAATAACACTAAATTGGTGTCACTGATTTTAAAACAAGACAGCTGTGTTTTTTTGGTCAGTCCAAACTAGTTTACTGTGGTCCAAACCAAAAAATTGGATTTTGAATTACTCTACATTATAATAAAAACAAAACACAATTTTCTTTTTTTAAATAACGAACAAGAAATGGTAGAAACAAGAAATTCCCTAAAATAACAATTAAATATTCTAAGTGTCTAAAAGTAGACAATTGTTAGTCAAAATGACTCTCATGATAACAAAAATTTCCTTTTTAGATATCTACCAAAAACTTTTTATTTAAATACTCTCTTAACATCTTGAAAAAATACTGAATTTTAAAACACCCTATACCACATAAAAATTGGTTTGTGTCATGTGTCCTATACAGGAGATGAATTAGTTTTCAAGATTAAAGGATAAGGTCAAAGAAAAAAAGTTTAAATACCTACTTTTAGTCAAGTTGTTTTTAAGTTATTTAGTTGAAGGATCAATTTAATGTTGTTTTAAAGAATATTCCACGCTCCGGGTAAACATAGTGTAAAAACTAGTTCACAAATATAATTTTTTTGTGAAAACATTTAAAGAATTCCGATAATGCTACAGTGATCTTTTACTGTTGGTCGTTTAATAAATATAAAGCTCACTGAGTTATGAATGTCGAGCACGTAAATAGAAACTGGCTGCTAAACATGTATTTTTGTATTTTTACTTTTTTATGTTCTTCTCTGTGCTTCTCTCTCCTTTTTTATACCATCGAAAAAAATACCTTAAATAAAAAAAATACATTATTTAAAACTTCTTTAAAGTATGCGGTGCATAAAATACGTGAAAAAACACAACTTCTTGATTTTAATGACAAGTTTTTATTTTACGTTGGACAAACTTTTATTGCTAGAGAGGGGGGTTGAGGGAAATGAACAAGCAGACACACTAGCCAGGGCGGTAACAGAATTACCGCTGATTCTATCGGCCTTTCTAAAGCCGTAGTCCCGAAAGAAATAGGACAGTTGGTTGTTAGAAAGGGGACCTAAAATTGGCGGAAAACTCCGGGACAACAACACTCCAAAGTCTTTCTAAACAAGCCAGACAAGCACAGAACAAACCAACTCCTGGAAACACATAAACAGACTGGGAGTAAGTAACACACCAGGCTGCAGGTTCTGTGGTGTTGAGAAGGAAATGTTACTTCATTTAATCTGCTACTGCGTGCACGACAGAGAGCTAGACCAAAACTATTCGACCCTGGACAGATTTCACCAAACGAACTGATCTGCTTCTTAAAGGAGATAGATAGGTATTGGTGACATTTAAGTGGATGGGATGGGATGAGCCACAATAGAATCGAACCGAACCAATTGAGTCGCAGTGGAAGGGCGACATTCGCACCACTTACGCGCTTCCTTACCTGTTAAATCTCACGCGTAAAAATACGTCGCACAACCTGAACATGCGATTCAAAGGCGAGTGGGAGGGAGTCAATAAAACCTGAATTTTTGCGTTACGTAGGTTATGAATGTTCCCTTAGCTGTGTCAAACGCTTCGTTAGATTCAATGAAAAAAGCATCTTTATAATTTAAATATTTAAAAAATACCGGAGAATAAAAGCCAACATACGTTTTATTTATGCATACTCTACAATTAATATGTTAGAAAATCGTGTTAGCAAACATAAAAATTTAATATTTTATGCTTCATAATATATGCTTGATGCTTAAATACCTATAGGCATTAAACACTATTGAGTCGTATAATGCGTTAAATTTATGTATTTAGCAACTGATAATTGTTTAATACGTTGTTGGTTAATATTCATGAATAAACAATCAACGTATCTATTGGATCTAATTGATCCAACCGAGTTGCCGCAATTAGACGCTATAAAAATGTCTTATTTTAATAAATTGCTTACTGTTACCTACCTAATTGTTGACTTTTCATTTAACTAATTAAGCAAAAAAATGATTCTATTTCAATAGGAGAATGCTTTATTACCGTCACTTTTGTTTTATTAGCCTTCTTCGATCCATCTTTGAACATATGCCTCCCCCAATATCTTCCATCCTCCCTGTCTGTCGCCGTGTTCATCCGTCTAGTTCCCGCATGTTTCTTCACATTGTCCGCCCATCTTCAGTTTACAAAAAACATCGCGCGCGAGATACCTGTGTTGAGAATCTATATACAATGTGTATTATAAATAATATATCATGTTTAAAAGCAAAAAAAGTGTGAAACTTGTTTTAAAAATTAGCGAAAAGCCCAAACAAAATCAAGAAAAAATGGATAATGCCGAATTATTTCAGGATAGCCATGCTAGAACACAAAATGAAGAAGTTTTATATAGCGAATGGAAAAAATCCCAAAACGAAAAAAATTCACTTAGTGTACAAGTGGATTATCTCCGAAGTCAACTGGAAAGTATGCAAAGAAAATTTGCAGATTTAGAGACAAAAGTCACTAAAAAAGAAGAGTCTGACATGGACTACATTACTGATGAGGACGATCTGGCAAGAGAAACTGAGTGGATCAGACAAAAAGGAAAAGGTTGGAAAAAACGTCGAATGGATACTTCACTCTCACCACCACAACAAAGCTCGGGCACTGGAGAGCCCTCCAATAAAACACAAAATGAAGAACCCCCAACTAAGGTTAAAAAAGCTCCATTACCTCCACCGATTATGGTAAATGGCGTAAATAATTTTAATGATATTTATGAAAAGTTAAATATCATACAAGGAGTTAAAATAAAAGTTTTAAATAACGAAAATATTAAAATAAATGTACAAGACGCAGACAGCTATCGGCTGGTTACTAAAATGCTTAATGAAATAAAGCATCAATGGCACTCATACGAAAACAAACAAATAAGGCCAATTAGAGTAATAGCGAATAGGCTACACTTCTCATGTGACCCACAAAAAATTGTAGCTGATCTAAAAAAAAAAGGTTTTAAGGCACTGGAGGCCAGCAACAAACTTAAATGGAGAACAAGACAACCTCTTAACATGTTTATGCTCACATTCAGCCACGATGAAGATATCAACAAAATTTTTGAAATTTCCAGTATCCTTGGGATTGAAGTGGAAATAAAAGCACTAAAAACCTCAAAGTTAGTCCCTCAATGCAAAAGATGCCAATCTTATGGACACACGCAAAAATATTGCGCTAAAGAACCACGTTGCGTAAAATGCACGGGGAAACATCTTACTGTAGAATGCCCCAAACCAAAAGAATCTGAGCCAAAATGCATCCACTGTGGAGGCAAGCATCCTGCTAACTACAGAGGATGCCTTGTTGCTAAGGAAATACAAAAATTGAAAAATAAACCTAAGAAACCGAATCTCATACCAAACGTGAGTACAAATAGACAAAACCAACAGACAAGAAACACAGTCACACAAAACTCTGTGACAAGGACATACAGCCAAGTAGCAGCAACAGCTACTATACCTGATATTAATATCAGTAGTCAAAATACTATGGAACAAACACTACAATTAATTTTGGAGAAATTGAACAAACTTGATGAGCGATTAACTAAACTAGAAAGTAGCAATAACGGAGCTACCAATATGCCTCAAAATGGTCAGTAATCTTAGAATCCTAGCTTGGAATGCCAATGGTCTCTTGCAACATCAGCAAGACTTGCAAGTTATTCTAGACATAGAAAAAATTGACGTCTGTCTTGTGTCAGAAACGCATTTCACTAACCAGTCTCACATTAAATTTAAAGGTTATAAAGTGTATCATACAACTCACCCTAGCAATACTGCACATGGGGGAAGTGCTGTAATAATTAAAGAAAATATATCACACTATGAGGAGATGGGATATAAAACCATAGAGATTCAAGCTACATTAGTAAGTGTAAAAACCAAAACATATACATTAGTCATAAGTGCTGTCTATATACCACCAAGGCACTTACTAAAGAAAAATCAATATCTTAATTTTCTCAGAAAATTAGGAAACCGTTTTATAATTGGAGGTGACTTTAATGCAAAAAATACCTACTGGGGATCTAGACTGACGAACTCTAAAGGAAAAGAACTTTTGCAAGCTATTAGTGAATATCAATGTGAGCCGATATCAACTGGTAAGCCCACATACTATCCAACAGATCCAGGAAAAATTCCAGATCTAATTGATTTTTTTATAGTAAAAAATATATCTTTAAGTTTTGTAGATATAGAAGAAAGTTTTGATTTACACTCAGATCATTCACCTATTATTCTAACTCTTAGTAAAAACATAATAAAGAAAGAAGCAAATATCTCACTAGTTAATAAACTGACTGACTGGATTAGTTTTAAACAAAGTCTGTCAGAAAAAATAAACCTATCAGTACCATTGCAAACGCCAGAACAAATCGATAAAGAAGTTGATTATTTTGTTACAAATATTCAACAAGCAGCTTGGGAAAACAGTCCAAAACCAAAGAGAATTTTTAAGGGAAAAAACTATCCAAAGGAAATTAGAGACCTTATATTGGAAAAAAGGAAACTAAGAAGAAAGTGGCAACAAAGCCGTGATCCTCGGGACAAAACAAATCTCAACAACATGACGCAGCGCATTAGGCGAGAAATTTTAGTAATAAAAAATGAATCTATTAACCATTTTCTTAATGAGCTTACAGATGATAAAAATACCGACTATTCCCTTTGGAAAGCAACCAAAGATTTTAAAAGACCAATTATCCAAATTCCACCCATACGAAAACCTAACAACCAGTGGGCAAGGAGTAACGAAGAAAAAGCAGATATTTTTGCAAGTCATTTAGAAAAAACATTTCAGCCCCACGAAGCACCAGATGAACACTTTCATTTAAATGAACCCCATCAAATCGAGGACCATATTAAGCTTACATCACCAAAAGAAATATTAACAGAAATCAAAAATATTAATTCGAAAAAAGCCCCAGGGTATGATCTTATTAACGGGGTAGTCATAAAACAACTCCCCAGAAAAGCTATCGTAAAACTATGCAACCTAATTAATGCGTCTTTTAGGCTTAGGTACGTACCTAAACTGTGGAAAGTTGCAGAAGTTATCATGATTCCAAAACCGGGAAAACCACTCCATGACGTGTCATCTTACAGGCCAATATCTTTGCTGCCAATTATATCCAAGCTCTATGAAAAATTATTGCTTAAAAGAATAAAACCCATCATAGAAAGACAAGAAATTATTCCATCTCATCAATTTGGTTTTCGAGACAAGCATTCCACGATAGATCAAGTACACAGAATTACTAATATAATAGAAAAAGCACTAGAAGAGGGAAACGTTTGTTCTGCAGTTTTTCTAGATGTAGCACAAGCATTTGACAAAGTGTGGCATGAAGGCCTTAATTTTAAACTAAAAAGGTTTCTGCCAAAACAGTATTCGGATATTTTGGAATCATACATATCTGATAGACATTTTAGAGTAAAACAGGAAGACTCATACTCAAATTTAAGAGAAATTCAAGCAGGCGTGCCCCAGGGTAGCGTACTAGGCCCTTATCTATACTTATTATTCACTTGTGATATCCCAAAGCCAGAAAATTGTCACTTAGCAACATTTGCCGATGATACTGGTTTATTGACGGTAGAAAAATCTATTGAAAAATGCATAGAGAAACTTCAGGATGCAGTCACCCAAATTCACAGTTGGACCACAAAGTGGCGAATAAAATTAAATGAAACCAAATCAATTCATGTTGATTTTACAAACAAAAATATAAATCACATACAAATAACAATTAACAACATTCCAGTACCATATTCGAATCAGGCAAAATATCTAGGTATGACACTTGATACCAAATTGCGCTGGAAAGCACATGTTAAGAAAAAAAAAGAAGAACTTGAGATAAGGTATAGAAAAATGAACTGGCTAATTGGAAGGAAGTCCAATTTAACAATTCATAATAAGTTACTGCTTTATAGACAAATACTGAAACCAGTATGGACATATGGTATTCAACTATGGGGTTGTGCTAAAGAGAGTAACATTCTAGTTGTACAGAGATTTCAAAATAAAGTATTAAGAAACATTGTGAATGCACCTTGGTACGTTCGAAATAGTGACCTTCATCGAGATCTAAAAATCGAAACTGTAGCAGAGACTATAAAAAAGTACGCAAAAAGCCATGAAGATAGACTCCATCGGCATGTGAATGTGGAAGCAATTCAGCTTCTAGACAATACTATGCTAGTTCGACGACTAAAAAGAGTGAAGCCGTTTGAGCTAGTAAACTAAGTGAATTACACATAAAACAAAATAATGCTATAAACACAACACAATTGTGAGTTACAGACTAAACAAAGCGGGGAGAACTGTTGAGTGAACCCTAAGTTTAAATCTGACTTTTCTAGTAAATTAAGTTAAAACAAAATTGCTAATTAGTCTTACTGACTAGATTGTAATAAAAAAAAAAAACACAGTGTGTTTGACAAATAAAAAAAAAAAAAAAAAAAAAATCTTCAGTTTACAATACATTTGTTTAATCGATCGTCTTTCTGTCTAATATTATGACCGGCAAATTTCCATTTTAATTTTGACACTTCTCTAACATCCCATACTTTTGTTTTATTTCTTATCCATTCATTCCTTTTTCTATCTGTTAACTTAACTTAACTTTTATTGATCTTTGGACTTTTGTTACCTTATCCATGTTTGATTGAAGTGCAGGTCTGAGATCCATAGGTAAGGGCAGTAAGGATACATTGGTTATACACTTTCGTTTTGAGGTACTGAGGATATTGTTTATTTTTTAATATGTAGCGTTATTTACCGAATGCTCTTACTCGTCTCTTGATTTCAGCTGCTTGGTTTTCTTTTTTGAGTTTAATACTTTGTCCCAGGTATATATATTCCTCTACTTTTTTTCACATTTTCAAAAAAAAACCAAATTAACATTCTAGTCCCAGTTGGTAGCGCCGCCCCAATTAGGTTGGGCAGGGGCCGCCGCTGGAGCGGGCGCGTTTGTCCACTGTTCCTGTTGGGCCACCTCGGCCGCCCAATTGTCTGCGGCCGGTGGGGCGGCGAATGGTGCTGCTGCCACTGGTGCTGCGGCCGCTGGCTCAGCCCAATCTTGGTCTGCGGTGGCGTTCCAGTTTAAGTCCGGAGGTTCATGTGGAATCTCAGCAATAGGTGTCTTGACAGCCACAGCTTTTTTAGCTGCTTGTTCTTCTTTCTCAGCTTCTTCAGAGTCACGGTACTCTACTTGTTCTATTTTCTCTTGGTTTATTCTGATGGTGATATCTTCATCTGTGCTTGTTATGATTTTGGTTTTAGTGTAGTTCGTACTCAAGCGTATATTTTTAGCTGCTGTATCCAGTTCTTCCATCATTTTTATCAGTTCTTTTTTCTTATCTGTTATTAGGGCTATATCAACAGCATATCTTCCTAATTTAAGTTCTTAAAAACATCTTCTAGGGCCGGGTTAAATAGTTTAGGGGATATTGTATTACTCTGTCTGACACCTTTTCTTATGTGGATTGGCTTGGTTCCTTCGTGGATTTTGATTAATGTTGTTGCTTCGCTATATATATTGGCTATTAAATCTGTGTATCTGTGATCTATTCGGCTATTAATTAAAGATGATTTTACTGCCCAGTGCTCGAAGCCATCGAAAGATTTTTCAAAGTCTATAAACGGTAAAAACCGAAGATTTCATCAATAATCCCTGTAATTGTCCAAAGTCCCCTAGCTTAAGGACACTCATCGTGAACTAGAGCTTGTTCTACGATGAGTGTCCTTACCCTAGCTGTGTCTGCGAGAATACTCTAGTCTTTAATGAACTTTGCGTGTTAGTGCAACTTTGACTCTAAATGTAAGCTGATTTTTAAAGAAGTCTCCTTGACATGAAGAACAGACGCTGTCTGCATCCGCCCAACCTGGGTACAGACCGTATGTTGCCACTACGTAACTCTTTTTTATCTAGTTCAAGTATAAAAAACTAGTAATTTAAATGAGTGTAAAAACTAATAGTTTAAATGAGTGTAATCAAAAACTGATCCAAAGGGCTAAGATTTGAATGTTGTAAGGTGTGTGAATCGTGGTGGATAAAAAGTGAACACATTTGAAAAAATAATGGTTTTTGAAACCATTGGGGGAAATATCACTTAATGATTCTATTTTCTACACACTGATGATCACAAGGTCCTGGCCCAAGATTACGACAATTTAGGATATATGGCTCCTAAATTGATCAAAGGATATGTGGGGCTTATAGGTATGTATTGAAAAGATAAAACAATAAATTATGTATGAGAGGGACGCAACAATATTTAGTTTTAGAGCAACAAAAGCACTGTCAAAAACTTCGTTAGATATGTTCGGTTTAAGTGAGATATAAGAACAACAATTCCTCTAAACTGCTGAAATGCATTTTTGGAGATCTTTCAACAGAGAAAACATACCATCAAGAAAGTGGACACCTCAAAAAAAGAAGACAAACTGAAAAAAGGAAGAAAATAGATAAAAATAAGTATTATAGCAAGAGGGCTGAAAGAGAACCAAAGACCAGGATATGAAGGTCTATGTGACACGCAAACATGTAAAAATACCCAAAATATCGAAAGGGAGAGAGTAGAGAAAATCTGGGCTAAAAACTGGAAATTTGAGATTAACCCAGATAGCTTCAGGGAGTTTCTTTACAATGGGCAATCTGCGAACGGAGCGTGCTACAGAATAGCTTGACAAAGGGTAAACATTAAGACCTGCAGTTAGTTTTCGACAAGAAACTAACTTGGAATGACTAGGTACACAAAATGAACACACAGGCCATACTCCTTGTTAAACGCCAGGAGCTCTTTACATAGCAGAGTAAAAACTCTGCCAATATATGGGCCCCTAAGCTCACACTAGGTACTATAGTTATAGTGTACGTGTGAGCTAATATAACTAAAAACTGAAATATATTTTATTCAACTCCAGACTAAATTACCTTTTGTTTTATACCAGACAAGCCATGTTTTGACTTAAACTCAAATTTTTGAAATCAACCCCCACCCTTACAAAAAAACAAAAACTAAAATATATTTTGTTAAACTCCGGACTCAATTACCTTTCGTTTGATATCACACACGCCATATTTTCACTTAAACTCTAATTTTTAAAATATACCCCCACCCTTTTTTTTAAATAAAATAAAATGTATTTTGTTTAACTGCAGACTCAATTACCTTTCGTTTATTATCACACACGCCATATTTTCACATAAACTCTAATTTTTGAAATCTACCCCCACCCTTTTATTTGGTTTGTGTTCGGTGGATTTTGTTCATTTTTAAATGGGACCATCTCGACCCAAGACCCAGCCTAGGTACCGAATTTCATTAAAATCGACAGACAGACAGACAGACAGACAGACAGACAGACGGCGCAACAAAAAAGTTTCAAAATCATCTGAAACGCAAAGATATATAAAAAATTTTGAAATCGGAGCAACTTTTTTTTTCTCGAAAAAATTAGGATCACCATAGCTCACACTACTATAGTATAGTATATGTGTGAGCTAAAATACAGAGGTGAAGGCTATTTTAGTTGCCGTAAAACCCATGCTGGAACCATGTCTGCAAAACTTAAACCGCAAGGCCACAACGCTTTTAAACAGAGTCATAAAACAGGTCTTGGGTTTTGCGCATCGAACAAATTACGGAAGGCTTCAACATTGAGGTTATCTTGAAAACAATCAAGGGGCAGAAAGGGCGTTTTATGAGACGGAGACAGGAGCATAAAACCCCTGTCGTAGAGTACACGATGCTTTTTTATACGTCAACGTCTGCACGGAGAAAGACTAGGGAGCTACAGAAGCCCACATGGAAAAGTACAGACTACTAGAGAAATAAGTCATACCTATTATGCACAAGTATTAGATCATAGTGTTAGTATAGTAAAGTAAAAGAAAACCTTCAGAGGGCCAAAACCAATAGAGACTGCAAATCAGAAAATGACAAAAAGCGTTATGGTTATATAGCGGATGGTGACAACTCAAGATCAGGCCAAGGTACACTTTAAAGAAAACCTTTATTTAATGTTGTCCCAAGGATGGGCGTGTCGACGTAGGTGGCGGTAAAACGCCATAAATAAATCTCAAGTCAAATCTCGAAAAAAATAACCATAATGTAGCGCAATCGTAGCCATTACGTGCTACACGCTCTAATGAGAAGCGGTTCTTTGCCATATTTAACTAATTAAATGCACATTTAGTAGACCTAGAGAGAACAACAACAATATATGAATAAAATGTGTCTGATACAAACTGGTCAGAGTTGTACCTGCATGATCATTTTACATATTGCGAAACAGGGTCATAGAATTACGTGGCAGAATTTCGCGAACAATCACTATCACAGATATCACATTCGTTGCATACGATCTTAACGTTCTTGAGAACTTCCACATAACAGGCATGCTGCCTCCACAAACAGTAGTCCTTAAGGACTAAATGGATGACGGACATAATCAGCAATCTCAAAAAAAGCAGCAAGCAAGTAATTTTTGAGCAGACTAATCGAAATTTCTTTGCTCATGGCTCATTATTTGTTCGAATACTGTCTGATTTGGTTCTTTGTTGTACCTACTCGTTAAACCATAATTCTTCGCCACTGGTGAATTCATTCAAAGAAACTGAATAAATTTCTGGAAAATCGTGCCAATTTTACCAAATATTTTATGCCATCTGTTTAAAACTCCCTCGTCGAAACCAAAAATTATTCCATCAAAAACATCAACTCTGGTTGTACGCTTGTGTAGAAACTCTGGCGTCGTGATGGCCTGTTTTTTTTGTAAATTGCGTTGTGAAAGCTGCTTTCGGGACGAAGTAACTTTTAACGGCTAAAAGTGGTCACAAAAAGCAGCTTTTAAGAGATTTTTTTTCGACAATAAAGTTTTTTAACGCAAATTTAAAAAAATTGACTAGAAAGTTTTTTCACCGCCACTAGTACCAGCCAACTGACATTTCAGTGGATATGCCGCGAACAAAATATGAGTCAGTGTCAGATTATTGTCAAACTTCAAGCCAAGGCCACTCTAGCAACTGAGTTTGCGTATCTAAGATACAGACCTCGTCTAAAAGTATGTCGTTTTCACTTTCTCCAACGTCGTTGAACGAGGATAGAGTTGTCCTTGTTTGGAACACGTCCTGAGCAGCTGCAGACACAGTGATACAAGCCAGTCCACGTTCTCAGAGTAGTTGTTTCTGTTGGTTTCATATACCTTATGCTCAACACGGAGCTCTCACCTGCATCCACTTGAGGAGGGTGCAATAGGGCCGACACCGGTTGTGGATTGGTTTGGTTTTGATGGTTTGGTTTATCATCGTTGGGCTTGCCGCTTTTTAGAACGGGTTTCAATTACGGATCACTCTTATTCTTGTGTTCGACTTTGGAGACGAACGAAATCATTGAAACGGCAGTGTAATTTAGTGCCGAAATAGTGGTTTCTGGTTAACATAGACGTAATATGTGTAAAAATGTATGAAAACTCTGGGGCTATTGTGCTGAAAAACCGTCTTAACCATATTAAATTGAACTCAATCCCGATATTAAAAAAAATATCTGAATTTATCCTCGACCAATACCATTTTCGCACCCACGTCAAATTTTGCAAACCTACACTCAAGCCACTTGTTTACACCACGCCATACCTACCAATAGGAATTCCTTGTGTTAATATAGGTATACCTGCGGCAGTTGTTTTGTTTGATCTTACCATATTCCGTAGTATCTAGTAGGCCGAGATATCGTTTCGTTACAAAACTTTTGACATTCGACATAACAGCAGTCAGTTGTTTTCTGTGTACACAATATTTTACATGTGCAGTTAAAAAAACATTAAAGTGACATATAAATCCAATCAATATAGAACTATTAAACATTTTTCGTTAACAATAATTGCAATTTATGTAACTGTATTATTTTCATTGATTAAGTGAAACTAATTGACAGTTGACAGAGTGGTTAACTTTGAAATGGCGCCACCGGCACCAGCTCCTGCTCCTGATGTGTCACCGGTTCTAGCATCGGCCGCGAGGGTGGCACATCCCTTAAATAGGTCTACAGTGGTTACCAAGGAGATTACGATAGAGGTATGCTTGATTGTATTAACAGTTTCCTAAACTACTCCGCCTTGACATAGGCTCATCTCCCCAGCTTTCTCTCGCATTCTAACCTAACTTAACCCTCTCCGATACATAAATATTTCTTAAAATTTAAAGTCCAGGCACTTATCTCTTTTACTTCCTTTGCTTTTGTAAAAATTGAAGCAGAACCTACTTATTCTTTTTCTTCCTTTGGTACTACAACCGTCTCTGAGTTTTAACTTCTTTAACTGCTTTCTTACGACATTGTTCTATTTTGGGCAAAGCTGTCCAAGTGTCTCACTCCTTTGACCCTCAAATGGTATTCAATATTGTCATAAATTTTCTAGGTCTTCTTCTCGATATTGAGGTGTCGACTTTCACTACCTATGTAATTATTTTAGTGATCCTATTGATATCCATTTCATGAATGTGACCAGTTATCTTTATCTTTGTGTCATTATTAACCCTGTAATTTTATTGGGCTTCTTATTCATGATCCATCCCAATTCTGTCAGTTGGTTCTCGTATATGCATCTTTCTAAGGATTTTCGATCGAATTACCTTTAACAGTGATCCAGATTACCTTTACCAGTGAGTTGCACCCTATAGTGGTTTAGATCCAACCTTTCGTTGGTAATATTAGCTTTGTTTTCCTTGTTAATTCGTATTTTTTTCCTGAAGAAATCAGTCAAAAAATATTATTAATCAAGGTCCAACAGGTTAAGAAACTACGTTCAAATATACAATTGTAATTAGTTGCGTTAAAAAACTTTTTAAAAAAGTTTTTTGGGTTAAATTATATTTTTTGACACACTTTCTATAAGACTGAAAATTTCGATGTTTCACTTATTTTACCTTATGTTTCAATGAGTAACGACTACGTTACTGTTATTGACTACTATTGCTGTACTATTTTGATGTCTTTTAGCGATATGCTTTTAAGCTTTTTTGGTTTTCATGGTATTCCCATTAAAATTTTAGAAAAATTTTTTAGAAAAACGCAAGCAAGTGATACACACATTTTTGCGCTCCTGAAGTTTAACCTTTTTTGGTGGGAAAAAGTACACCGATTTTTGTAATTTATTCGCAGTAGTGAGTTGTGAATATCTCCTGCATGGTGATGTAATTAAATTTCCAGAAAGCAGCTGCCAAAGGTAATAATTTGATTAAAATTAATCCTTATCACTTATAACAAAAAAATGCCTACTTGCGAAGAATGCCAAGATACGATAAGCTCGAGAAATAAAAAGGTTTTTTGTAGCCAATGCAAAAAACCTTATCATTCCACCTGTGTTCATGAATCCGAGAACCTAGTTACTTTGTTGGCGGAGATCCCCGGTCTTTCCTGGCGATGTGATCGCTGTGTTGCCGATTGTATTACATTGAATCAGCAGGAAATAAAAAACCTAATAGAAAGCAAAGTTCAAGAAGCGTTACAAGCGCCTCAACACTACCTTCGAAAGCCTAAAATTCGACATTATGAATATTGCCGCTGATAAACTTGCATTACTTTCAAATGAATTGCAACCACCTGCGCAATCCAAGCAAAAAAAGTACTCAGAAATTATTAAAAATAACACTCAGCCTGCCGTCCTGATCAAGCCTAAAAATGAATCTCAAACAAACGATCAAACTAAAAAAGCGCTTCTAGAAAACATCAACCCTGTGGAAAAAAATTTTGCCTTTACGAAAATCAAGCACACAAGCAAAGGTGGAGTCCTTATTGCCTGCAAAAATTCGGAGGATAAGAACAGATTTAAAACCCTAGCAGAGGAAAATTTATCCGAAGAATATGAAGTCCGCGAAATACATGGAATTAATCCCAGAGTCAGAATCGTCGGTTTTACAGAATGCCTCTCAGATGAACAACTATCCACAATTTTAATTAAACTAAATTCTGATATTTTTCATAAAAACTCACAGCTAAAAGTAATAAGCATTAACAAGACACGTAACAAGAATAATCTCTTTCAAGCTCTCTTGCAAATCGATAGGTCCACCTACGAAAAGCTACTTAAATTCGGTAATGTCTCTGTAGGGTATGATAGCTGCACAGTCTATGACGGTCTTACTATTCCGCGTTGTTTTAACTGTAACGAATTTTACCACTCATCTAAAAACTGCGAAAAAACTGTCTCTTGTCCAAGATGAAGGCTAATTTTCCAGCTTTATATCTGCAACTCTCGAACACAGACTGGAGTTTTTTGAATGACTTTGAGGATTTAGACCAAATGAGTCAGCAACTATACATATACATTTACGGTATTTTTGAAAAACTGGTTCCAAAATACTCAAAAAATGCCAAAAAGCGGCAGTTTCCTCCTTGGTTTACGCCCGATATCATTAAAAATATATATAAAAAAGAAAGGCTGCGAAAAGTAAATAAAGAAAATCCAAATCCTGACACCTACCGAGAATTTAGTCAATTAAGAGCATATTTAAAACTAGAAATAGAAAAACTACACCTGGAATTCATACATACCGCTGAAAATAACATAAAGAGCGATCCCTCAAAATTCTGGTCTTTCATAAACAGCCAAAAAACAACGTCATCAATTCCTAGCGTAATGTACCACGATAACACTGAATATGACTCTATGCAATCCATTTCGCAGGGTTTTTCAGACTATTTTAAGAGCGTTTTTAACGACAACCCCGTACAACCTCCTCAGAATCACACGGCGAATAATAATTCCCCCTGTATTTGCATAACAGATTTCTCAAATACGGAAGTTGAAAATGCTCTTGGAAAGCTTAAACCTAAATTAACAGCGGGTCCAGACTCCATACCAAGCTTTATTATACGAGATTGCGCCTCCATTCTCGCGGTTCCCTTGTGTAAATTATATAACAAATGCCTCAGTGAGTCGAGAATACCCTCCTCGTGGAAGGTCAGCAAGGTGTGTCCCATTTTTAAATCTGACAATAAATCTTATATTAAAAATTACAGACCTATAACTATAATTAACAACTTTTTGAAAGCCTTTGAATTTCTCTTGCATAAGTCTATCTACCCCTCTGTGAATAATATTTTATCACCTAATCAACACGGCTTCATTAAAGGACGTTCTACTGTTACCAATCTTCTGTCTATAACACAAACCATTTCTCAAACTATTCACGCAGGTCAACAGCTCGACGTCATATATACAGATTTTTCTAAGGCGTTCGACAGACTTGACACCGGCGTGCTCTTAACAACCTTAAAAAATTTCGGTTTTAACATACCATTATTAAACCTAATAAAATCTTGCTTAAGCAACAGCCGCCAACACGTGTATGTAAATGGTGTTAGGTCTGCCGAATACCTTGTCAGCTCCGGCGTACCACAGGGCTCTGTGCTGGGACCCCTTTTTTTCGACATCTTCATAGATGGTTTGGGAAGGGGCCTCGGTTCATCCAGCCTTTCATATGCTGACGATTTTAAAACATTCAGAGTAATAGGTGACGTCTCTGACTGTATAGCTCTTCAAAATGATCTAAATGCAATCCAGAATTGGTGCGTTCAAAACGGCCTACCTCTTAACATTGCTAAATGCAAAGTAATGACGTACACAAATAAAACTACATATCTAACGTATGACTATGCTATAAATGGCCAAGTCCTGGAGAGGCCGGAAACCATACGCGACCTAGGAGTAATTTTTGACAAGAAACTATCATTCTCTTCTCATATTGAAGATATTACATCAGCTGCATCGAGAATGTACGGTTTCATTGTTCGCATCTCAAAAGAATTAACTAACATCTCAGCGCTCAAGAGTCTTTACTTTGCTTATATTAGATCAAAGCTCGAATATGCGTCTATTGTCTGGAATCCACATCAAATTAACCAAATAGAAGACCTCGAGAGAATTCAAAGGCGTTTCTTAAAATTTTTATCCTTTAAAGTAGATGGAACCTATCCCGCTCAAGGAATCCCTCAAAACCAACTTCTCGCCAGATTCGATATTCCATCTCTAAACAGCAGAAGACAGTACGCATCTCAGGCAACCTTACATAAAATTTTAAACAATCAAATAGACTGTGCAGACTTATTAGCCCAACTAAACTTCATAATCCCGCGCCAGGGATCGAGACAACTATCCACTTTCTATCTGCCAACGCCTAGACTAAATGTTTTAAAGTATTCACCGCTTTATACAATGTGCGACATTTGTAACAATACTCCAGCTATCGATATATTTAATACCAATTTAAAACAGCTCAGAAATACGCACTTGCAAAATAATGCCTAAAAGTCCAACCTATTCTTGTACATCTAATTAATGCTTAAGACTACCTTTACTTGTATGCTACTTTTATTGTATATTTATGTAACTCTCATTTATTCCTGTCATTGTAATTGGGTTGGCCCGTAATGATATGGTAAATAAAAATAAAAAAAAATAAAATAAAAATAAAATTTTCTTTCTATTTATAAATCAGAAGTTACTAACGTATTAATATTTTCATGTTAACGCGAAGCTATAAATAAAATTTCAAGAAATCTCTCCTATTCTTCTGCTAGCAGTCAAACTTTTTAACAACAATAATTCAAAAATCGGTTTGGCTTTTTTATTAGCTCAGAAATAACTATGGTTGCCAACCCGTCCTGATTTTTAGCAAAAGGTCCTGCGTCCTGACAACACCCTTATCAGGACAGGATAAATAAAGTGCTTCTCAAATGTGTAAAGCCTTCAATCAAATCTAATTTTTAAAAAAAGTGATTTGTTTATATATTTTACATTTCTTAGTCCGTTGATTTAGTGTAAAAATATTTAACGTTATGGTATTGTCTAATATTGCCACCCCCAATGAAGATGAATACTTTGATTTTTCAAAATTCCTACCGTTTGTCCACCGATGAAGTCATCAAAAAAGTTGTAAAAACATTATTTTTAGCATTTTTTAAGAGCTCTCCAACGATGTATTACAACATCTATTTATGCTACATGTAACGCAAATATTTCAATTCTTTTTAAACATACCTATATGATGTAATTAGGGTGGTGGGGAAAGTATCTATGTCCTGACAAACCTAAATTCAAAGTTGGCAACCCTAATTTCAATATACGAGGGAATTGTCAAAAGTCTTACCCCTAGTTAACATAACTTAAATAAAAATTATTTATAATAGAACATGTTCCAATGTTTTTGTCAATTCACATTATTTTTCGTAAAATTATCATAAGAAAACTGAAATCTGGGTGGGGATTACATTTATAGCCGCACTAGAACCCAGATACAAGCAAAACGCATACTGTTTCGCCAATATTAATCCAGTATTAATTGACAGTTTTTCAAGTTTCGCATTCAGGATGACTATATTAATTATTGAAAAAGGTTTTAATGGATTGAGTTTATCCACTTGAACTGTATATTGTTGTAAATATATTTGTATTAATCTAATTTTCTTTATTTTTTAATGCTTCCTGTTCTTCTTAGACAAGAAAGGTAAGCTTTGCACCAAATATTTTATTAAATGTTGTCATGCTTTTGCTTGTATCTATTTATTTCAATAGAGCATTAGTTTTAGCAGAAACGAGTATAATATAGTTTATGGTTTTAGTATTATTTGAAACATTTCAGTTTTTCCCAATAGTCACAAAAGATTTAGATTTGTAATTTGGGGTTACTAAAATTTACGTTTGCTAGTATTGTTGGCTTAAAGTTGATGACCAACCGACTTTGTGATGGCGTAACAAACCCCTGGTTTTAACACAAATGGTGTTGACACGGCCTGACAGACAATATCTTTAGATGGTCAGGTGATCTCTTTTTTGTTTTAATTGTTGTTTTGTCATTTGTTCTTAGTTTCTCTTGGTTCTTATTTATTTTAAACACTACGTTTCGGTTAATAAGTATCTCTTACCGTTTTCAAGTGTAAACTAAACAAGTCAGTCTACAGGATACTACTTATAATACTTGGTGTGTAGTCAGGTGTAACGGCCCGCCCCCCTTTTTAATCCTAAGACGCTTGTTTTCCTTAAGGAGTGGTTTCCATGTTTCGTATGACCGTGCTTGGTTGACTGAAAATCTTTTTAATCAGCATTATAAAGGCAGCTTTAATAAACTTTCGTTTTCGCTAATGCGACTCTTTATGTAAAACTTTAGTTTCAGACCAATGACCCTGTGTTTACCATGCATGATCCGCTAAACCGGATTTTTCAATATCCCCTAATTGGGTACTTTTTAGATGTGCATTTACTCTAACCTGAAGATAGTAAATGTATATTTTTTGTTGTCCTTCCTGACTTCTTTCCAAATATCTGCTTTGGAAGACGTGCCCCAGGCATGCGAATAACGTGGCCCATCAAAGTTAATGCTTAAAGATAAGGGCTTCTATACTAGTTATCCCTGTCTCTTCCAAGACGCTTATATTTGTACGCCGATCCTGCCATTTGATTCTCAAGATCTTTCTCAGGCAGCGCCGGTGATATTTTTATAGACACTTTGGAGGTATCCATGTTTCGCTCCCATATGCGAGAGTTGGTATTTTAACGGCATTACAGACGAGCAGTTTGGTCTCAGCGTTGACGTCGTAGTTGTTGAAGAGCCTTCGCTGACATTTCAGGCAATGTTAAATCTCGCTGTCGATGGCGATGGTTGCATGACTTCCAAGGTATGCGTAGAGCTCTACATTTTGTAAAGGGTTATATTTCAACCTTGAGGGTTCACACCCGGTGCTGATTGATGTAGAACTTGCGTCCTCGAGTGGTTACCTTCAAGACCGACGCTTTTATATTCTTGGTTGAATGCATTACCTGTAGACCTTCCTCTGTGTCGGAAGATACGACGTTATCATCGGCATACTGCAGATCGATTATCGTTGTTGTACAAACTTTTGTTTTAGCACGTAGTCTGCTTAGATTGAATAAGCCTTCGTCGAATCTGTAGAGGATTTCCAAACGCTGTGACAAGTATTCCTCGACAAGGTGATGCATGGCACGTTCAAATATTGAAAATAAAGTGGGTGCAATCACGCAGCCTTGTTTGACACCTGTGCTTATCTGAAAAGGCTGACCTGGTCCATCATTGCTTGGGACAGTTGCACTCATCTTATCATTGAGCAGCGAATAATTTGAATGTACTTTTGGGGACACCATATTTTCGCCAGTACTTTCCAAAGACATACCTACAGTTTAAAAACCGGGTGATCATTTAGTGTTACATTTAAACCCTGATACCCGGTGCTGGTTGATGTAGAACTTGCGTCTTCGAGTTGAAACTTCAATACCAATGCTTTTATGGGCTTGGTTGAATGTATTGCCAGACCTTACTCTGTATCGAAAGATACGACGTCGTCATCGGTATACTGCGGATCGATTATCGTTGTTGTCAGTCGATCATTGAGCAGGCGAACAATTTAAATATACTTTTGGAGACACTCAATTTTCGCCAGTACTTTCCAAAGACATACCTACAGTTTAAAAACCCCCACTAAACGGAGCATGGCGAGTATAGTAATGAACCACACAAGACAAGAAAGGTTGGGCCCAAAATATCTTTATTACCTTTTTGTTTATTACAAGATACATTGTTGCCAAGTTCACTTAAATTTTGTACCTCGCCTCAATCGTACACCGGTGGGCAAAAAAACAGAGAAAATGTTTTTCATTATAAGAAAACTATACTATCGATTTTAATGGGACGAACTGCACTTTGCAAGGAATTAATTAGGCTTTTGACTAAAAATATTTTTGTCCGCTATCTTAAATTCCAAAATGGCAGACAGAATAAAACATGACCCTTCAAAAAAATCGTTTATTCTTATGTTCCCAAAATTTTTTAGTTTTTTTTAAATTCCTGAAAATGATCTTCTTTCGCCACACACAAAGAGGTATAAATAATTGCAATAGGCTTAGTGGTAGTATTCTTTTACCAAATATAAGATTGCCTTCTTAATTTTGTCTGCATTATTTTCCTCAAAAAACTATTTTTACTGAACCGATTTTAATAAAATAAAAATATCAATCACAATCGATTTTTTTTTAATCCAAGATGGTGGCAGAACCTGACCTTTAGGCTCGTTTATTCTTATCTTTTAGAAAAGTTAAACTTATTTTAAATTCATAAAAAAGCTATGTTTTTGCTGCGAACAACGAGGTACGTGTAGAAATCGTTTTAGTGGTTTCCGAAATAATAATTTTTATTCCATCCATTGTTTTACAGATCTTGCCTTGCGAAATTTTTCAATACCATCAAAAGCATTATGGTGATAATCTTTGTATTTCATTAAAATCGGTTTAGCGATAATTAATATTTATTAATTAATGCAAAGATGCAAGAATCTAAAATGTAAACAGGAACAAACACTAATATCTCGAGAAATACTTAAGCGATTTTGATAATTAGTACCTCGTCGTCAATAAACGTCTCGCAACATAAGAAAAAGCAATCCAAATTTGATTAAGTGCGCCATCTTGGATCTCAAAATGTAAAATTTTGTTATTTATTTCTAAAGAGCAGTCCACCCTTACTTCAATCCTTTTTATTTCGTTAAAATTGGTTCAGCTGAAATTCATTTATGGGAAAATTAATGCAGAATAAATTTAGAAGCCAATCGTAGAATTGGTAAAACAATGATTGAAAAAAATCATTTTTCGTGAACCACGAAACCGATTTCAATGATTCATACCTCGTGGCGCGTGGCAGAACTAGGACTTTTTTATAAATTCAAAAGCTATTCCAAAATGGTCTATGAAACACCAGAATAAACGAACCTCCTTAAACGGTTTAGTTTGATTCAAAAGCCTGATTAATTCCCTGGCAAGTACAGTTTGTTGTATTAAAATCGATGGAATAGTTCAAAAGTTACAATAAAAATATTTTGTCCCGTTTTTTTGGCTCACCCGGTAGTTTTGTTGGTAGAACCTATTGTTGACCATATGTTATTAGTTTCTTTTGTAAATTAATAACACAATTCAGTAGGCGTGCGCAAACAAACAGACACAAACACGTCCGTCTATTTTTCAACGCTTACACAATAATCATTTATCGGAACCCAATGTCAAATTTAAGTAGTAGATGTTTTGAAAACTGTGCTAACCAAAAATGGCAAAGACTGGGGTCTCTGCGTGGGTAACAGGTCTTTGGTTGGAGGGTATAAAATTATTTCAATCGATTTATTTTTTAAATATTTATTAATGATGACAAAAATAAAACATGATGGGCAAGGATATAGTTTTAAAGAGAAGTTACTTCATGCCCAAATAAGGCAATATTTTTCTAGAAGTTTCATCTCCTAATGGAGGTTAGAAGCAATCGTAGCGACTTGAATCTGGTTGCTGCTACTCTTAAACAGTTAATTCGGCGTCATGCCACACTAATTAAGTTCTTGAGCCAGTATGTTCTTTTTTGTCCTTAGCATCTTTTGCCTTTAACACTTTTAGCATTATTTTGTGCATTATTTTTGTACTTGGGGCCTCTTATCACGTGACTAAAGTTTTACATCTTTTTCAAAACCAGTTAACGCTTCAAGTTCATTTTTATATTTTTTATTGCCCATGCTTCAATCATCAGTTCTGGCATACTACGCTTATTTTATTTATTAGTATTATTTGGCTTAAAAATTCCGCTGATTGACGCTGACGTCTTAAGGTGGGTAAAAACGCTAATCAGCGTTGCTCTGGCCTCAAAGACAGAAGTGCTGTCGTAGGTCACGGATGGTTTCTTTTTCTTTGCAATCGATCTTTTCATCGAGCAGTTTTCACCTGCTCTTGTTCTAGTTTCTCTTGTATCTCGGTAGATGGTTCTTTTCTTTTCTTGCGAGGGGTTTCTCACTATAGACGTAGGATGAGATACAAAATGGTCTGATTAGCTTCGCAAGGGTGTCACATTGACCAAGCGGTGTTCTGAGGAATCCCATAAGGACGAAACATTTAACTGTCAGCACTTTTTAGGTTAAGCTTTCGAGCTACCCACGGAAAAATATGAGAGAATTATTTTTACCCGATTAGCCACGAGTTTTCGTTACGTTTTGTTGTTTTTGTTTGATTTCTATTAATATTTGGAGCTCTTGATGATTGTTAGTTGCAAAAAAAGTATATAATCATCGGCATGTCGTGGTTTGTTAAAAATTTCATCATTAATGCCCTCTCAGCAGTCTCTCAAAGCTTCGTTATAGACTGATTCTCTGTAGATATTAAAAAGGAGTGGTTAAGGCCCTGATGGACAACCCTTTGCATTTTTAATTTTTCTGGCACCTGTTCTTCAATTCTGACTATAGGCGGGTTGCTGGCGGGTTGTTTCCAATAAAGATTTACTATAATTTTAAGGTTTTGCTTTATATGTTTCTTTGAGTATCATCGTGAGTGTTTTTGCTAAACCTTACCAACGGTTTCTCGAAATCAATGAAGCAGACGTACGTATTTTTTATAGTATATAGCTGAGTTCTGTTAAAAATAACCTAGGTATATCAGTTATATTATTACATGAGGTATGTTAGTAAAAATAGTTAAGCCAAGTTTCTTTAACCTTAAAAATCTCTTATATTTAATATTCTTATTATTTTTCTATAACTTAATGATTGATGGATTCGTCATTAATCTTTCTTAGTTCCTCATCACCATTACGAATCTTTGATCTTAAGTCAAAGATATGATTATAGTAAAACGAGCAATAAAATCAATCGAATCATCGATTACCGTTAAGAGATATTTAGTTTTGATTATCAAAATACGAAACGTCATTACGAGGGCTGTGTTTTATATTTTGCATATAGGAACATAGACGGCGACACAGATCGAATGTCGTTACTAAAACTTAACCTTACTCTTTACCTAACCTAAATTCAAAACGTCAGTGCGACATACAGGGTGTCTCTAAAAGGTCTGTACAAAATCTTAGCTCATATTCCTGAGGTCCAAATAAGTCGATTTAAAGCAACTTACCTTAGTCCGAAATTGCTCCGTTTTAGAGATACAGGGTGTTTTTTTTTTAATTGAACCAGAAATTGACTGATATCTACCAAAAATGATTAAACGACAAAAAACATAATAACTCATTTACTGACTAAATTTAATCCTTAAAGGTAGCAGCAAAATCTTTTGATCCAAAATAATGTCAATATTCCCATGCGGCATCGAACACTAAAAACGGAAATATCTCGAAATCGGCTCACCCTAGCAGATTTTATCAAAAGTACCTTTTTTGCTTAAAAAAGTTCAGGAAATTATTTTATCAACAAAAAAAGTTTGTGTGAAGCGCCCTCTAACGGCCCAAGTGTCCATATTTTGGTTTCGCATCCCAAAAAACCCCCGAGTACCAATTTTTAAAGTAATGCGTTGAGAAATGTTCATAAATTTTAATAAAATCGATTTTTAATTTTTAAATTCACCACCCTGTATCTCTGAAACGGAGCAATTTTGGACTAAGGTAATTTGCATTAAGTCGACTTATTTTGACCTCAGGGATATTTGCTAAGATTTTGTACAGAACTTTTAGAGACACCCTTTATATAGTTTTATACCTACAGTGAATTTTTCAACTTAATAAATCAGTGGAAAAATTAAACTAAACCATGAACATTTTCGGGCTAAAATTTTTTACAACTTTGAAGGAAATTATCTCAACAAGCAACAACAATGCCTTGCCGAGTTGGTTTCTGTTTTCGGTAATGAAGCACCAAATCAGTCGACAGTTTCTCGTTGGTATGGAGAATTCAAGCGTGGACGGATTAGCCTTAGCGACGATCCAAGTCCAGGTGCAAAAAAAACGACCCAGGAAAACATCGATGCGGTGCGCATGCTCATCCCGGAAGATCGACATGCGACATATCGCGAGATTGAGGCTTCATTGGGGATCTTAAAGAACACAACTCAAAAAATTTTCGATGACGAATTAGGGGTAAGAAAATTAGTTTCCCGCTGGATACCGCATCTGTTAACCAAAGAACAGAAAGAAGCCAGAATAAAAGTCATCTGTTCTCGAAGTAAATCCAAAAAGATGGTCGCGACATTGTCTCAAAAGCAGGTTATGCAGCAACAATTTATTCTGGAAGATAAAAGGACTGTTACTGCCGATTGGTAAATCACCATTTTCAAAAAACGAACCCCAAACGACGAGAAGCACAAAAAAACCATTAAATTTTTAACCCAAGAAATAATCGAATTGTTGGACCATCCTCCGACTTTTCCGAAAATCAAGAATGGATTGCGTGGTTAAAGATTTCAGTCGCCAGAGGAAACAACGCCTTTAAGAATGCAATTTTGACAGTACCAACAAAATGGAATTACCGCTTTGACAACTGGTTTGAGCGCATGCAAAAGTGCAATAACTTTCGTGGATAATACTTCAAGAAACAATAAAGTATTTAAAAGTTATCTACTGTGTTATTCCAGCTGTATATGCAAAACTTAAAAGACAACCCTCGTACTAAGGAGATATTTTTATGTTTTATTATGTTTAATATTCAATTACCGTTATTAACTTTTAGCTCACACTACTACTATAAGTAGTGTGAGCTATGGTGATCGTAATTTTTTGGAGAAAAAAAATGTTGCTCCGATTTCAAAAATTTTTATGCGTTTCAGATGATTTTGAAACTTTTTTGTTTTGCTGTCTGTCTGTCTGTCTGTCTGTATGTCTGTCTGTAACGACCAACCCGCATAACTCAAAAACCGCTTGTCCGATTTTAATGAAATTTGGTACCTAAGTTGGGTCTTGGGCCGTGATGGTCCCATTTAAAAATGAACAAAATCCACCGAACACAAGCCAAATAAAAGGGTGGGGGTAGATTCCAAAAATTAGAGTTTATGTGAAAATATGGCGTGTGTGATATCAAACGAAAGGTAATTAAGTCTGGAGTTTAAAAAAATGAATTTTAGTTTATTTTTAAAAAAAGGGTGGGGGTAGATGTCAAAAATTAGAGTTTAAGTGAAAATATGGCGTGTGTGATATCAAACGAAAGGTAATTGAGTCTGGAGTTAAACAAAATACATTTTAGTTTTTTTTAAAAGGGTGGGGGGTAGATTGAAAAAATTTGAGTTTAAGTCAAAACATGGCTTGTGTGGTATCAAACGAAAGGTAATTGAGTCTGGAGTTGAATAAAATATATTTCAGTTTTTGATTATATTAGCTCAAACTATAACTATAGTACCTAGTGTGAGCTTAGGTGCCCATAGATTGGCAGAGTATTTTATCTTGGGAGTAACCATAAAGTTGTGATCTCTTTGAAATGCAAAGTGAGGTAAAACTACTAGAGATTTTTTCGTACGGAGAGTACCTCTATTAAGCGGACACTCCCTTTAGGCGGACAAATTTTTTGGAATCAAGCTTTTCCCTATTTCTTTATATGTAAAATTCACTCCAATAACGGGACACTCTAATAATCTGACGCGGACAATTTTTTTCGCTTAAAAAATTCTGAAACCTCCCTTAACCGGACGCGAACCTTTATCAACGGGACGGAGCTGTTGTAGTACGTTGGCAACAACGCACTCTGCAGCCAGGGAATTACCTCTTTCCTTTTTAATGCAGATACTAAATACTTCTTTCGTATTTACAACATATTTTATTCGGCGGGGGCGGGACTGTTGTGTTTTATTTTTATTGTTCAATTGAGTAGTAATAGATCTCTTTAAAATGGTGCGTAGTAAAAAACTTCTTAGTTTACGTGAAAAAATTGAAGTTGTTAACTTTTCAGAAAAGGAAAATCTATCAGCACGAAAGATCGCTGAAAAATTTAATATTGGAAAAACTCAAGCAGCGGAAATTGTTAATAAATATATTAAAATTTCGCAGGTCCCTCTCATAAGCGGACACCTCCAATAAGCGGACAAAATCGATGGAACCGTGAGTGTCCGCTTATAGGAGGTTTCACTGTAAATGCTTTCCTTTTCTAATTCTACATACTAATTTAAATTCTCGGATTTGGTAAGATTGATGATGTTTGGACCTAAAGTTATTGTATTTTTCTTCTTTGAACCTCCACATATTACTGATTCATATACGTTTCCCAAGAAATTGTATACATACATACATATAAGTAGAATTTATCAATGACTTTCTTCTAATTAGCAGTTCAGGTACTTTAATTATTCCTATTTTATTTAAATTAATCATTCTTGTTAATTTGAATTAAAGACTAAGATTTAAAGTGTAAATTAGCTTCTTTTTATTTTAATTTGTACAGACCACTTAATTCCCGTCAAACTTTTCCTATTGTTTTTTTTTTATATAGGGAGCTTTTTTCACACTTATTTATACGTTTTCAAACCACCAACATTCAAAAATCGTAAAAGAAGTTTTTCAATTTTAACTTTAAGTTATACATCTCAACAAGGGTAAAAACTAGGAATAAATATTGTTGTTTAAAAACTAACTGTTAAAACTTTTACTAAAAATCTTGTTTTTGACAGTGCGCGAGTATAAAGCTGCTTGTTTGTCGACAGATTATTTTTGATGTCGGAGTTTTGAATTGCAACAGTCCTAACGAAATGTCGCGTAGCAGATTGAGAGGTACTACCATGCGAGTCTACTCTCATGAACTTTCAGGACACCATACATTTACAATACTACCACTCTCAAATAGACAAAGAGTTGAAAGTTACTCTCAAGAGAAATTTTCTACGATTATTCACATCTTGACACACACCCTAAGAGTAACTCAATTACTTTATTTATACGGGCCTATTAACATTTAAGTACTAATACCGATTTTATTTAAACCGCGTGTAGGCGCGTATAAACGTAGTAAATGACAGTATTCGGTGCCCCGCCGTCTAGCTCTAACATCACACACCGGTTGCAGCTCCCGTTGCTTTCGTCACGCTGACCATTGATCACATCGCGCAAAATTTGCCTACACCAGGGTCTCGGAACCCAACGATTATAAACACACAGGATTGCCTATTTGCTCGAATCTTTTAGCGGTAGGCGGCGCCTTGCTTACGTCACTAGTGGACCTATGCTCAGCACGCTTCATATAATACACATTGCAATCGTGAGTTTTTCCCGCTTTTTTCTTGCTTATTTGCAAAAAAAAAATTATTCGTGTTAGTAAATATAATTGATAATTTCATTTATTCAAAACAAATGATTTGATAAATCAAGAGTTTGCTCTGAGAGCTGAATTTTCCTACCAGACGATATGTTGGAGTTTTTTAAATAGTTGAAAGTTTTAGAATAGAAGTAGGATTTTTTTAAAAAGTTTAATCAATTTAAATCATTAGCTGTATAATTTATTGTTTTTGTTGCCGATATAATAAAATACACTTATATTATGCAGTAACAAAAAGGTATTTATTTGATATTTCAGATCTAAAATTGCAATAATATGTGTTTTTCAACTTCTTATGCTTTAAATCAATAGATTTTCATAAGTTTTTTTTTCAAATGATTTACATTGTTTGTGTTATGAGTTGTTTTTATCCCACCCAGCGCCCGTTTTCACTCCTTCTTCTGTAACATGTTTCTGAAAACTTCTATAAAGAGACTAAAAAAACTTAAGAAAAAACCTGAAACTAAACTACAAAATAAACTTTCTAATAATCAGTTTAATAAAAAAAGTACGTTTGCGGCATAATTACCAATTTTCTTTAATGTGAATAATTTAATGAGCAAGGAGTTTCCAAAAATCAAAAAAAAAATAAAAGTTTATATAAATATAATAATATAAAAGTATATATAATTATATTTCTACACTGAAAGAGGGAACACAAAGCTTTTATTTCAACAAAAAATTGTGCTTTCTTTATATCAATTCACTTAATTCACATTTATAAAGGTTTAATAATAATAGCCAAGTTTAGAAAAACATTTCCAAGCTAGTAAGAACCATTTATTTTGAAATTTGTATTGTAGAACTTGGCTTTACTTTTATCTCAATTCTTTTTACGGAATACCACTTTCGCGTACTTGGCTTTTTTACATGAAATGTTTTTGTTATGATTTCACTGCTTTTTTAAAGGATTTGGATAATATTTAAGTTTTAAAGTAGTAAAATATACGGGATATTGTTCAAAACTTTTGCAATGCCTTATTAAAAATTTTGAGTTTTTTTATATTTTCCTATGGTTTTATCATAGTTCTTATCAGCCTTCTAAAGCTCAGCTCTCTAGTGTTCCTGGAAGTAGGCAATGTTAATTTTACATAACTTTACATTTATAGGGAAGGAAAGTAAATTAAAATCTTAGCGTTTTCTTCAAAAGCTCAGCTTTCTAGCGTTTCTGGAAGTGGACAATGCTAATTTACATAACTTTACATTTATAGGGGAGGGAAGTTAATTAAACTTTGAGGTTTTTAATTTTCTTTTATAGTTTTATCATAGTTACTATCGGCCTTCCAAAGCTCAGCTCTCTAGCGTGTCCGGAAGTGGGCAATGTTACTTTTACATTACTTTACATTTATGGGGGAGGAAAGTAAGTTTTAATTTTGGGGTTTTTAAATTTTTTCTATAGTTTTATCATAGTTCCTATCAGTCTGCCATTTCTGGAAGTGGGCAATGTTACTTTTACATAACTTTACATGTATAGGGGAGGGAAGTAAATTAGAATTTTGGGGTTTTTTGATTTTTTCCAGGGGTTTGGCAGACTTATGTCTGCCAAATTTCAGCTTTGTAGCATGTCTCGAAGTACAGTAGAATTTTGATGATCTATACATGAGTGAGTGAGTGAGTGAAAATTTCGACGTTTTTTGAAATTTCGTAACTACTTCAGTACTTTTGGGAGTTCCATGAAACTAAACATGAAGGGATTGTTAACTCCATGGAGATCTACGACTGTGCAAAGTTTGAGATTCGTAGCTCATTCCGAAGTAGATTTTTATATAGGTCAAGTAATGCACGGCTGTGCCCTCAGATTTACCTCCTAAATAGTCATCCACACCGTCAAATAAATGAAAAAACGCAAAAAAACGGAGGTAAAAACGTCAAAAACACCTTAAAATCACACGAACTCTGAATACAAACAAAGCAACTGGTCCGCTGGTAACGTAAGCAGACACTGTTCGTCTCGCTGAGCGACGCTAACATTAGTTAAATGGAAATAGCAATCCTGTGTGTTTATAATCGTTGCTCGGAACCGAGCTGCGAGAGGAATGACGTCAAACAGCGAAGCTGCACAAATTATTATAGCCGTTTTCAAGCGAATAACTAGTAATTACTAGTATTTACCACTGGAGTTCAAGCGGCCTTGGTAAATAACACTTCTTGAAGAGTGACGTCACGAATGAGCCCTTTTGAGGAAGGTTATTGGGTTTTCTAACCTCACAATTATTTGTTTTGCTTCTTTTCGGAAAATTTTTCCGTGAATTTTTGCAATGAGTGATATTTATAGTGTTTGCCTTAATTATGAGGGAAAATTGTACAAAGTGATGGCCTCCTCTATATTGTCTTGCCAAAATTTTGAATTCCTTATGATGAATGAAACCTTATTTACCTCAAATTATGCTCATTTCGAATCACTACCCCAGTATTTCAGAGTCGGTCGAAAAGCAGAACTCAAATTCAATAATGGCAAACAGATTATTATTCATCCAAACTAAAACCAACCAAACTTCTTTAAAAAATCGCAAAAAGCAACAACAAACAATAACCGGTTATAAAAAAAGCTATTCAAGCAGTGTTTCTGTGGTAATAGGCTAAGGGCCTAAACAGCTGATTTTGAATGTCAACCAAGGAAAAACCGGAAGTAATTACTAGTTATTCGCTTGAAAACGGCTTATGTGTATGTATGAGAAAAACAGGGCCAGTGTATGAAAGAGATGATTGCGGTCACAGACTTGGTCGTAGACAACACGATCGGAAACGTTATAACGTTTTTATATAGAACGGATACGTTTTCAATATAATTTACTTTCCGATTTTTATAAAGTGATTTGAACACATATTGACTCCAGTATTTGACTGGATATTAATCAATGGTGTTAAAAAAATAAATTTAATCCGTATGCTATGCAGCACCGCTGTGAGTTTCAACAACGAGCCACCACGGTTAAGTGATAAGTACATTTCCATTGCTCTGAGACTTGGTCCCCCAGATGTGGAACACACTTACGTTTGCGTCAAAATAGCAGACGTTTATGGTTAAGCGAAGCTATAAAGAAGCTCAGGTTGTGTTGCCAGAACCAGAAAGATAAATGATATCATTAAGGGACCTCTAATTTCAGCGCGCTGTATCGCAGCTGCTTGGTGTTTCTCGAAACAATTAAAAATAATTAGAAAAATAACTCTTTGAGCACATAAATACAAGATCAAGAAAACAAAAAAAACCATACGAGTTTCTGTGGATACTTCAGTCCTTGGGAGGGAGCATGTAGGAGTCTGGAAGCCGAAATTGGGGCAACATTATAAGATAAATGGGCTCGAAGTTTCATCACCTAGGGGGCCGGCAATTGCTATAAAAAGTGGGAATACCGCGTCTATACATGGAACTAGATTTTTTTGACACTTAAGTTCTAAGGGGTTTTGTTAAAAAAAAATTACATTTTGTTTTTGCTCTTTCGTGTTTTAACTTTTCCTATTGCCTCTTTTAATCTAAACCATTTTTCCATAACACCCTTTATAAACTAAAATAAATTATAAACAACAATGTGGGAGATAGAAAATGGCGATTTTATTAATACAATCATGCAAATTGAATGTTTATTATAAAATTCTTTTAAATTAACACCTGCGCAAGAATAATTGAAATGTTTCCACCTATATTTAAAAACTATTTAATAAGAATCAATACAATCAATATTAATAATTTTTTAAAAAACAAGCTTGTTTACTGGCTATGCAAATATGATGTCAGCTTGTGTTATTCAAAAGTGGACTTACCAAATAAGGGCACTCTTCAGATCAATAAAATGTGCTGAGCAGCTTTTTAGATGACATTTTAACGATCTTCACACCTCGTATATTCTGGTTTTTGTGATACTAGCAATAGAAACCTTAGGTTCGGTTCGTTTAAACCATTTTATAATATTGGGTTTAATAGCCATTAAGAACGTGGTTATTTTATTTTTTTAGCGCTAACGTTATGAGGTGTTGTGGTTATTTTACATTGACATTTCAACCATCCAAATCTTGAATACTGTTCCAAAAATAATATATCTTTTTACTTTTTAAAAATTTGTAGTTATTTTTATAAAAGTTTATAATTATTTTTCTTTTGAAATGACTTTACTACAGTTTTATGAAAAAATCAACAAAGATGTTGAGGTTAAACATGAAATGTCAGTTACTGTTATTAACCACTAAAAATCAAACAAGTTTTTGTTCTCATATTTTTCCGTGGGTAGCTCGAAAGCTTAACTTACGGGGTCCAAGACACACCTAATAAGTGTTGACAGTTAACTGTTTCGTCCTTATGGGACTCCTGAGAACACTACTTGGTCAATGTGACACCCTTGCGAAGTTAATCAGACCGTTTTGTCTCTCATCCTACGTCTTCAGTTAGAAAACCCTCGCAAGAAGCGCCATCTACCGAGATACGAGAGAAACTAGAACAAGAGCAGGCGAGTACAAACTTGTCTGATATCGATCGATGACAAGATCATTTGTAAAGAAAAATAAACTATTCGTGTCCTACGACAGCACTTCTGCCTTTTAGGCCAGATCAACGCTGCCCAATTTTAGACGTGAACGTCAATTAGCGGAATTTTTAAGCCAAACAATACTAACAAACGTAAATTTTAGTACCCGTAAATTTAAAAATCAAACAAGTTTGCTAGTATTATTTGGCTTACAAATTCCGCTGATTGACGCTCACGTGTGAAGGTGGGTAAACCGGCTTATCAGCGTTGATCTGGCATGAAAGGTAGAAGTGCTGTCGTAGGTTATGGATGGTTTCTTTGATCTTTTCATCGATTATATAGCAGTTTATACCGCCTGCTCTTGTTCTAGTTTCTTTCGTATATCGGTAGATGGCGCTTCCTGCAAGAGTTTTCTCACTACAGACGTAGGATAAGAGACAAAATTGTATGATTAACTTTGCAAGGGTGCCACATCAAGCAGTGTTCTGAGGAGTGCCATAAAGACGAAACAGTTAACTGTCAACTCCTGGACCCCGTTTTAAGTGTAAGCTTTTGAGCTACCCACGGAAAAATATGAGAGAAACAAAAACTTCTTTTTACCTGATTTGCCAAAAAAACTGGTTTGATTTTTAATTGAAGGGTACTAAAGTTTATGTTTGTTATTAACAACACAGTTTACCCTAACCATAACGAAACTGAACTTACTTCTCACTTATTTAAGTTACTCGAAATGACGTCACGGTTACTCAGAGTATGTGTATAACATGATCAGTCAGTAACAAAATATTTTTTTAAATTCATTGTTAATATACATTTCAAATTCAAATTTTAAAAACAAACACGTTTGAAAAAACCAAACGTCCTGTTTAATCTTCAATTTTTCAAGCAATCGCGCCTCCTTGGCTGGTTACCCTGTGAGGTTACTCGTGGCGTCATCGTTTGAGTTACTTTGTGAAGAAAAACAGAGAGCGAGTATCCAGGTTATCAGATTACTTGCAGTTGCTGCAGGAAAAAAGGCTTTATGTGGTTAATAAACATAACATTTCTTTAGCGTTAACAAATTGTCATTTCGTGTTTAATTTACCTCAAATTTCTTTGTTTTTTTTTGCGACGACAACCTATTTATAGTTTTTAACCATAAAGTCCACCAAAATTGACGTTTTGGTTAAAGATAAATTTAATTTTTGAATACGCGGCTCTGCTGGTGCAATCTCATGATCTTTAAAATCTTTATATGGAATGGATCGGGCTGCATTTAAAATGTTTATCAATTAGTGTTAAACATAGTAAAAAAGATTTCCTGTGTAAATGTTTGTAAGTTTAAAAATAAAATTTTAAGCAAACAATTGTTATAAAAGATAAGGTTCAAAGGACGTTACTATTTAAATACATTTAGATGTTTTATGTATTTTACCAAAAATGTTAATAATTTCGCGGTATCCTGTTGTCCTATGAATTTTAAATTTCGAGTTTTTTTTATGGTTATAACGATTGGTGATCAGCTGCTTACAGTAGGTGTACAAAAATTGTCTACAGGACTCCACAGGACACTATACAGGACTCTACAATACACTACAGGACTAATAATTTATTTAAAAGTCCTGTAGGATGGTGTACAAATTTGGTTCAGCTAATCACCCCTAGGGTTATGATTAAATTGAATGTAAATGGGCTACTGAAAGGTTTTCCAATGTATGATCAGCTCCTTAAAACAGGCTTGCAACCAAGCTGGTTTAAGCCCGATAATGTCTTCTGTATCCCGGAGTTTCACTATTCCACTTATTTCTGTTGCTTACTCTTTATCTTTTGTCTTATTATTTGATTTATCCATGTCCTCGTCTACTGTGACTTCTCACTGGTGAGGTTTTTTTTCTTCTTTAAAATACTTTTTTTTTATATTCTTATCCCTTTTATATCTGTGTTCTATTCTTCGTTATGTTGTTATTTTTTCCGCCTCATTTTGATTTTTTCTCTATTTATAGAAAGTTGGAAGTTTCCCATCTCGAATTAACTACTATACAGTGTTAAGACCTATTTTCAGTTTTTCAACCATGAAGGAGGGCGTCGCTTATATTTAAATCTAACTTTGCACTGAACGTTTAGTCTGTTATTAAAAATCAAACTGTTAAAATTTTGAGTTCCGTTACGAACTTGACGTATAATGACTTCTTTCATAAACTTGTTATATTTTACATTAAGAATCAACAATAATTATCAATATTAAAAATAATGACGTTAAAGATATGTTAATCCAGATAAAACTGTATCGATTAGCAAATAATCTGTAAAGACTTAAAGAGCATGTTAAGCTGGGGCGCTCCCATGTTAGATAAAGATTATGATCTTCTCAAATTAATCTGAAATACGTCAGGACTTGATTAGTCCAACTGTGTATTTGCCTTGCCTTTAAATAATTAATAATTGCTAAGCTACTTAAATTATTATTTTTCTTTTGTCCTTGTTAATTGTATAGTTTATTTCTAGTAAAGAAACCTTTGGATTTTGGATTAGTCGTAAACAGACATTAATTGACAAAAAATAATTTTTGTTGCCCGCTGATATAGTCAAAAGTGTCAGCAAACTATTCAAACCTGTATTGCGGAAATAGCACTTCCTATACACTAGAATACTTCTCGGTTGATTACCTGTTAATGTATTCTTTCCCAAGGTGCTTTACGTCGACTGGCCGCCATTTACGGCCACACCCGACAAATTAAGCCTTATAAGTGTGCTTTTTGTGGTGTAAAAATTATGAAACATCCAATCATAATTTATTAGGCCAGAAAAAAAAACATTATTTGATCATAGAAATAGAAACATTAGATCTCGCTTCGACTACTGCGCAGCCACAAATAAGGTCTTCGGAACGTTGGGCGCCATTTTGTCACATATTTTAAATACAAGCCGTTATCCCTAGATGTCAACAAGCTATGGTGAATAAGCATAGTACAAACAACCACCCCTGGAAGTCGTCTTGAATAAACAGTTGAATTTTTTCCAGCGCATCCGCCAAAAGTTTCTACTCAAATCGTGCCTATAAAAGTTGGCCTTGCTCAATCAGTGAAAAATGGTGGATTTCAATGTCTTCCCATATCCATGCACGTTTGAAGTGTTCTATATATTTTTACATGCTGAAAAATTTAAAACTACCGAAACCAGACGAGGTTGGGCTAGGGCCAGTTTTTAGCTCACACTACTACTATAAGTAGTGTGAGCTATGGTGATCCTAATTTTTTCGAGAAAAAAAAAGTTGCTCCGATTTCAAAAATTTTTATATATCTTTGCGTTTCAGATGATTTTGAAACTTTTTTGTTTTGCTGTCTGTCTGTCTGTCTGTCTGTCTGTCTGTCTGTCTGTCTGTCTGTATGTCTGTCTGTAACGACCAACCCGCATAACTGAAAAACCGCTTGTCCGATTTTAATGAAATTTGGTACCTAAGTTGGGTCTTGGGCCGTGATGGTCCCATTTAAAAATGAACAAAATCCACCGAACGCAAGCCAAGGAAAAGGGTGGGGGTAGATTCCAAAAATTAGAGTTTATGTGAAAATATGGCGTGTGTGATATCAAACGAAAGGTAATTAAGTCTGGAGTTAAAAAAAATGAATTTTAGTTTATATTTAAAAAAAGGGTGGGGGTAGATGTCAAAAATTAGAGTTTAAGTGAAAATATGGCGTGTGTGATATCAAACGAAAGGTAATTGAGTCTGGAGTTAAACAAAATACATTTTAGTTTTTTTCAAAAGGGTGGGGGGTAGATTAAAAAAAATTGAGTTTAGGTCAAAACATGGCTTTTGTGGTATCAAACGAAAGGTAATTGAGTCTGGAGTTGAATAAAATGTATTTCAGTTTTTGATTATATTAGCTCACACTATAACTATAGTACCTAGTGTGAGCTTAGGTGCCCATAGATTGGCAGAGTATTTTCATATGTTTTCTCTATCTTAAAATATGGCATGTTGTCTGTGTATGCGTAGGTTTTTACTATAACCTAGAACCAACCAATCTCGGATTCCAACGCCTACTGCTGGAATGCGAATGAAAGTAGATTTGACTCATAATGTACAAAAAATCAAATTTCTCTTACCAACCTGAAATCGTCAAATACTAAAATGGCAGTCATACTTAAGTGAAGCGAAATGCTAATTATGGTAAACCGAATATGGCCAATAACATACTTCTGTCTATTTCTAATTCTGGAATCGAATTTCATGCATTGTTCTTTTGCAAACTTCTATACATGTTTTGTTTAAACAACGTATTAGGCCTCTACTTGACATGAACGGGTGGAAAAAAGTCAACATAAAACAAATGAGAATTGAATTTGCACTGACATACAAACTGTCGTAAAAGCTCTTGTAATCCTACCATGAAAGCTGGTTCAGTAATTTACAGAAGACGCAACTTAGACCTCTTGTGTTTGTTGTTACTTGTCAAAACAAGAAAATTTTTATTAAAGAATTACAAAATGCTTGTAATAAGAACAAAAATAAACGAACGAGAGTTTTATAGTTAAAATAGAGGCTGTTTATGTTTAAACTTGAGTTACTTTTAAGTTTTATAGTAAGTACTTGCTGGCAAGTCTAAACTTTATTTTGCAAATTATTACCTGCAAATATTACAAAATAGACTTGAAAACATAAATTGCAAGCAATATTGCTAGTTGCCGTTGTACACTACAGCTCTACATGTCGACAAGTAATTACTTGAGCGGAAACTAATCTTTTACGAATTGCTTTTTAGGTCTGATATTTTCAGTTATTGCAAGGGACTTGTAAGAAAATAAACTAATTCTCTTAAGGATACTGACACAGGAAAAATCACCATCACTTGATCAGTGAAATACAGATTCGAAACTTTAGCTCCGACTTATTAGACAATAAGTTAGGCATCACTATAAATGACGCCGGACACGAGGCTCATAATGATACTGATTGAGTAAAATTGCCACCACCTAAGCAGTGATCTAGAAAAGGAATAGACCGTTGTTTCTGAAAAAAATGATTAGCAAAATAGGCAAACGAAGGGTTATTTAGCTTTAAAAAAATTATGCTTGATTTGCTTGATTTAGCTACAACTTATTAGTAATTAGCCACTAATATAAATAGTGCTATACACGAGGGACTTAATAATACGCTGGACACGATGCTCATAATAGTAGTGATTGAGAGAAACATCACCACTACCTGACCAGTGAAATATAAAAACAAAAAGCTGGTATTTCTGAAAAAATTTGGGCGCGTAATTTGCTTAATTATGCTCTAACCCCTGCAAGGGCCGCTCTAACATATTAGACAACAGACCAGCGAAATAAAAAAACGAACGGTTATTATATCTTTCAAAAACATAGCGCTTGACTTGCTTCATTTATCTCCAACTTACTAGACAATAAGTTGGGTACTAATATAAAGAGCGGTAAAAACGAGGCTCTTAATAAAACTTATGGAAGAAAAAATTATATAATTTTATTAGGAAGAATTATATATGATCAGTAAAATAGATTACGCTTCGACTTATTAGACCACAGTCTAACCTGATATAAATGACGCTGGAAACGAGGCTCTTAATGACACTAATCAAGAAAAATATTTATACCACCTGACGCATGGGCGCGCCCTTGGGCCCCCTTTCAAGCCTAACATATTTTTAGATATTTGCCACAGGTTTTATGAATAAACACAAAAAATAGCATGAAATACGACATCATGATGCCTAGCGCCCCCCCCCCCAAGACATATGCCTGACCAATGAATTAAAGAAACGGAAGACCATATTTCTTTTTTTTTAAAATTGCGCTTTATTTGCTTAGTTTAGCTTCATCTGAACACGAGGCTCTTAATGATAGCGATACAGGAAAAAAATCACTATCACCTGACCAGTAATATGAGAAACAAACGAAAAATGGTTTGCTTGATTTGCTTAATTTAGCTCCGACTTATTAGACAACAAGCTAGGCGCCGTTATAAATAGCGCTGGCTACTTTTTTATCTATAATGAATTCGCCGATTAATTAATCAATTCCAAAAGATCGACTAATTCAATTAGAAGTGATTTTACATTTTTTCATCAAGAGTTATAGACACTAATTAATTATTTTAATTTAATTAGAATTTGTCGCACTTGTTTCGAGACAAAAATTGAACTATACAGAGTGTTCAAAATACAATGATTTTAAGGGTTTGCGGGTACTTCTACGGGAGATTAAAAAAAATTGTGAGCAATTTACACAAAATCCGCAAGCATATGTGTGTACACTAGTAGGCATTAGTTTGTGCTATGTTTTAAACATTACGGGGATAAATAGAACGAAATGAATTTTGATTTAAACAAAAACTGACCATTTAAAACTTATTTTGCAATACTTTGGCTGAAATAACTTGAAAGTGAAAGAATCACATAAACTATTATTATATTTTTTATTTCCAAAAATAAAACAATCAACAAAGCTACGTAATTATTCTTACAAAATCACCGGCAAAAAATAAAGGCGAATGTTTTCTAGATGACATCAAGGTACTTAAAATGCTTTTGTGTATTGTCTTGGTTTGTTCGCAATTTAAAAAATGAAATTTTAGTATTTCCGGCATAATAAACGAAATATTTTATTTTGTGTTTCTTTAAGATACGGTCACTTTAATTTGCAAAATAAAAAGTTCTTTTTTACACAACACGTATAATACTTAAGCCTTTTCAAGCGATTTTTGTCGCCTGACGATATTCTGAATCTATTTGCATAATTGTGAACTTTTAGAGGTTGCGTGGTAAAACTTCACAATTCCCTAATGCGTTTAAAATACGCCACAATTTTTAGAACCACGCAGCAGATGACCAAATTTGCATGTTTAAAAGAGCCCCAAGACTAAAGGGTTTCTTTATTTAGATTTGTTCCTGTTGGGCATTATTTTGACAGACATTTTAACAACGATTCCAAAATAATTATGTCATCCAAATCGAAAATAATTAGTTGCGCCTGGTTGCGGTTAGAATTCCAAAGTTTAAATTTTTGAATTACCTATTATAACTTTTTCCGTTAATTAATTAATAATAAAACTTACTGTTTTTTAACTTTTATTTCAGTCCAAAAATCCACTATTTTATTGCTAAAAAATACAATTTTAGAGGTTATGTTTGGAACAAAAGCGCTGAACAAACCTCCAAGGCTGGCTCTAAAATTCCCAACCCGATTGCAACGGTGACGTTATTGTTTTAAATAGAAAGACCCGTCTGTGGGTATGGTTCAATCACAACCCGGGCGGACCAAACCCAAATATGAAATCCTTGGAAACCTTGCAAAAATAACATCGCCTATGTAGGAAGTAAATACCGTCTGCTGCAAAATTTACAAGAAATAATTACAGTTTAAAACAATGGCGTACTAGAGTTTGTCATAGGTTGATAAAATGATAAAATTGGTGACATACGTATTACGTATATTGACGTACACAATGCGGTCACTGATTATACTATTTAATTTTTAAATGTATTTTGAATGTTTAAATAAATATTAATTTTCATTTTTTTTGCAAATAAAATACACTAAATGACTTAGTCTGTAGATAAGCAACGTGCTAAACGTGAATGGAATTTGTGATTTTCTTTATGCAAAGTGTAAATGTTGTAACTTTATATATTGTTAGTACGTAAAATGATTAAATCAGAAGTTGAAATTTTAAGAACTCACTTATTTTATTAACTTATTTCCGAATTTTCACAACAAACTTCTTACTAAAACAGTGTATTGTACCAATATTCCCCTACGCAATTTTCTTTAATTTCGTAGTCAATTTTTGTAAATTTTCCCATGAACGAATTATAGTATACCTCAGTGTTATAATAAAGTTTTTTTATTGGAACTACATATTTATTCTGCAAGATATAAATATTTATTTAACTTTCCCTTAGGTTTTACACCAAATCTATATAATTTGGATCATCTAAATCTAGATGTACAGAGAGTATACAGAATTTTAAATAATGCATAAATAGATTTTCTAAGGTTTAAATCAGCAAATACCATGAAAGTTGGCCCCATTATCTGTAGAAATAATTTTTGCGCTTCCTCTTCGTCTGTAAATGATAAAGATTAGATTGCAAACGTAAATAGCACACTAGTATAACTTTACTTTTAGCCTTTAGTATATCTTTTATAAGTAGGGGTTCTGTTAAATTTACACCGGCAACTTTAAAACCTCTTGAATTTGGAAAAGGCGTAAATTACATTCATTTTAAGTTTATTATTTTGATTTTTACATGGTACTCACAGTATCGGTGAAAGGTAGAGCAACTCAACAATTTTAAATACCTTTGATCCTATACCAACTATCAAAGAATAAGTAGTGCATGTTCCCCACAAAATTTTGTAGCGTCTTTTTGTCACGTTTAACAAAAATTAAAATAAAGCTCTTTCTATGTAGTTTTAAGCAAATAGCATTCGAAAGACATTTAAAAGTTATATAAGCCCTGAAAATATTACAGCATTTAAAAAATTTGGACAAAGGATAATTTAGATATAAAATTTTAAAATTGTTAAAAATATTTTCATAATTGATCATTTTTGCTAATTTTTTAATTTTATATGTTTTGTACGTACAATTGTACAATTCTGACATTTTCAAGACTTATAATTTTTAGTTTTCTTTTGAATGGTACTGATTTTTCCCTAAAATTACACAAAACAAATTTTTTTAGCTTTTTTTAAATGTGACAAAAGGGCACTACATCATTTTTTGGGGAAAATTGCCGCAACATGTGTTCTAAAAACTGGATTAAAGTTTTAAAATGCACTGTTAGTTCTTTGATAGTTGCCGCAACATGTGTTCTAAAAACTGGATTAAAGTTTTAAAATGCACTGTTAGTTCTTTGATAGTTATTAGATACTTATTGGAATAAAACCTGACCTTATAAACGGAAAATCGGCACTATTGTGGCAGATTTACATATAAAAAGCAGCTGCTTTCTTCCAAAATTCGGCCTTTGTGTATTTAAGAACCGGATTTATTAGTGTCTGTTTTTATTAAATGAATGTTAGCGACTTTATTTTTAAATTTGACTTTGGTATATATGTGAATTTTGAGAGGTCAGCTGACAGTTTTCTTTGTAAATCTGTCAGAATAAAGCCGACTCTAAAATAAAGTCATGTTTTATTCCAATAAGTCCCTATTATTAGGTATAAGGTCAGATTTATACAGGGTGTCCCATAGTATAGCAGGTGATGAAGAAGGTTATTTCTGATGAAAAAGTTTTTATATCCAGGTGGTTTTACAATTAAAGAAAATCTGTCACAGCCAAATGAATCTTTAGCTACATAATATAAAATGTGATATTCCTTTTTTTGATAAAAGGACAAGTGTCGGAAATACAAGCGGTCAAAATATCCTCCTTAAATTTATAAAAAGTAACAATTAAATAAATTGATTCATTTTGCTTACTTATTATGTTATGTTATTATTATGTCTCCTAGAGATTTATTTTTAATAACATAAAACATCAAGAAAAACATTGTATTTAATTAGTCATTTACATTAAAAATTTTGTAACAAAAAAATAGTTTTTTTCTGCAAAAGTGTTGTACCGCACAATGGTTTTTATATTATTTTTGTCTCAAATTTTGCTCTTGTTCTAGTACATGCTTTTATCAATAATCATCTTTTTACAGCGTTTTTTTAAAAAGTTTTAATCAATAACGTTTAAAAAGTTACCAACTTGGATGTTCTGTATCTTGACAGGGAAAGAGTTTTGACTCATACGTTATATGAACTTTTTTTTTATTAGAAATGACTTTCTCCATCACCTTATAGTCCCTAAGTTATGGGACACCCTGTATACAGTCTTAGGAAGTTGCTCTACTTTTAGCCGATACTGTACGGAAAAACATTATAGATTATACCTTTTTTTCAATGTGTGTAAGACATTTAGGTTAGTAATATTAAATAAATTTGCTGCAAGACACTTTAAAAAACAAAATGCTGGACTAAATAAATATATGCAAAGAACAATATGGAGGAGGTGCTGTGTGTGTATCGATAAAAATCAAAACGAATAAGAAAAAGATGGAAGAGGTGCTGTGTGTATCGATAAAAATCAAAAAGAAAGAATAAGATGGAAGAGGTGCTGTGTGTGTATCGATAGAAATCAAAAAGTGCAGAAAATTAGACAAACCGGAGTTCAAGCAGGTCAGCAATGATAGAAAAAAATGGGTTTGGAGAATTTTTTTAAATCCAGATTCTTTTAAAATTATTTGAATCTAATTAAATTTGAAGCTTTTAAAATTGGGGAAACAATACACCTGCTTCTCATAACAACGAGAAATGGGTCGACTTGTAGGAAAAGAGGTTGTTGGTTTTTTCATCATACTAGTCCAATTGCGTAATGCAAAGAGCAACATGAAATCGGAATTCATCACGATGATGACGATTACGCCACCGCAATACCGACTTCCAAATTTGGATCTTGTCCGAGGTTGAAAAAAACAAACAGCGGTGGCTTTAAATTTATGATTGTGTTGATCAACTAACATACAAACAGTATAAGCTTTTTTAATACAAAAAAAAATATTTATATATCGCTCCCTTAGTGTAACAAATGAAATTTATGAATTTTGAGTTATCCAGTTAAAGCTGACCCATTTTTTATTCTCTCTCTGTCTTCCTTTTAATGCAACATCTAGATATCTTGTACGAGCAACCAAACTTGTTTAAAGAGTGACAAGAAATAGATAACTGCGAAAATGCACATTTTATAAAAAGACATCTTGAGATGTTCTCAAAATCAATTTCAAGTTATCAAAAAATGAAAGAATAATTCCAGACTTGACGTGCACCTATATATTGAAAAACTTAAAGTAAATAAATAAAAAACAATAAGCAAAATTTATAGTTAAGTTATTACAACCCACAAAAAATTTTCAAGGAAGTCCCTAGACCTCTGGTATTTGTTCCCAGATGGTTAATTTATTTGCTGAACCAATCAAGGGGATGAAATATCCTAAATTCTAAAAAATGTTGATTAGTAGTAAGGGCTTTTTTGACGCCTGATTCTGTCTGTCTTACAGATCTCGAATTTTTTTTTGTGGGTTTGAGTAATCTTCTTGTAAAACAATAAAGCTTTGACTAGGTGTATACATTTGACGCCAACGGTTGCAACGAAGACTATCTCAATTTTGTAAGTTTTTAGAAAAATAATATAAAAGATAATTCTTTGGAAAAAAACAAATCTGATTGCTGACCTATCAAGGAAAAAGAAGAGTCTTTTTTAATGAAATCTTTCGATCCTGGCGATTCCTCTGGCAGTAGTATCTCAAAGGTGACAAACAGTATGATTCGGCATACTTTGTTTAAAACTCCTAGACAATGATGGAGTAGAAACAAACTTTCGGACTTTCGCTGCTAAAACAAAACCAGCAAATCCCTCAGGTAATAAGGGATGCATTTACCAAATCCCGTGTGAGTGTGGTTAGTCATATGTAGGTGAAACGAAACGCCCTCTTCAGGTCAGAGTAAAGGAACATAAAAAATTTCCCTAATTATACGGTTTAACAAATCATGCCTGGTCGCATTGGCAGAACAAAGAAGTTTTCAACTAACCAAGCATGGAATTTCTAAACATATGGAAACCACTCCATATAGAAAATAAGCGTCTTACCTTTGTTTCGTTATACTTTGTACTCTCTGAATATGTTTTAGTAAATCATATTATTAGGAATTTTATATTATATAAAATTAAACATAAAAGCTAGGATGAAACTCTTATTGGAAATAATCGAAAACAAACCTGAGGAATTTAAAATGTGATATTGTTTGTAAATGGCGTTACAATTTTCACGGTATTGAATGAAAAACTATGATGGAGTTTAGTGAGATTGATATGTTTATTTAACGCGTTATCATAGAATAGAGGTGTCCTAACCCGATCTAGTTTGGTTTCGTTTGATTTGATTGGAAATCCGGAGACAGAAGCATAAGCTGAAACTTATAAGGGAATACTCTATTTAGACATAATTATCACCAGAAATCAGTTTATTTTGAAAAGGTTTGGTGAAGATATTTAACGGCGAGACAAAACAAAAGAAGCATGAAATGATGGGGCAGTGATTAGGAAGTGAGAAGATATATCCATAGCTTTATTAAGTAAAATGTATCCCTCTGATATGCCTGCTCAATATTTTAAAACAACTCTGGTTGAGCCACATGAAAATTATCGCAAAAAACCAGTTACAACCATGTTCAAGCCGAGGAAAGAATGAAGACCAGGCATAGTAGTTCTGATCGTAAGTTTATTTACTCTAGAAAGGTTTGGAAAGGAAGAAAATTAAAAAGTTGAAATCGGAAAGCAGAAGGATGCAGACATATATAATATTGTTGATTTAAATCTATCTGATCCCAATTCCAGATACGTAATTTTGTTACAAGTTATTATTTATGTTGAAATAAAATTAATGAGGTAGACAAGTACAAATTATGCCAAATTCGAGGATACTTAAACCCCGAGACAAAACTGAAACCTGAAGTTCTGACGTGACCTAGTTTGTACTGGAAAGATTTAGATGGGGTCCGAAGAGATAAGCTTAAAAACATAGAGCTGAGATTGTAAAGTCACAAGATACAGATACAGCTATAACAAGTGGAATAAATGTCCCTGATACCTACACAATATTATATTATGTGGTATTAAATTCCCCACCTGAAAAACAAGGCTGAATTGTTAATGTTACAAGCGCCGTAGTCAGTTTGTTACCGTCGCGCTCACCTGATGTTACGTTACGTTTTATGAACACATCTGTTTACTTTAGTCGCGGTCGCGGCACCGGATTTTTTCTAAATTTGGCATTGTTTATTTTTTAATAAATTGTTACAATTTTAAAAACGTCGCTCTCTTTCTGTTTATTTATTTACAAGTGTTTTTGTTTCTCCACCTATTTGACTGAGTTCTTGTGACACTATTTAAATACGAAACAGTTTTGTTGTGTGTGGGTTTTTATTATTTTCCAAAAAACAATAACACAGTATAATAACAAATTAACCTAAATTTTGGAAAAGGTGAATCCTCTGGGTATTAAAAGTAGAGTAAAAAATACAGTGTAAAAATGCATTTGACAATTTTTTTTTCATTTTTAAAGTGATTCGACGGGTTTTAAAAGTTTCTTAACTTATTAATTAGGTTATGATTAATATATGTACTAGTTAGTAGTACCATTAAAATATTGCATCTTAATTTTTCCGATTAATATTTCAAAAGTCACTTATGCGACTGGCATTAAGAGGAATCGAAATAGATGGATAAGGTCTAATTTCTTGAAAATTCACTTTAAGCGCATCCAGAACCTGCTGATTTAATTTGTTTAGATTTTGATGCAAAAATTTGTCATGTGATTTAGGTAATTTTTTTATTGGGGATATACCTAATTTTGAAATAATAATAATTATAAAATGTTAAAAATACTTTTGACAACAAACAGTTTAGAAATAGTTTTTTTAAAGCGTATCTATTATTAAAAGCTGTAGATGGATAATCTATAAAATTTAAATGCACAAAAAAAATAGTCACACTTTCTTTGAAACTTATTTATGTTTATTGTGATAACTTTCTTAAAGAACAGAATACAAAATCGATTAATTACAATTAATACAAGTTTACATTATTTAATTAAACGAGGTTAACTAAACACCCGGTATATCTTTAACTCCTATTAAATAACCTTACACATGTTTCAGATCTAAAAACTTTATTGAATCATACTTAAAAACAAAGAAGTTTTGCTCTAATAAAACTGCACTATTTACAATATTTATCTAGCACTTAATACAATTCAATTAATAATAATTCTTGATCTCGATCCAACCCAATTTTTTATACACATTTCACGACTTTTTGGTTGGCATTTAAAAAGTAAAGTTCATCTGACTTGCTCACAATTTTAATGCAATTTACTTTCAACATTTAACTCTACGAAATTTGCCCAGAGGATTTTTGTTTAGCAACATCTTAAAATTTTTAATAGTAAAGTGGTAAAAGCGCGCTTCAAAATGTCACTCTATCGATTTGTCAAAGACCACAGTTCGGGCAGTTCCAAAAGACTATTCGTCCAAGGAACGAGCTCAGATGGTTCCGGAAGTGTAGTGAACTCTCCTGATAGTGACAATCTTCAAGCGGTACACACCAGAAAACATCTGTCAACAGAAGTACTTGGCAGTTCCTTCGAATCAACTAAAACTAGCCGTCAAGCAAACGACGGAAGGCGAAGAATAACGACAAAAATCGTGCGAAAAGTACAAACTTTGACACGCGGCGAGGAGAAAAGCCGAGCTGAAGATTTGACGAGAAGAGCCAGTCAAAAAAGCATTAAAAGTGCTGATGAGTATGCTAGAGATACTAGTTCTTTACAGTCATCAAAAAGAGTTAAGGTTAGTTTAGTAGATAATTTTATATCCCAAAGAAAAATAAAAAATTTGCCCGTTTTCTCCATCAAAGGAATCGTTTGAAAGTCTTAAGGTATTCTGCCTTTATTTCTTCCCTTTCGCACTTTAGGAAGAAATTTGGCTGAACCTGCTGAGACTCTCCTTTGTCTGACTACAGTCATTAATATTGGTGCATACGTCTTGTAGGTTTTGTTCCCTGATTAGCCCTAAGAACATGGGGTTATGAAATCATTTGTTACTATCAGTCCTTAGAGACCTTCGTTTGTCACATTTCCATTTTTTCGTTCGGCCGTGTTTTAGTCCTCTCTACTTGGTAAAGAGACCGTTTATTTCCTTGTTTGTTTTAAAACTCCATATTGTTAGTTCTCGCTCTAGTATCAGTGCAATATTGCTGTGACCAAAATTAAGTTCTTTTTTTATCCAGATCTCTGCGTCTATAACTCGGAAATTGTGCTTTTCTTTTATGCATAAGCAAAGAGTAGGCAAGCCCAAAATGAGTTTGATAATGTCGATTGCTAGAATCATTTTTCATTTCCACTTGGGTGGAATTTGTAGATGCTTATAATGAAAATAATTTAAACCAATTAAACACTGCTAATGATAATAAAAGTATAAGGAGAAATAAAAAACTGCTAAATACACCACAGGAAATCACAAAAAAGAGCCAAACCTTTATAATTGTCAACCAAATGAAGTCAAGGTTAAACTGACGCGACGCGATCATTATGAATTTAATTTAACACCGACTGTACTTATATGGAGAATACAAGTCGCTAAATAAAAATGAAGTAATGTCGTTTGTTTACTCTTGTTTATTATATTTATATACCTGAGACAGTGTTCATATTTTTCAGATCTGACGTCATTTTATTTATAATTATATACAACTGTGTTAAAGGACATATTTATTATTAGAATATTATTAAGTACACTTTAGCAAATATCATAACTACGTAATTCTTCGAATTTCTAAGCTGCTTCTAAACTTTAAACATAGATTTTTTTTGCTCAAGTGACATTTGAAAAATTTACGGTAATTTTATTTTATAGCACATAATGATGTGGATTTTCTTTTATTCTCTTTGCCTTAAAGATGGAATTTCGTGACCGTAACATTTTATACGGTTGTTATTAAACTATAAAGTTTTATCTCAGCTAGGCTGTTTCTCATTACTGCGAAATGACTATCTGAGGGTCGTGTGAAAAGAAGATATTCTGAAGATGATTAGAAATCTGTGTGTGGATAATTCCAAAAATTCGTTGAAATAGACGGAGTATAGAATTTTTTTAACCATAGAAAAAAACTGCTTGAGAAATCTAATCTTCTCTTCTTTAATAAAAGTAATATATGGGTATATATGGGAATTTAAAATTAGAAAAAAAATGGTGCTATCTTGATCCCAAATTTCGAGCAAAAATCAAAAATTGTATTTTCTTTTTCTGAGAATCTGAAACATTGTTGCCATGTTGGAAATAAATTTAATAAAGTGAGAACCGTAACAACGTACATTTATCAACTTAAATCATGAATTATTAACTGACAGCTTAAAACAGTGGAAGTCAGAATAAAACACAATTACTGAACCGTTTGAGGTAATCAGAGATGTTTGGGAATTTAATGAAGAATTTAGAGCACAAAAAGAGATGTTACTGTTTAGGATTTTGCCCTTGGATCTCAGATTTAAGGCACACAGCATCAGCGATTGGAGTTGAATATCCGATGCAGCAACAATCTTTTACCAGACACAAGATAACACTCTTTTATTACCCGAGATGAAGAAGTTAAATCCTGTATATTATAACAAACGTTAAATATACATGCAATTCATTAGTGTTGAATTCATTTTAAGTAGGACGTTAATTTTATGCAGTTGATTACAGACTATAGCTTTTGATTGACATTCCTTTAACATCGCCTATAATTATATTCGAGAGCTTTTATTTCTTATTAGATGCTTTGCCGACTTTTAATATTGATAATTCAATGGTATTAAGGAAATTGTCCAGCTGTATTATAGAATTTTTTTAATTAAAACGTGATTTAATGCAATCATCACCTTATTGTTTTTAAAGACTGCATTATTATTACCTAATCTTGTTTCTCGTAAATGCTTTGGGCAATATTTGAATATTTTCAGCTATATTATTAAACATGTTATGTGGTCAACATCTCTAGTTTTTGTCGCTCCTAAATCTTAATGAAGTTCTCTTTATTTTCGTCGATATTGTAAGATTTGTTTGTTTTCTTGTTTGTTTGCACTATAGCATGCTTTTCAACTTACTATTTTCCATATTCGGTGGTTTGTGACTCTTTCGGCTTAATTTTTGTGCTACTTATGAAGTTTTAAGTTTTTTTTTATCTATGCCAGGCAATTTTGATCATGCCACAACAATTTTATCACCATCCTGTAGTTACTTTTTTAATTATTTTTTTATGTTTGATTTTGATTTTTTTTTTACTATTGAGTTGCCTTAAATTTTTCTCTTTAGCGTGAGATTATTAGTATATTCTTTGTTGTTAATTTTAAAATTATTACGAATTTATAAAAAAAATTCGTTGGTTGCATTTGAAAAAATACTCTGTCAATCTATGGGCCCCTAAGCTCACACTAGGTACTATAGTTATAGTGTAACTATAAACTGAAATATGTTTTATTCAACTCCAGACTAAATTACCTTTTGTTTGAAACCACACAAGCCATGTTTTGACTTAAACTCTAATTTTTTAAATCTACCCCCACCCTAAAACCTAAAACTAAAATGTATTTTGTTAAACTCAATTACCTTTCGTTTGATATCACACACGCCATATTTTCACTTAAACTCTAATATTTTTGAAATATACCCCCACCCTTTTTTTAAAATAAATTAAAATGTATTTTATTTAACTCCAGACTCAATTACCTTTCGTTTGATATCACACACGCCATATTTTCACATAAACTCTAATTCTTGAAATCTACCCCCATCCTTTTATTTGGTTTGTGTTCGGTGGATTTTGCTCAATTTTAAATGGGACCATCTCGACCCAAGACCCAGCCTAGATTTCATTAAAATCGGCCAAGCGGTTTTTGAGTTATGCGCGTTGGTCGTTACAGACAGACATACAGACAGACAGACGGCGCAACAAAAAAGTTTCAAAATCATCTGAAACACAAAGATATATAAAAAAACTTTAAATCGGAGCAACTTTCTTTTTCTCGAAAAAATTAGGATCACTATAGCTCACACTATATGTGTGAGCTAATTAAATACATGTATTCCGTTATGTACTATATGCCAGGTCAACTTAAATATACCAAGTAATTTTTTATTACTGTCGAGTTATATTGGCGATTTTTAAAAAATATATTCTGTTTTTTGAATAATTTAATTCAATTAAGTTTAGTTTTTGATTTTGATTTACATCAGCTACCGAGCTTTCCCAAATATTTTCGTTTTGTGTGGGATTATTACTGTATTCTGTGTTAATTTTAAATTATTTAAATTGGCGACTATTTAATCCACCTCTGTAAAAAAAAATTGTTTGTCATTCCTCATTTCTGTCACTTTGAAGTTAAATTGCTGGTTTTCTTATAATTTGTGTGTGCCCTGTTTCATTTCATTTCGATTATTTTATGTATGATTTGAGCTTTCATGAACTACCGACTTTCCTCAACTATTTCTCTTTAATTTTTTAATTTTCAACTTTTTTGAATTGGCAACTTTTAAATCCACCTCTGAACAAAATTCTTGTTTGCTATTCCTTCCTCCAACTTCGTACCACATGCCTTGACAGCTTGGTTGACATGCTCTGCTATTTTTATTATATTGTATGGTTTAAGCCTTAAGCTTTCTTCAACTACTGACTTTCCTCAACTATTTCTTTTATAAAATTTTCAACATATTTGACTTGTCAACTTTTAAATCCACCTCTGTACAAAATTCTTTGATTCCTATTCCTTCATTCCACTTCGTACCACATGCCTTGTCAGCTTGATTTCTTCAACTACTGACTTTCCTCAACTATTTCTCTTTAATTTTTGAATTTTGAACATATTTGACTTGTCAACTTTTAAATCCCTCTGTACAAAATTCTTTGATTCCTATTCCTTCATTCCACTTTGTACCACATGCCTTGTCAGCTTGATTGACATGCGCTGCTATTTTTATTATATTGTATGATTTAAGCTTTCTTCAACTACTGACTTTCCTCAACTATTTCTCTTTAATTTTTGAATTTTTAACGTATTTGACTTGGCAACTTTTAAATCCACCTCTGTACTAAATTCTTTGATTGCTATTCCTTCATACCACTTCGTACCACATGCCTTGTCAGCTTGATTGACATGCGCTTCTATTTTTATTATATTGTATGATTTGAGCATTCTTCAACTACCGACATTCCTCAACTATTTCTCTTTAATTTTTTAATTTTCAACATATTTGACTTGGCAACTTTTAAATCCACCTCTGCACAAAATTCTTTGCTTGCTATTCCTTCAGCCCACTTCGTACCACATGCTTTGTCAGCTTGATTTACATGCGCTGCTATTTTTATTATGTGGGTAGATTGTTTTTTCATTGATTTTCTCCTTTTTAATTTAAAATCTATAACAATGAATGGAACTAGTTGTTTATTAATTTCGTTTTACATAATATCTATTTTTAAGCAAGTTTCAATATCAAATTTAATTAATTCATTCGTCCCACTGAGATTTTACTGTAAAATCTTTATCTATTTAATTATACGATATCTGTTCAGCATTGGAGCATGTACATTTAAATGTAAATAACATTTAAAAATTCAAAAATAGGTAGCGTTTTAGGTTTAGTTTTAGTTCAAATATTAACAACATAAAAAGTAAATGCAGATTGTTGTTTTTATTATTATACAATTTAAAGCAGGTTGAAAAAAAACTCTAATTAAATATCCATCAATTGACAATAAAACAGCACAGGAAGTAAAAATCATGCAATGATATTTTGTTTTAAATTTGTTATGCTGCAATTTCTAAGCTAAAAATTCGCAAAATTTGATTTTGATTGTGGATATTCTTTTTTTTCTAAGCATTCATTAGTAATTGCTTTGTTTAATCAAAAATGTTTTAATCTAAAAATAAATCAGTATTTTTTTTTTAAATATAAAGAGAAGAAATATATTTAAACAGTCAGATAATTGCTAGATTAATGAATGAAAATGTAATACGAGCGTTTAATTTAATTGCAATTAGTTTAAACAATAACTACTGTAATCAGATTACAGTTGTATTGTTTATAATTATGCAATGCATTTTTGTTGTTTTTGTTTAAATATTTACGGTATTCAGTAAGAAGAAATTATTTAAACATTTAAGCGAAAATGATGTGGATCTTCAAGACGACAGTAGCTTGTTAGTCTGTGTTATGGAATTAATAGTTTTTTAAAAAGAGGGAATGAACCGAAATAATTGTAAATACCATATTTATTGTTACATTCTAAGACTTATTTTCTACAGATAAACTAAAACATGTAAACTCATTTAAAACAACATATTTTTCCCTACACAGTTACCAAAAAATTAAAGTCACACAATAAAACAAGATTAAGACATTCAACAATGGAGCAAGAATGTTGGTTACGAAAAGTATTTGTGGATGCGATGATTTGACGTTTTTCTTGTTCTAGTTTTTCTAGACAGGATGTTGTGTCATATCCTACCGTTATAGTTAAAAATAAATATAGTGCAAATGATCGGGATGTAAAAATTTATTTTTTTACAATAAATCTACCTATTGTTAAAGTGCATCTAAATCTACTATTTTTTCAAAAATTTCAATGCCAAGCATACAAATGAAATGAGCTACTACTACTTTAAATGCATCTACATATGCACAAATTGTTAATAGTTTTCAGGTAATATAAAATTATTCTGCTCCTTTATAATTTGCTGTTCAACTTTTGTTATAAAATAAAACAAAACTCCATTAGTATTTATAAACTTTATTTTAAAAAAATAAATCTAATTGCCTGTCAAGTTTTATTTATCTCTTATTTTTTTAGCTCTTGAAGCTCTTCATTATTAAAAATTATAACAAGAGAATTGAAAAATGATAAGCTATTATTCAGTACTTTAATTTTCTAATTATTATGTGTACGCTATAATTAACTGTCGAAAATTGACTATGTAACTGAATGAAGTATAATTTGTTTTTTGGTTCCGAAATAATAGACGATATGATAAAATAAAAGGAACGTATTGTTTTAATACAAGTCTTCAAAGTATTTAAACACTAGGAATTTCAAAGAACAAGTGAAATTAGGTCAGTGCAAAAGTTAATTTTTAACTAGGGGTTGTATTTGGGAATAATATTTTTTTATTAGAAAAACGGTATTTTTTGCTGTTTTCTATGTTCTTGAGTTTATTTTCAACTACATTTATGTCAAATTCTCTCCCGAATTGATTTGTGATGTATAAGAAAGGTAACTTTAGACTTTATTTTATTTATTTTATTATTCCTTCCAATAAAATTGTATTTGAATTAAGGAAGTCGAAAAACAGTCGATAAGGAAGGCCTTATTTAAATTCATATTTTGGCTAGAAAACTTCATGCCAACCTCAAATTTTGGCTGCTAGGTTTGAATACCATTAATAGTTTATCAATCAATCAATCAATTTATTAATTCAGTATCACTTGCATTGTTACAAAAATTTGTGATTAAAATGTAATCAGGGGCTAAACCACTTTCTTCGTCCAAATTAAACTAAATCGAAATCATTCAATCAAATCCACTCAATAATTTTTTTTAGTACTTCTGAATAATTTTTGTTATTTAAATTTTAGTAATTTTGATTTCTAGTGGCACTGTTTATATAGAACAATAGTTTTACGTGATTTTCAAGGTGAATGGTAGCTACTTCCATATTTTGCACCTTTTTATGGTTTCTGATTATTAGTAGTGACTACCTAATATATGATGTCATTTTCCTTTATACCTACGTACATGTTGACTCAGCAAATACGAAAATATTGCCCGTGAAGTTAAGATATAAAATAAAAATTTAAGAAAAAACAACATTAGTTTGTCCGTATGCCAAAAAAATTCTGTGCTGAACAAATATTCCAAAATGTTAGAACAGGTTAAGGAAACAAAAACTATAAACGAAAAATTTAGAAAAAAAATCATGTTATATTTTTTTTTGCTGATATCTCTTCTCCGGCTCGAAGGACCAAAAATTTTACATTTTATTTGGATCTGAGGGTTTTTACAGAATTGAGATATCTTTTCTAATAACAAAGATATGGCAGATTAGTTTACTAAAAAGTGGTCCTAAAATAAACTAAATCGACCATACCATCAAGGCAAGTTCTTCTGAAAAAGAAGATTAAGCAACGCTATAATTTAATGTAACAAATTTGTAATTTTTACAGTTTTTTGCGCTTGAAAAAATTTGGGACTATTAACTGTAACAGAAATTCTTAAAAGTCGTTTTTGCTAGTTGGCGAACTAATCTTATGAACCAGGTCTGGGTCACACCATTATTGGCTGTTTATACAAATTTTTTAAGTGGTTTTGACTTGTGGTTTCACGATTCATTTAATGCTTAATGCTCTTGACAAGATTTAGTGGACAAATAATAAATCTATTTAAATTAATAAAAAAATACTTTTGAAATTATCGCCAGCGGATCACAAGCCGTTAGGCTCCGGTTTAAAACAGCGATATTTAAAACATGGACGTTTAAAAGAGGGGTCTCATTTTAGCGACAAAAAGCGATTTATTAAAAGACCTTAATATTAAAAGAGCTTAATATCAAAAGGGTGATGGTTTAAAACAGCGACATATTGTAACAGCGCTACATTAAAACAGCGACATTAGAAAAATCGACTTTTGAAACAGCGCCATTATAAACCGCGATAATTAATTTTTTATCTAAATTGGTCGGCTTGTAGTATAGCACTCCTATGTCCTCAAACCAGATTAGGCTAGTTATATTAACCATACATAAAAGCTATAAAAGAACTATACAAAGGGTCATAATCTAAAATAAAATTGGATATCGACTTTGAAAAGAATTCCTGGTAACGAGAGGCTTAAGACTGGGATATATGTTGTTATCTCTCCAACTCTTTTTAAAATACATATGACAGTAGCTCTAAAAAACTGGAAACGTAAAGTACACGGTATGGGGATACAACTTAATGATCGATTTACCACATACGTACTACAGTTTGCTGACAACCAAGTAACTGTAGCTAATGATAAAAAGACATGGAGTATGTGATGAGAAAGTTAACAAAAGAATACCAAAAGTAGGGGTTAACAGTGAACGTGGACAAGTCACAATACTTATGCATTGGAAACGAATCAAGTGAGTTAAAAGACATGTATATTTAGGTGTTACATTTGATAAGACAGGAACAGACTAAAGAACTGAAAAAAGTAGTAGTAATAGCAGACAAGGTCATTGGATGTCTTAACAGTAATTTATGCAGCAGAGAGATAAAAAGAATGTAAAATTTAACATATATGAAACAATAGTGAAAAGCACGCTATTGTAGGGAATATTGACTTGTCGCATAACAGAAAAATACAAAACAAAAATGGAAAGTGTCGAAATGGATTCAATAAGAAGATTAATGAGAATATCTAGAACAAATCATATAAGAAATGAGACCATAAAAGAAAGAATGGGAATTGAGAGAAGCATGACGGAGGAGATCACTAAAGTCCAGCAGCAGGTCCTAGAATGACAACCAATAGGGCGCAGAAACAGTCAATCCAAAGATCAATGAGTCAAGAAAATCTGAGAAAATGAATGATTTTTTGACGTTTCTTGATTAAACGCTCTCTGTTAGATTCTCGCATTTAAAGGAAGAGAACGAATAACCGGACGCTCCAATTATAATTGGTTTAAGTGACTTCACACTAAGTCTTTTTCGCTTATTTCTCCACTGGTATCAAAAAAAGGATATACAATAAGTAAGGGAGAATGGGAGGATAAAATATGGACATCCTCTCTTTGTAGATAGATATGCAAAAGTTGAAAAATAAAAAAAATAGGCAATATAATAATAATACATATGTAGGTGCTTAACTGTATAATAGGTGCTGTGCTTTTTAATAATATTTTATAAAGATATTAAAATTGTTATTTGCCTTACAAGTGTGCAAAGTGATAGATACATTTCCTCGCGTACAAGCACTTATACCAACGACGCGAAGGAAATTACATTTGGACTATTTGCACTAAATTTACAGTTGAAATTGCCTTATTAAATAATAATGGATTAAATTTTACTACTTGGTTTCGTTTTATTCAGATTTTGCTAATAATAAAGTGACTTGGATTAAAATTTTATGCGGAATACCGGCATAAGAGCGAGAAACCCGTTATAATTCATATTAGATTTATAATGAAAAAAAATACATTAAAATCTTAGATATACTTTATTCATATTTTAAAAAATATGATCTTTTCCACATGATTTTTACCCGTTCCATATCTCTTTCAGTGAATATTATGACTTCTTTCTTTAATTACTTTTTATGTTCTCGTACAGTGGCGAGTCCAAGAAGACCTGGGCGGAGGGGGAGGGGCCAAGAAGATAGTGATAACCAAAACAATTTTTTTTTGAGGTTTTTAATAAGTTGTCCATTACATACAAATACAATGCCCCGCAGGCGAAAATTTTTATAAATAAAAGTAATTTTTTTTGTAAAAATTTTAAAAAATGTTAATTTTTGTGAAGTCCCTACTCCACCCACCCCCCTCCCACCGAATAAAAATTTTATTACTTTAAAGCCTAGCGTTGCTATTTTTTTATATAACTGAAACTATTTTTCTTTAATTTTGTTCTTTTTTGTTTCAGATCTCCGATATTGTCGTTGGCCAAGAACCGAATGTCTCTGCCAAAGATTACCTGCTGAAATGGGCCAAACGTACCTCACACAAATACCCAGGAGTCCAAGTTACCGATTTTACACGGTAAATAGATTTATGTGTAAAAGAATATTTCCAATATCCTCTAGGAATGTGGCGGGATTTCAGCTAAAACTAAAATTGTGGATAACATCCCAATGGTGTACGTAAACTGGCACTATTTTCAAAAATCAACAAAAAATCCATCTTATAAATGTTTTATTCAATTTTTATAAAAATCTAAGCCATTTGTAGAAGTAAGTCAGACTTTACGAAATTTCCTATGTTGCATAATACAAAATCATTTAAAAAAATTATAATCTATGCATTGAGATTGACGTTACAGTGGCGTCAAATTGGGAAAATTGCACTTTGTTCTGTTTCTGCTTAATACATTTTTTCGTATATACCCAAGACTTTTTGTTAAACAAATTAGATCCTAACGAATATCTTATAGCAGTTTAAATATACCTTGCGTCCCAAGTAACATTATTACCACTCAAGGTTTTATTAATTTGGTTCCTAGGTTATTTAGAGGGTGCTGTTATGGGTTTTAGGATCAATTTGGCTACATAAAGGGAATTTATATTACCAATTACCTAAAGGGGTGTTATACAACCAAAAAGTGATTTATAAAGGGAGTATAATAAAATTGATATTCCTTCTGTTCCTTTTAGATACTTTTGGTTTTATTGATTTCCGATTTATAAAGATGGTCTTATAAAACCATTTTACCTAAAGTTTTTAAAAAGAAGTAAATATAAACTTTGGTCATTTAGTTTTTTTCATTACTTTAGGTCATCACAAAAGTGTTATATAATAAAGCTAAAAGGTTATCTTATATCCTTTTGTTTTTATACTTACCTGTAGTTTAAAAGTAAATTTGATTAGATAGGCGGCCATATAGAACCTAGTTTCCTTAAGGTTTTTAAGAGTGGTAAATATAAACTTTAGACTTTTGGTTTTTGCCATTACTTTTAGGCATTTTAAAAAGGTTTTATAGGAAAGCTTAAAGGTAAACTTAATTCTTTTGTATTTATAGTTACCCATAGCTGTATATTAAATATTATTTAAATAGGCGGCCATATAAAACCTTGTTTCCTTAAGGGTTCTAACAGAAGTAAGTAAATACTTTCCTGTTTTATTTTTTTAGGTATTTCTTGTAAAAATAATAGATATACCTAGGTACTGATTGGTACATACCTACCTATTGCAAGATTGATGATTTAAAGCCCAATAATTAATAATTGTTGACAATAATTAATAATTGTTGAGTTTCCGTCCTCCTGGGTAGGACACCCAGGCCTAGATAAGGCCTGTTTAGACGACATATATAAGAGGTTGCCCTCCACCCTGCAGGCACAACGAATATCATTGCACTGGCCCTCTCGATTGTATCGAAATTGCACGATAAAAAACATTTAAAAGTGTTAAATTATACGCTTTTAAACACTTTAAAAACAAATACAAAAAATTTAAGTGAGGTTATGTTGACTATGTTTACATGGTTTTTTTTTGTTGGTTTCATAAGGGCACTCAAAAATCCTTTTTGCGATACAGTAACAAATAAAACCAAGTGACCACTATAAAACCATAATGGCATATATAAATTTATTTAAAAAATATTGTAAAGAGAAAATATTTATCTAGTCGGTTTAGCAGTGTTTTTTAACAATAATTTTACTTTAATTTTGATTTATGTAAACCAAACAGACTTTTTAATTGGTGAATAGTGTAAATGATTTTTTTTTTATTTTAAATATTTGTTATTTTGTTATCAAAAAACTATTAAAAAGCATTCTTGAGCCGGCGCGCTTGTTTTGAGAGCTTTTCAGATACCATTTTATCAGAAAAATAAATCTGGCAGGCAATTTGATCATCAACAAAACGACAAACTCGGTATATTTTTATGTGATTAAATAATTATGGGACTCTGACATTTTTGGCAATTTTGTAACCTAAATTATTTTATATAGCCATTGTGAATCTAAAATATCGCCATAGGAAAACTTCTTTACTCTAAAGGTATTATGGTATTCAACAGAATCGCCAGGATACCAAATTACCAAATCTAGTTTTCTAATAGGATAGAGGACGTTTCTGAGTTGCTTTTAGAACCTGGCATAATAGCTTTGGGCTCTAAAAGGTTCTATACTGGTGGAACCGCTAGAGGGCGAAGCTGGAGTTTATTTCTTATGGTTTTATAGTGAGTTTAATACAAAGGTTGCCACCACCAATTGGGGAGTCCCATTTAGGAGGTCTAAGGGGTATATAAGGGTAATGGGAACGTGCTAGCGACCAAACATTTAAACTAATGGTTTTAAGGAAAGGCGCTGGCAACCTTTTAGCATCTGCTATAAATAAAGAAATGTTACTTGGGGTCAGACAATTTAAAACAGAAATCATTAAGCCAGTGGCGTGCTTTTTTTCTTTTGTTTCTCTTTTTTTATCATTACCACTCATTTTTTTTACGCCAAAGCGGAGAAATCCTGGCTTAAATACACGTTAAAAATTTTTTTCTTAGATCAAAGCAAATTTTTTTCAAGTAAAATAATTTGTGTTTTCCCATTCACCACGAGAATATCTTGATATAGCACGAAAAATGTCTTGCCTCTTTATTTTAATGTGAAACAGAAATTGTTTTGTTATAAACCGGAACTGAATTAATCTAAGGCAATGTTTTCTCTGGAAGCAAAATATTACTTATATGAAGACAATTTGCTTTTTTACTGAAACAAAACAATTAAAGAAGAAAAATAAAGTCTCATTTCAAGACTAAATGCTGCGTTGAACTAAAAAGAAATATTTTAATTCAAAACAAATTGTTTTAAGGTACAGCTGGGGACTAATTAAATGGCCGCTACCAAGTTGGGATGAGAATTTCGGACTTTTTATTTAGTCCCTTTAATTTAAAAGCATAAATGGATCCATTTGGCGCTATACTATGTTACTATACCAAACTATACAGCCTAAAAATATTAGTGATTTTGCATTTATCAATGAAAGTTGAGGGCTCTGCGATCGAGAATAGGCTACTTGGTGATACCTATTATGTTCTTCTTTATTTGTGTCACACAGTTAAATATTCAGTGGTCAGTCTGAGACAATTTACGTAATTTCGAACGTTACGCTTTGCGATCAAGAATCATCCTTCTTTGTGAGTTTGCGGTTTTTTCTTTGTCTGTTTCATGCAGGTAAATCTTTAGTGCATCTTTAGTGCAGTATGCGGGCTGCATATTTACGTAATTTCGAACGTTGCCCGCTTATTTTTTCATTAGCTTGATCATGGCTGTGTCAACAACGCGGGGCACTCGGCCTGCAGGACGCATCTAAACGTGTTAGGTCTGTAGGCTGCCTGTACGTAAATAGAGACCATATTGAAAAAAACGTTAAATTAAATTATTATTTGTTATTATTAAGAACACCGGCGTATACAAAGGGGGGTATCAGAGTACTTACTCTTCCCAAGTTTGGTAAAAACCAAGTAATAGTTTATCGGACAAGTGCATCTTTTCAACTAAAAAAGCAAAAACCTTCGCCTGCGTTCTTATTACCAAAATTGTATCAGTATTCAGTAATGATAGCTTCTTTCACTATTTACCCTCAGATGCACCGTAAGCACTTAATCGCAATTTATGGGTTTAATCGCGATTAAGTCCTTGTTCTTCACATACAACACAACAAAGAGGGAGAATGGATTATAAGCCTTGGGATGGTGCATCTTAAGGTTAAAATCAAATTTGTGCGAGAAGATCGTGTTTAATATTTCTCTTGTTCAAATACGTGTAACTGAGTAGTAGCGCAACCAGGAATACGTCTTGAGGGAAGGTCAAAAACCCGATAATGCCGTATTTTATGCTATTTTCATTAAAAAATCTGAAAGTTTTTCTAGGGGGCCCGGGCCCCGAGCCCCCCTAAAAGTTTGAGTTTTTTATGTTGGTGTTAAAGGTGTTGGTAGTAGCTGTTTCCTTTTAAATAAATATTAAACACTTAAAAAGTCAGGAAAAATATATTGTTTTTTATATTGTTCTAGTGCGTTTTGGGACGACGACCAAAACATTTAAACACAAAATGACGAAAGTACAAAATGACGAAGTTATTAAAAAAACCTGTTCTGGTTAGGTTATTATAATGAATAAAACATTAACCTGACCCGATTAGGTTAGTCTGTTTTGTATAATATTAATAGTTTTTAAACCTGACCTAGTTAGGTTAATATACAACAGGTCCTGGTTATGTTATTACACAAAATCTAACCTGACCAGATCGTGTTAGGTTGGGTTTTATTCATTTATTTTGCATTTCGACATTTTGTAATTCGATATGTTCGGTTCGGTTCATTCATTCTTTTCGATATTTTGTAATTTTGTGGTTTCGACACTTTGAACTTTCGATATTTTGTGTTTCGATGTTTTGTCCGTCGCACTACGTTTTTGCAACGCGTAAAGTTTTTTTACTATAAAACAAAAAAATAATTTTTCCTCGAATTTACCTTTGCCCGACTCCAGTTTCATCTGCAAAAAAGTCATAATTTAGTTTTATTTTTGAGCTCTACCAACTCTAAGGGCCTAGATCGGCCACTGTTTGAGAACAAATGGGTTAAAGATGTGGCTCAGTAGCGCACCGACGAATATGTCTGGGGTGGGGCGAAACCCTATGATGCCGTATTTTATGGAATTTAATTTGTTTGTTCATGTAATATGTGCCATAAAAATCTTAGCGTTGGGGAGGGGGCCGCCCCCCCTCGAACCGAACCCCTCTCTTGTTAAAAAGGTCCACTAAAGTAACATAATTACCGTGGAACTATGCCACCGATTTTAAGATCATTCTTATTTAATCGGTAGTATAGTTTGAATGTTAGGATATTATAACAAAAATCAATTTGTACTGTTTTTTAGCACACCTGGTATATACTCTCATGAATTAACTGATAGTACATAACTAATTTGGAAAAAGTCTTAATTAAATATTTTTTTTGGGCAACCCCCAATTTTCGGGGCCTAGATCCGTCACTGATTATATTATGTTCTTTTATAATGTATTTAAAGGAAACTCATCGAGGTGTTGAACGGACTAAACCGAAGTCATTTGTCTATGGGAGTTGAAGTCAACCGACTAAGGAAAAATGTTTCACCGGCAATCACCACTAAAAATATGCAAAAACTGTAGCAAAGTTCCCATGGTATGAATGCTCACCCTTAATATCAAAAATCCAAATAAGTGACTTTTTAAACTTATTTGTCCTTTACAGCAATACCTACCTCCTATTTTAATTTGATCCCTTGGTTTTGGGACACTGTTTTATTCACTTCGGGCTCCAGACAGTTTGTCTAGGATTTTGTGTTCGCGGTATCTACCGTTTTTCTTCTTTTTTTTAATTCATGCAGAAGTAAGTTAAAAGACATACAGAGGTGAAATTGCCGGGCAAAAACAAAAGAAAATGCCGAAAGGACAAAAGACGCGCATGAGCAGACGGTTGATCATCAGCTTATTAGTTCAGATTTTTTTGTGTGATTATGGAGTGTTGTTTTGTTTGTGGACAAAGAGAGGTGAGTGTTAAAAAAATGCCGCGATTACCGGGCCAACAAGACTCCTCTGAGGTAACTAGGGCCAAAATTGGTATTTTGGCCGACGAAGGGTACTCTACAACAGAAATTGCTTGGAGGGTTAATCTCTCGGTAAGTTGATGTTATTATACCTATCTTCAAAACAAAAAGTGACAGATAAAATTTCATTCGACATTCAGATTCTTACCCTTTATACAAAAAAAACTATAAAGAGCGTTATAATATCAAAAATAAATTAATGAAAAGAAAGTTATTGGACCTCTGGTAAAAATAATTTGTCCCGTAACCACACAAATATTCGTCTGCCATCCCATCAAGAAGTTCCACAGTTATTTCCATATTTAAGCCCAGCATTTTTCAGTATTTCTGGAAGTAAAAAGTGCTTTATTTAGATCACTTTCTTTTCTACAATTTTCAATTTGAAATCTTTTTGAAAGCAATTTTTTCACTTGTAAAGAAAAACTATACATTTTTTCCTTACCTTCATTTTTATGATTTTTTTATAGGCAATTCTCATTTTTTTTGAATACGGCAAAATTTACTTGGATATTTTAAGCCATGGAAATTTTACGGTATAGAAAGACTATTGGGACAAAATAAGTTAACAAGTACTTTTTCCAATACCAAAAACTACCAAATTTTTTGATGGAGGCTGCCTGTCTGTCTGTTTTGGTGGGGGTTGGGGCACGCAAGTGAGTAGAAGAGAGGGATCAAATATTTTTTAAAAATTATAATTTGAAAACCACAGCAGCTGGCAGAATGAGGTTATCAAAGTTAGTTTAGGATTCAACAGTATTTTTTTATAACGTCAACGTTTGTCAGAGTCAGTGATTTTAAGATATAAAAAAAAAACCGAGAAAATTATATCTTAGGAATCGAAACGTGGTTTTCTAATTTAGATTGCATTACATTTTAAACAAAATTTGTTATAACAAAAAGAAGCTGCCTTAATAGTCGGGCAGTTAATTTTTTAATAACTGCCGTTGCGACGCCGACGCCCTGAAGTTTAAGATTGATAGTAACCTATTTTTTGTCAAATAAACTGCACAAAAATTGAAGTGAACCACCCCAATTTTTTGGACATTTTTAAAGTAAATTTATTCCTAATCCAAACAGTCAATTTCCACACAATTTTCTATGTGATATAGCTTCGATTATCCTCTTTTAATGTTTGGTTTTCTTGTTGTCCTGCGCTTGACAGTTAGCTTCACAGAGTGGCTACAACGCAAGTGTAACAAAAGTTTGCAAAGCACCCATTTCCCGCACGATTTTTTCAAAAAAATTTTAATGACATAAAATGACAGTCAGCTAAATCCAAAAAAAGTTATTTCTCAGTTTTTTAAATTTCTCTTTAGTTTCCGAGATATGATTTTTTTTCCATAAAATTGTACTTCTTCTGATTTTTAGTTTGACGTTTCTACCCGTTTTGACCCATAGCCACCAAATTTACTATGAGGCAACCCAAATATCTGAGGGTACGGGACACGGCAGTGCCACGCAAAGTTCGCGCGTCGTAACCATCTTTTCTTGAAACATTTCAGCCGATATTTGACCTATCTTAAACTCTACTTCGGAATGAGCTACGATTCTCAAACTTTGCACAGTCGGAGATCTCCATGGAGTTAACAACCCCTCCAAGTTTCATGGAATTCATAAAGTAGTAAAGTAGTTACGAAATTTCAAAAAACGTCGAAATTCCCACTCACTCACTCATGTATAGATAATTAATATTCTACTGTACTTTCAGACATGCTACAAAGCTAAAATTTGGCAGACTGATAGAAATTATGACCAAACCCCTGGAAAAAATCAAAAAAACGCAAAATTTTAATTTACTCCCCTCCCCTATACATTTAAAGTTAGGTAAAAGTAGCATTGCCCACTTCCAGAAATGCAAGAGAGTTGAGCTTTGGCAGACTGATAGGAACTATAATAAAACTATAGCAAAAAATTAAAACACCCCAAAATTCTAATTTGCTTCCCTCCCCTATAAATGTATCTCACAAATAAAATTTTTAAGAGTGGAAAAAAGTGAAATGTTAACTGCGTCGGAGCCACAAATGTTATGCTTTGGTTATAGTCTATGGACAAATCGGCCTAAAAGGGGGTTTCGTGTGCAAGTCGTGCCAACTTTTTGCCGATAAGCCGTGTTTGTTAAGGGCACTCCATAGATCAGGTTTTGACTTGTCATTCTGGTAAATGCGTTTTTTAAAGATATGGCCTCACCACTTTTTTTTGCACGATACTTTTTAAAACGATGTATCTTTCTTAAAAATAGTCGTAGAGGGTTGCAAAAAATGGCAAATGAATCAGTAAGCACCCGCAATAAAATAACTTTCTATTATATTTTTCAAAATTTTGCTTCCTTTTTTAGAAAAAATAAAATAACTGAATTTTTACTTTTTTTTGTATAGCTAGTAAAGTTTAACCTACATTTTTATTAACACCAAAGCAAAATTTTAAAAAAAAGTTTAAATAAAGTTTTAGAATGAACATTTTTCTTTAATTTGGTGTATACAAGCCTTATATGAATGTATATTTTATATTTGTTTCAATAAAAAAACAATTCGTTGTCACCAAAACGACTACCGAAGGTGTATTACCGTACGCGGACGCCTATAAGGCAGCGCGCGGCTTTACGCAGCTGAGGCGTCTAGTAGAACAGCTGATTTCTATTATCATTGTTATGGTTGTTTGATGGACATTAGTAGGTCATAGACTAACGATTTGGATGTTGCCGGGCAAGTTTTTGGTCCAATTTTTTTTATCCCCCTCCTTATATAGTCGTGTTCGAATTTCTAAAAATGTATCTAAGTTGACGCCCTAAAGACACAATGACATAGAAATGGATCAAAAATGTGTAAAATCTAATTTAAAAAAAAAATAATATATTAGTTTTTAAAATTTTAGCTGCAAAATCCCCCTCCTGAAATTTTTAGATTTTTTTCAAATTTTCTTAAAAACTAGGGTTAGGGAAAGATATGTATTAATCTTTATTGTAGACCATAAAATTTCCTTTTCAATAATGTATAAGTCAGTGAGATACGACTGACTCCAGCGGCGTCCGTTTATTGAGGTAGTGTAATAAATTTAAAAAAGAAACATGTTTTTTACAGGTTTTACCCGATTTTCTTAAAAACCGAGCTCTATATCAAAAAATATAATACACACTTTGTTATAGACAATAAAATTGCCTTTTAAATGATGTATAATAAGCCAATGGTAATTTTATCTATAACAATTTAGGGGCGTTTTTTTTTACCCAATTTTCTCAAAAATTAAGCTTTTTGGAAAAAAAATTATTTTGCCATTTATTGTAGAAAATAAAATTTCGTTTTTAACAGTGTATTAGTCAGTGGGGTCAGGTTAATGACAAACTCTCCAGCGGCGTCCGTTTATTAAGAAAATATACAAAAATTAAAGAAACTACATAGGTTTTACCCGATTATCTTAAAAACCAAGCTCTCTATCAAAAATTGTGACCTATAGTCGATTGTAGACAATCAAATTTCCTTTTAAACGTTTATAATAATTTAAGATTTGTATTCAGATTAAAACTTCACAGGCCTGTACAACTTAAATCAATTTTTACAAATCACCAAACAAATTAATTCTGTTTTTTCCAATTTTTTTCAGAAACTAAGCTCAATTGGCAAAAATGTGTTTTATACTTTATTGTAGGAAATAAAATTTTCTTTCTAACAATGTATAAGTCAGTGGGGTTTAATTATGACAAACCCTTCAGCGACGTCCGTATATGGGGGTCAATTAAAAATAAAATAAGTAAAATCATTTTTGTCATTTGTTTCACGCATTTTTTTTTCAAAGATTAAAAAAAATAAATTTTTAAAAAGTATTTTTTTAATACATTTCAAATCAAGTAATTTAAGCTTTGTTGTATTAGAATCGGATAAAAAATAAAAAAATATACAATTTGTTTTTAAATATGCTTTTCCGCCATATTGAATCCCCCATATTTAAAAAAACGCGCGATTATCAAAATGACAATAAGTCAAAACCTGATCTGCTAGGTATGTTAAACAAATTTAAGTTACTTTCAAAAAGTTCTTATGGTTTTCATTAAAAGCATAATTTTTAAATATACCCCAAAGACTCCTATTTTTTTCCAGTTATTTGAAAATAACTTAAAAACTAATTAACGCATTGGAACATTTGAACCAGATTTAAGTGAGTTTTTTTTCTAGCTCCAATAGTTTTATAAATAAAATAAAAAAGAAAAAATTACCTTTTTTTTATTTTTTTTGCAAATATAAAAAAAATACATATTTTCTGACCAATACATTTTTAAGTACATTACAAAGTAAGTATTTTAAACTTTGTTCCATGAAAATCGGATAAGAAATAAAAAAGTTACAATTTTTTTAAAGATACGCCATTCCGCCATTTTGAATCCGTTATATCTTTCAAAAAACGCATTTACCAGAATGACAAAAAGTCAAAACCTGATATATGGGATGCCCTTAACAAAGTTAGCTTATTGGCAGAAAGTTGGCACGACTTGCACACGAAACTTGATTTGTCCATAGACTATTACGCTAACTGAGCATTTTACTGTATCATACGTAGAGATTGGTCGGCAAATAAAAAACAACTAACGATAAGAAATTTTAGTGACCTTATTTACAAAGCAATTTTGCTCCCAGATGTCTCATTTCTTCACCGGGTAGAAACATCAAACTAAAAATCAGAAAAAGTACAATTTTATGGAAAAATATCATATCTCGCAAACTAAACGCACTTTTGTTGCACTTGCGCTGTAGCCACCCTGTGAAGCTATCTGTCAAGCGCAGGACAACAAGAAAACCAAACTTTAAAAGAGTATAATCGAAGCAATATCACATAGAAAATTGTGTGGGAATTAACCGTTTCGTTTAATAAATTTACTTTAACAATGTCTGAAAAAATAGGGTGGTTCACTTCAATTTTTCAGCAGTTTATCTCAAAAATAGTAATACACAGGACAATTTTAAGCAACTGGTAGATTATTCAGAGCATAATATTTTAAAAGGTTTTCGGTCTAGAAGCAAATCATATTACTTTTTGGCAACAGACCATTTCCCCCTAATTTGACCCCGCTGAACCCGAATATCTCTGTTGCCAACTCGAATAATCGAGAGGGAGGGAGAAAATCCCCCCAAACCCCCAAAAACCAAAATTTTTTCAGTTTTATGCAATTTTCTCGAAAACTAACCTTTCTATCAAAAATTGCAGAGAACAGTTTTTTGTGGAGAATAAAATTCCCTTTCCAACGATATATTGGTCAATAAGGTTAGCAAAAGCAAGTAGCTCCTCAGTGGCGTACGTAAATTGGGATTATTTAGAAAAAACATGTTTATTATAGGTTTTTCAAAATTTTCTCAAAAACTACACTTTTTAGGAAAAAATATGTAGTATACTTTATTGTAGAACATAACATTTTCTTTTAAAAACTTTATTAAAATGTCGGGTTGTTGCCATATTTAAGGCTTCAGGGGCGTACTAATATAAACTTATTTTCAAAAATAACTGAAATAATCAGTTTCTCTTGCATATTTAAATATCTTTTCTAACTAAAATTTTCGGAAAAAAATGTGCCTTTATTCTTTATTGAGGATAAGACAATTTCTTTTTAAATGATGTATTACAAAGTGAGGTTAATGTTATGATAAATACTTCAAAAAGTTTCGTAATTTATACCTACTAAAATAAAATGTTTCCAAATTAAAATAAACTGTGTTTTGATTGGATTAGATATTTTGATTTATCTAAATAAGTTCTTTAAAGCAAAAAAACACCGGTGGTTATAAGGGGAGGGGGCATAGGGGCCATGGTCCCCCCTAAGCAATATTTTTGTGCAGAAAGTAACAGTTGTAACTTTGACACAGGTGTTTTCGGTTATTTTTTTAAGCATGTGGAAAATAACGATCTTTTGTACTTTCGACCTTTTGAAATTTCGACCTTTTGTTTTTTGATCTTTTGTACTTTCGACCTTTTGTACTTTCGACCTTTTGAAATTTCGACCTTTTGTTTTTTGATCTTTTGTACTTTCGACCTTTTGTACTTTTGACCTTTTGTATTTTCGACCTTTTGTACTTTCGACCTTATTTTTTCGACCTCTTATCCGCCGCTCTTTGTTATCCACCGAAAAGCTAATAAGACACAAAATTGATTAGTTTGGATTGATCTTAAATAATTTCTTTAAATTAAGAACACCACTGGAGCGGTAAATATAAAATAACTTCCACTTTATTATACATCCTTTGAAAGGAAATTTTATTCGCTATGACAAAGTATGGAACACATTTTTTGATAAAGAGCTTGGTTTTTAAGAAAATTGAATAAAACGTATGAAAAACATGTTTTTTTTAATGATTTGTTGAAATCACCCCCATTGACGGACGTCGCTGGAGAGTTTGCTATAAGTCAAACCCCACCGAGTTTCACATTTTTTTTTAAAAAGCTTAAAAACTTGGTAAATGGAATTTTGTTTTTAGCAAACGAAAGCACATAAAAAGCACTTAATTTTCGCATATAAATATTATAAAAATATTTATTATTTCTGTATGGGCTTGCTAGCTTTATATATAGCTAGCACGGCAATCATTTTTTTACATTTCCGTGGAAACCAACGGAGCACAAAAATTTTAAAAAGTGGACGAAATTAGCACATTAAAAGAACATAATTCTGGAATAAATTTTTTAAATTTTTATTGAGGTGGGCATAAAAATATTTATTATTTCTGTATTGGCTTGCTAGCTTTATATAAAACTAGCACGTCAATCATTTTTTTAAATTTCCGTGAAAACCAAAGGAGCACAAAAATTTTAAAAAGTGGACGAAATTAGCACATAAAGAGCACATAATTCTGGAATGTATTTTATTTATTTTTATTGATGTGGGCTTGCTAGGTTTATATGAACCTAGCCAGCCCACATATTTAAAAAAAAGCTTAAAAAAAAGCACATAAAAAGCACTTAATTTTCGAATATAAATATTATAAAAATATTTATTATTTCTGTATGGGTTTGCTAGCTTTATATAAAGCTAGCACGTCAATCATTTTTTTAAATTTCCGTGGAAACCAAAGGAGCACAAAAATTTTAAAAAGTGGACGAAATTAGCACATAAAGAGCACATAATTCTGGAATGTATTTTATTTATTTATATATATATATATATATATATATATATATATATATATATATATATATATATATATATATATATATATATATATAAACCTAGCAAGCCCGCCTCAATAATAATAAATAAAATACATTCCAGAATTATGTGCTCTTTATGTGCTAATTTCGTCCACTTTAAAATTTTTGTGCTATTTTGGTTTACACGGAAATTTAAAAAAATGATTGACGTTCTAGCTTTATTGATTATTTCTGTATGGGCTTGCTAGCTTTATGTAAAGCTAGCACGTCAATAATTTTTTTAAATTTCCGTGGAAACCAAAGGAGCACAAAAATTTAAAAAAATGGACGAAATTAGCACATAAAGATCACATAATTCTGGAATATATTTTATTTATTTTTATTGAGGTGGGCTTGCTAGGTTTACATAAACCTAGCCAGCCCACACATTTAAAAAAAATCTTAAAAACTTGGTAAATTAAATTTTCTTTTTAGGAAACGGGAGCACATAAAAAGCACTTAATTTTCGCATATAAATATTATAAAAATATTTATTATTTCTGTATGGGCTTGCTAGCTTTATATAAAGCTAGCCCGCCAATAATTTTTTAAATTTCCGTGGAAACCAAAGGAGCACAAAAATTTTAAAAAGTGGACGAAATTAGCACATTAAAAGCACATAATTCTGGAATAAATATTTTAAATTTTTATTGAGTTGGGCATAAAAATATTTGTTATTTCTGTATTGGTTTGCTAGCTTTATATATAAAGCTAGCACGTCAATCATTTTTTTACACCAAAGGAGCACAAAAATTTTAAAAAGTGGACGAAATTAGCACATAAAGAGCACATAATTCTGAAATGTATTTTATTTATTTTTATTGAGGTGGGCTTGCTAGGTTTATATAAACCTAGCCAGCCGACACATTTAAAAAAAAAGGTTAAAAAAATTGGTAAATGGAATTTTGTTTTAGCAAACAGAAGCACATAAAAAGCACCTAATTTTCGCATATAAATATTATAAAAATATTTATAATTTCTGTATGGGCTTGTTAGCTTTATATAAAGCTAGCACGCCAATAATTTTTTTTCATTTCCGTGGAAACCAAAGGAGCACAAAAATTTTAAAAAGTGGACGAAATTAGCACATAAAGAGCACATATTTCTGGAATGTAATTTATTTATGTTTATTGAGGTGGGCTAGGTTTATATAAACAACCAAACTGTAGTTTGAGCATGTTTTCAGCTGTTATAAGCAAAAATCTAAAAAATCAGAGTCAATTCTGACATAAAAAATGCGATTTGCCCATATCTCTACTGTTCACTACAAGATATTTTATTATTTGTGAGTCCTAAAAATTTCGGGGGGGATTGACCCCCCTTCATCCTCCCCTAGGTAAGGCTCTGCGGTGGACTGATTCAAAATCAAAATCTACAAGTTCAGCTAGTTTGCAAATATTTTTTGTATGTGTATTTTTCCATAAACCTAATTTTTCTCATTCCAGAACAAATAAAAATAATAATTAATAATGGCTACAAAGTGACTTATTCGTGATTAAATTTTCACAAACTCTGCTGCATGTTTTCAAACCGCCCCCCTCGTTTCAGACATAAAACTTATACTTTTTAGTTCTGATAAAAAAAATGCCAAATGCATTAACCCTACTTTAAAAAAAAAACACACAGAAAAGTTACTTTTATTTCCAATTTATTTCTGACTAACAATAAGCCTTGGATTAACTTTCGAGCCAATTTTAAATATTGTAGTGGGCCAGCAAATTGAATATAATAATTGTTTCGGCATAAATGTAATTAGAAAAAAGTTGGGTTTTTTGTAACTAATTTTTGTTTTTTTAAATTCCTTTTGATTCTAATTCCCTCGTAGCTCCTTTGTGGCAAGGTATAAAACAGAAAAATTTTTGCGCACGAACGAGAACAAGCTCCCTCAAAAAAGATTTATCATGCGTCTAGAAGTCAGGATAGATACCAAGGGCGCACCGAGGATTGGCAAGGGGGCTCTTCTTTACAAGATAGAAATTGGAAAATTTGTGTTACTTTTTAAACTCATTGTCAAACGTTCAATATTTTATTTAACATTTTAAATTTAGCTAGTATGCAATATACCTAAGCATGTTGCATTTTTCTCCTCCATGTATGTGAAAAAACTTTATTAAAATTTGTACGCTGAAACACTGAATATTAACCACTAAAACATGAATTTTCCCCAAAAATCGACATTAAAAACGGACTTTTCTCAAACTTTTCCCTTGCGGCGCCAACAATTATTTATATCTTTTTAAATAACCTATTTTTATTTTTGCTTCTAGCGCCAAGGGTGGGGCGGAATGGAAAAGCGTTTTTAAAATGAAAATAACTGCTGTTTCATAACTACAAAAACAAATAGTTACGATGAATTGTTGTTTAGATGTTAACAATGAACAATTAGAAAATAAACAGACTGGCCACGGAGAAAGTTCCCAGAAAACAATTTATTAAAATTAAAAAATTTGAATAAAAATTATCGTATTGTGTTATTTTTTTGGCCTAGTTGTGTTGTTGCGAAATCTTTTTAAACACTTTATACTCTTATTTGGGGGAAGATTGATCCCCCCAGGTACGGCCTGGTTGTCACGTGATCTCCCGTCTCGGTAAAGTGTCGTGGCTTACTCGTTTCCATGATACCACAGCTAATAATTATTATTTTTTAAGGGAAATACCTTAAACTACCCTGAGGCTCTATTCACATCACACGATCCACGCTCTCACCAATGGCATAGTCGCCCGCTCTTCAGAGTTAGTGAATTTTACGCGTTTGAAGTAAAATCTGTTCTCCTGCCCCGTACCGACTGAACGTTTCTCGGTCGTCCCGTAGGAGAACCTTGCGCAGAGATCTTTCCGCATACCACGTGACGGTTCGGAGCTAATTTAGCTTGCCATTGGCCAGAGCATGTGATGGGAACTATCACATCGTTCAAGTACGAGAATAGATAGGCTGGAGGAGTAGAAAGAAGCTATCACGGTATCTATTCTAAGTCTTGAACGGTGTGACTATCCACAACACACCCTTTGACCAATAGCAAGCTTTAAATTAGCTTCTCCTACGATATAACCGAGCAACGTTCAGTCGGTATAGGGCAGGAGAACAGATTTCAATTCAAACGCGTAAAATTCATTAACTCTAAAGAGCGGGCGACTATGCTAGTGGTCGAGAGTCAGAGTTTGCTATTGGTCAAAAGCGTGTGATGTGGACACATCATTTAAGACCCAGAATAACTACCCAGAGCACAAGTTAGGGCATTGGCATGGGCGTAGTTAGGTGTTCTCATCTGGGAGGCTATAGTCATACTTTCTCTTCTGAATTGTGTTTGTGTGTCTATGGTAATGTTCGAATAATTTCAGGGGGGGCTAATTTTAACAAGCTTTGCACGGGAAGGCTTAACCTCCACCCAAGCCACCCTAACTACGCCCATGGGCAATTGAAATTGATTTGTGTGATGCGGAACTTTGAGGAACGACTCCAACATTGTAGAAAACGGACCTGACATTACTCTCAAAACGCAAATTCACTTTCTAACAGTTAAATCGTAACATCTCAACTTAAATTCTTGTAATTAGCTGAGTTATTCATATTTTAAAAACGCACCTTCATTCTGCTACACCCTGTATTATATTACATATTATTTATAAAATACGAAATATTTCTTTACCCAATTGAAAATTCTGTAGGTATTGCAAATTTAATGTTGCCAGACTCGTCAATCATCATTCTACGGCTAAAAAGACCTATCTGCAAAAAATTACTTTTAAAATTAATATGCAATTTATTCCAAAAATGTAAATGTCTAGAATTAATAACTTTTTGATTAGAATTTGATAGAATTGAGCTAGAGTTCTTCTAAGGGCGTTATTATATATTTAAATTAATATTTCTTTAAATATACCATTACATTTTTTAAATAAACTCGTTTTCTTAAAATTTGCACGTAGGCCCTTATTTAATTTAATTTAAGCATTAACTCAGGGATATTTACGTCTTTCGTGGTTTGCAGTCGAATATTGCTGGGTTGGGTAATATCAAAATTCTATTAAATTCGGATTCTCATCTTAGCTCTTCTGAAAACGGCAGCGGCCATTTAATTAGTCCCCAGCTGTACAAGAATTTATTCAAGAAAAGTACGTGTTTTCATTGTAGACAAATTTTTTTATCGTGTAGTATGTACTAGTATGCTTTATTGCGTAGACAATCAAATCCTCTCCAAACTTAAAAATCTTCATAGCATCATAACTCTGATTGTAGTTGTTCAAATTACACAATTTTTTCCAGATCATGGCGCGACGGTTTAGCCTTCAGTTCGATCATCCACCGAAACCGACCGGACTTGATCGACTGGGGACGAGTGAGGCAACAGCGACCACGGGAACGATTGGAATCCGTGTTTTACATTGCCGAACGAGAATACGGAGTCACCAGGCTATTAGATCCAGAAGGTAAGATAATGACTTATTTAAACTCTTTGTTTGAATCCAAAATTTTGGACTTTCATTGTCTTTATTTATTTTAAACACGACGTTTGGGTTAGTAAGTATCTCTAATCGTTTTCAAGTGTAAACTAAACAATCCAGCCTACAGGCTAGTACACATACCACTTAATGAGCAGTCAGGTGTGACGGGCCCCTTTTTTAACCCTAAGGCGATTGTTTTCTATAAGAAGTCGTTTCCATATGTTTAGTACAACGATGTTGAATTAGAAGGATGCGCTGCATCAATTCGATCTGCCTAGCAAAAGTGGTTGCACTAGGCTCCGCCTATCCTACCACCTACATCGCGCTGAGCCCAGGGCCGGACTACAGTAATTTCCTGTTTAATAGGGCATCGCTATTAAGAAATTGGGCATTCAAATGTGTATGAAAGAGAGTCCTACATATAAAATAAGCTTTATTAAATGGAGGGATGGACAAGAGTGCGAAAATATCTAGATATAAATTACTAAATATAAAACTTTCTCCGTTCCTGGAAGCTTTGCAATATAACAAGAATAATAAGCTTAATTATGAATAACAAATATTAAAAAGCTACCAAAAAAAGAATCACTTGCAGCGGTGAGTCCAGGGTGGGGGACTAGGAGCAAATGTCTCCCGCAAGAATTTTTTCTATATACGCTAAATAGGTAAAACATGAAAGCGTCTTTTTTAGTATTGTTATTATTATTAAAATTGTACCACTTAGTCATACTGGAATATATTTACCCTGAACAACGAACCTGCAGAATTTTTTGCCTGCGGTGCCAATGGTGCCATAAGTACCTACTTACCTTGAAATATGATAAAAGTATGAAAAAAATAAAAAATCAGGAATGAACAGTGACAGATCAGAGATAGAAAAAAAACAGGAATTAAAAGGGACCGTTTTGGAAATAAAAAGTAAAAATTAAAAATGAAAAGTGACAGATCGAAGATAAAAAGTATAAAGCCCTGAGAAAAACTACAAACACCTAAAAACTTCAAAAAAAAATCAAAAAAGTCCAAAAAAAATGTGTTAATTGCCTTTTTAACCCTTGACAATTGTTGCCCTCGCAACACTCGTAGTACAAACTTTTCGCCTTGAAATAAAAAGTCCCCAGCTCATCCCTTAGTATATAATATAGCCATAACAAACACAAAAAAAGCACTTCTGATTCCGCCACTGATTCTAGGTAGCACAAATGCAAAATCTGGGGGTGGCTCTACAAGGTAAAGCTGTAGATTACTTGGTTCAAAATTTTAAGATTTAGCTACACTTACCTTAGCCCAAAAGTTGCTATTAGCTGAGATACACAGTGTTAAACTTTATTTTTTCATTTAAATTTTTTCAGTAAATTTTGTACTAATCAATAATTTTACAAAAAAATTTAAGGTTTTTTTGAATAGAGCGATTCGATTTTGATAAAAAATTTGGTGTATATTGTACAGTGTGTTCTCTGGATTACTACCATTACATTAAAATCGGTGTAACTTTTTGTGCCTTGCTATTATGTGAAAATGTTATACTGTTTTTATGTGGCTCAGGGCAACAGTTTTTGAGATTTTTGCATTTTAAGTTTTTATTGCGTGGGTCAAAAGTTATTAAAGAAAATAATAGGTGAAATAACAAAATTTGTAAAAATGCAATAAAAACTTTAAATGCAAATATCTTGAGAACCGTTGCTCGGGGCGACGAATTTATTTACCTTTTTTACATACAAATAATGGGGAAAATAATATTTAAAAAAAAAACTAGTATACGCCGAGGCACAAAGAAGTTACACTTATTTAAATGTAAGGCTAGGAACCCAGAGAACACCTTGTAGAAGTTACACCAACATTTCTACCGAAATCGAATCGCTTGTTACAAAAAAATTACTACCCAATTTTCAACGTTAATTGTAAAAAAGTTATTAAGGAAGGAAGACGTAAATTAAACATGTCACAAAATTTTTACCCATGCAATAAATACTTTGAAATGCAAAAATCTCGACAGCTGTTGCTCGAAGCGACATCAAAAAGTATAATTTTTTGATATAAAAATGAAGGCAAAAATCATATTATAAATAAAAACTGGTATACACCTAGACACAAAAAAATTACACCGATTTTAATGTGACCCAGACACCCTGTATTATGTACCATAATTTTTTTGCCGAAAACGAATTGCTCATCTCAAAAAAATTCAAATTTTTTTGCAAATATATTGATTTGTAAAAAAGATATTAAAGAAAAATTAAATGAAAAATACAGTTTAACGCCGTGTATCTTGATTAATATCAACTCACTTGTACTAAGGCAAGTGAACGCAATTCGTAATATTTTGATCCAAGGAATCTATAGTTTTATTATATACCATTTGTTCCGGGACACCTTGTATATATGATATTCTTATTTTTTATAATTTATACCTACCTGCAATACTAATTGTACCATTATAAAAATATATGAAATTATATTGTACGGGCCAGTATTATGTTTACAATTTCATATGAAATGGTATTCCACTAATTATTTATTTATCGACGCCTTGTCAACTTCTACAGCCAAGCACTGCATATCAAGCCATTCTTAAACTTCACAATTTTCGTCAAAAATATACAAAATAGTTCAACTAAATTACTAAAACCCAACAAAAACCGCACACGAAACTCGAACAGCTGACTTGACGTAAACCTAGCACATACAAGTGAAAAGTGAAACCGTTTTGAAAACAGGCATGACGCCTCCCTTCTATTCAATCTCGTTGGTTTAGTATGTCTGTGTTTGGTTGACTAAAAACTTTTTTATTCTGCAATATAAATGCAGTTTCCATAAACTTTCCTTCGCCAATGCAACTCCCTATGCAAAACTTTAGCTTTAGACCATTGAATAATGTGATAATTTGACCACGCATGATCCGCTAAATCGGATTTTTCAATATCCCCTAATTGGGTACTTTTTTATGTTCCTTTACTCTAACCTAAATAGGGTTTCATTTCACCTAAATATGATTTACCATACTCACACGGGATTTGGTAATTGCATTTTTTATTATTTGTTTGGTTTGTTTTTTATTTTCGAGATTGTGAAGTTTATTAATTTCTCGGATTAACCATTCTGTTGTAAGTTCTTTATAATGTTGTAGATTTCTGTCTTTAATTCTTTATTATTACTACAAATATTTACGACTCTTAAGTAGAAATTTCTAATAACTCCTTACTTTGTAGCCACAGAATAATTCAACTTAAAATTTAGGTACTGCCATGTGTGTGTAAATCACGGTGGATAGAATAAACCGGTGTTCGGATCTTATATATATATATATATATATATATGTCGAAGTTGTCACGTCACTGATGGTCCAGCTGATTTTTGTAAACAAAAGTTAGATATGATATGAACAACGGAACTACTAATGTTTTTTGAATTTTTTGAAAAATAGGGAGGGCAATTTTCGCATTGTTTTCTGGTACATCCTTATAAAATATAATTTTCTAGACTTATTGTCGTTGTTTTTTGTTAGCCCGCTTTATTTTTTATTACACAAAACTCAAACTACAAGTCAAACAGAATGTGATCGTTTAATATCAAAGGTGTACCGAGGACTTGGGAAGTAAACAAAGGTCAGCGGATTATTTTTGAAGCTGAAACGAACACATTATTTTCTTCGAATTTTAATATTTGTGTAAAGAGAAATGAAGCGGGCTAAAAAAATAGTAGGAAAATTGCCTTAGTTTTTAAAAAATTCAAAAAATATTAGTTGTTCATATCATATCTAACGATAAGATCCGAACACCGGTCTATTCTATCCACCGTGTGTGTAGATTTCCTATATACAGGTGTTTGAATGTTTCTGTTTATTCGTTCAACAAGAACAACCAAAAAAGGGCAGACCTAGTCTTTTTCAACTATTATTGTGCAGTTGATTGTTGATCGAATACCATTAAGTTGGTGTCGAAAACTTTGCAGTTAGTTACCATTTGGCCGGAAAGTATTCTTATTTGAAACGTTTTGTGGATTTTTGTTATTTTGCACTTTTTTAAGATCAATTTTTTATTGCGTGGTCTGTTATATTCACCCATTGGTCATTATTCTCAAGATCTAAAAGCTAGTTTTAAAGTGGCTGTCATAAAAGGCATTTCAAACCGAAGTAAATGAAACCATTTGTAGAAAAATTTGAGATTACCACAACTGAATTTTTTTATAATTAAAGTAACTTTCTTTAGCAAAGATTTAATTCTTGAATCAATTTCTTAAAAATACGTTGATTTTGTTAACAAGGATACTACTGTCTGATCTTGTCCTGTCTAGAGCCCAGGCACAGCACAAATACTGTCAAAAGATTTGTTCACCTACTGCCGATAGTTTGCCTCTCTGTTTTCGTTATCACTTATCAAATATTGTGACTTATCCATTTTGCAGTCTTTAAATCTAGATGTAAGTTATTCTTAAAATGTCCTTATTAAAATTCTAGTCTTTGTTTCCTTGCACAACATCATCAAAGATAACATTTATGCATGAACGAGAGTTAAATTTAAAACCAACAAGTGGAACCTCTGATCACAAACTTGATATTCCGTTACAGAAAAAAAAAGACACGTAATTATAATAAAATCAGTGGATTATCTAATGCTAGCTTTAGACGATGCCTTTTTTATGCATTTTAATGCATGCCTAGAGTCAGACGCACGCTTCTCTGTAGCATTAAATAATAATAATCGTTTGCGTTACTATGCAAAGCATCACTTATATTATAATTTGCATCCTCTCCTTTTTAATTAAAATATAATAATAATAAATTTATCTGAGGGCACGGCTGTGCCCCGCCAAGTTCGCGTAAACTACTGTACCATCTTTTCTTGAAACATTTCAGCCCATATTTGACCTATCTAAAACTCTACTTCGAAATGTGCTAGGAAACTCAAACTTTGCACAGCCGTAGACCTTCATAGATTTAACCATCCGTCCAAGTTTCATAGACTTCCATAAAATAGTAAACTGGTTACGAAATTTCAAAAAACGTCGAAACAAAGATCATCAAAATTCTACTGTACTTCCAGATATGCTACAAAGGTGAAATTTGGCAGACTGATAGAAATTATGACCAAAATCTTGGAAAAAATTAAAAAGTCCCAAAATTCTGTTTTACTCCCCTACCCTATAAATTTATGTAAAAGTAACATTGCCCACTTCCAGTAACGCTAAAGAGTTGAGCATTGGCAGACTGATAGGAAATATGAGAAAAATATAGGAAAAAATTTAAAAGCCCCAAAATTTTAATTTGCTTCTCTCCCCTATAAATGTAAAGTTATGTAAAAGTAACATTACCCACTTCCAGAAACGCTAGAGAGCTGAACTTTAGAAGGCCGATAGGAACTCTGATAAAACTATAAAAAATAATTTAAAAACACCTAAATTTTAATCTACTTCCCTCCCCTATAAATGTACAGTTATGTAACAGTAACTTGCCCATTTCCAGAAACGCTAGAGTGCTGAGCTTTGGAAGACTGATAGGAACTAAGATAAAACTATAGGAAAAAATTAAAAACCCTCAAAACAATCACAATATTTCGCATATTTTACTACTTTAAAACCTAAATATTAGCCAAATCCTTTAAAAAAGGAGTGAAATCATAACAAAAACATTTCATGTAAAAAAAAGCCAAGTACGCGAAAATCGTATTCCGTAAAAAGAATTGAGATGAAAGTAAAGCCATTTTCTCCAATACAAATTTCAAAATGAAAGGTTCTTACTAGTTACTAGAGCTCTAAAAAAATTATTCTAGTTTTCACATATTTTTTATAATTTTTACGCGTGAGAAAAAAGTTTGCTGTGTGCACGACGTCATTTTTAGAGGTTGTCTGGCGTGTGAAAAGTTTTATTTTCAGAGGCAATTGTAGAAAAAATTATTTTAATCTTGTCAAACAAGTAATCAAATATGGAGCGCGATTCAAGTGTGGCAGTGGCAAATGTTAATATCAAAGATCTCACAAATGCTCGAAGGTTAATATCAAATAACCATAAGGGTTATTAAACATAACGGCGTGATAACCACGATTTCAGTTAGAAATGTGCTGATCAAAAATACTCTACTAAGTCCGGAAATGCGGTTGGCGGAACAAAGGTCGAAAGACAAAAGATCGAATACAAAAGATCGAAAAACAAAAGATCGAAAAGAAAAAAAGATCGAAAATGCAAAAGATCGAAAATACGAAAGATCGAAAAACAGAAGATCAAAAGACAAAAGATCGAAACTACAGAAGATCGAAAGAACAAAATATCGAAAGACAAAAGATCAAAATAGGGCGTTTTAAAATATCGCTATTACATAGTTCGACTAAGGGGTCTCTTTCTAACATATTTTTCAAAAACAAAAACTTTCCTGATGTTTTTCCCGGGATCCTACAGGGTGTAAAACCAGGAAAAGTAAAGATTTTTTTTTGAAAAAATATGTTAGGAAGAGACCCCTTAGTCGAACTAGGTAATAGGTTTATTTAACGTTTAGGTAATTTTACCTTACCTGATTTTGCCTAAACTATTTATGTGAATATACCTAAGCAGACCTGACATGCGCCATTTTGTATATTTCGATCTTATTGCATTTTTTTTTTCTTTTGATATTTTGTTTTTCGATCTTTTGTACTTTCGATCTTCTGTATTTTCAATCTTTTGTCTTTCAATCTTTTGTTTTTCGATCTTTTGTATTTTCGATCTTTTGCCTTTTCGATCTTTTGTTTTTCGATCTTTTGTATTTTCGATATTTTGTAGTTTCGATCTTTTGTAGTTTCGATCTTTTGCCTTTTCGATCTTTTGTATTTCGACCTTTTGTATTCGATTTTTTGTCTTTCGATCTTCTGTCTTTCGATCTTTGTTCCGCCACCCCGGAAATGCAAAAAACTACTAAGAGGCCAAAATGTTTTTAACATCTACAACTCTTAAAATTTTAATGTTATGAGTGTCCATTGATAACGAAGTTGCGCGCGGTCCTATGCTTATATAACCATTTTGTTTTAAAATACTAAAATATTGACGTTTAAGTATTCTCTGTCATGTTTGGTAGTAGATATAAAGTCTATAATGACGGTTACTTAAAACACACCCCATAAAATTGCATTGACCTTAATTGAACATTAAGTAAATTTATTCACCTGCTATTGTATGCAAACTTTGCAACGACCATAGGCGATAAAATTTGTTAATCTTTTGTTTTTTGTTCTTTTTTTTTTGTTGGCTAAGTGTGTTTAGCAATTCTTACAATGATTTTAGTTTTTTGTTTGAGTTTGATTTTAGTAGATTTTAAAAGTGGTGAAGCTTCCTTACATTAACATGAATATTTACACCGAGTTCGTAAGAAATATTCGCAGTCAATCTCTGAAGCATCGATGTAAAAAAAAACCAGGAAAACCTTGTTTTTTTTTTTAATTTGTTTGTATATTAGCAATTTTAGTTTTTTTTACTTTCTGATTCTTTTAGTTTTAAAAGCTCTCTTGATTTAAACTTCTAATTTTCTTTTTTTAATCAGTTTTCCTGTAAAACTGAAAATGATACGACACGTCTATGAAGTCTGTATTTACAGGTGATTGACTTTTTAATAAGATTATTGTTTGTGGCAATCGCATTAACACAATTTTATTATTGGGCTTGTCTTAGACAGAATAAAAGGTAATGGAAACTTATTTTAAAATTCTGCCAATGCATAAGCACTACGATCCCTGCATTGAGGATTTTTGGAAAATTTTTCTTTTGCTTTTTATCTTTTTCAAGGCAAGGATGCTTTAACATGCAACATGCATCAATATATAGGCTGTTTCTTCTTTAACATGCAACATGCATCAATATACAGGTTGTTTCTTGAAATGTTTGTTGCACGAACCCCCTTTGAGGGGTATACTTTACTCCTATATTTTAGAGAACGTGGGTCTAGTAATACCTTGTTTTAAAGCTCTCTTGAATATCTTTACAACCGTGTAAAAAGTTCGAAAATCCTTTGATTAGTTTTTGAGATATTTGCTTTCAAATTTTCAAATTTAACATGAAATGATAAAGTAAAAATTAAATCCAAAAAATATAAAATTCTAATTAAATTTATATTTTATCAGTCCATGTTAAATTTGAAAGTTTTAAGACAATTATCTGAAAAACCAATGGATATATTTTTGAAATTTTTACACGGTTGTAAGGACATTCAAAAGGTTTTCAAAACAAGGTATCACTAGACCCACTTTCCCTATCCAAAATATAGGGGTAGAGTATACCCCTCGAAGGGGAGACAGCCAAAAAGTGTCCCCCTCGTAAACAAAATCGACGTGTCCGAGCGTTTCTCCAATTCGCACTCTAAATACCCAAAAATGGCTCTGTTTCGATGTTCGTGAAACACTCTCTATGTTACATGTTGAACTTCTAGTTTTATTTTAATAATAAATAATCACGCTTATTTTGAAATATCCAAAATCGCCTAACCGTTTAAGTAGGCAAAAAATTATTACCTACAAATAATAATAACTCATCTAGACCGTAATTTTAACCTGCAATCACATGGATCAGTGAGCAAACACAAAAAAAACCTGCTACATTTGGTTTAAATCACGAATTCGATATCGTCCAACAATAAAAAGTAAATAAATAAACCGGTAATAAATTCTCGTATAATGTATTAAGTTATAATCGACACTTTTTTGCCCTAAATAGCCATGACCTAACGATATTTTATTTAAAAAAACGGTATACATGGTGTCCCAAATTCGAGTTTTTTTGGTATTTCTACGGGGGATAAAGGAAAACTGACCCCCACTGCAAGCCTCAATTTTCAAGAGAAGTCGAAAGGTAAAACCTATATTTTGATATAGCAAGCCTTTTTTTTAAGCTACGGGGGGTTTTTGAAAAGTTTGAGATTCTATTACTTTTTTATTAGTGTATATTGCTTTTTTATGGTTCAAAAAAAAAACAGCAACTCACACTAAAATTCAAGTGTGACTTTTAGTTTTTGAGATATTATATAAAGTTGTTTTTTTTTTTCATTAAATTACCCTTTTTTATTCTATTCCTTAAATCAGCCTCAAATTTTCTTTAAAATTACATTATTATTACACTCAATATTTTATTTTTTGTATTTATTTTTATTGCTTTATATTCTGTTTCCTCTTTATGTTTGATAAATTTTTTTAATTTGCTGTTTCGAAAATATTCTCTAAACAAATTAAAATATAAAATAAAGACAAAAAATATAAAAAAACTTAATGGATCCATGACAAATCTGATACCTTCCTAGCTAGCCCACTATTACCACACTTCAAGTGAAGTCATGATATATCAGCCTTGAAAACCGTTATTGAGCAAAATGTAGTCTACTATATTCCGAAAACCTCATATTGATGCGATGCTCCCTTAAAAAGTAAAATTTTTTAAGTGCCAAAAAACTGTCGTTAGCATTGATGGATTTTAACCAAAATCTAATCAGCTCGTTAGAGCGTCGAACACTATTTTACCTGAAAATTTTATGAAAATCGGTATAGCGGTTTCGGAACTATCGTATTACGGACAGAAATACATATACACTCACACAGACAGACATCACGACGATATTGCTAAGATAGGTATAACACATTTTCGGCGTTATCTGAAAAAAAAAATTCGTATAAATAATACCTTCTCTAGCAATTGCAGCGCTTGCTAGAAAGGTAATAAAAACCATATAAAGAGGCCAAATATAAACTATATTATGTAGCGTAGTATCTCAAAAAATAGAACAAAAACTTATTTGAATAAAATTATTTTGCAAAAAAATTGTTCTTATTAGGCAATCATGTTGCAAATATTTTTCAAATTCTGACAAAAAAGCAAGTACCCAACTTTATTTAAAAGTTAAAAATAACGATGCTATTTCAACGTACAAAATATGCTAAGAATGGTTCTTACTAAATAAAATATCATCGCTGTCAGAAGGAACTTGTGCATGGGATATTTTTTGTTTAGAAAAAGATCTCTTAAATGAATATAAAGAGAGTTTCGTTATTCCATTCTACTATCTTAAGAGGCGTTCAAAATGCTATTAATTACCTAATTAAAACTGTTTTGTATCTTTAATAATAACAAAGTTAGCAATGGTGGATACTTAATTTGGAACACTCTGTAATACTTTCTCGAGCTTCTGGTCTTTTACATCTCTGTTTTAGTACTCGAACGTTAAATCCTATAATTTAATTATAACTTTTATTTGCAGATGTCGACACACACGAACCCGACGAGAAATCAATGATCACTTACATCTCGTCCCTGCACGAAGTTTTCCCGGAACCACCTCCAATTCATCCCCTCTACGACTCTGTCGCCCAACAAAGGGTGCAGGAGTACAGGGAGATTGCTTCTAGTCTTCAAATGTGGATCCGAGAGAAATACAGTCTCATGCAGGTAATTATAACCGAAACTTAAGTCTTTTAGTTAATTGGTCAAATCGTGAATATATTTTTAAACGTGTTTTTTAAGAATAGGGTTAGTTGATGAAACCAACCTATTACAAGGAACACTTATTCAATACAATTAAATTACAAAACAAGAAAGTTGGTTTCTGACTATTAAAAAATGGTACGTGTTATTAAAATTGCTAGTCTCGATGCAGGACCGTTGCCACATATCTGTTTTACAGTTAAAAACACTTTTTCGATATCTATGCTATTGACTGCAACATCGCGCCTACATCTGCAATAACATTCAGGACCTCGCAACGTTAAATCTCTTGTTTTTGGCTTGGGTTATGCTTACCCCTGAGTTATGGGCTATACTAGAGAAGTGTTGATACAGAAACGTATATCTCGAGTAAGTTACAAACCAAACCAAAGACAAGCTACCATTTTTTAACACTAGGGAGTCGAGCAAGCATACTTAGTTCAGTACAAAACTCTCTTATGTTGGGTACTACAAAAATGATGTCCTAGTTTATCCTTAACTTCAAGTTCTCTTCGGCTTGGTTTGGGATATTGAATACATATTCAAATATTTTAATTTTTGCAAAGAAGAAAGATGGAAAACGTGCTGTGTGTGGATCGATAAAAATCAAAACGAATTTTATACTTCACACAAAGGTATGTGTGCCTAACTTGCGAGTGTCAGAAGGAGAGGGAAGAGTTGATTTTGGTTGTTTTCCTACTTACACAAGGTTGCATCTCTAGACGTACGTTTCTGTGTGTTTCACGTCATCAGTAGAGAACAGCAAACCCAGGTAAGCCAATTTTAACTAAAACCAACTCCTATATATGAAATACTCGCGGCGGTGCAATGCGAGTAAATTACAAGTTGTTGCGCCATCTAGCAGACTGGCACGAGCACTCGAAAGTTTAAACACAATGGTATCGTCTTGTATGAGACGCCGAAGCGCCATCTATGACAAGTTTCGTCCATTAATGTGGTATTAAAACCACGTAATCACGTAGCAACTAAAAGGCCGTACTGCCCGAAGCATATGCAAAGAAGAAAGATGGAAAACGTGCTGTGTGTGGATCGATAAAAATCAAAACGAATTTTATACTTCACACAAAGGTATGTGTGCCTAACTTGCGAGTGTCAGGAGAGGGAAGAGTTGATTTTGGTTGTTTTCCTACTTACACAAGGTTGCATCTCTAGACGTACGTTTCTGTGTGTTTCACGTCATCAGTAGAGAACAGCAAACCCAGGTGAGCCAATTTTAACCAAAACCAACTCCTATATATGAAATACTCGCGGCGGTGCAATGCGAGTAAATTACAAGTTGTTGCGCCATCTAGCAGACTGGCACGAGCACTCGAAAGTTTAAACACACTGGCATCGTCTTGTCTGAGACGCCGAAGCGCCATCTATGACAAGTTTCGTCCATTAATGTGGTATTAAAACCACGTAATCACGTAGCAACTAAAAGGCCGTACTGCCCGAAGCATATGCAAAGAAGAAAGATGGAAAACGTGCTGTGTGTGGATCGATAAAAATCAAAACGAATTTTATACTTCACACAAAGGTATGTGTGCCTAACTTGCGAGTGTCAGAAGGAGAGGGAAGAGTTGATTTTGGTTGTTTTCCTACTTACACAAGGTTGCATCTCTAGACGTACGTTTCTGTGTGTTTCACGTCATCAGTAGAGAACAGCAAACCCAGGTAAGCCAATTTTAACCAGGCACACATACCTTTGTGTGAAGTATAAAATTCGTTTTGATTTTTATCGATCCACACACAGCACGTTTTCCATCTTTCTTCTTTGCATATGCTTCGGGCAGTACGGCCTTTTAGTTGCTACGTGATTACGTGGTTTTAATACCACATTAATGGACGAAACTTGTCATAGATGGCGCTTCGGCGTCTCAGACAAGACGATGCCAGTGTGTTTAAACTTTCGAGTGCTCGTGCCAGTCTGCTAGATGGCGCAACAACTTGTAATTTACTCGCATTGCACCGCCGCGAGTATTTCATATATAGGAGTTGGTTTTGGTTAAAATTGGCTTACCTGGGTTTGCTGTTCTCTACTGATGACGTGAAACACACAGAAACGTACGTCTAGAGATGCAACCTTGTGTAAGTAGGAAAACAACCAAAATCAACTCTTCCCTCTCCTTCTGACACTCGCAAGTTAGGCACACATACCTTTGTGTGAAGTATAAAATTCGTTTTGAATTTTAATTTTTATTTCACATATCCCAGCATTTTCTCTTTTTTATGCGGAATAATTAGGGCATACTTTTTTAAACAACCTAGTAGAGGCAATGCTTTTGATATGTACAGGGATTTTACTAAATATAGCTGAAAAAGCATTTTGGGCTTTTCCTAAACACAATTTGAAATTATAATGTTAAAATTTTGAATTGTTTGATATGTCTGCAAAGTAGATACCGCTAGAAACCTGTCCTGGTAGCGCTTTACAAACAATCCTGCTTCTAGTAGTAAGAGTCCATAGACTGTCATAATTTTGTTAATTTTAAAGATAGGCTGCAGGAATCAACTGGACTTAAAAGCCTGGACACAAAGTCTGCTTAATCACACAGTTTTTTTTAAAGGTAGACCATTTGAGCCCCAAGGGCATCATGAGTAACAAAACGACTCCAGAATTCATCACCTCATTTAGCTACGGCACGTATATCTCCCACCTATATATCTCTCCTAGATATATACAATGGTTCAATGGAAACTAGATCCAAGGATCCAAGAAGTAGAAATTATGCCTTCAACTTTTAAAAATGATCACCAAATAAATGATCATAAAAGGGAATTTTACTTAATGAATGTTTAAAAATATTAATATTTGCATTTTATTTATAGGACCGCAACTTCCCACCAACTTTAATCGAAATGAAAAAATTGGCTGCCGAATCAACCAGATTCCGAACTGATGAAATTCCACCGCGACAAAGAGATAAGCAGTATTGTGCGCAACTGTTTAGGGATCTGGAAAAATACTTTAAGAGCGTGGGAGAGGTAAGGATCAATGTTTTCTAAATTATTTTAAAAAACCATAAAAGATGTGAAAAAAATCCATAGTAAGTAAAACATTATTTAGCGGTTGAAGTCTCGCTTAACGATGGTGCGCGACTACGCGATCAAATTGCTGATCAAAGAAAATTAAAAGTGAAGCAATCATAGCTTGCCATAAAAGAAATGGACAATTATAACCCGAGTTGGAAGTGCGCATGCGTGTGAGTACTCGCAAGAAACAGATGTGTCAGTGTGAGTTTTGTATTTGTTTAGGCTTTTCCGCTCTAAGGCTAATTTACTTAAGACTTGATCGTTAGAGTAGAGGACAGAAGGGTCCTTATTACCAGACTTATGTCACGGCACTTGCAAAAATAAGAACTCGCAACTAGACTAGGCAATTGCTACGAGTTTTGAGTAAGACCTATAACCAGACGAAGCACCTGCTATAGGTTTAAATAAGAACTAGATAGTAACGAGACGGTGCACTTGTTTCTATAAAGTTAAAGAATAATTGCCAGAACGCAGTCTCACGCTCTGCTAGTATGCTAGGCCGAAAATAGACGGGCACAATAATGAGAAACAACAATCAGTTTGAATCTTTTTTATTAATTACCAATGACTGTTTACATCGAGGGGTGAACAGCTAACCCAATATGTGTACACCGATTGTGAAAATCCACAATCTTTTGCTAAGATTCTGAGGGATTGTGGTAAGATTCTGAAAGATTGTGAGGGATTGTGGAGGACTGTGCAGCGGTGTAGCGTGCCTGACGGGGCGGGGGGAAGACAGCCCATCAAAAATTCTTGCGACCAAAAAAAAAAGTAATCATGTCTATAGGTTCCTTTGCGAGGGATTGTGAAGGACTGTGGACAGATTGTGAGGGGTTGTGGTAAGATTGTGACAGATTTTGAGTGATTGGGACAGACTGTATAAAGATTGTGAAGGATTGTGGGATGAAGGATTGTGAGTGATTGGGATGGATTGTGTAAAGATTGTGAAGGATTGTGGTAAGATTGTGAGGGATTGTGGTAAGATTGTGACAGATTGTGAGTGATTGGGAGGGATTGTGTAAAGATATGTAAAATAAACAAATAAAATAATATCCTTTTTAGATAAATGGACCCTACACCACACCACGCTATATTTAGTACTAAAGAAACGCTGTAAAAATTATAATCTTTTCTAGGTGGATGTGGAACCAGACCTGCACATGGAGAGCATTGAGAGAAACTGGCAAAAATTAATGAGCGCCTACCAAGACCGCGACCGGCACATCATCGACGAAATTAAGAAACTAGAAAAATTGCAGAGGTTAGCTGAAAAAGTACACAGGTAAGAAAATCACAATAGTCATTTTCCTTAACAAACATTTGGTTTAAGTAGAAATTTAGGTAGGTACCAAATTTCATTAAAATCGGGCAATTAGTTTTTAAGTTTTGTACGTTCGTCGTTACAGACAGGCAGATAAACAAACTACAAAAAAGTTTCAAAATCATCTGAAACTCAAAGATATTTAAAAAAAATGAAATCGGAGCAACTTTTTTTTTTCCTATTTTTGACACAATCACCATAGCTAGAAATTAACCAACCAAATAATGGTCAGAATCATTATTTTCAACGAAATTTTATAATTTTTCAATTAGGTTTAATAACTTTTTTGTTTGCCTAACTACCAAAATTCTAAAGCCATGTGCCTTATAATCTATAAAACAAAATTATGAAACGGCAGTATTGCAAAAAGATACGGCATCTATTTTTAGGAAGGCACAATGCACTTATGTATTTTTGCGATAATACATTTTAATTGTAAAAGCTCACTTTAATGTAATTAAATGCTTTTTCTATAAAACTACTCATTTATGTTTCCTTTATGCGCAAATTTTCGTGTGCGCAATATTCGGTTTGCGCAAATATACGTGTGCGCCAATTTTCGTTACGAAAATTACCGGGGCGCCAATTTCCGGTGTGCAAATTTCCGTTGTGCAAATTTCCGTTGTGCAAATTTCCGGGATTCAAAAATTGTAACTGCGAAAGTTTTGAAAAAAGTTGCTCGTAGCGACAAGGTATAACTTTATGCGTAAATATTTCAAGAAAGGTGTTTTCTTTTCAATAAAAAGATGCATGGAAACCGCAACGGATGATCTGTCTGCATGAAAAAACCTCTATTTACCTATACGGCCCCCATTCCAGCCAAAAAAACGCACCCGCCAAGGGCTCGACGGATGCCCGGGCGTTTTCGTCTGTTGACAGATGATACGACGCATGTAACCGGGCCTAAGACATTCATCCGCTTTGTTTCCAAGTAATAACGTTCTTTGTTTATCTTTTTTCTTCAGAGAAATTAAACAAACTGACCAGCACTTGGACAACATCGAACGATCTATAGAAAACGAGTCAAGACGACTCGAACGACTCCATCCACTGGAAGCCAAGAAGGTTAGTTACATTCAATATAAACATATAAAAAATGGTATATTTTAAACCAAAGGTTGATATTGACATTTTATTTATTACAAAAAAAAACAAAGCTACATACTAAAAAATCTGGTACTAGCTAAAGAATATTTACAATTCCACTTTGTTTTTAATAAGTTTTAAAATTGTATTAATTGGGCTGCAAAAAAAATTTATACCATTTTCTTAACAATTTTATATCAGTGGGTAACTTGCGTATATTATATTAATTTCAGGTTGCTGACCAAATCGACCATGAACTTGTGGTAACCGAACAAGCCATATCTTCGCTGAAGACCGACGTAATCACTTTACGTAGCGGCAGATACCCCCAGGCTGGCGAACTGGACAAACGGGTTAATAAGCTGCACGAGAAGTGGGTAAGTTGAAGCGTGTTCTTGTGTTTATGTGACTTAGCTTTCTTCTTCCTCACAGTCCATCATCTCAATGACTTTTCTCACAATTGCAGTAGGTTAACATAGCCAGTGTTTTGCAACCTTGGCGTTCGGCGTTCACGCGATGTGCTTGCTTTCGTTGAGTTGCACGAACTAAGGGGGGGGCGTCTCCTTATTTCAACGAAAATGTCGAAGCGATACCCGCTTGTGCTGGGGTAAATTATGGAAACTGCATGGAAGCGTGGGTCGGCAGCCTCGTTTCCCTCATGTCCAAAGTGACCCGGTATCCATACCAGTAACACGTTGTTTTCGCCTCCAAGCTCATTCAGTGTGTCCCTGTAGGTCCTTAATTGTCCTCAATGACAAGAATTTGTAGAAGAAGTCAAGCACCCCTTGGACTACCTGACAAAAAATATTTGTATTGTCCTGTTGCCCCCAGTTCCATGATCCACCGGGCACAGTTCTATGGCTAGTGAGTACAGCCTGGAATATAGTAGCCACGTGTCCGAGACTATTCTTAATCACGAAATTTTCTTGTGTTCTAAAAGCGTCGGATCCATTGGTTGACTGCACTGGTGTTTGAAAAATTGACTCAGTTACGACATACGACCAATCATGACTCGTGTTATAATCCTCATATGTAGTCTACTTTGTGAGTTAAGCATCTGTTTCGGTGACCCTTGTTTTCTTCTTACCCAGAACTTTACTTCTTTGTTTTATTGCCTTGAATACCTTCTTGTTTTCTTGAAATCCAAAATGGTTTCACTCTATTTTGTTCCGCCAATCTCTCTAGTTCTGCAAGGCATTCCCATTCTAGCTCTGAGGTCGTCATTCTATTATTTTCTTTAACACAATCCAAGATCGCTTGTATTTTTGCTTGAAAAACTACATATGGAGTAGTTTCTTAAAGAGAAATGTTCTTTTTTAGTTTAAACCTTAGTCTTAATAACGGAATTCCTGTAGGTGGCCCATTTGCATAGTCTTGATTCTTAATTTTGTGAAGTTTTAATTTAAACGTAATTATTTGTAATTTCTATCTAGGTACGTCTAAGGCACCATCTGCACAACAAGATCATCGGTCCTCTGGCCAACATGAGCTTCCCAGTAGAGGAACGAACCGTTACGAAACATATTCGAACCGTGCAAGAGACCAGGAACATCGAGACCAACCCTCACTTCAGGTCTCTGCAGGAGCATATTGAGTGGTGTAAGAATAAATTGGTAAGATTTCAGATTTTTTATCATACGGTATATAAGAAGGAATAAATGAGGAAAAATTACAGCAATACTTTGACAGAAGGGTTTACGACCATTCCTCTTATACGCAGACATTTGCAACATACACAATAAAATAAATCTGTCAGTCAGAAAAAACTTTTTTAAAACATCTGTATTTATAAATTCCGTATGTTTTTTCCTTAGAAACAATTGAAGAAGGCTGACTATGGCACTGACTTACCTTCCGTCCAAACCGAGCGTGATATTCACTTGCGTGAACATAAGACTATCGACCAGTACCATTCCAAAGTAGAGCAGTGCGTCAAGGCCAGGCAGTACTTCAACGGGGAGGAGCTTACGCTTTATAATCAACACTTAGGTGAGTACAAATTTTTTTTACTAAATCGTTATTATTCAAATATATCGAAGAACTACGAGGTATGACAATTAAATTTTAAGACTGGCCCCCGTATTAACAGGTTTTAAATTTCCACGCCTCGGGCGGTTGGAGTTATTCACCTTGATGTGCGTTCTACTACGGCATGCAATCTTGTCACCTTTCCTCTACTAGTTTGGCTCACGCAGTGATTTGAAGCGGATCCTGCATAGCTCATTTGCCGGAATTATGACAAACGAAACAATTGAGCAACATACTAATTTAAAGTAAAACTCAAAAAAATGGCTACTGAATGCTTTCAAATGCTAAAAGATGTCTACGGAAAGCAGTGTATGTCCCGTGCAATGATTTTTATGTGGCATAAACGCTTTTTCGAAAGTCGTGAAGAAGTTAAAGATGATGAACGAGAAGGGCGCTCCAGCACATCCAAAACACCGATGCTCATTGTTTTTTTTTCGATATTAGGGGTGTTATTCTTATTGAATGGGTGCATGAGGGTCAAACGGTGAACCAACATTTATATTTGGAAGTATTTATGTAGCTAAGGGAACGTGTAAAGAAAAAAAAACAAAAAAGGTCATCATGTCTTTAGTTTCCTCGCGACAGCTTTGCCGCCCTCTCAATTTGCCGTTGCCGGCCCTGTTACTTAATAAAGCTTAGGGCGCTTAGGGCACACTGGCAACGCTGCGTCGATAGAGAAGGGGACTACATAAATGGGGAATATCACTAAGTTGTATTAGTATTTAAATAAAGTAGATTTTTTACAAGTCTTATAATCCTCGTACACGCAAACCAACAATAGTGAACTATTCTCAATCTTGATTGTCAATTTAATTCCAACCAAAGAAATATTTTTGAAGTGGATAGGGTGTCCCAAATTCGATGCTTTTTTGGGTTTTATCCCCACTTGCAAACCTCGATTGTTAGGAGATTATTAAAAGTTAAAACCGCACCTTGATATACCAAGCCATTTTTAATATACGGAGGGTTTTAAAAAAGTCTTTATTTTGGGAGGGGGCCTATACCTTTTTTATTAAAGAAAATGTTTTGGTGTAAATTACTTGTTTTTATAGTTTTTTTTTATAAAGAATCCAATTGTAACATGAAATTTTTTCTGTCACTTTTAGGTTTTGAGATACGGCATTAAGTTCATATTTTTCTTATGGAATTACCCCCTTTTTATTCGTTTTTTCAAATCAGTGTAAAATTTTCTTTAAAATGATATCAGTCAGTTTTTAGCTCTTTGTCGCACATGTGAGGGCCCCGTGCTGATGAAACTTTACAGTTTCGATGCATGAAGAGAGGATGAAGCAATAGTGGAGAAGACAAAATTTTAATTTTTTGTAATTTTTTCTAAAAAATATTTTTGCACTCTTGTTATGTAAAGTTCACTTTTTATCACGCATTTTAGGGATAAAGGTATTAATTTTTATACCCGGGATGAAAAGTGTCGGATTAGGGATTAAAAGCAAAATATGTTGAAGAAATGCGACATATGAATAATGAAAAGTAATAATTAGGATAAAAAGTGACATATAAACAGTTATAAAGTAAAAATCCTAACATACGTAAAAACCTAAAAACTCCAAAAAAATAAAAATAAAATGGAAAAAAAAATAGAAAAAGGTCAAAACTTGCGAAAAAGAGCGTATTAAACTCGGGATAAAAGTGTCATTTTATTCCTTGAGAAATTGTGTGAAACAAACTTTTCGCCTCGGGATAAAAAGTGCTACTTTTATCCATTACTATATAAATATAAACCAACATTAATAACACAATTGCTATTTAGGTCAACTTCAAAAAGTCTACGCCGAGCTCCTATCGTTTAGCACCAACCGTATGAACGATTTGGACACCTTGTTGGACTTTATTCAGTCGGCCACCAGAGAACTTCAATTCTTGAACGAGAAAGAAGAAATTGAAGTCACCAGGGACTGGAGCGATCCCAAAATAGATTGCGACGCTGTCGAAAAGTATTTTGAGGTAAGAAAATTATTTTAAAAGATACTATTTAAATATATTTTATTTACAAATTAACAATTTTTATCAAAAATGATGACTACTTTTATTCTAAACTGAGTTTAACATTACTGTAACAAAGAAAACCTAAGTTTAAATTAACTTTAAACTTTATAGACGAATAATAATAAGTTTTGACGCAAAACACATTCCAACAAAAGATTTTATTACATTTTCCGGAGCTTGTTGAGGTTTTGGTAAACTTTTTTGTGGAGTCTACTGGTAACAAAGAATGCAAAAAATGTTTTCGTAGAATTTGTTTTAGATTTAGTGGGCTTCCATAGTTTCTTGTTACAACACAAATAATTTTCTAGCTTTTTCAACTAGTTTGGATTTTAAAATTTAAAATATTCCACTAGGTTTGACTCTTTTGTGTAGTTTGCAACTCTTTGAAAGTGTGTCGATACCAAAACGTGGGAACAAAATTGGTTTTTGTGTAAAAATGTATTTAAGACGCTATCCAATAGTACTAATCCATCATCATCTAGTGTGCCTCGACGAAACTCGTCAAGTAAAACAACTGAATTTGATGTAGCGTACTGCAAAACTTGGGAAGTTAGAGCGATACCTATGTTAAATTTTAAAGCGGATACGAAAAATATATAAGGTTTTGGGAATTCTTTTTCTTAGATTTAGCCGACTTCCATGGATTCTTGCTGCGATTGCGGTCAACTGATCTTTTTTCAGCAGCATAAAGAATTGTCTAGCTCTTTCAACCAACTCGGGTTTTAAAATTCTGTCAGCAATATCAAAAGCAAAGCTACTTGAAGTATCTTTCGAAAGCGTATAAAGAAAGCACATCTCATTCCCTTCTTTTTTCATAAAGTTTGTTTTGAAATATTCCACTAGGTTTGACTCTTTTATGTAGTTTGCAACTCTTTGAAAGTGTGTCGATACCAAAACGTGGGGACAAAATTCGTTTCTGTGCAAAAATGTTTTTAATACGCTAACAAGTAATACTAATCCATCATCATCTAGTGTACCTCGACCAAACCCGTCAATTAAAACAACTGAATTTGACGTAGCGCAATGCAAAGCTTGGGAAGTCTGAGCGATATCTATCATAAAAGACGACAACTTTACTGAAGCAGATTCTGTGGCATACATTCGGTAGTGAATTCTCTTGGTCAAGCTGATATTTGCTTTTTAAGCGGGTACGAAAGTTCCCACATGGGCCAGAAATATACTAACAGCAACTTGTTTTATGTAAACGCTTTAAATGCTCTTACCGCTTCCGTTCGATCCTGTGATGATTTTCATATGGCTAAAAACTTTTTTTTAATTAAAAATCACTATAAACGTGTCTAGTAGTAACAGATAATCTTTTTTTAGAATTTGTGTTTAGGTTTTAAGGATTGTTTTCCTTAGATTTAGTCGACTTCCATGGATTCTTGTTGCTATTCATTAACGGACTCATCATCTTTCAGCAGCATAAACAATTGTCTAGCTCTTTCAACCAGTTCGGGTTTTAAAATTCTGGCAGCAATATCAAAAGCAAAGCTACTTGAAGCTCCTTTTGAAAGCGTATAAAGAAGGCAGATCTCATTCCCCTCATTTTTCATATAGTTTGTTTTGAAATATTCTACTAGGTTTGACTCTTTTATATAGTTTACAACCCTCTGAAACTGTGTCGATACCAAAACGTGCGGACAAAATTCGTTTCTGTCTGTAACAAATAATACTAATTTAACATTATCTAGTGTGCCTCGACCAAAATCGTCAATTAAAACAACTGAATTTGACGTAGCGTAATGCAAAGCTTGGGAAGTCTGTGCGATATCTATCATAAAAGATGACAACTTTACTAAATTGGATTCTGTAGCGTGATGTTTGGTTTTAAAGCGGATTCCAAACATTCCACATGGGCCAAAAATATGTTTTATTATTTGAAGTAAACACTATTGCCACTTCCGTTCGGTTCTGTAATGATTTTCATATGACTATAAGATTGTTCAAAATATAAATAGTTCTAAATGTGTCCAGTATTATAAAATAATTATATAAAAATCTTTCGTTAGAATTTGTTTTAGGTTTTGGAATTCCTTTTCTTAGATTTAGTCGACTTTCATGGATTCTTGTTGCGATTCATTAACGGACTCATCATCTTTCAGCAGCATAAACATTTGTCTAGCTCTTTCAACCAGTTCGGGTTTTAAAATTCTGGCAGCAATATCAAAAGCAAAGCTACTTGAAGCTCCTTTTGAAAGCGTATAAAGAAGGCAGATCTCATTCCCCTCATTTTTCATATAGTTTGTTTTGAAATATTCTACTAGGTTTGACTCTTTTATATAGTTTACAACCCTCTGAAACTGTGTCGATACCAAAACGGGCGGACAAAATTCGTTTCTGTCTGTAACAAATAATACTAATCCAACATTATCTAGTGTGCCTCGACCAAACTCGTCAATTAAAACAACTGAATTTGACGTAGCGTATTGCAAAGCTTGGGAAGTCTGAGCGATATCTATCATAAAAGATGACAACTTCACTAAATTGGATTCTGTAGCGTGATGTTTGATTTTAAAGCGGATTCCAAACATCCCAAAAATATGTTTTATTATTTGAAGTAAACACTATTGCGACTTCCGTTCGGTTCTGTAATGATTTTCATATGGCTATAAGATTGTTTAGAATATAAATAGTTCTAAATGTGGCCAGTATTATAAAATAATTATATAAAAACATTTCGTTAGAATTTGTTTTAGGTTTTGGAATTCCTTTTCTTAGATTTAGTCGACTTTCATGGATTTTTGTTGGGATTCGTCAACTGACTCATCATTTTTCAGCAGCATAAGGAATTGTCTAGCTCTTTCAACCAGTTGGGGTTTTAAAATTCTGTCAGCAATATCAAAAGCAAAGCTACTTGAAGTATCTTTCGAAAGCGTATAAAGAAAGCACATCTCATTCCCTTCTTTTTTCATAAAGTTTGTTTTGAAATATTCCACTAGGTTTGACTCTATTATGTAGTTTGCAACTCTTTGAAAGTGTGTCGATACCAAAACGTGGGGACAAAATTCATTTCTGTGCAAAAATGTTTTTAATACGCTAACGAGTAATACTAATCCATCATCATCTAGTGTACCTCGACCAAACCCGTCAATTAAAACAACTGAATTTGACGTAGCGCAATGCAAAGCTTGGGAAGTCTGAGCGATATCTATCATAAAAGACGACAACTTTACTGAAGCAGACTCTGTTGAATACATTCGGTAGTGAATTCTCTTGGTCAAGCTGATATTTGCTTTTTAAGCGGGTACGAAAGTTCCCACATGGGCCAGAAATATACTAACAGCAACTTGTTTTATGTAAACGCTTTAAATGCTCTTACCGCTTCCGTTCGATCCTGTGATGATTTTCATATGGCTAAAAACTTTTTTTTAATTAAAAATCACTATAAACGTGTCTAGTAGTAACAGATAATCTTTTTTAGAATTTGTGTTTAGGTTTTAAGGATTGTTTTCCTTAGATTTAGTCGACTTCCATGGATTCTTGTTGCGATTCATTAACGGACTCATCATCTTTCAGCAGCATAAACAATTGTCTAGCTCTTTCAACCAGTTCGGGTTTTAAAATTCTGGCAGCTACTTGAAGCTCCTTTTGAAAGCGTATAAAGAAGGCAGATCTCATTCCCTTCTTTTTTCATATAGTTTGTTTTAAAATATTCTACTAGGTTTGACTCTTTTATATAGTTTACAACCCTCTGAAACTGTATCGATACCAACACGTGCGGAAAAAATTCGTTTCTGTCTGTAACAAATAATACTAATCCAACATCATCTAGTGTGCCTCGACCAAACTCGTCAATTAAAACAACTGAATTTGACGTAGCGTAATGCAAAGCTTGAGAAGCGATGTCTATCATAAAAGATCACAACTTCACTAAATTGGATTCTGTAGCGTGATGTTTGATTTTAAAGCGGATTCCAAACATTCCAAAAATCTGTTCTATTATTTGAAGTAAATACTATTGCGACTTCCGTTCGGTTCTGTAATGATTTTCATATGGCTATAAGATTGTTCAGAATATAAATAGTTCTAAATGTGTCCAGTATTATAAAATAATTATATTAAAATCTTTCGTTAGAATTTGTTTTAGGTTTTGGAATTCCTTTTCTTAGATTTAGTCGACTTTCATGGATTCTTGTTGGGATTCGTCAACTGACTCATCATTTTTCAGCAGCATAAGGAATTGTCTAGCTCTTTCAACCAGTTCGGGTTTTAAAATTCTAGCAGCAATATCAAAAGCGAAGCTACTTGAAGTACCTTTTGACAGCGTATAAAGAAAGCACATATCATTCCCCTCTTTTTTCATATAGTTTGTTTTGAAATATTCTACTAGGTTTGACTCTTTTATGTAGTTTGCAACTCTTTGAAAGTGTGTCGATACCAAAATGTGGGGACAAAACTCGTTTCTGTGCAAAAATGTTTTTAATACGCTAACCAATAATACTAATCCATCATCATCTAGTGTGCCTCGACCAAACTCGTCAATTAAAACAAATGAATTTGACGTAGCATAATGCAAAGCTTGGGAAGTCTGAGCGATATCTATCATAAAAGACGACAAGTTTACTGAAGCGGATTCTGTAGCGTGCATTCGGCAGTGAATGCTCTTTGTCAAGCCGATGTTTGCTTTTTGAGCCGGTACGAAAGATCCGACATGAGCCAAAAATATATTAAGAGCAACTTGTTTTAAGTAAACGCTCTTGCCGCTTCCGTTCGGTCCTGTGATGATTTTCATATGGCTGTAAGATTGCCCAGAATAAAAATCGTTTGCCTGGAAGTTGTTTAAAAGTTGTTCAATCAACGGATGTCTACATTTTTTTATTTCATGTACGTTCTCGTTGTTGAGAGATGGCCGAACGAAACCATTTCTTCTTGCAGTTTTTGCCATGCCAATTAGACTGTCTATCATGGCTATGATTTTCAAAGGATTCCTGATGTCTTGGCTGTATTTTAGAACGAACGCGGATAGTCTTCTTACAATCCTGGAAAAAGTAATGAAAAAAATTATTTTTTAAATAAATTGACAGTGTTCTTATGGCACGTGTGCACAAACATTTTTTTCTCAAGGTTACTTTCTGCTAGAAATTGACAATATTAAGTACTGTTTTTTACACTTGAAAACTTTTTTTTACTAGTATGTATAGGATGACTTAAAACTTTACAACAGACTCTAGTTAGTTTGAATGCTCATTTTAATTATTTCAAATGCTAATCTTAGTTTAAATGCTCACCTATTTTCGTGGTCAATGATTTCTGAATTGATGTCACCCAGCTGCTTGTCTAGCTCGACGCACAGTGGGTTTTTGTAATAAATGGCGCCTCCCAAGTTAAACATGAACTGGAAACCAAGGTAACTTAGCTTTTGTGGGTCGCAATTAGGTTCCCATTCTTTGATTTCCATCACGTGGCCCATTTCCGGCAAGTAGACTACCTAAACAGAAAGAGACCAATACTGGTGCAATCGAGAAATCAAGAGCTAGTAACATCAGTATTTACTGAAGGGTCTAAAATGGTAAAACCCTTTAAACTCGGTCTAGATTTTGGTTAAAGGTTTAACTCAGTTTTCGCCTTTGTTTCTACCAAATGGCTCAAACCCAACTGTTTTTTTAGGAAAACTCATTTACTCAGCAAAAATATATATTTCTTGTTTTTATTTATTAATAAAAGTATTAGCAAACATTTTGAAGTTGAATTAGGCCTGGATCCCCATCCAAATAACTATGGCCAAACAAAAACAAGGCACATTTTTAAAGCATATTTTACAACAAGGTATAAGGTGTTTCCGTATTTTTAAACCAAGGTCTACTGCAATTATTCAAAGAAATAGAATAAAAATTATAAATGCAAAAGTTGTAGGCTTCATCCTATACCATCAAAAAAAGTTATAAAAAAACATAAACATTGTAAATCTCTTACGGAACATCCTACAAATTAATATGTTAATGATTTAACTTAAAAAAATAGATATTTTCTTTCTAAACTCAAAAATATATGACAAACTGCCATTTGATAAAGCCACTGTTAAAATATTAGTATCTACAATTTCTAGCGGTTTGGGACCTACTCTACATTTCTTGAAAATAGGTACCCAATTTTCTATCTCTTGAAATAAGTGCAGTAGACCTTTGTGGAAATATACCAAAATACTCTGTACATCTAGTAACACAGAAAACTTAAGTATACTCGATGATATAATTGGTATGCTTTAAATACCTATTCCGAGCTCAAACATTTAAAAAAAGTCAACATTACAGAGTAAAAGAATAAAATTCATGAAAAAGCCCTGCTCAATTAGACTTTTTCAGAACTAACCACGGATGACCAAAACAACTAATTAACATAAGAAATGCAACAAACATAAGAATAATAAAACAAAAAGCAAAAAAGCACTACATTATTCAGACTTTCTCAGAGGCAACAAACTGATAATAAACTAAAAGGAACTCAAAATTCAAGACTTGGAAAAATATTGAAAATTTGCACATTTATTCTATGAAGTTTTTTCATTGGGAAAAATTTGAAAAATATGAAGGTTTTTCTAAAAATATGAAGTGTTATGAAGTCTGAAAAAAAATATGAACATTTTCATAAAATATGAAGGTGTTGAGAGCCCTGGATTAAATATAACGAACACTGAAACTGGTTAAAGAAAAACCAAGAGGGTCAAAAGAACATCTGTGTTCACTTTTTGAAATTATTTTTTTTCGAAATCTGGTATGATCCCATTATGTCTTTTTTGGGTCGCGGTTCGTTTGTCGAAAACACGTTTATCGAAAACATCTTTATCAAAGACATTTTGATCGAAAATCTTAATTTCGAATGACATTTTGATCGAATGACATTTTGATCGAAAATCTTAATTTCGAATGACATTTGATCGAAAATCTTAATTTCTATCTACATTGACACGGTTCGGTTACGTTGGCGATCGATTGACAACGGTTAGGTTTCACATTCTCTAGGATCCCGGAAAAGAGGTCAGGATAGTATGTTTTAAAAAAATATATGTATGTTAGAAATGTTTTCGATTAAAAAGTCATTCAAAAAAGTTGTATTCGATAAAAAAGTTTTCAATCAAAATGTCATTCGATCAAAATGTCTTCGATAAAGATGTTTTCGATAAACGTGTTTTCGACAAACGAACCGCGACCAGTCTTTTTTCTACCTTGCATTCGTTGATATAACTGGGCAAATCCATAATCGCAAAACTAGCAGCCGCAGTCACATGTTTGCTAATGTCGCTTCTTCTCAACAGTTTGGCATCCAACATTTCGTCAAGTCCAAATTTTATGCAAGGTCTGTCACGTTTGTTACCTGCTTGAAAATCCAGGGTTTTGTCAATGGCTTCTTGAAGTCCTGAAATTTACAACATTTTCAGCTTTGTTTAAAACTCGCAGACAAGGATTGAGTAGTGTAAAATACTTACAACTGGGCGAGGTACACGGCCGAACACTTGGCGAACAGGTAGAATTGTCTATTTTATAGGATAGGATACGTTCGTTGACGTTCACCGCACTTGATGAGAGACCGAAATGTCCTACGGTGCGCATGTGCGCAGGCGAAATGTTCCTCGCGATATGACTACGCGAGTTAGGCGACCAACAATACATCACAAGTAGAAAATAAATTTCGGGCTCCCATTGTCTTTATTTACTAAATATCTCTAACGGTTTTCAAGTATAAACTAAACAATCCAGTCTACAGGCTACTTTTTGTTAATCCTAAGACGCTTTTTTTTCATAAGGAGTGGTTTCCATATGTTTGGTATGTCCGTGTTTGGTTGACTGAAAACTTCTTTGTTCGGCATTATAAATGCAGCAGCAATAAACTTTCGTTGTCACCAATGCGTCTCCTTATGCAAAACTTTAGCTTTAGACCAGAATCCTGTGATCATTTGACCACGCATAATCCGTTAAACCAGATTTTTGAATATTCCTTAATTTTAATAATACTTTTTTGATGTTTCTTTACTCCAACCTGAAGAGGGCGTTGTGTTTCACCTTTTTTTTATTTAGTCGGTTTAGAACGTTTTTCTACGTTGTCCGACGCCTATTCTCCACCTCCTTCGATCCTGACAATCATCTTCTGTCAGATTTTTTTCGCTCATTGGTCTTTGGATTGACGTTTGCCATTCTAGTTTAGAACGCCCTTTTTTTCTGCGTCCTATTGGTTGCCATTTTAGGACCGTTGTACATGGTCATACCATATCAGTTGCATTTTAGTGATATCATCCGTTATGCTTCCCTCGATTTCCATTCTTTCTTTTATGATCTGATTTCTTATGTGATCTGTTCTAGATATTCTCATTGATCTTCTTATTGCATCCATTTCGACACTTTCCATTTTTGTTTTGTATTTTTCTGTTACGCGACAAGTCTCTATTCCATACAACAGCGTGCTTTTCACCATTGTTTCATATATGTTAAATTTTACATTCTTTTTATCTCTCTGCTCCATAAAATACTGTTAAGACATCCAATAACCTTTTTTGTTTTTACTATTCTTTTTTCCAGTTCTTTACAGTCTGTTCCTGTCTTATCAAATGTGACACCCAAGTATACGTACTCACTGCATGGAGATATTACTTGTCCATTGTCTAGTTCTCACTCACTGGATTCGTTTCGAATACATAAGAACTATGTCTTGTCCACGTTCACTGTTAATCCCCACTTTTGGTATTCTTCCATTAACTTTCCCATCATATACTCCATGTCTTCTTTATCATTAGCTACAATTACTTGGTCGTTAGCAAACTGTAGCGTGTATCTGGTAAATCGGTTCGTTTAGTTGTATTCCCTTGCCGTGCACTTTACGTTTCCAGTTTTTTAGAGCTACTGCGATATATATTTTAAAAAGAGTTGGAGAGATACAACATGCCTGTCTTAAGCCTTTTGTTACCAGAAATTTTTTCAAGTCGATTTCCAATTTTAATTTCAGATTTTGATCCTTTGTATAGTTCTTTTATCGCTTTTATGTATGTATGATTGATATTAGTCTGCTCTAACACTGTCCATAGTTTTTCTACTGGAATGGTATCATATGCTTTTTGTAGGTCCACAAAGGTAACATGAGTCTATATATTTCTGGCGCTCCTTTTCTCAATTACTTGTTTAAGACAAAAAACATTATTACTACAAGATCTGCCTGCACGAAACCCACTTTGCTCTTCTTCTTCTTGTTCATGAAAATCATTTTCTATTAGATCTCTAAGAATCCTACCGTACAATCTACTTAGAGTACTGGTTACTGAAATTCCTCTGTAATTGTTGCAATCCAGCTTGTTTCCTTTTCTATGTATCAAGGATATGAATGCAATTTTCCAATCATCAGGTACTGGATGTCCGTTTATGCATTGATTGATAATATATGTGAAATTTTCGATTAGTTTCTCTGATCCATATTTGAGCTTTTCAGCATATATTCCTCCAGGTCTGCTAGCTTTTCCGGATTTAAGCTTTTTAATACTATTCTTTATCATTTCTTTTTCAATGATTACTTCCTCTTCATGTACTTCTATGTCTCTCCTCGGGTCTCGTCTCCTGCAGCAATCTCTTGTAGTGTTCTGTCCATTGTTCTGATTTGATGATCTGGATGTTTACTTTTTCTTTTGTTGGGTTTTTTACTGTAGAAATGAATTTCTATACTTTAACTCTGCCTACCTCCTACGTGTGTATTTATATCGTGGCATTTGCGCTCGAACATTTAATTTTTTCTGTTCGTATCAAATTTCTTAGCTGTCTTCTGGTTTCCCTGTAGATTTCTAGGTCGCTTTGCTCTTTATTACTGAGCCATTTCAAGTATGTGCGTTTTTTCTCCTACATATGATATACCACACTCACACGAAATTTGGTAAATACATTCCTTAATATTTAAGAGATTTTCTGGTTTTGTTTTAGTTAAAACCCCTTATCGTATTTCCCGATGAAAATACTGTTTTAATATTATAGGGTTTGCCTATTCGTCTTAAGTTTTCTGAAATCCTGTGAACATAATTGGCATGTTAATAACACCCAACGGATTATTATTTTGAGAATTTGTTACGTTTGTTTATTTTTAATTTTAGAGATCGTTGAGTCTATTAATTTCTTGGAATAACCATTTTGTTGCTAGTCCTTTTTAATGGTGTAGATTTCTGTGGTTAATTCTTCATTATTACTACAAATATTTATTGCTCTTAAATACAAACTTTTTATAACTCTTTGTTTTGTAGCAACAGAATGATTAGATTTAAAATTTAGGTACTGTCCTGTATGTGTAGGTTTCCTATACACAGGGGTTTGAATGTTTTTGTATATTTATTTAACAACAAGATCCAAGGAAAACGGTTAGAAATACTTACTAACCGAAATGTCGTGTTTTAAATAAATAAAGATAATGGAAGTCCGAAATTTTGTTTCTCTTTTTAGCTTTACTGTTAATTGAAAACAGGGTAGAACGTTTGAGTTTGATTTAAAATAAACCGTAGTTTGTGGTAGTAAATTTAGAGTTTTCGATTTTAAAATGACTGAAACAACGGATAATGTTAATGGTATGGCTGAGGCAAAATCTCCGTGTATATTTACCTAACAAGTTTTCCGTGGTAGCTTCAGCCAGTTCTCCCAACAATTTAGTTTTTGCCACATACGGTTTGCTTATTTCATTGATGGATATAATGTGTTTGATTGTGTTGTGAAGAGAGTTCCAGTTTCGATTGGTTGCTCGGGCATTTTTGATTTTGGTCAACAATGAATTAATATCGATTAGACGATTGATGCTGTTTTGAATGGCTTTGGCGTAATCTTAATTTAAAAAGTAGTAGAAATAAATAGTCGGTAAAGTACGTTATCGTCTTGTCACATCAATTGTTTAGAGCGTATTCCATTGGTAAAATGTGTGCAGCACTCATAACGCATTGGCACTAGCTGAGTGGTGTCAAAAAATAGTACCAGCTAGCGCCAGCTTGCAGCTTTTCTTTTAATAAGTAAACGAAATTCCTCTGTAACCCCATCACTATTTGAGATAAGAAGTAAAATTTCTTAATAAAATATGAAAACCAAAAAATGAATGTGAATAGAATAGAAACACTGAACTAGTTGTGCATTAGTGCTGCACTGATTCTTCTAATGGAATAAGCTAGTAAACTCTGCGCCTTATTGCTGTCTCCACAAAATAGCAGCTAATGCGCTTTTCTCCCATGTCTTAAGTATGAGGTGAAGGCACCTATCCTAACAAGTTTATTTGCCTCCTCATTGTCCGATGTACCATCATGCCCTGCAACCCACACATGGTATTATGGTATTATACCACAGTCCTTATATTTTAGAATGTTCTTATAGCTTGGATATCAGAACATATGACTAACTGCTATTTCTATCCTCTATACTAGTCATGGGTATGGCGTATACATGTATGCTTGAAACACCGTGATGTCTTCAACAATAAAAAAACCCTCTAGATTGGTCAAAGGCCTTCTACAGAAGCTTATTCACCTGTCATTTGACTGACATTTTTAGTCGTTGATATGCCGGACTAGCACCCTTGTTCCTATTTTTCTTTTGATGTACTTTATTGCCATAAGATTTACTAACATAACGAAAATAATTTCATAAACTAATTTATGCAATTAATCTATGTAAAGTCAATAAAGATAAGTTTTAAAAATTACAAATTTTAGAGTATATAGGTGGTATTTTTGTTTTCGCTCTTCTAGGATTTAACCTCCTCTCGCAGTTAAAAACTCCCTTACTGAGTAGTATGGTTTATTTATGAGCAGTTTTTTAAGTTCCCCTCGAAATTTTTTAAAGCTTTGCAAGCTTTTTATGGTATTTGGAATTGCATTAAAAATGGTTGCACAAAAGCAGTATGGACTCTTAGCATATAATGACAGATTGTAATTAGGGATTATAATATTTGAACTAGACTTTGTATTATGAGTATGAAGTGTGTTTACAGATGGATGGTTGCTGTTTTTCACAACTAGTGCTGCTTCAAAAATTAAGATAGATGCAATAGTCCTGAGGTTTTAGTTTAAATATAAGTCGCAGTAATCTTTTTTGCAATAGAAGAATGCGTTCAGTTTCTACATTGACCCCAGTATTTTATGTACGTGACTGTATCTAAGGAGTAGTATACGTTAATAAGCTGTTTAGTTGTGAGTAAGTTCTTTAGGTTCAAAATTGCAAAAATAGTAGAGTTTAGTTTTCCTGCCACAAAACTGCAATGTTTTTCCTAAGTTATCTATGATTAATTTGAATTCCTAAAAAAGAACAGTTCTCCAATTTGATTATGTCACTGTTTTTCAATTTTAGTTTTATATCACCAATAAGTTTCCTTTTACGGAATACAATTTAGTGAGTTTTAGAGGGATTGACCAAGAGTTTGTTTTTTTCACACCGTTTGCCAAAGACTTAAAGAATAAAGTTTGACATACTTTCAAGTTCTTCTAAGTTTTCTGCAGTTACTACTATAGTGCAGGCGTCTGCATATGAAACTATCTTTATGTTTTTACACTGATCCATAATGTATTTGATCATGTCGTTTATAAAAAGTATGAAAATTAAAGGCGATAAAACACTACCTTGAGGAACTCGACAATTAGGAGTAGCTTCTTTAGATATATTTTTTTTAAATTTCACAAATATTTTTCTCTCTAAAAGAGTGCTTTCTAACCAATCATTTATGTTTCCCCTTATTACCATCTCATTACATTTTTTTAAAAGAAAAGGTATAGAGATGCAATCGAAGGGTCGAGTCAGATCTAGAAATATGGGTAATGTAAGTTTGTTCGAATCAAAAGATTCGTAAATAAACTGTACTAAATCAAAGGCCGCAGTAGAAGTGGAGAAATTAGAGCGAAATCCGTGTTGATGAGGAGAAAGGAGTTTGAAACGATGGATGAAAGAATTGAAGATGTTTCTTGTTTGCTATTCTTTCCCAAAGGGGATAGTAGCATGGTACTTTATGTTGAAATACTCCACAATGTTTGCAGGCTCACGAATTTAATCGTATGCGTTTCTAGATTCCTAGTGGTTAATTATGAAATTCAGGAGCCTGAGTCTCCTTTGCCTCTAGGGTAGGCCTGGACTAATGCTATACTTATCAATCAAAACGAATTTTATACTTCACACAAAGGTATGTGTGCCTAACTTGCGAGTGTCAGAAGGAGAGGGAAGAGTTGATTTTGGTTGTTTTTCTACTTACACAAGGTTGCATCTCTGGACGTACGTTTCTGTGTGTTTCACGTCATCAGTAGAGAACAGCAAACCCAGGTAAACCAATTTTAACCAAAACCAACTCCTATATATGAAATACTCGCGGCGGTGCAATGCGAGTAAATTACAAGTTGTTGCGCCATCTAGCGGACTGGCTCGAGCACTCGAAAGTTTAAACACACTGGCATCGTCTTGTCTGAGACGCCGAAGCGCCATCTATGACAAGTTTCGTCCATTAATGTGGTATTAAAACCACGTAATCACGTAGCAACTAAAAGGCCGTACTGCCCGAAGCATATGCAAAGAAGAAAGATGGAAAACGTGCTGTGTGTGGATCGATAAAAATCAAAACGAATTTTATACTTCACACAAAGGTATGTGTGCCTAACTTGCGAGTGTCAGAAGGAGAGGGAAGAGTTGATTTTGGTTGTTTTCCTACTTACACAAGGTTGCATCTCTAGACGTACGTTTCTGTGTGTTTCACGTCATCAGTAGAGAACAGCAAACCCAGGTAAGCCAATTTTAACCAAAACCAACTCCTATATGCTGTTCTCTACTGATGACGTGAAACACACAGAAACGTACGTCTAGAGATGCAACCTTGTGTAAGTAGGAAAACAACCAAAATCAACTCTTCCCTCTCCTTCTGACACTCGCAAGTTAGGCACACATACCTTTGTGTGAAGTATAAAATTCGTTTTGATTTTTATCGATCCACACACAGCACGTTTTCCATCTTTCTTCTTTGCTAATGCTATACTTGTTCTTACCAAAATTTTCTGCTTGCAGCGCAAAACTAATGAAATCTAATCTTTTTTCCAGTTCGTCCTTGTCATTAATCGGATTCATTAGGATGTTTCTGAGGGATATCTGACCCATTTTTGATTTGCAATCCGAGAGAAATAACTTAAAAATGCTTAGGCCTTCTCTGGCGCTACTTGTTTCTCCTAAATTCAAAGCAATGATACTGTAAATTAGTAAATACATTTAACTACAATATCCACATCTAAGATACTCCGAAAAAAATCCCTTCGATTTCTACTGCGGTACCGACACAAAATTTAATCCACAAGTGACAACGAAGTGACACACATTTGTTAAACTTGATAAAAAGGACAAAATACGGAGTTTTCAAAATTGGAAAATTTGTGCCTAGTGTAGTATCATTTTAGAACAAAAAATAAAATTGAATAAAGTTTTTTAAGAAACTCTTAAATAAAAAAGTAAAAAGGTTTTTACCTCTTTTAAATCCCGCATCGTGTGCCCTTTTGGAAAATACTTGTAGAGCTTTGAAGGTTGAGCTGTCTAATAATACGTGATTTTTCATAGTAACTTGACTAATATTCAAGCAAAAAAAATCTTCATCTTCTTCACCTGTATAAATTGTGAAGTGAAAATAAATATGGCTAGCTGGTCACACTGTGTAAATATAATTGACAAGCCACCGATTAATTACATACTGTATTACCACTGACAACTTAAAATTGTTATTGTTTGTTTGTTGTCAAATCAAAGTGTATTTAGCAATGTTAAAGTGAAGGGTAATAGTTTTGTGTAAATCTCGACTGACACACCTACAATACATACATAATTCTTTTGTCTTGGTAGATTTCCAGACGAACCTTTTAAGAATTGCCAATTTTTTTCTAAGTACCGATAGAGGGCACCTAAAGTTTGCACTGACAATCTATGATTCATGTTTATTAGCGAATGAATGTGCAGTTCTTGCTCGTGTTTTGCTTCGCCCACTGGCTCTAATGCTGATACGACTATCTTGGAAACTATGGTTTTGCACACCTAAAATATGTTATTATTTAAGTATTCAGTTTTAGCCATCGGTTCTAAATGTTTAAAACTACATAAATGGACTTTCCACTATCTTTCCGCTCCCTACGTTACGCACAGATATAGAAAAACAAATAGATCACTTATCAAACCTGGAAAAAAATTGGAATATGTCATTTTTATAGTAGAAAATTATAAGAAACAATCATTAATCTTGTTATTTTAAGCTTTTGGCAACTGTGCTGGGGGAAATTCGGCATCAGTCTTACTGCTTGTTCAATACGATCTCTAGGGGTGCCGACTTGTACGATTCTTGTTGACCACAGTGAACTCTAGGGGTGGCAGCTTGTACTTTAAATCTATTTAAAAATGGCGGTCAACGTTCTGACATAACGTTACGAAGACATGACAAAAGCGCGACATATGCACAGAAGGACAAAATACTTCCAGTTCATTTTCTGTTGCTTAACAAAATTCGTGAACAATTGTGGATTGGCAAGGCCAGTATATTATTATGAATAGGTATATAGTCTACATAGCTTTCAAAATGTTTTGTAAGTTACTTTCTGTAAATATAGGTATCAAAACAATGTTAAAAAGTAATTAGTGGGAGTAATCTAGACAAATATAACAACAAACTACAAGCTATAAACGTCAATAAAAACCTAACCTCATAAGAAAAATCCTTGGCAGCTGCGTAGAACACATTGGGCGGCAATTTTCCAGAATTCGAGCTATAAGTTGTATCATTTTCTCTGGTACTTTTGGTCTCCAAAACGGACTTGGTAAACTCCTCGCTGGATGTACTGAATAGCAAAAGATATTTGGGAGCAACTTCATTATACAACTTTATGGTTACCTGCAAAATGAAAAAAAAACTTTTTATTTTGAGGTTGTAACTACTAAATGAAAAACAACATTTAGATCTCAGCAGCTGCCAGGCAATTTCATAACAATCGAAAACTCGATTTTACCCTTTGGTGGCGCCATCTACTTTCTCAGATGTAGGTATTATTCTTCTTATACTAGACGACAGCATTTAGGAACTGGTTTAGGAAAACTTTCTTCTTAACAAAAAAAAGCTTTCCATTCTAAATAAACAATATTGATTTTTTAAAATCATCGTTCATAGTCGTCCTACCTTAATTGTTTTCTTAATTCTAGTCTTAACTCATTTATCTGTCACTTGATTTCTTGCCAGAGTAATAGTAAAAGTTATATGCCTCAAGCTTTTTAACCTCTTTTTATCCTCCTCATAAAAGTTTGGTGATATATAAAGATGGTAGGTTTTAGATATTTCTTTCAAATTTTAGGTAACGCCATATTGTTAAAGTTTATCTTTTACTACTGGTTTTTGTTTTTTTTTGTTTTTAAAAAGAGATAGAGTTTAGCTGCAAAATACTTTGGAACTTGCCCCTATACTCTTATACAGGTTGCTTACCTAATTTGTCAGGTCATTAAATCGATAATGTTACAGCAATCAGATTTGATAATTACGTCATTGCGTAGACTTAATTCTTTGTACTATTAAGAGTTTTGGCTTGTAAAACCTTAAACAAGTAGGCGAATTGTTTAATGATTGCCTTAAATACCCCTTGATTTGTAGGCAGGTTCTAAAACAACTTTAAAGTATCAAATAACACACCTCTAAAAGCTTTTGAAAACTTTTCTAGTGTCATCCGAGGTTCCACCAATACAACACAAAATTGTTCTCAACGGAAATGTTTCACGGTCATTCTTTTTGATCAAAAAATACTGAATTTATATGGAGAAAACAAAAAATTCAAAATTACACAGATAAGAAAGACGTAAGCCAACGCGATGGCGTAGGTACAGTCGGCCAGTTTAGTTTACATGACTGAAGTTATTTAAATATTAATACTTTTATTTGATTACTTACCAAGTAGTTGGGTCCACAATCCGATATTTCGTCGTACATGTAAAAAAGTTTTTCTTCAAAGTCAAAAAATGCAGCGCCCAACTTTCCGTTTTTGAATTGGAGGCATAACATTTTGGTTTCGTTGTCGCTCTCGCCGTTCATGTTAGCTGACTGCGCCTCTTGAATTTCGTCTGTGTCCATCATTTAGTTGTTTGTTGCTCTTTAATAATTAAATATCCGATTTATTTTTAATTTAGTTTATTTGTTTTTTGTCCACCTAATGTTTTTTTATTTGATACTGAATTTATTTATTTTTGCTTTTTATTGACATTCGCGTCGGCCATCTTTAAACAATGGAATTACTGTATGACATAAAAGCACTCATGGCTGTCTGGATTATCTTATTGGTGTTTTGCTGTTAGTATTTCAGGGTATTCTATTAGCTCTAAACCTTTTCAAAAATATGTTTTTACGACAATATCATATACCTACTTATCCATATTATTATGTTTTTAATTCTTGACGTATTGAACCGAACCAAGCTTGCTTTTTTTTAACCAAACTTTCCAAAATCAAATAAAATTACAAAAAATATCAAGATAGAGGCTAATAAAACAAATGCTTACTGACAGTTATTTTCAATGTTTATGTCTTGACGAAAATGTAAGACGAACCAAGGCTAACACAAAAATAAGGCCACGACCCTGAAACAATTAGCTGTTCTCCGAGGGCTGAATTTTACATAGGGTCTTATGGCAGGTCAGGCGTTTTTTTATGATATTTTCAAAATGGCACTACAGATTTCCGCGAAATTTCAGTGAAGTATTCTCAGACACCGTCCCTATATTCCACCGAAGTTTTGTAAGGAAGCATGATTAAAAGGTTAAAATCTTCAAGATTTAGCATTCCTTATTTTCAATTCAAATTACCCGCCATGTACCACATGCCAACTGTTATCTTTTACATGTATTTGACTTTGTCATCTGTGTTTGTCACATTCGCTGCTGCTTTTGTGTAAGCTAATGAAGCGGCTCTGAAAAATTAAGAATTACTATAGATTAAAAAAAAATATTATGAAAGAATATAGTAAAAACAATCTCAAACCCGCTTTATTTTTTTTTTAATCAAATATTCATGAACCGTCATTCCAACTTCAATATTTTAAAGACAATCAGCTGTGACGCAACGCGACCATCAAAAAAAAATCAGGCCCGGATGTGACGTCAAGAAAGTGAAGGATCGTGGCCCGTCATGTAATCATAACCGATAATTTGTAACCATCTACTTTTAAAACCATTTTTGATAACGCAAGGCCAACACAAAAATAGAGGCTACGACCCTGAAAAAATCAGCTGTTCTCCGGAGGCTCAATTTTACATTGGGTCTTATGGGAGGTCAGACGTTTTTTTATGATATTTTCAAAATGGCACTACAGATTTCCGCGAAAATTCAGTGAAATGTTCTCAGACACCATCCCGATATTCCACCAAAGTTTTGTAAGGAAGCAACATGATTAAAAGGTTAAAATCTACAAGATTTAGCATTCCTTATTTTGAATTCAAATTACCCGCCATGTACCACATGCCACTGTTATATTTGACATGTATTTGACATTGTCATCTGTGATTGTCACATTCGCTTCTGCTTTAAACTTAATTTTTGTGTGAGCTAATGAAGCGGCTCTAAAAAATTAGGATTACTAAAGATTTTTAAAAAATTGTTCTGAAAGAATATACTAAAAACAATCTCAAAACCGGCTATATTTTTTTAAAAAATCAAATATTCATGGACCGTCATTTAAACTTCAATGTTTTAAAGACAATCAGCTGTGTCGTAACGTGACCATCAAAAAAAAATCAGCCTCGGATGTGACGTCAACAAAGTGGAGGATCGTGGCCCGTCCGTTTTGATAGCCCTGGATAACGCAAATGAGACTGGCTTGTCTAAATCCCCCCCCCTTCGCTCCGCAAACTGAACGATATCTATATCTTGAAAACAAAAAAGTTTCTTATTTTGTGCGCTTCTATTGTTCATTGATATGTTATACACATTGTTCATCCTATTCTTACACTTTTTTTCATGCAGCTTTATTATGGAAATGGAGGAGAGGTAATATTGCAATCTTATAAAATACTCTGCCAATATATGGGCCCCAAAGCTCACACTAGGGACTATAGTTATAGTGTGAGCTAATATAACTAAAAACTGAAATATATTTTATTCAACTCCAGACTAAATTACCTTTTGTTTGATACCACACAAGTTATGTTTTGACTTAAACTCAAATTTTTGAAATCTACCCCCACCCTTAAGGAAAACAAAAACTATTATGTATTTTGTTAAACTCCGGACTCAATTACCACGCCATATTTTTACTTAAACTCTAATTTTTGAAATATACCCCTACCTTTTTTTAGAATAAATTAAAATGTATTTTGTTTAACTCCAGACTCAATTACCTTTCGTTTGATATCACACACGCCATATTTTCACATAAACTCTGTTTTGAAATATACCCCCACCCTTTTATTTGGTTTATGTTCGGTGAATTTTGTTCATTTTTAAATGGGACCATCTCGACCCAAGACCCAGCCTAGATACCAAATTTCGTTAAAATCGGCCAAGCGGTTTTTGAGTTATGCGCGTTGGTCGTTACAGACAGACATACAGACATACAGACACACAGACAGACAGACAGACAGACAGACAGACAGACAGACGGCGCAACAAAAAAGTTTCAAAATCATCTGAAACGCAAAGATATATAAAAATTTTTGAAATCGGAGCAACTTTTTTTTTCTCGAAAAAATTAGGATCACCATAGCTCACACTACTATAGTATAGTATATGTGTGAGCTAAAATATATTACGCTAGAAACAGAAAGTTTTAAAAATATTTTTTAGCAATCGTTAGTCTAATCAAAGTTAAGAAATAAACGAGATAAACAAGATAACAAAAATAATAAGGTGTTTTTTGTGTTATTGTTTGGGTAGTGCTTGACTAAAAGTTCTAATTATAAATATTTTTTTAGCATTTAATGAGCGAACTAGAAAAACGTGAACTTCAATTCAACTCTGTGCTGGAACGTGGCGAAAGCCTGATTTTACAAAACCACCCGGCCAGCAAAATAATCGAAGAGCACACCACCGCCATGACAACACAATGGTCCTGGTTGCTGCAGCTCACTCACTGCTTGGAGGCACATCTGGCCAACACCAGGACTTACCAGACCTTCTTTAAGGATATCCAATCGGCTGAGGAGTGGCTAAAGGAGTAAGTTCATCGAAACATTCATTATAAAAATGTTTTAACTGACAGTTTGATAAATATGGAATGGACGTCACCGCATACCCGACCGTGACGCAACGATTTTTTTTGCGTCATTGTTTTTTTACATTACACTGGCATTTCTTAATTACCGTGGGTTTTTCAGTCATTTTTCAGTTTTTGTTTAACCTTTTACAGTAATTTTTTTCTCAAAATAATTCACATAAACAAATAACCAAAAATATTTAACGAGAAAAAGTCCCTGAAGAGGGCACTGGAATTAAGCAGCTAACGGTAGAAAAAGATGATTCTAATATTTATTAATTTATATTAATTTTTTTATCAATTTTTAGAAAAGACGAGGTCCTCAACAACGAATTCAGCCAAGGCGACTTCAGTTTAGACGTGGGCGAGCGCCTCCTACAGGGAATGCAAGCAATGAGAGAAGAACTGAATGCTTTTGCCGACACTGTGCAATCGATGCAGGCAAGATCTCAACAAATTGTGCCTTTGAAACAGCGCAGACAACCTGTCACTAGGCCTACGACTGTTACAGCGCTGTGCAGTTACAGACAGAATAACGTAAGTGTTTTCCTTCTCTACAAATGTTCAATACGAATTATCCGAGAACTAATGGTGCAACGTATAGCTCTAGATACCTATCCCATTTGCCTTGCTTTGTTCAAAATTCTAAAATGGGTGTCATTAACGCTGACAACTGCAAAAGAAATGTGTCAGGAATATTCCCCCGGAATTTTGTTAAAACGGTATTTTTTTAAATTTTCGGTATTTTACAATCTGTATTTCTTGAGGGACTTAAATTAACTGAAATAAGGTTTTACACATTCCATTACTAGAGCTCGTAGCGCCATCTAAGTTTTAAATCATAAACCAACTCCACTAAGTTGAGTTAGTTACTTAACTGCAAAAGAAGCAAAGTGCTCATTTTACCGTTCTTTTTTCAGTTTGTCACAGAAAGAAACAGAGATTGCACCCTCACCGACAACTCGGGCCGAACCAAGTGGATCGTACACAACGAGAAAGGCGTCGAATGTCAAGTGCCTGGTGTCTGCTTTGTCATTCCACCGCCTGACAAGGATGCTTTGGACGCTGCTGACAGATTGAGAAGACAGTATGACAGGTATGTCATGCGTCAATTTTCTTTGTCAGCACAAACCTAGTAAAATTCACGGTGGATAGAATAGACCGGTGTTCGGATCTTATCGAATTTTTCACGTTACTGGTGGTCCAGCTGATTTTTGTAAACAAAATTTAGATATGATGTGAACAACGGAACTACTAACATTTTTTGAATTTTTTGAAAACTAAGGCAATTTTCCCACTGTTTTCTAGTACATCCTGATAAAATATAATTTTCTAGACTTATTGTCGTTATTTCTTTTAGCCCGCTTTATTTTTTATTACACTAAACTGAAACTACAAGTCAAACTGAATGTGATCGCTTAGTATCAAAGGTGAACCGAGGACTTGGGAAGTAAACAAAGTTGTAGGTCAGCGGATTATTTTTGGAGCTGAAACGAACACATTATTTTCTTCGAATTTTAATTTTTGTGTAAAGAGAAATGAAGCGGGCTAAAAAAAATAACGACTGGTATGTCTGAAAAAAATTATTTTATGAGAATATACTAAAAAATAGTAGGAAAATTGCCTTAGTTTTTAAAAAATTCAAAAAATATTAGTTGCTCATATCATATCTAACTTTTGTTTACAAAAATCAGCTGGACCACCAGTGTCGTGAAAATTCGACATTTATTTATAAGATCCGAACACCGGTCTATTCTATCCACCGTGAGTGAAACTTAACTGTACAAAAACAGCTTGCTATAAATCAAAATTTTGGTAAACTGGGTATTCAAATAAAATAAAATTTCCAAATCAAGCAAAAATAAGCATTTTCTAAAAATGTTAGGGATCGTGCTGAATCGAGAGAGACAACGCCTATCTACCAGCCAGATGTTCAAGAGAGCTAACATAATAGGACATGGTCTTTTAAACTGTGAATTTAAAGCATATTTTGTCGATTCAAAAATGATTGTCCCATACAGTAGGGAGGCAGTGAATATTTTTTGGAACTTATTTTCTTAGTCGGTGTATATGATTAAGTATGTTTTGTCGAAGATCATAATCAATAATTTTTTAGTCTGATAATGAGTTTCCGATGGGTTCAAAAGGCTAAGGAATGATATGAGTCAGCTTATTTTCTTCGTTCTAAATATTTTACACTAAGAAAAAGAGATCAATAAGAAAAGCATCTGGCTCATCTCAAGGGGTGGAAAATATGTGTGACTGAAAATTTGCAGATCCAAAATTTGGACTAATTTTTGCCCTTATTTGCTTAGTCTTGAGATTAAACATAATGTTATAGTACACTATAACTAAAAACGAGAAACTGACTAATTTACAAAGTTGGAAAATACATCTGGGGCGTCTTCAAAATTGGAAAATTAGGAACTTATTTTCTTAGTTTTGATTTTTTTTCACATGATAGTGCATGTATATGGAAAAAAACTTGTCTGGTAGCAAGTACAAAAAAACTGGAGGAGACCAAAAACTTTTTAGATAAAACAAAGAATTTATTCTGTATCTTAAAAATTTACCAATGTACCAGTTTCAGGGAAAAAGGAAAAGAAGCATTCCCGCTGAAATATATTTTCTTGTAGATTCTAATTATTTATTCGCATGCCTAATGACGTATATCCTGTAGCTTAATTTAGGCTTGAGTATGAGAGATTTTAGTCATAAGTCAAATAATCCATCCTTCTCATTTGTACGTGGGTCTGAGAAACACTAACAAGTCTGGCAAAGCTTTGGGATTTTTAGATAACAGCCAGATTGTATTTGAAGCTTTGCTTATAATACAACCTATCATATCATATACTTTCAAAACTTAATAAAATAAGGACACTCATTTCATATTCTTTTTCCATTTGTCAGATATATTGGCCATCCTAAGAAAGTAGATAGATTACTGTCTTTAGCTAACTTAGGGATACCCTTTACTAGTAAAACTACTTTTACTATCAAGAAAATAAGTTCCTCGTATTTATATCTTCTTTTGTATTTTGCGCCTAAACCCAAAATATCCCTCTGAAGCCCGGAAAGAGTCCATATTCAAAATGTGCAATTAGTTAGGCAGGCACACTGTGAAGATCGAATCTAAAAAATAGTTAATTAATTTTTTGCTCGTTAATGGTAGCAAGTACGAAAAAACTGCAAGAAACCAAGAAGTTTTTAGATATAATTTATTCTGTATATTAAAATCTACCAAAGTACCAGTTTCAGGGAAAATGGAAAACGAGCATTCCCGCTGAAATATATTTTCTTGTAGATTCTAATTATTTATTCGCATGCCTAATGACGTATATCCTGTAGCTTAATTTAGGCTTGAACTAAATATCTTAGAAACGGCGAGAACTATCAACGAAAAAAAAAACAGTGGGTAAATCGACATCGAGGCGTTTCCGGTCATATAAGTCAAATAACTCATCCTTCTCATTTGTACGTGGGTCTGAGAAACACTAACAAGTCTGGCAAAGCTTTGGGATGTTTAAATAACAGCCAGATTGTATTTTAAGCTTTGCTTATAATACAACCTATCATTAGAAAATAAGGACACTCATTTCATATTCTTTTTCAATTTGCCAGATATATTGGCCATCCATAGAAAAGTAGCCAGATTACTGTATATAACTAACTTAAGTATACCCTTTACTAGTAAAACTATTTTGTTTTTTGCGATAAACCCAAAACACTAAATCTGTTTCTTGATTATTAATTTTTTTGTTTAATTAGGAGTATTGCGCTATGGCAAAAGAAACAGCTAAGAATGCGACAAAATATGATCTTTGCTACCATCAAAGTCGTCAAAGGCTGGGACTTGCCCCAGTTTATTGCAATTGGTGCTGAACAGAGAAATGCCATCAGAAAGGCACTAAACGAAGATGCTGATAAGCTGTTTGCTGAAGGTATGTACAAAAAGCAATATTTAAATAGTTTGATTTTACTTAAAGTTAGAAAAAGTTTTATGCTTTTTCTAACTTAATTTCTAATTTTGATTAAGTTTATCAAGTTCAAAAGAGCTGAAAACTGTCATTGTTACTTTTAATATGTTTATTAACCTCTAAACAAAATACAGTTTATTTCATTACTTCTGAGCCAACTTTTTTTTCGTTGGCCTATGTTATTCTTAAGATAACCAGCTGATAACTGTCAAAAAATTGTCTGAAAAATTTTGAAATGAACTGTAAAACTGGCCCCTGAAAACCTAAAAAATGTGCTTTTATCACCCTTTAGGCGATCCATCCGATCCACAACTGCGTCGACTTCGTCGTGAAATGGACGAAGTTAACCGATTGTTTGACGAGTTCGAAAAACGAGCCCGTGCCGAAGAAGAGAGCAAAAACCAGACCAGAGTGTTCAATACTCAAATCACGAACTTGAATGTTCAACTCGATGAATTTGAAAGAATTATTAACCAAAGGTATAGTACAAAATTTTGTGTTCGACCTTCTGAAGTTTTACATAATAGGGTGTTTTTGGGTTAGTTAAAATAACTGCAAATTTGGCAGCAGTTACCGTTATTTTCAATATGGATAAAGGTAACTTCCAAGAAAATAAAGATAGATTTTGGAACACTAAAAATAAGCGTAACACATAACGTCAACTTTTTATTTATTTATTTTTTGTTTTGTCGAATTTTAGAAAAAAAACTGACTCTATTTAAAATAAAAACTTCTTCATCTATTGTTTTGAACCGAATTAACCTTAAAAAACAACGGTAGAGTTAAAGAAGTGCCGCCGTAAGTACCGGATGCCGTTATCGTAAATAACAATTTTTAATTCGCAGACTCAGTAATAGCAATAACGATAACGTAATGTGAAATACACGACCCTGAAATATTCCTAGTTAGGTAGATTCTCAGGTATTTTCTGGTTTTTTTTCAAAGTTAATATTTTTTGTGTTTTGTAGGGTGCTATCACCACTGCCAAGGGATGTTGACACTTTGCAGCATCTCGAGTTGGAACATAAAGAATTTGAATCAAGATTGCAAAACATGGAGCCTGATATTGAACAGGTTAAGGAAACATTTAGGTAAGTTTTCAGTGTCTTTGATTGTTTCTTTGTTTGAAACTTGTCGACAATGACTAAGTAGACACAAAATTCCGGACTTGCATTGTCTTTATTTATTTTATACACGACGTTTCGGATAATAAGTATCTCTAACCGTATTCAAGTGTAAACCAAACAAACAAGTCTTCTGGCTATTATTACTTATACTACCTGGTGTATAGTCAGGTGTGGCGGCCCGCTGCCTTAATCCTAAGATGCTTATTTTCCATGTCCGTGCTTGGTTTATTCAAAATATTTCTACATCATAAAGGTAGCTCCAACTTTTGTGTTCGCCAATGCAACTCCTTATGCAAAACATCATTCATGATCATCGTCATGATCCGCTAAACCTCATTTTTTAATATCCCCTAATTGGGTACCTTTTTTTATGTTCCTTTACTCTAACCTGAAGGGGGCGCTTCTTTTTGCATACTATGCTTAATAAAAAAATGCATTCCTTATTATTTAAGGGATTTTATGTTTTTTGCTTAGTTACAAAACTCCTAATCGTATTTCCCGATGAAAATACTGTTTTAATATTATAGTGTTTGGCTATTCGTCTTATGTTTTTTAAACCCCTTGTATATCTGCAGCAGATTATTATTCTGTGAATTTGCCACCTTTAGTTTGTTTTTAATTTTAGAGATCGTTGAGTTTATTAATTTCTCGAGGTAACCATTTAGTTGTAAGTCATTTTTAAGATTTTAGATTTATGTGGTTAATGTTTCATTTTTACTACAAATATTTACAGCTCTTTAATACAAACTTCTTATTACTCCTTATCTCGTAGCAACAGAATGATTAGAGTTAAAATTAAGGTAATGTTTCGTGTGTGTAGGCTTCCTATATACAGCGTGTCCCATTTTCGATGGGATTAAATGGGAAACTCGGTTATTATTAAAGACATTGATTTTCTGATTGCACCTTACCGTGCTCTTTTTATGAGCCCTTAAAAATGGCGTAACCAGATTTTTGCTATACCCCGTAGTTTCGCTAATACAGGGAGTTTTTGAAAAAATTGTATTTTCAATAATCACTTGTATCTCGCTTATTTTGCGAGATATTTTTATTCTGTAAAAACCTTTTCATGGCAACTTTTTTAGAAGAAAATAATGACGTTGTCAACTTTTTAAAATATTATTTAGTTTTTAAGATAAATACCATATCATAAAAAAATTAAATACGGACCTGGATTTTTTTTATTACTATTTTGATTGGTTTCATGCTAGTATTATCATAAAATAATAAAAATTTTAAAAAAATTTGTTTTAAGGTAAAAAAAAATATTTAATATTAAAAAAAAAATTAGTCCGAACCTGGATATTTCCAACATAAATATAAATTAAAAATTGCTAGTTAAAACAATTTTTAGTTTAACTGTTTTGATACTTAGCATATTAAAATGGTTTTACGTTGATTTACAGATTTATTTGAAACAAAGTCTACGAAAAATACAAAAAAAAAACAAATTACAAAAAATAACTAATTTTTCTGATTACCATTATATGTAAGACATTGTTGGCATTTTTAAGTAATTTTTCTTAACGCATTTTGCATAAGAATATTTCTGCCATTTAAATATTGGGATTTTGTTGCTTGAATGAAGCAGTCAAACATATCACACTTTTCAAAATCTGGATATGGTCGATTTCTAGCCAGTTTAAAATAATTGTAAGCCATTCACAAAAATGACAAGTTAAATGACAATGTCAATTCCACGCTTTTGTTTTGTAAATTTCTCGACCTGCTGTGCTACCATCAAATAATTAGTTTGATATTATAACTTTTTAACGTTTTTTACTTTATTTATAAATCTTTTAATTATCATTTCAAAACAGATAAACTAAAAATCGTTCAACTAGTGTGTCTTGCAATTTTTAATTTTTAATTACGTTGGAAATTTCCAGGTTTGGACTATAATTTTTTTTTCAAATATTAAATAGTTTTTTTTCCTTAAATCAAAAAAATATTAAAGTTTTATCATTTTAAGGTAATAATAGCATGGAACCAATTAAAATAGTAATAAAAAAAATCCAGGTCCGTATTTAATTTTTTTATGATAAATACAATATCTCAAATACTATATTTAAAAAAATTTACGACGTCATTATTTTGGTCTAAAAAAGTTGCCAAAGAAAGGTTTTTACAGAATAAAATTATCTTGCAAAATGAGCGAGATACAAGGAATTAATAAAAATGCAATTTTTTCAAAAACTCCCTGTATTAGCGAAACCACGGGGTATAGTAAAAATCTGATTGCACCATTTTTAAGGGCTCCAAAAAAGAGCACGGTAAGGTGCAATCAGAAAATCGATATCTTTAATAACAACGGAGTTTCCCATTTAATCCCATCGAAAATGGGACACGCTGTACAGTGATTTGGATGTGTCTATTCGTTTGACATAAACATCCAAAAAAAGGCAAGGCAAAATCTTTTTAAAGTTTTATTGTGCACTTGATTGTTTGTCGAAAACTGTTAAGGTGGTCTAGAAAATTCTGCAGTTCTGCATCATTTTCCTGCAATATAATAATGTCATCCATGTATTGTGACCACAGTTTTGGCTTGACTCTTGCTGTGTGGACTGCAAAGTCCTCGAACCATGCAGATACGCTCCATGTAGATATTTTCTACCACTGGCGAAAGAGACGAACACATTGTACTTTTTCATTTTGCGCGTAAAACTTATCTTGTACTTGAAAGTAAAAGTTACGGAGACAGAGCTCCAGCAGATCTATCACTGCCTCCACCGATAGCGTATCATCGATTATATTTTGTTTTTAATGATACTGAGTGACTTATTTACTGACACGTTGGTGTAAAAACTTTCTACATCAAAACCTACAAATCTGTCGCCGGGATTTAATTAATTCGACCATTTTTAACATCTCGACAAAATGTTTCGAGCTTTTGACAAAAGATTCGGACTTACCCTATAATGGTTAAATTATATCCAACAAAAACCTCGACAAAGTCTGATCGGTAAGTCCCTGGAGCTGGTAATTGGTCTCAATGATATAACCTTATTCTGGATCTGCTGGTAGTCCATAAACATGTACTGCCTTACTATGGTGTGGAGTTCGGCGGGATCTGACAGCGTACGGGATATTGTCAGCATCTTTCTTCCACATCCTGTAAATTCGCCCTTCTGTTTGTTATTGGATCTTTTGGTAGTAACTACAGTCGAAATTTATTTCATATATTTCGTACCTACAGGGTCTCTAATAAATCAGTATTCATATCAGTAGTCGATTTCTTGTTATAAATTGTTCTCTGATTGGTTAAGATTATGCGTTAAGTGCACAGTGCAACATTATACAGTTTGTGTATAATTAACCAAAAGCAAAACAAGTCTTAGCACAAAAATGCATTTTTGCTCTACAATATTTTTAACCTTCACTTTATCTTCAGGTCAATCACCCTTAAGACACCTCAACACAAAAAAGACCTCGAAAAAACTCTCGAGAAATGGAACTACATCTGGAACACCAGCAATTTATACAGCGAGCGTCTCAAGTGTATCGAAATCGTTCTTAACGGCATGGACGAGGCTGGTCAAGTCATCTCTGAATTCGAAAACAAGTTGGCCATGTTTAACGATTTGCCCAATACCGAAAAGGTAAGACAATAAGTGCTGCTTTATAGCATTTGCAATGCCCATTTTTTATAATTAAATTTTTGCGTTATTTTAAAATATACAAAATTTCGTTTCGAAATACTGTTCATTTCTATTCTGAGCCTCAAAAATATATTTTAATATTGGAGTTCTATCACAAATCTTAATCACTATAAAATTGCTTAGCTAAGTTTTTAAAATATTCTGAGCATATTAATATAAATCTATAATAAAACCCTGGAAACTGAGCCTCTGAAAAGGCTTTATAGGATATATGTTATAAAACTTGTTTAATAATAAAGGTTTTTAAGGGTTAACCTTCTATCTATCTATCTATTTAGCCTTCTTCAATCCATCTTTGGATATAGGCCTCCCCCAATATATTTCACTCTTCTCTGTCTGTCGCCGTGTTCATCCATCTAGTTCCCGCGTGTTTCTTCAAATCGTCCGCCCATCTCATTTGGGGTCTTCCTCTACTTCTTTTATTTTCCCAAGGTCTCCAGTTTACAATAAATTTGTTCCATCGATCGTCTTTCTGTCTGATATTATGACCGGCAAATTTCCATTTTAATTTTTTGCTACTTCTCCTCTGACATCCCTTACTTTTGTTTTATTTCTTATCCATTTATTCCTTTTTCTATCTGTCAGCTTTACATGTAACATTTGTCTTTCCATTGATCTTTGGGCTTTTGTTACCTTATCCATGAGTTAACCTTAGCTTAAAGTTTTTCAAGACAGAGATTGAAGAGGTTCTTCATGCTTCCTTATAAAAAATGTTACTTATTATTCCATTGGTTTTATAAAGAAGCACCCAGAAGGTTTTAATTACCACTTTAAAAAACGTTTTTTAAATTGGGCAAGGATTTTATAAAAATGGTTATGAGAAATATCTGGCGAATATTATACTATTAAGATAAACCTAATAGTTTTTTTTATTAAACTTTAATGACGTCGTTTTAAAAATGCACAACCGTTATAAACTCTTAAAAAGAAAAAGTCAACATTGTAAACCATCCTTACAGCTTGTAATGTTACTTGGGTTATTACCCATTTCATTATAACACAATAAATATCCTGTATAACCACGTAAAAGGGTTAAAAAAAAATTCTTTGTTTTTTTAACACCTAAATGACATTACACTTAACTTCAATAGGGAAATACTCTGTATTTTCATTCTCAGGGCCTTAAGTCAGTCCACGACAATCTTCTTAAGTTGGAGTCTGCTGTAGGTCAACAACAAATCGCCATGGACCAACTTAATGACGATTTTGATAACGTAAGGCGGTTGACAGAGAAGTCTAGACCTAACCAGAGAGGTAAGTTAACATTTAGTAGGTCTATATCTATTTTTTGTACGTATATCTTATTCACATGAACGTATTTAGATTTTAACTTTTTATGTTTTGTTTAAAATCTTTTATGATTTTTTTATTAACACAATTTGATTTATAATGCACGGTTGACTCATTATTATTTATTACTCATACTAATTGTATTCATTTTACTGTCTTTTTTTTGCAGAAACTTTTTATAACCAAAAACCCAATTGACCTTATTAATGACGAATTTTGGTTTTTTGTCACAGGATTATTTGTTTTCTTTTTAATTTGCTTATTTGTACTTTGTATTTATGCAGGTCCGCACTCAGATGTTGAAAGACTCGACAAAGACATTCAAAGACTGAACGCTAGATGGAGCGGCGTTTGCGCGCAACTTGCTGACAGACTGAAAGGATGTCAACAAGCCTACGACCATTTGAAGAACTTCAAGGAGGGCAAGGTAAGTGGGATGTGTTTGATTTTAACCTGTTGAAATTTGATTAAAAATAGACTAAGCAGCAAAATGCAAACAAAAGCAAACAAACTGGGACTAAGCCAGTATTATACTCTCAAAAATATTTGACAAAGAAATACAATTTTTATCTTAAAATACCTTTTATGATATATTTGATAGTATAATGTTATATAGGTACTACACTGTCAGATAATTAATTAAATTTATTTATATTCCATTTTTTGTTGAAGATCATTAATAGTTTAATACTTACCCAATAGAGAAACATGTTAAAACATGTTAAAGATTATTTATATTTAGATATAAAATATGTATATTTTTTAAGAACTTTTTTGCCGTTTGCTATTGAGCTTCAAGGAAAAAAACGGAGGTTAAAGTCTAGTTTCACAGAATTTTCTGCCGTTGTAGTTAACTTTAGCTGTTTTAGTTGAAATCAAGACTCACTTGGTCAAAAAATATACTTTTTATTATATGGCAAGGATTAAAAGTATATTTCTTGCGAAGTGTATCCTTATTCCCACTAAACCAGCTTAAAGTCTAGTTTTATAAATAGAGCTTTTAAAATTTTTGGACCTTTAACGCTTAATGTTGTTATATTGTTCATTCGCAGGAACATTCTTTGTATGTGTACAGTTGTTTATAGTACAGTACCTAAGAGATGTTAAAGAAAAAATTAAATGACCCACATATTTTATGTATAAACCATCAAGGTACTTGTGAATAGCATATTTTACTAACCTATTTTGAGGACCATTTCAGCCCTGATAAAATGAATTTTGTTGGGTATCTATAAATTATATATAAATTTATAAAAAAATGTTTTTTCTTAGAAAAGCGCAAAGGGTCTTTCTAGCACACACTGCTTACCCCATTGGCATGCGGGAAAGATTTACTTTGCGCACTTGTTAAACAAAATACCTCTTTATTTAACCGCAAGGAATAAAACCAATCCAGTCGATTGTATCCATCTTTGTACATAACTTTCATATTTTAGACAAGAAATGTAAACATATACTGTTTTTAACCTCAAAAATACACCAACAACTTGTTTTTATACACGCACTTAAAAATGTTAATGATATTTTGTATAGCACTATTTGCACCATTTTACAAATTACAAAACTTGTATCATTAGGTTGTGGAAGATAAGTGGTTAGATGATCAGTACGACAAACTGGAAACACTGCAACCGGTTAAGGATAGGGCGAAGGAGCACCTTGAGGCCACGAAGGTGAGTTTACTAACCGTTTTGTGGGTTTGTTATACAAATTGCAACAAAGAACAGTTTCCTTGCCCGGCCGATTAATCCGTCACCCTCTTGTTTATTTATGGGCTTTATTCAAACTATTGTACATAATTTGCCAGCGCACGTCGGTTGGTGGACACCAGGATAGTCTGACTCGAGATCAATTGGTGGCCAAAATTGTTTTAGAGCCCTTATTTGTCATTTCCTATACAGTTATCTCAGATAAGATTAAACTGTAGGGATTGCTTTATAAAAGGTATTTGTAAAGACCTACACAGGCAAAAATATAATAAATGAATCCATGATGGATTTGATACCTTCCTAGCTTTGAAAACAGTTTTTATAAATATCTCAGAAACGGAAGCCTCTACGAAGTTTTTAGTAATAACATAAATTATTAAGAAAAATGGTCCGTTAAGAATTTAGCATATTTCCAATTTTCAAACTGTCAAAAAACTGTCAGTAGCATTAATGGATTTGGACCAAAATCTAATCAGCTCTTTATAGTATTGTACACTATTATACCTGAAGATTTCATGAAAATCGATTTAGCGATTAGGAGCTATCGTGTTACTGACAGACATAGACACACACACACACACACACTTTTTTCATTAATCTTAAAAAAAAATTTTCGTCGAAAACAATACCTTCTCTAAAGTATGTTGTGCTATAACTCATTTTAGAAATGACCTTTAAGCTTTTTCCTTTAAAATGTACAGTTTTTCTAAGAAATCGGTGATTTCACATTTTTTAGGCTATTGCTAGAATTTTAATAGACCAGTAATGAAATTTTTATAATCTAAAAAGAATTTGGTTGCAATTTGTATATAAACTCATTTTATGTAAATTATGTGAAAATTATTTTACCCAAATAAAATTAAAGATTAATTCCTAGAATTAATTTACTTACGAATAAGTAGATTAACATGTTTTAGAAATTGTTTATAAGAATCACATAATAAATAATTTATAATAATTTGTTTATAGACAAAAATTTAGTGTACAGATAGAAATACACTAATTTTGTATCAATTTATGAATTGGAATTACTTCACTACATTATTGCACAAACAATTGATTCAATTATGTATTTTGTAAGGTTAATTTTTTAACCTATTTTTTTTATAACAAGACGAATTTTTACTAATAAAAATGCATTCAAGATTTAACATTACAAAAAAAGAATTTAAGAAAGTCTGTTATCCGACATTTTCGAAATTTTCAATGAAAATTTATAGAAATATATTTTGCCGGTGGTAACAAGTGTCAATATACAGGGTGTCCCAACTAAAAGGTAACAGAGGTGTTTTTGGGTATTTTTCGTCCGAATTTGGAGAAACGCTCGGACACGTCGATTTGGTTTGCGAGGGGGAAACTTTTTGACTATCTTAAAATTTTTGTAGCACGCAATATCTTCGAGAGGTATACCTTACCCCTATAGTTTGAATAGGGAAAGTGGGTCTAGTGATACTCTGTGTTGAAGTTCTCTTGAATATCTTAACAACCGTGTAAAAACTTCGAAAATCCATCGATTGGTTTTTGAGATATTTGCCTTCAATTTAACATGGAGTGATAAAATAAAAATAGCATCCGAAACACATAAAATTCTGATTAAATTTTTACTTTATTATCAAAGTTTGAAGGCAATTATCTCAAAAATTAATAGATAGATTTTTTAAATTTTTACACGGTTACAAAGACATTCAAAAGGCCTTCAAACCGAGGTATCGCTAGACCCACTTTCCCTATTCAAAATATAGGGGCAAAATATACCCCTCGAAGGGGGTGCGTGCTACAAAAATTTCAGGATAGACAAAACGTATCCCCCTCGCAAACAAAATCGACGTGTCCGAGCGTTTCTCCAAATTCGCACGAAAAATACCCAAAAACACCTCTGTTCTCATTTATTTGGGACACCCTGTATGTAAAAACACTAGCTATGTGGTGTAAAATTAGTTTTTATGAATATATTGAAAACGAAAGCTCTAACTAATTTTTTTACTCAAATTCTGTTATTATACATTGTAAGACAACTATAGTTTGCTTATAGGAAATCAGAAATAAGAACAAGAAGATTTTGCGCGGTTGTCGTCTCTTGCGTTCTATTTGATGGCCATTGCTGAGCAAATAATATCTGTTTTATACCCTATACCAAAAAACGCATATTGACGACGTTTCGTCTAAACATAATTTAAATCCTTACAAAATCTTAGAAAATAATATAGTATAAAGTAAAAAAAACATAATTACATATTATTAGATAGTGTTATTAACCTTCTAACCCCTTAACCCGCAACTTTGCACTTGCAATTTCAGAATCTGCTGAACGCAGTAGTGGAACGCACCCCTAAAATCGAACAGGTCAATCTAAATGGTGGTAAATTCATACGGGAAGGCAAGGTAATTAATCTTAATGTACTCATTTTTCATTCCATTTTTCCTCATATTTTTGTTTGTTTTGTCATAGACATAAAGGGGGAATCAATTACCCTCCCTTCTGCGCTAAGGTGGTGGTTTCGTTAATTGAGCTATTTTTGACATCACTTTTGGTGGTCCATTAACTTTAAACTGAAAGGCATAAAACACAACACAATAAAAAATATAAAATGGTGCCTCTGTTCTCTCTGTTGTTGTCTGTTTAAAATAAACCCACTCTATCTAATGGATCAGGATTAATAGAGCAGAACACGCGGTGTGTTGAAACAAAATATAAATAATTTAGGTATGTTATATAAAATACTTATTTAATTTGAGTTTTAAAAATACTGTTGTAGATATTTATTGTGATATTTTTAAAAATTAAATTTTTAAATTTTATCCCTGAAGAATTTAAGGGAAAGTCGGTCATTTATTTCCCTCTTATGTCTATGTTTAGTTTATTGTAGGTTAAAAATAAGTCATACATACCAAGGCAAGAAAAAGCACTCGCAAAAACCTAGTTTTGAGATATTTACACCAGTACTTGCTAATACGTGGTGTTGAAGACTAGGGTTTTAATAAATTTAGTACTATAAATGAAAGCATTGCTTTTTATCTTGGGGTCGTTCATGATTATGGGCTAATTGGAAAAAAATATTTGTTTATGTGTTGCATCAACATTGCGAAAGTTTAGCAATGAAAAAGATGATCTATATTAAAAGGTATTTAAGTCATTTTCTTCTAAAGCAAATTTCTTCGAAAACATTTGCTTTAAATGCAAATTTGTTCGAAACCTTTGCTTTAAATGCAAATTTGTTCGAACAGGATTTTTTTTGAAAAAATTTTGTTCGAACAGAAATTTGTTTGAATCGACCGGAATTTGTACAAAAATATTTTGTGAAATTTATATTTTTTTCGAACAAATTTTTGTTGGAACAAATGTTTTAAAAATGTGTGTGGAATCCTGTAACAGAAGGCAAAAAAATAAAACTTTTAAAATCTCAAAACAAGTTTTTTGCGAGTACCTACATTCTTTTACCTTATTATAATTGGTTTATGTCCTACACGATATTTTTATGTGATAGTGATTCATTATCTTTTTAACAGTAAACTCTTATTCTTCTTATTATTAAAAAGAGTTAAGTTAATTATCACATATGTAGAATAATTGGTTTACAGCTATTTGCGCTAACTTTTCTTATGAAATGTTTTCCAGGGCGAGAAATTTTAACCAACGATTATTCTGGTTTATTCGTCTGTATAAATGCACCTATAGCTTATTTTAATAAAGAGAAGTTGGTGATATTTAGTTGACAATGGTAAAGATTTGTTTAAAATTGGATTATTATGTGTGTGAATGAAAATATTGAATGAATGCTATTTATCCTATATTTTGCCTTATATTTTTATTACTCATTACAATGTTTTCTATATTCTATATTTTCTTTTATGGAATTTTTGTACAAATTAATCATGTAAAAAGCTTGGTAGATTTTTGATACATTACTCTTGCTTTATTAGTTTCATTTTTATTCATCATATTGGTGTCGGAACTTGGCCTCACATTAAATTTTAATTTATTATTAAAAAAAAATACCGACGTTTTTACATTTTATTTTAATTCTTCTGTTTATACCTTCTATAACTAAAAATTATATTTCCAATTTTTAATGACTTTTTTTTTCAAATAGATGCATTCTTATGTCATTTTATTTCGAGTAGTGCATTTGGCATGAACATTTTACATTTTTTAAAACTTGACTGACTGATTAATAACTAAACTATCATAGTAGTAGACAATTATATTTTTATTTTATTTTTTAATTTTTTTCTGAATTGGTGGTTTATTTTCAGTAGACAATCTTCTTTTATTTTTTCTTCAAAATAATCCATTTCATTTTCTTAAAAACACTCTTCACAGATTGTATTTCACCCAGATTGCTAGAAGTCAAAGTTTAAATTAAAATTAAAAAATATTTAAGTTTTACATTATATGGTTTTTTTCTGTTTCATATTGACATCACAGAATACCGATAAAGGCTCTATTATTATTTTTTTATTTTTTGTATTGCTTAGTGTATTTTCTCTATACGTACTCTTGAATCTCGAAAACTGAGAGACGAGAATCTATTTGGCTCCAGTTTGAAGGATTTGAAGTTCAATATATCAAGGTGGGGAAAAAAATGTATGATAAATAATAAAAAAAGTAAGACGAAATGGAATTTTATAAAAAAATCAACCTTCCCATTTAACTAAATATACCTTGCTTTATAACATCGAGACTTAATAAATCGTAAACAGAAAGTGTTAAATCATATTTTAAAAAAACTTTGACTCAAAAACTTTTTTCACCCCCACAAGGCAACTTCATTTACTTCATGTAATGTCAACTGACCACGCGTGCGCACTCACACTCACCGAACTAACCCAACCTAACCTATAACTGTCTAACCCTAACCTAGATATGGCGCAATGGCGTGCAAAAGTTCCGTGACGCACTGCTAGAGGGGCAACCATCACTGGACGTCACCTTTGCAGCAGCTAATGGGAAAGCCGATCCGGCCCAGTCAGGGGAGGCGTTGGTGACGAAAGAACTCGATCAGTTTAACGACAGATATCAATATCTCAGGGACGCGCTGTATGGAAGGCTGATGGATATCGCTAGGCTGAACCCGAACGACATAGTAACTTTGGTAAGTGCTATTTTTTTTTCCAATAAAAGGAAATGAAGTTAAAATTTGCGGTATCATATATTAGATGAGCTATGATAAAACTGAGTAAATATACAGTGGTGGTCAAAAGGTGTACTTATGGAAATCTAATGCCTCACTAGATATGAAAAAACTAGTGGTATATTTAAAATATATTTTCCATTTCACGAGTTTCGCCAATCTTTCTCATTTAAAGGAAATGGTATGAGCATGAGTGCCAATATTTGCTATGATATGTCAAAAACTAAAAAATTTTAAAATTTTTGATATTGTCAAATAGCACACAGAAAAAAATTTACATATTGTTTGGTTTTTTTTTATTTTGGCGGTAACGTCATCATAAGAAAACCCACTATAAAAAAGATTTTTTTGTAATATGTTTCCTTCTCAATTGCTTGCTTCGTGCACATTGTATAAAAAATTGAGATTACCAAAATATTTGTTATAAACTTGTAATTTAATTTAAGCCGAGTGCATACGTGGCGTTGAAAAATTTTAATTTTTGTTTCAAAAATTATTTTAAGCTGGACCTTAATATTTTATTATATATTTTCCGGAAGCCGTCCATAACGGATGATCATGGTTTAAAAATAAGATCGTTATGTTTATGTTATTATTGAGTTCTGATTGAAATGCGACAAATACTTAAAAAAACAATAATTATTCTCAATGCTAAGATTTCACAGGTATTTTCAGACGATTATGTCACCTCTGACAAAAATTAACATCTCAGAGCAAGGTGAAATGATGTCACAGTTCTTTTAAAAATAATAAAAACAGAAAAACAATAAAAATACCTTATAACCCGAAGATCAATTTAAAATAAAATTACTTTTAATTTGATAGCTATTCTACTATACCTGGTTTCTTATAATAGTACAATGAATAGAGGAGTTTTACCCTACAAAAATTCCGGTAGTTCTGAATTTTGGATATGTTATTTAGGTCGTCGAACTTTCGAAAAAAACGTCGAAAGGGTAGTTAAAAATCTGAGTTTTCGTCACCACCACCCCTGTGCTTCCTCCGCCATCTTGAAAAAAACCATCAAAAATTAGCACTTTTTGTAGTTTTTTGCCTGTCTCTTCGTTCCAGTACACTAAATCGCAAAAAGAGTTATATGAAATTTTTTAGAGGATATAATTATCTACAATTGGGTGGTACTATGGTTGTTCTGCGAGCAGCAGTAATGGAGCTAGGGAATTTCCAAAAATGACTAAAATCACGTGCTTGGGCAAATTTTCAGATTTTTCTTTCTAGGGTAAAAGTTCGAAGAACATATCTTGTAGAGAATTTTATCAGCTACATAATCCATTCTTTAAATGTATTTTTAAATATTGCAATGGAGTGGGAGTAACTTTTAACTTAAAGTAAGTAAGTTAGAAAATCATAATTTTTGAAAATTTAGTGCTTTAAACGGCACGTTTTTTATTTTTTTTTATTTTTTTGTGTAAATTTAGTGACGTACAAAAAGGTAAGAGAGCTTAGGGGTCAAACACCTCCTTAAACTAAACACCTTTTTGAAAACCCCCCAGACCCCAAAATCTAACATATTTAGGTTTTCTCAAATTTTCTCAAAAAATACGCTTCTAAGAGAAAAATGTGAAATATACTTTATTGTAGACAATAAAATTTCCTTTTGAAAAAGGTACAACTATGAGGGTCAACTATTTATAAACTCTTCAGCGGCGTCCGTTAATTGAAGTAATTTAAAAAAGTCAAAAAATATCCATGTTTTTCCCATGATTTATTCGATTTTTTTTAAACCAAGGTTTATAGAACAAAATGTGTTATACATTATTGTAGCAAATAAAATTTCCTTTAAAATGCTGTACAAGAAAGTCGGATTGGTTTCATGGTTATAAATTCAGAGGCCCCATAAATTTAACCAATTTTAAAAAATCACAAATTAAAATAATAAGTTTTATCTAATTTTTTCAAAAACTAAGCCTAATTTAAAAAAAATGCTATGATGCACTTCATTGACAGTAAAATTCTCTTTTCAACGGTGTATAACTCGATGTGGTTTGACTTACAACGAACCCGCCAGCGACGTCCGTAAATGGGGGCAATTTAATTAATTTTTTAAAAAATTATGTTTTGCACAGGTTTTATTTGATTTTCTGAAAACCATACCCTTTATCAAAAAAATTGTTTTTTACTTCATTTTAGATAATAAAATTTCCTTTTAAACGTTGTGTAACATGGTAAAAAATATTTCATATTGACCGCTCCAGTGGTGTGATTAACTTAAAACAATTTTTTTTAATCACCCTGCTCATCGAAAACGTACCAGAGGACATTTCGATTATTTAGATTTTGTTGGCAAGGAGGACACTTTTTTGTGATCTTGTGTTATTTCTATCTATTAACCCCTAGCTAGGGCAGCTTTAACCCTGGGATTTTAGATAGGGACAGTGGGTCAAATGATACCTTGTAAGTTTCTTAAATGCTATTACAGCATTAATATTTAATTTATTTTTAAAGTTGCATAGTGCAGTGCCGGTTTTGTTTTTTGCTTTTTTTTGCAATTTAATTATAATTTTGAAAAAAAATACCAGCTCCCGTATACTATAACGTATTTCAAAAAATACTCTTGATGTAAAACAATAACCAACGTCATCATTTTCTCTTAAAGAAGTTGCCACTAAACAAACTCACTTACGGTATTTTCAAAAATCCGATGTCTAAAAGAAATCACTGAATTATGCGATTTTTAAAAGCTCCCACCAAAGACAGGTGAAATCCCAGTTTTCTATTTAATTCCATCGAAAATGGGACAAGCTATACTAGTCATGTTTTCGAATAAATTAAGTAGGGTCAAGTGGTGTAAAAGTGAGACACCCAAAATCCCGTTAATAATTAAACACTCAAATAAAAAATACTGATAATTGAATTCACATAGATTTTTTGTTATAAACTAATAGCAGCATAATTAAAATTACAAAATACATACATTTGTGGTATAAAACTTTTAAAAACCTTACCGAAACTTTTGTGGTGTGAGTTCGTAGATCGGTTTGGCGCGTATCTTTTGATAAATAAATATTTTTGCACTTATTTGTTGTATTTAGGTTAAAAAAAACCAAAACTTATGTCTGAATTTTACCCTGAATGTCTTAGTTTTGGTTTAGACGGCGATCCGACTGTTTATACGTACACTGTCTCATATTTCGTCTGACCTGTCTCATATTTGAACTTTTTCAAGGTAAAATATGATATTTTATTTTCTTATATTATAGGTCAAATTTCTATGTTTTTACGCTTGTAATAATTTTCTGATTATCGCTTATATCCTAACAAAAAATTCGAGTCCTATAGAGAAGTCTAAAATCTTAAAAATATAAAAGTTTTAAAACGTGTCTCATTCTCATGTATATGTATTTTTACAAAACTTGAAATTATAAATATTATTGAAATCTGATACACGAAAATGTGTTAAAATAGTCAATAGAGTTTTTTAACCCTAATGAAATATTACAACAATACGTTTTTTTGTGTAAAGCTAATAATTACACCGAATTTTCGAAAAAGCACAATATTTAAACTAGTTTAAATTTCTTTGTAAAAAGCCAATAAAAATTTAAGTTGGTGCCTGATACCGAGGGCCTTTGTGAGTTGTTGTTGTATTATATGGAAATTAAAGCATTTCGGCATTGAGAATTTTCTTTGCGGTCACTATTATATTTAATTTTTCTGATGAAATCGTTTTATTTAATTAAAACCATTATATCTAGGTGAAGACAACAAAGTGCGTGCTTGAGGTTGCAATAATTATTAAGTCAAGAATGGTATAATACCGGGGCTCTTAAGAAAAATCCATATGGAAATTGAGAAAATTTAAAATTAAAAAGCGTTTCTATATCGATTGCCAATTTCAATTTAATATTTCCAGTGTATGTTCATTTCTTCCTATTATTCAAACCCTTTTTTATCCATATTTCTGAGTCATTCAGTTGAGAATGTTTATATATCTATTGCGTGTGATATTTATTTCTGTAGACTAATCCCAATGACTGTTTATTAAGGAATACTAGAACCTTATTTAAATAGTGCACGACTGGGAAAAACTAAATATTGGAACATGCTTTTATACGGCTATCCCTTATTTTTAACCTAATCTCACTAATGCAAAATGGCAAAGATTATAGAAAATAATAATGTATAGGTAAAAAAGTGACAGTTCATGTTATACATTAATTATTTTTCATTTAGTAATTATTGTACTGCGAAAATGCAGATGTCAAACACAAATTATACCATATTGGTATTTCTCAAATTTTTTAGAGCATGTTAATTCTTTATGTTCCTTTTTCGGGTAGACATGATTCCGGTTATTGCGCATGCGTCAGTTTTAGTGGTTTTGGAACATACTCCGTTACGTCACTACATTATTTGACAATTGTCAAAAATTTAGGGTTATGTCTATTATTATTACATATTTTACGTGAACTATTTCCCATTTTTCACAGAAAAAACATAATTTTGTACGACAAATGCAAAACACCGCAAAATGTAAACAAACAAAAAATATGTCGTCTACCCACACAAAAACTGTGTGTCTACATGACAAGACACAGGCATGCGCACTTGAAAATTCGCGTCTGCGAATTTAAATATGCCATTGTTTCCAAAGCAAGCTATGAGTGCTTCACTTTTCGATTTTTTTAACATGTATTTATGCTTTAACGTTTTTGACTGATCCCTATGCTTGTTTATAAAGGGGTACTAGATACCTATTGAGAAAATAGACAATAACCTTATTTAAATAGTTCACGACTGGGAAAAAATAGGTATTGAAACATGCTTTTAACGGTCGTCCCTTATTTTTTACCCAAATGAAAAATCAATAGGTATTTAAGTTTTTTCACCAAAACAAAGATAATGCAAAATATTTCGGTACAAAAGTGACAGTTCAGCTCAGAGATTTAAAAAGACCATCAATTTAAGTGCAAGTTAGGCTTGATCCAGAGTTTTATTTATTTATTTATTCTATTTCCCTCTTTCTCTAAAAGAAAAAGACGGAAATATAAATTGTATCTTTATCTCTTTCTAGTAGAGAAAGAGGGAAATAGAAGTGAGCGGCAAGAAGTGAAACTGTGGATCAGCTCTTACAGGCATAAAAACATACTATGTTATGCATACAGGGTCTCTAACATTACACACTGCATGGCTTTATTAAAAGTCTAGCACAATCCTTATTAAATTTTCCATTATTTTTACAACACTGTTACTTCTAGAACTTTTTTCTCTTCTAATAAGTTTTTAGTCTCATTAAGTTGAATTGAAACTTTATTTATGGCAACACCATCGCAATAAGAGTGATGTTTTTAATAAAAAAATATGTTTTTCAAATAAGGATTGTTTTACCTGCTTCCAGTCCATGTGCGTTTATACATAGTGTCTCATTAAGAATGACAGGCGGATTTATCTCAGAAACTACTACAGCTACGACTTTGGCAAAGAAAATCGAATTTACCAAAAATATTTCTATTTCTATAACCAGGGGACAGTAACTACATCTTCCGACTAGAAAATTTGCATTTTTTTACAAAACTCTATGATAAACATACACAAATTATATCCTATTCCTTGAAAAATTCTGCATGAGTTGGATCTCTCACATGGACCTCTATGTCACTTCTCTACAGAGACAGAATGAAAATGTCACTTTTTATTAAAAACTAATTACTTCTACGTAGTAACTAAATCGGTGCCAATTTCCTTGACTTTTTGTCCAAATTTGTGTTTTTTTCAAAGAAGAAATTTTAAATAAGTACCAAATCTAAAAACTTAAATTTCTTAAAAACTATATACAAACCCATTAATATTTTTACTTCAATATTTAGTTTAAATGACGTTTGGTTTAAATTTGAGCTGTTATTTTATGTGGACGTAGCCGCTTGTTTGGGGTTTTTTTAGAACAAATCGAAAATTGTTTATGGTTAGCTATAACGTATGAGAGTGTTTAATTCATCCAAGACATTCGTTGAGATTTAATTCAAATCCAACATGGCGGCATACAGATATATTTCTGACATACGTGTTATAGTCTCATCAAAATTAATTGGGCAACTAATGTTTTTTATTATCTAAATGGATAACATAAAAGAATTACATGTGTGTTTTTTATTTTTTGTTTTCGACAAGACCCCAATTAGTAAGTATAATTCGAGAATATTTTAAGAATTCTCTCGGCTTCAATGCCAAAAAAGTTGATATATCTTTAAACAGAGCTTTAATATGTCGGTTAAGGTTAATCGGTTGAATATCAAATCCTTGCAAAATTAATTTGCCCGTTTTGGTAATACACATTTTGTGGCGTGGTGTTTTCTTTCGCAAGATTTCATATAGGCTCAGTCAATGCAAACGGCCTTTTTTATATTTTTATGTTCCATTAACCGCAAGAAGGCACTAAATTAAAACCGCCAAGAAAAGTCGTGATGACATTTTAAGCATTATCTGCATCTTTATGATATTTGTCTGCCTGTGTTCTATCTCACTCTCTCTCCTCTTTATTTATGTATTTTTAACTTTTAAAACGAGTTTTATCTGAATTCAGCCAATGTTTTTCTGAACGTCAAAAATGTCCAAAAGCAGTTAAAACAAATTTCTAGAAAAGATTATGTTTTGGTGGGTCTGTAGGTATCTCCTTTAAAAAATTGTAGTTAAACTACTATAATAATAGAGATAAAAAAGTAAATAAAATAATAGCTAATGACCCATGTTTATCCCTAATTCTATTCTGATATTTTAATTTAAAACTTTTTAGCCCTCAATCAGCTAAGAAAATATTTCAACTTTAGTTAGAATGTCTTAACAGACTTACAAATGATTGCTTTGTTGATTTTGTTAGTTCGTCGTTTCGATATTTGTCTGCCTGTCGGTGTTCTATCGCGCTCTCTCTCACTGTTTTTCTCTCTCTTTTTATTTATTTATTTTTAACTTTTAAAACGAGTTTTATCTGAATTCAGCCAATGTTTTTCTGAACGTCAAAAATGTCCATAAGCAGTTATTAAAAAAAAAATTATAGAAAGGGTTATGTTTTGGTGGGTCTGTAGGTATCTCCTTTAAAAAAGTGTATTTAAACTACAATAATAATAGAGATAAAAAAGTAAATAAAATAATAGCTAATGACCCATGTTTATCACTGATTCTATTCTGATTTTTTAATTTTAAACTTTTTAGCCCTCAATCAGCTAAGAAAAAATTTAAACTTTAGTTAGAATGTCTTAACAGACTTACAAATGATTGCTTTGTGGATTTCGTTCGTTCGTCGTTTCGATATTTGTCTGCCTGTCGGTGTTCTATCTCTCTCTCTCTCTCTCTCTCTGTTTCTCTCTCTCTTTTTTTTATTTATTTTTAACTTTTAAAACGAGTTCTATCTAAATTCAGCCAATGTTTTTCTAAACGTCAAAAATGTCCAAAAGCAGTTATTAAAAAAAAATTATAGAAAAGATTATGTTTTGGTGGGTATCTCCTTTAAAAAATTGTATTTAAACTACTATAATAATATAGATAAAAAAGTAAATAAAATAATAGCTAATAATCCATGTTTATCACTGATTCTATTATGATCTTTTAATTTAAAAATCTTTAGCCTTCAATCAGCTAAGAAAATATTTAAACTTTAGTAAGAATGTCTTAACAGACTTATAAATAATTGCTTTGTTGGTTTCGTTCGTTCGTCGTTTCGATATTTGTCTGCTTGTCGGTGTTCTATCTCTCTCTCTCTCTGTATCTCTCTTTTTATTTATTTATTTTTAACTTTTAAAACGAGTTTTATCTGAATTCAGCCAATGTTTTTCTGAACGTCAAAAATGTCCAAAAGCAGTTATTTAAAAAAAAATATAAAAAAGATTATGTTTTGGGGGGTCTGTAGGTATCTCCTTTAAAAAATTGTAGTATTTAAACTACTATAATAATAGATATAAAAAAGTAAATAAAATAATAGCTAATGACCCATGTTTATCACTGATTCTATTCTGATTTTTTAATTTAAAACTTTTTAGCCCTCAATCACCCAAGAAAATATTTCAACTTTAGTTGGAATGTCTTAACAGACTTACAAATGATTACCAAAGTCATTGCATTTGTCAGAGCAAGTAGCGTTAATATGACCCAAAGAATGCTTCCTTACACTCCCAAACAAGTATCCTTAGGAAGGACCCTGTATATTTTGTTAGCTTTATTCAGTTTCAGACTAATAGTGGCGTATAATATTTGAGTTTGCTAATTGATAGAATATTTTGATGTTTTTGTTCTGGCTAATGTGGTACAGCTGTGATATGTGAAGGCTAAACAACAAATGGTCCAAATTTAAGAACACACATTAAAAAACTAAACTTAACAAAATTTTTGCTATGCAATAAATCATTCCGTTTCTCAAATAGTTAATTCATGTGTATAAAACGTTGTGCTATAAGCTGTTCATAGATTTTTAAATTTTCTTTATACCTTTATGAAAAACTAATTTTTAATATAAACCTCAAACCTCTAAAAGTAATAGGACACATCCCCAAATATTCTCCGCCAAAGTCTTCCGTGAACTTCGCTAGATAATAGTCCTAAAACTCAGTTCTTTGTAATTTTTCCGAAAACAAATAACCTTTTAAAAAATTGAGGGAGAAAAAATACGCCAAATCATTTGATCTATACTAATCCCTTCTAGGTAGAAATAGCTTTAAAATATGCGCAAATGTGAAGACTTTTATTATATTTCAAGTTCTAGCCAAACTGCTATTAATGCAATTTCTATAAATAATAGCTTTTGACTAAACTTTAATGGGACAAAGGGGTTTAAACAAAATAAATGGAACCTAAGGGTAGTTTTTTACATTTTACATCAAGTTTTACCGAATAGAGGAAAAGCTTTAGTTTTTAAAATATCTGCAAAAAATAATTTTCTTTTGATAAAATCGATTATTTATTAAAACGTTATGTAAGTACCTCTGTTTACAAACCTTGAAAAACTACCCTTATGTTCCATTTACGTTATTGATTTTCAAGAAAATCACAAAAACCAGATTTTTAGGTTTTTTGGGCTTGATACCTAGCGAAGCTCAAGGAGGATTTTGGCGAAGAATATGTGGGGATGTGATGTGATGTGAATAAATGTACAAAAATTCAGCTTCATCTATTCTTGTTTAGGCTTTTTTCTTATTTGACTGGGCTAATAGGTATTTCTGTTTAAATTAGAATTGACGAATCGATTTTGAAAGTTGTTCGTGTCTAGTGCTAATTAAAAACTTTAAAATCAATTAATTTTAATTGAAAACAAGCAACACTAATTTTTAAAATCTGCTCAAAACAATAATTATTATCATTTGTGAAATAGATTCCACGAATCCCACGTTTTCTGATATCATCAATTTAAATTCGATCATACTATAAATATAATATTTAAGGAACGGTTTTATCAGCTCAGCAAATGTTTTGCCACTTATTAAGGATTTTTTTTTCACATTCTTGACTTTTATGAATGCCGACAGAATGCAAATCGGCTAAGTTTTGTTTTTCGATTTCTTTTTATAGTAGGCAAAAAATTATGTTAATCCATTTTCGCGACAGAGGTACTAAAATTAATAAAACAAACACCCAACTGCTAAATCTACTTGTACCTACTAGTCGCAGTTAGGTACAAAATTGATAGGTAACTTATAATGTACGAAATGCTTTAACTTTGTTTTGATGCCCAAAGCGCACTTACGAAATTATTGGGTAATTTTGTACCCAACTGCAACTAGTAGGTACAAGTAGATTTAGCATTTGGTTTTTTTGTTTCCATCTTTTAGGTTTAATTCTTATTCACCCTTATAAAAAGCACTATGCATTTACCATTCATTTAGCTCTTGCTTAGTTTGATGAATTTGATAATAAAATGCAGCAAATTCATCAAATAAAAAACACTGCACGTGTTTATCGTTGTATGAATTTTACTTTTACTAAAATTTATGAGTTACGCGTAAAATATTCCGTAGACCTGTAAGAAAAACCATAGAGGAATTAATTAATGAAGATCTATTGGATCACGGAAATATGTGCTTAATTCAATGTGTGTAGTACGATTGTTACTAATAAGGTGGTCGAGAGGAGAGGGGAAGAAGGAGGGGGGAAACAGTGAAATGTTGTTGGAAAGAAAAATCTAAAAGTGTGTGCAGAAAGCATTTTTGAAATCGAAATATTTGACAAAATTATGCGAATATAGTTTTTGAAGAGGGTGGAGGGAAATGACAGAAGGGGAGATGGGTGGGAGCAGGGAGGACTACAAAGTAATTATAGCAAACTAGGGGACATTTGCAATGGGTGATCAAAGGAATTTCATTAAAATCGCCTGAAATTTAGGTAATTTCTATACCTTAAAGCCTACATCATGTGACAAAATAGCGTCTGATGACCGCCATGTTGATTTCTGTTTAAAAAAATTATAGCCTATAACACCTTCGGGATCAGTAGCAATTTAACGACAACGTTTTTTTCAAAATCGGTTCAGCCGTTTAGCCTCTAGCGCGACACAAACATTTCACCGTGCTGCAGTTGGGTAAAAATAGTTTTTCTTTACACAAAACTCCAATTATCATGTCTCCTAAACTAAAAACGGGGCAATTTGACAGTTGCTTCTATTTCACACTAAAGTGTTTGAAATAATTTATTACAAATTACGCTTGGGTAGTTTAGAGAGACTTTTTTAATTTCATTGTATTTTACGCTATATTAATTCTCTGAACATTACCTAATTTGGAAATCACTACGTGGGTTTTAACTGCTAGGTACAAAAACATAGTCATTAACTATAGGTGTCTGTACTATCAATTAATATTGTCAAGTTTCATTATTAATGACTTCACCTTTCAGATAGGTATTTAATTTGTATTTCAACAATCTTGTTGATCTACAATAATTTAGGTTATCATACAAGAAGTATTTATGTTCAACACTATGTCTACAATAGTAATTACATAAATATTAAATAAAGGGAGATAAAAAAAAACGGACGTTCACATGTTAATTTAGGTGATGGGGTCATATAGTATCAAGCTTTAGCATTCTAGTCTCTGGTAAGGAATCTATGTATACCCATGGTAACGAATCTATACAAATATTTTATTTGTTCTTTGGTTTTTATTTTCTTGAAATACTAAACAGAGGAGTTATTCTAGATCTTTATAATTTTTTGCGCTTATACATGTCTAATTGATTTCTGTTTGTGTTCCCAATTTTCCTTTTAAAACTTTTTCTCTTTTTATAACTCTTTATTTATTTATGCGTTCTCTTTGCAATAACTTTTATTGTCTTGCATAGGCAAAGAAGTCAGAATAAGAAGGATATTCTAGACTATGATTTAATCATTTATCATCATTCACCGTAAAACTAGAACAAAAAATGTTAGATATAAACAGAATTGTAAGGTTTTGCGAAAACATTAACGGAGTATGCATTATTATGATTTAGCTAAAAGTGTTTATTATTTATCTATTGACAATGCATTATTTGTAGGATTTGAAATTGAAATATTAAGTGACAGGACAGATCTAGACATATTTATTGCAGGCGTGGGAATATCAAAAGAATTTGAAAATACATTTGAATATTCAAACGCAAATAATTCGCAGGATGTTGCGTCGTTTGCATTAATCCAAAGTTAATCTCAATTCACTTTGAAATTATTGTTAGTGACACCAACTGTTTAATTTTGTTATTTTAGGACAAAAACTATTAAATCTTTCTGATGTTTTTTTTATTGTTGAATATCTACTTACTTTTAGAAAATTATTAATTGTATACCAAACGATATATGTTTTTTTGTTAACCCTTTAACAATATTGTATTATCTATTGACTGATTTCAAAGGTTTTCTTTCAATGAAAATCGATCACTTTCGAGCGCTGCATCGCAAAAACTGTCCAAAGAATTTTTGTTTACAATAGTTTGCACAAATAATAAGGTTATTATTAAATGTCTTTTTTTAGATATATTGTTTTGCCTAAAAGTTATATCTCGAAAACGGGAGCTCTACCAACAATTTACTTATTTTCTCGAAATTCGAATTTCGAATAGTAAAAATTATTATTTTTCGGCGTCGGTTGTGTGTGCTTTTGCTCGTTGGTCGATTAAAAATATAGGTCAAATATTGAAATATTTTTAAAAATGCGAACTTAATGTCGTTTACTGAAGCTATCGCCAATTTTTCGTTTGCCAATTTTTTTTTCAAGATTTTTGGCAAAAAAATGAATGGAACAATTAGAATATTTTTAGAGCTTTTATTGGTAACAAATTTTAAACTAGAGATAATTGTCCCTCGAAGTGAGTTTGACAAATTACAGTTTGAATAAATATTAGGTATGTAAAAACAACTAAAAATCGTCATTTATAACATCTTGACATAATTTTAGTTTTTTATTTCTCGAAATATGTTTCACAATAACAAAACATCAAGTCTAAAAATAAAAATGCGCTCGCTTGACTAGTTATTTTATTTATTAAATTTAATGTTTTTATAGCGTTATCAGCAATCGTAAAGGTGTGTTTATTTTAATTTTGGATACAAAACACAGGAGACTTTTAGTGGCTAATTTGTCTTAAACTTAACCTTACTGTATCGTAACTGTATCGTAACTCTTTTCCAATCTGTAATTCTTGTTTTTAATAGCATTATCGTTATTATTTAAAAAAATTGTCCTATGTTTTATCATCTTTTTGTGAATAAAACTTATTAAAAATAATTTTGTTATCTATCGAAATTTTTTCACTAGTATTTGAGTTTGTATTTTGCTCTTTTCTATTTTTTATATTTCGCAAATTTACCCTTATTCCATTTGCTTTTATAGTATTTCGTGTGTTTTGTTTATTTTCAGTTACTTGTTTGTATTTCTTGTTTTTTCGTTCCTAGAATAAGTTGTATGATGTGTTGCTAAACGTTTTAGTTATTTTCATTTTTATAAGTTTTTAACTAGAATTCTCGAGTGTCTAGTTCTTCTGACTAGCACGCTACCTTTCCTTTACGAATTCTAGTTACTAAGTGTTTCAAGGATTTAACCGCGGATGTTTCACTTTTTTTGAAAGTTACTTTAAAAACTTTATCTGTTTTAGATTAGATAGCGCTGATTTCAAATCAGCTTTTAGTTTGTTGTATCACGTAAGGTTATTTTTCAAAACAGCAAAATCCAAAAATATAGAAAATACACGATTTATTTCATTAATAAGCTATTTTTAGATTATATTTAAAAAAATAAAAAAATATATACAAAACAACTATTGGATATAGTTATTTATTCTTTACGCTTCTTACAAAAAATGTTTTCTTTTTTCAGAAAAGCTTTTTATGGTTGTTTTTGTCATATTTAGCTAGAGGCAGATGTCTCAAAGCCTCTGGTATCTTTTTTTATGTCTTTGAAAATCTTGATGAAATCTTTTACCTTGATTTTTACTCACGTCCTTCGCCAAGATTATCTGGGAAGAAGTCGAAATACGAACGTCAAAAGTGAATTTTTATGCTCATATTGCAACCAAGAATTCTAAATTTTTCCAATGATCTAACATAGTTTGGGTCTTTATAATTGTCTATAAATTTATGTATATGTATGTAACTTCTTCTCTTCAAGTCCTTTTGCAAATTCTGTATCTTTCATGAATCGCCTAATCTCCGTCCCTGTAAAGGTTTCCTCCTTGTAATTTTGCCTCTGACAGGCACCGGCTTTTACATAAATATTTAAAACAATTTCCTTCTTTGTTTTACGCCTTAACAAATCGGTTCATAACTTCAAGTTTTATGTAAAGTGGTAGAAGTGAAACTCTTTTGCTAATATCCTATTTACACAGAGGACATGGAAATTTAGTAAATCCAAATTGCTGCCCAACAGGAGGCCCAAATTTTTCTCATTATAAAAGAATACTCTGCCAATATATGGGCCCCTAAGCTCACACTAGGTACTATAGTTATAGTGTACGTGCGAGCTAATAAAACTACAAACTGAAATATATCTTATTCAACTCCAGACTAAATTACCTTTTGTTTGATACCACACAAGCCATGTTTTGACTTAAACACAAATTTTTGATATCTACCCCCACCCTTAAAAAAACAAAAACTAAAATGTATTTTGTTTAACTCCGGACTCAATTACCTTTCGTTTGATATCACACACGCCATATTTTCACGTAAACTCTAATTTTTGAGATCTACCCCACCCTTTTTAAAGAAAAAAAAACTAAAATATATTTTGTTTAACTCCATACTCAATTACCTTTCGTTTGATATCACACACGCCATATTTTCACATAAACTCTAATTTTTGAAATCTTCCCCCACCCTTTTTAAAGAAAAAAAAACTAAAATATATTTTGTATAACTCCATACTCAATTACCTTTCGTTTGATATCACACACGCCATATTTTCACATGAACTCTAATTTTTGAAATCTTCCCCCACCCTTTTATTTGGCTTGTGTTCGGTGGATTTTTTTTATTTTTAAATGGGACCATCTCGACCCAAGACCCAGCCTAGGTACAAAATTTCATTAAAATCGGCCAAGCGGTTTTTGAGTTATGCGCGTTGGTCGTTACAGACAGACATACAGACAGACAGACATACAGACAGACAGACAGACGGCGCGACAAAAAAGTTTCAAAATCATCTGAAACGCAAAGATATATAAAAATTTTTGAAATCGGAGCAACTTTTTTTTTCTTGAAAAAATTAGGATCACCATAGCTCACACTACTATAGTATAGTATATGTGTGAGCTAATACTCCAGTTTAGAAAACTATTTTCAAACTAGGAAGAACCTTTCATTTTGAAATTTGTATTGGTCAACTTGGCTTAACTTTTATCTCAATTTTTTTTACGGAATACTATTTTCGCGTACTTGGCTTTTTTTCTACTACTTTCTTTTTTTCACTCCTTTTTTACAGGATTTGTATTATATTTAAGTTTTAAAGTAGTAAAATATGCGGAATATTGTTCAAAACTTTTGCTTTATTAAAATCTTTTTTCTAATTTTTTCCTATGGTTTTATCATACTTCCTATCAGCCTTCTAAAGCTCGGCTCTCTAGAGTTCCTGGAAGTGAGCAATGCTACTTTTACATAAATTTGCAATTATAGAAGAGGGAAGTAAATTAAAATCATAGTTCTTATCAGTCTTCCAAAGCTCAGCTCTCTAGCGTTTCTGGAAGTGGGCAATGTTAATTTTATATAATGTTACATTTATAGGGAAGGGAAGTTAAATAAACCTTTAAGGTTTTTTAATTTTTTTATACCGTTGTTATATCAGTCTGTCAAAGCTCAGCTCTCTAGCGCAAAATGTATTATAGTTCCTATCGGCCTTCCGAAGCTTAGGTCTCTAGCGTTTCTGGAAGTGGGCAATGTTAATAGAAGGGAAGTAAATTAAACTTTAAGGATTTTAGCTCACACATATACTATACTATAGTAGTGTGAGCTATGGTGATCGTAATTTTTTCGAGAAAAAAAAAGTTGCTCCGATTTCAAAAATTTTTATATATCTTTGCGTTTCAGATGATTTTGAAACTTTTTTGTTGCGCCGTCTGTCTGTCTGTCTGTATGTCTGTCTGTCTGTCTGTCTGTCTGTCTGTCTGTCTGTATGTCTGTAACGACCAACGCGCATAACTCAAAAACCGCTTGGCCGATTTTAATGAAATTTGGTACCCAGGCTGGGTCTTGGTTCGAGATGGTCCCATTTAAAAATGAACAAAATCCACCAAACAGAAACCAAATAAAAGGGTGGGGGTAGATTTCAAAAATTAGAGTTTATGTGAAAATATGGCGTGTGTGATATCAAACGAAAGGTAATTGAGTCTGCAGTTAAACAAAATACATTTTAATTTATTTTAAAAAAAAGGGTGGGGGTATATTTTAAAAATTGGAGTTTAAGTGAAAATATGGCGTGTGTGATATCAAACGAAAGGTAATTGAGTCCGGAGTTTAACAAAATACATTTTAGTTTTTTGTTTTTTTTAAGGGTGGGGGTAGATTTCAAAAATTTGAGTTTAACAAAAGGTAATTTAGTCTGGAGTTAAATAAAATATATTTCAGTTTTTAGTTATATTAGCTCACACGTACACTATAACTATAGTACCTAGTGTGAGCTTAGGGGCCCATATATTGGCAGAGTATTTTTATACCTTTCAAAGCTCAGCTCTCTAGCGCATCTGGGCAATGTTACTTTTACATAACTTTACATGTATGAGGGAGGGGAGTATATAAGAATTTTGGGTTTTTTTTATTTTTTCCATAGTTTCTATCAGTCTCCCAAATTTCAGCTTTGTAGCGTGCCTGGAAGTACAGTAGAATTTTGATGATATATGCATGAGTGAGTGAGTGAGTGAGTGAGTGGCAATTTCGACGTTTTTTGAAATTTCGTAACTACTTTACTACTTTATGGTACTCGATGAAAATTCGAGGGGTTGTTAACTCTATGAAAACCTACGACTGTGCAAAGTTTAAGTTTCGAAGCTCATACCGAAGTAGAGTTTTAGATAGGTCAAATATGAGCTGAAATGTTTTAAGAAAAGATGGTACAGCAGTTAACGCCGCGAACTGGGCCGGCCACTACCGTGCCCTCAGATTTCCATTCCTTGCAATAGAATATTTTTCGCAATTTATCGTTAATCAATTTTCTTTAAGGGGCTTTGCCAGACACAATGGGGTCTTATCCAAACAAAACCTAAATATTGTCCAAAAATTCGCCGGTTTCACCGAAAATCGGAAACGAACCGACCTCGATCGTATGCGCGCGTATCCTATGATATCGAATCTTGCCAGTAACGCCAGTTTCTTATGAGTCGCGTATTCAACAATACAATTCCGCAATGCGCGACCTAGCCCCGGCATATTTACCGGTAAATCGTTTTTAACGCGATATTTTACAATATTTTCGTGATTTTTTTGAAACTGAATATTGAGTGAAACATGATTGTGCCTTCGAATTGAATTTTTGAGGATATTTAAGTGATTTTTTAAATATCGAACCTAGAGTGATTTTAGAGTGTGTTGTGATAAAACAATTTTTTTCGGTCGTTTTTTAGTATGAGTGAGGAATATGACTTTCAATATGAGTTGGCTGCTGTACCTTGGGTTAGTTTTATTATTAAAAATTTTTAAGCTTCTTATCTTTTTGATTTTTACTAATAAAAGGTCACAAAAAATATACTCCCCCATCTAATCTGATACCTTGAATGTTGATTAATATTTTCATTTAGAATCAAAATTTAAAAAAAAACAAAATACTCTGCCAATTTATGGGCACCTAAGCTCAGACGATTAATGTATAATATAATTTTTACCCATTTTGGTCCACGAAAATAACTCCCTGTCCGCCACCCGGGACGGGTCCGATTGGAGAATCGCTCTCTCAACAGTGTAACATCACTGAACCAAACTAACTATAACGTATTTTTTTTATCTTCAAGCACAGTTATCTTTTAATATAGGACCATAAAATAGTAATATTTTTAACAGAACTCTAATTTTTGAAATCTACTTATGCTTATGTCCAGTGGATTTTATTTATTTTTAAATGGAACCATCTAAAGCCAAACAACAAAACGATTGCGCAATTTACCGGTAAATCGTTTTTACCGCGATATTTTACAATATTTTCGTGATTTTTCTTAAATTGAATATTGAGTGAAATATGGTTGTGTCTTCAAATAGAATTTTTGAGGACATTTTAGTGATTTTTCAAATATCGGAGCTAGAGTGATTTTAGAGTGTGTTGTGTTAAAACAATTTTTTTTGGTCGTTTTTAGTATGAGAGGAATATGACTTTCAATATGAGTTGGCTGCTGTACCTTGGGTTAGTTTTGTTATTTAAAATTTTTAAGCTTTTTATCTTTTTAATTTTTGTTAATATAAAGAGGTTACAAAAAATAAACTCCCCATCTAATCTAATAATACCTTTCAAAAAGTTGAATAATATTTTCATATAGAATCAAACTTAAAACAAAAACAAAAAAATATACTTCTCCTAAACGTAGGGATATACTATAGTTATCACCGTAGTATCTTTGTCAACTGACACGTATAAACTTTTGTTATAGTATAAGTAGTATATAGTGTTAATTTTTTTTATTCTTCTTTCTAGATATTTTTGCGAAATTTTGTACATACTTTCTAATTATCAAGAGGCATTTTCTGATGTGTAACGCGTTTTTTTATTATCTTGACCAATGGCGTTCGTGCGGGAATTGCTTTGAGTATTTTAAATAAAAATTTTTCTTGTAAGGAGCTAGCGAGAAGAATTTAATTTTTCTATACAAAAAATTGTACTTCCAACGAAAAAAAATCAAGGGGCAGTAAATAATAAGAACTTAAATAATATATATAACACTAGCGTATTCATCTATATTGTCTTCAAAAGTACCAAGTGCTATAGAATACATTTTGAACAATTTTGAATTTTATGATTATAATACACGTTGAAAAAATTATAATCCTTAAAAAAATATCTACAGGAGTATAGTTCAAATTATACCCATTTGTAATGATAATATTATAAACAGCGGTGTCGGTGTCTATGATTTAAATAGGTAGGTAATTCGTTATGTGAAGTATCCGTCACTGTCAATTAAAATACATTGATTGGCAAAAATATCTACGCCATACGTTTTTTTCTCACCTGGTGATGTCATTACAAATGCGTATAATTTACACTATAGGTATTAATAAAAAGGAGATTTTTTAAAAATATTTAACACCCTGTAAAATGATCCCAAAGATTTACTGCTTCATTATTAGCATCTTAGTCAATTAAATATATTTAAATAATTTTTATGTTTTAATAAAAAAGTAGTTTTTTTAATATTATTTTTCGTTTTAAAATTTTTAAGACTGGTTATTTTGAACAAAAGGTTTATCATATGATAACTAATTTAAAACGAATTTTGAAAACATTTTTAATGGGCTAGAAGTTTGTTTAAAGTAATGTTTTAAATAAAATAGTTTCCGTAACCACAGTTTTAAAAATGTATTAGTGGGTAGAAACGTTGTTTAACAAACAACGGTAGAAATATCATTAAATTCGGTGAAGGGTTGGTTGGTTTTGTACGAATTTTATGACTATGAGTGGGATTTGGGAAATAGTATATTGCAGTGCACTTCTCTGCACCTTATAATTGCGTCATTCATCTTAGCAGGCATTGATTTTTTGCCACAAGAAATCTCATTCTTACGAGTTTCGCCCACATGTTATAGATTTTATTTATTATGTTGTTAGCCTCTGTTGACTCGTCCTACACATAAATTTTTTGAATTATTTTAGAAAAAATTGAATATTAAAGCTTTCTATAACTAGTGACATGTCATAGGTATTTGTAATAAAATTAAATTCAGATATCTATGTGTGAATGTATAAAAATACCACTGAATAAAACAACAATGAATCAACTACCAAAGGAAATAATTGTGTTCTTTTTTTAATTTGTCAAACACTGTGTTTTTATTAAAATCTAGTCAGCTAGGCTGATCACAATTTTGTTTTGACTTACTTTAATACAAAAGTGAAACTTAAAGTTAGATTTCACTTAACAGTTCTTTTCACTTTACTTCAGTTGTAAATCAAAAATTTGTTATATCAGTGTTTATAACATTATTTTGTTACTAGCTCAAACGGCTTTACTCTTTTCAGTCTTCGAACTGGCACAGAATTGTCTAAAAGCTCGACTGCTTTTACATTCACATAATCGATATAACTACTAACTTCGTGACTTTTTGCGTATTAGCTCACACATATACTATACTATAGTAGTGTGAGCTATGGTGATCCTAATTTTTTCGAGAAAAAAAAAAGTTGCTCCGATTTCAAAATTTTTTATATATCTTTGCGTTTCAGATGATTTTGAAACTTTTTTGTTGCGCCGTCTGTCTGTATGTCTGTCTGTCTGTCTGTAACGACCAACGCGCATAACTCAAAAACCGCTTAGCCGATTTTAATAAAATTTGGTACCAAGGCTGGGTCTTGGGTCGAGATGGTCCCATTTAAAAATGAACAAAATCCACCGAACACAAACCAAATAAAAGGGTGGGGGTAGATTTCAAAAATTAGAGTTTATGTGAAAATATGGCGTGTGTGATATCAAACGAAAGGTAATTGAGTCTGGAGTGTAACAAAATACATTTTAATTTATTTTAAAAAAAGGGTGGGGGTATATTTTAAAAATTAGAGTTTAAGTCAAAACATGGCTTGTGTGGTATCAAACAAAAGGTAATTTAGTCTGGAGTTGAATAAAATATATTTCAGTTTTTAGTTATATTAGCTCACACGTACACTATAACTATAGTACCTAGTGTGAGCTTAGGGGCCCATATATTGGCAGAGTATTTTTATATAGTCTCTTCTACAGTTTCGATAAACGATGTTTCTTAGAACTTTGTTTTTAAATCTTTATACAACTATTATGTTGATGTCTTTAGTTGAATACCCATGTCCTTTCAGTTTCAGTACTTGTCTATAAAGCAGTTACATAAATTGGAGTTCATTATTCTATACCTTTGTCTCAAGTTCTTTTTTTTACCACTGCAATTTGGCATAAAGTGTCATATAAGCTATAGGTAATTTATATACAAAATACTAGAAAATAGCATCGTAAAAATATCACTTTTATAAAAAAAAAACAAAAACGCAGCGCAGGCAAAAATTTACTTTTTCGACAAAATGGCGCCACAGAAGAATTGTTTTGCAATATGAAAAGTTTAGAACAATGTGCACAAATTATCTATTTTTACAAATATTAGCGCAATAGAAGAAAATGTTTAGTAAAAAAACTAAATAATTTAAACAGTAAAAGCATAAAAGAGAGAAAAATGGTATCTATCTAAGTTTTGTTTGGTTTCAAAAGTATAAACGCCGAACTCGGATATTTTTATGTATAGTTTTTGCAAAGTCACTTGAATAATTCCTAATACGGGGTTCTATCGATTTCATGAAATTTTGCTTCATTCTGCCCTTCAAAAGTTATCCAAATTCATATAAAATCTTTCTGGTATAATTTCAACCCTACCGACAGACAAAAGGCGCGGCTCTTTGCGGTCCGACCTCAAAATATTTGTTTTCCGACCGAGCGAGCCCAGGTGGATGGACGGCACCTGATTGGCAGATTTTTTTGAGATGCGCTTTTAATTGCTTTCAGGTGTTCTTTTCGGGACCCCTTTAGTCGGCAGTATGCAGAGTTAGAAAAAAAATCAGTGTCGTTTCTGTAGATGTAGGAATAGAAAGTTTTATTATCTATTTTTATTTCTTTAGTTTACACCATAATCAAATGAAATAATTTTCATGAGTATATTTACCGCCGCCCATGTCACTTTCTTTAAAGGATATACCGATGGTCGGCTTTTATCTTTGTTCAACTGACTTTGCAAAAACTATACTTGGTTAGTTTTAGTTTCGGTTAGTAAGTATCTCGAACCGTTGACCCGTTTAGATATACTTACTAACCGAAATGTCGTGTTTAAAATAAATAATTACTTATAATAAAAAAAAATATTACTAATAAATTTTACACAATTATTGTGTTCAAATTTCAAACAAACAGTTGGTTATTTTGCCCGTGATAAATAATACTCATTTTGTTGGGGGACCTCATCTAGCCCCTTTCTCATCGTGCCCCTGGGCCTAAGCCATGGCTAAGTATTTCTTGAAAGTGACATCTTCCTCCTACTTGTGCAGTCTCGTATAAGTGTAAATTAATAAAAATTGTTTTTTTTTAATTAGGAAGTTTAAATTCTAATAATAGAATGATTACTAAATTACTATTAACATATTTTTAATTAAAAACTAATGCTTAAGGCAACCACAAAATCTAGATGTGTTAATTTGAATGCTGAAGACCTATCGACCTTCAAGACTTGAATTTAGTATTGTACATTAAATATTTTCAGCACGTAAATTTTGATGAATTTAAAAAATATTGTATATTTTTTCAGTTTACTAGCCTAAGAAATTAACTAATTTTTTCAAATATTTTTAGTTAATCTTTAAAATTTCTGATCGCAATGGGCGATTGCCAATAACTACTATAATAAATTGCAAATAATGCAAGGACCTAAAACCATAGGGGAACGTCCTTAAATTACGTAACGCAAAAATGAAAGATTCCCCCCCCCCCCCTTGTAACGCATTTTCAACAAAAAACATATTAAAAAGACATTGGGTGTAACGCCAAACCCCCCCTCCCCCTAGAGCGTTACGTAATTTAAGGATAGGCCCTAAAGAAGAATAAAAACGGCCGAAAAGAAACTTTTTTATGATTTTTCTTTCTTTAATTTCACTTGCTGTTTATGGTTTTAGGTCCTTCCATTATTTACAATTTGGTATTTAAAAATTATACTGGCAATCGCCCATTGCGATCAGAAATTTTGCATGTTTTTAGACGTTAATACTTTACGTCTAATTTGAGTTTTTATACCTTTGACAGTGGGAAAGAAGAATTATAGAAATCAGTTGATTGGCATGGTCGGGTTAATACCCTGCGAATTTCCCTTTCTTGTATTGAGACACCACACACATACATAGGTAGAAGTTTTCCGAAAATTTATGTAAGATCTTTGACGGCTTAATGAAAGAGCGTTTGCTTATAGAGCAAGAGATCCGGGTTCGAGTCCCGGCCGAAGAGAAATTTTTTTATGATTTTTCTTTCTTTAATTTCACTTGTTGTTTATAAAATTTTATGGTACTTTGTTAACACTGTAAAAACTACAAAAAAAAACCGAGAAAACAAAACGCTTTTAGTGGACACCTAAAAATATTTTTATTGCATTCCGATTAAAACGAATATATGGTTTCTTGAGCATTGAGTTAGCATTTATTCAGGTCTCCTGATTCAAAAACAGCTCTAAAATACAGCTGGAAAAACAATTCATCTTTTATTTTTATGATTTTTTTTGGCAAATCCGCAAATGCGTTTTTTTTTAACTTAATTACTAAAATATATCGGTGTGAAAAAAACTTCCATTCACGCGAACTTTGGAAGTGACATAATTTTTGCCGCTCGTGATTTAATGATCTAATTTTAAACAGTTTTGTAACAGTTTCACTTCAAAACATGTGATATTTTATTGAATGAAATATTGGACAGACAATATGGCTACCAACAACATTAGATTTTTATAACAAGGTTCAATGAAGGTGACAATAATAATCTTTCCCGGTGTAGTTCATATAAATAAAAATTGGGTCATTTAATAGAAAATTATTTTTGTCAGCTATAAAGTGGACCAAAAAATACCTTATTTAATCACTAGAACAATATTGATAAAAAAGTCATAAATGAAAATATGTTAATATTCAATAATTCGTAATTTTTACACATATATAATTTTTTTTTATTAATAAGTTTCTCAGACTTATTGGAATCCAGCGAAATTGTTTCACTTTTTGTAAAAACCTTCTACTTTATAAAATATTTTATTTTTTAGCTTTGACAATTTCTTTTTATGCAATATTTGTTCGATACTTTCCAACAATCAAAAAGTTCCAGTATTTTTTGCCCACCCTGTAGATTAGACTAATTTTATTTTTAAGCAAATGACAACATACATACCATTATAAGTTAATGATACATACCGACAATGTAATAATAACTGATAACAGCGGATAGTTAAAACGAATATTTTTTATGCTAGTATAATACGACAAAAACAACAGTAGCTGTATACAAGGTAACAATTTTAAAATAGTCTACTTGAACGATATTTGATTAAATATAAGTTTATATAACAGTAACTAAATAAATAATGCCCTTAGTTTGTAATATATACACATCTTAGTAACACAGAATTATTAGTGGTGGGGTTTCCATATAACCACTAATAGCAAAAACAAATATACCTTTTAATAAAAAGTGAAAACCATGCATTGGAAAATAATTGGTATTAATTACAGCTTAAAGCTAAACACACACAAAAAATACTTTGCCAATATATGGGCACCTAAGCTCACACTAGGTACTATAGTTATAGTGTACGTGTGAGCTAATATAATTATTATCTAACTAACTAAACTGTAACTGAAATATATTTTATTCAACTACAGACTGAATTGCCTTTCGTTTGATATCACACACGCCATATTTTGAACTAAACTCTAGTTTTTAGCTCACACATATACTATACTATAGTAGTGTGAGCTATGGTGATCCTAATTTTTTCGAGAAAAAAAAAGTTGCTCCGATTTCAAAAATTTTTAGATATCTTTGCGTTTCAGATGATTTTGAAACTTTTTTGTTGCGCCGTCTGTCTGTCTGTCTGTCTGTCTGTCTGTCTGTCTGTCTGTGTGTATGTCTGTCTGTCTGTCTGTCTGTATGTCTGTCTGTAACGACCAACGCGCATAACTCAAAAACCGCTTGGCCGATTTCAATGAAATTTGGTACCTAGGCTGGGCCTTCGGACGAGATGGTCCCATTTAAAAATCAATAAAATCCACCGAACACAAACTAAATAAAAGGGTGGGGATAGATTTCAAAAATTAGAGTTTATGTGAAAATATGGCGTGTGTGATATCAAACGAAAGGTAATTGAGTCTGGAGTTAAACAAAATACATTTTAATTTATTTTAAAAAAAGGGTGGGAGTATAATTCAAAAATTAGAGTTTAAGTGAAAATATGGCTTGTGTAATATCAAACGAAAGGTAATTAAGTCCGGAGTTCAACAAAATACATTTTAGTTTTTGTTTTTTTTAAGGGTGGGGGTGGATTTCAAAAACTTGAGTTTAAGTCAAAACATGGCTTGTGTTGTATCAAACAAGAGGTAATTTAGTGTGGAGTTGAATAAAATATATTTCAGTTTTTAGTTATATTAGCTCACACGTACACTATGGTACCTAGTGTGAGCTTAGGGGCCCATATATTGGCAGAGTATTTTATTTGGCTTGTTTTCGGTGTATTTTATTCATTTTTAAATGGGACCATTTCGACCGAAGACGTAGCCTAGGTACCGCATTTCATTCAAATCGGGCAAGCGATTTTTGAGTTATGTGCGTTGGTCGTTACAGACAGACATATAGACAGACAGACAGACGGCGCGACAAAAAAGTTTTAAAATCATCTAAAACGCAAAGATGTAAAAAAAAAATAAATCGGAGCAACTTTTTTTTCTCAAAAACATTAGGATATTACTATAGGATAGTAGTAGTGTGAGCTAATATAGTATAGTAGTAGTGCGAGCTAAAATAAGTTATTTATTATTATTATAGTTTATAAACTATTGATTAAAGAACCTTTTGACTTCCTTTTTAAATTGACCAAAGTTAGAAAGATTTTTTATATTGGGGGAATTTTGTTAAAACACTTCACCGCACAGTAACTAAATGATCTCCGAAACAAAGTCGTGCGTTGGCGAGGCACACGATATAGCCCACCCCACCATGTAACATGCCTGTGACCTGTAGCAGTTCTGGCCAATTTTGAAAGCAAATATGCTGGAGAGTTATTTTTGTTCAATTTGTAAATGAAACAGCTTAAGAAAACATTAAATCTCTGTGACAAGAGCAACCAACCAGAGCTTCTAAAAGACCAGTAGCTAAATGAGTGTTTGGTTTACGAACGGTGTTTCTCATTAACGAAAAAAAATAATACTTGTGAAAACTTTTGAACTCTTGTAAATTTCGAAGAATCATAAACCATTTTTAGGTACTGATATAATATAATAATTTGTACCTTATTAAATCTTGTAAAACCAATGAAATGTCTTAAAGATCTTATGAGTTTTCCCAGAGTTGTAAAGCAGGAGCTACTAACGTCCCTGTATGTTGACATATTTGGATATATAATATATTCAAATATGTCAACATACAGGGACTCTAGGAGCTACGAGTTGTTTACACTATTTCAATCATACGTAGGTACACTTTGTAAACATAAAAACTTCCAGAAATCACCTTAAACTAGTTAGTGACAATTTGAGAAAACCTTTTATTTATAATATATTGACCTAGCGGACCAACAAGTAATATCATAATTTTTTAGATAACTTTTTGACACTCATCAGCTGTGTACCATAACAAATAGCATAGGCCAACGACAAAAAGTAGTAAAAAGTTGTCTTAAAAATAATGGTTTAAACTGTAGTGCAAACTAATTTTTTGTAATAGATGGCGCCACAAAATTGCTAACTTCAGACATTGATTGAATAACTTCTTGGTTTAGAAAAAGTTTTGGAAAAAATCTGGAAATACATAGATCCTTGTTTCAAACTGCGTCTATTTATCTTAAATTCATGAGACATGTTCATGAGACATGTTGATCGCCTTTATACGCATTGGCGACCCACCCCTTTGAAAATTCTTAAAATATTGTTTGTGAGAAATAACAATATTTAAATTACCTAATTTTTTTATGATTAATATTTGATTCAATTGGATTTAATAGAAGATTTTGAAAATTTATCTTAAAAGATAAGTGTTTTATTTGTATGTAAAATTTTAAAAAAGAAAGGTGACTGACATGAAATTAAATTTTTTAGATAATATTTTTAACAATAATTGAAATCCTCAGCATTCCATCTATTGTTTAAACTACAGAATCAAATTAAATAAAAAACCATGAATCTAGATAAATGACTACTTGTTTGAAATTTTATACAAGTAGGTAAATAAAACCCACCTTTGGCTAAATCAAGTTTTATTGATATTTGACCAATTAGTAATTTATTTTTCGAGGACTTGTATAGTTGCTAAATATAGACATGATCGATTTTCTGTAAATGCGGTTTCGTGTTTATGAATATACATTAACAGTTTTTTAATTTTCGAATACAGCTAGAGTGTACTGATAATACCAAAATAGTTCATTATAAATCGTCGCTATAGTTGTAAACTACTACTACTATATGGGTTTAGAACGGTTCTCTACGTTGTCCGACGCCTATTCTCCACCTCCTTCGATCCTGACATTCATATTTTATCAGGTTTTTTTGACTCATTGATCTTTCGATTGACTGTTGCCATTCCAGTTTAGGACGCCCTATTTTCTGCTCCCTATTGGTTGCCATTCTAGGACCTGCTTTGGTAATCTTTCGTCGTTCATCCGTTGTACATGGCCGTACCATATCAGTTGTATTTTAGTGATGTCATCCGTTATGCTTCCGTCGATTCACATTATTTCTTTTATACTCTCATTTCTTATATGATCTGTTCTAGATATTCTCATTGATCTTCTTTCATATAGATTAAATTTTCGATTCTTTTTTTAAAGACATCCAATAACCTTTTTTGCTTTTACTATTCTTTTTTCCAGTTCTTTACAGTTTGTTTCTGTCTAATCAAATGTGACACCCAAGTATACATATTCATTGCACTTGATTCGTTTCCAAAACATAAGTACTGTGTCTTGTCCACGTTCACTGTTAACCCCCACCTTTGGTATTCCTTCGTTAACTTTCTTATCATATACTCCATCTCTTCTTTATTATTAGCTACAATTACTTGGTCATCAGAAAACTTTACTGTGTATATAATAAATCGGTCGTTAAGTTGTATTCGCAGATGCTGTGTACTTTACGTTTCCAGTTTTTTAGAGCTACTTTGATAAATATTTTAAAAAGAGTTGGAGAAATACAACATCCCTGTCTTAGGCTCTTTGTTACCAAAAATTCTTTTGAAAGTCGATTTCCAATTTTAATTTTAGATTTTGACCCTTTGTATAGTTCTTTTATTGCTTAGATGCATGTATGATTGATATTAGTTTGCTCTAACACTGTTCATAATTTTTCTTCTGTAACGGTATCATATGCTTTTTGTAGGTCCACAAAGGTTACATAAGTCTCTATATTTCTGGCACTCCTTTTCTCAAATACTTGTTTTAGACAAAAAACATTATCACTACAAAATCTACCTGCACGAGACTCACTTTGCTTGTTGTAAACTATCCTAACCCATATGAACAAAAACTCGGGTTACCCGCTTTTAAAAAAAAATTACTTGAGAAATTTTTTTGTCAAAAACTATAAACAAAAGACGAAAAACAGTATGTATTATCTTTTGTTTAAAGTTTTTAGACCAAAAGAACATAAGTTTGTCAATAAAAAGCTTTCTTAAAAGTACGTCGGCTCCAGTTTCTTTAACACTAGTTTCCAGAATAGGTCTGCGAGTATAGAGAAACTATTGATATTCCTTATTATAGGACTTACATGGGACGGAATTCCCCAACGACTAGATTTTTTAACAATACGTTTAACATTGTGTGGAAAAAAACGGTTTGGTTTTCACTCTCTTCAACGTCGAGCACAAGGATACGAATGATCCCCGTCTGGAACACGTCCTGACAATCAGGAACAAGTGATCCATGCCAATCGACGACCGGTTTCGGCCTTTTGGGCCATCTTCAGGTGAATGTAGGCGATAGCTTCGTGTAGATCATAGGTTGTGTGAAGCCAACAGAAACAACTACTCCGAGGGGAAATACCCATACCGGCATTGAATTATACTGATGGTTTGATGCTTTCGTTGGGAACTTGTTAAAACTGTTTGGTTTTCACTCTCTCCAACGTCGATCACAAGGATACGTCCTGACAATTAGGAACAACACGTTTAACATTATTGACCAATCAATAAAATCAGATATATTTTGAGTAAAATTAAGCTGTTACAAGGTTCGTTTAAAAATTATTAGCTCACACATATACTATACTATAGTAGTGTGAGCTATGGTGATCCTAATTTTTTCAAGAAAAAAAAGTTTCCGATTTCAAATTTTTTTTTATATATTTGCGTTTCAGATGTCTGTCTGTCTGTCTGTCAGCCTGTCTGTCTGTCTGTCTGTCTGTCTGCCTGTCTGTCTGTCTGCCTGTATGTCTGTATGTCTGTATGTCTGTCTGTCTGTAACGACCAACGCGTATAACTCAAAAATCGCTTGAATGATTTTAATGAAATTTGGTACCTAGGCTGGGTCTTGGGTCGAGATGGTCCCATTTAAAAATGAATAAAATCCACCGAACACAAACCAAATAAAAGGGTGGGGGTAGATTTCAAAAATTAGAGTTTGTGTGAAAATATGGCGTGTGTGATATCAAACGAAAGGTAATTGAGTCTGCAGTTAAACAAAATACATTTTAATTTATTTAAAAAAAAGGTTGGGGGTATATTTTAAAAATTAGAGTTTAGGTGAAAATATGGCGTGTGTGATATCAAACGAAAGGTAATTGAATCCGGAGTTTAACAAAATACATTTTAGTTTTGGTTTTTTTAAGGGTGGGGGTAGATTTCAAAAATTTGAGTTTAAGTCAAAACATGGCTTGTGTGGTATCAAACAAAAGGTGATTTAGTCTGGAGTTGAATAAAATATATTTCAGTTTTTAGTTATATTAGCTCACACGTACACTATAACTATAGTAGCTAGTGTGAGCTAAGAGGCCCATATATTGGCCGAGTATTTCTATTGCAATTATGTGTTTAGTTTAGTTTAATCTAAATGTAATACAATCTTAATAAGTTATACCTTAAATTTAATTTTAAGGCAATTTTCTAATTTTAAAACAATTTTCTTTTCCAAAGTTATTTTTTCTTATTAGTTTAAGGCTCAGATTAATGTGTTTAATCTATTGAGTTATATAGGGGATGCTAGTTTGGTACTCATGTACTGTGTGCAATCTGAACTGGATAAATAAATAATCAAACACTCCAATGAAATATAGAAAACTCACATATACAAAAATGACCCCCGCACACTGGTTATTGGAAAATAAACATTAAATGAATTTAGTTAAATTTAAGTGTGTTCCAATCTAAAAAGATTGTATAACTGGATATCAAGATACAGAGCAAGTTTTTGAAAAAAGTTTTTTTTTCGATAAATGGCGGAATATAATTTATGGGTTAGTCTATATCAAACCTAGCAGCTCATTTGACCTACAAACCAGCACCAATTTTTTTACCTTCCTTGCCCGCGCAGCAATGGCTAGAGAAGGTATTATAAAAAACAATTAATATTTTATTTTCAGATTTTTTCGCCAAATCCGCAAATGCGTTCTTTTTTTAACTTAATTGCGCTTGGTGTTAATAGATATCGGTGTGAAAAAATTAGATTCTGTATGTTTAGGAAACCATAAAAATATTTCAATTTCATAGAGTTTTTTTTACTATTTCCTGCACAATTTTTTTTTTAGTCTTTCGTCTTTTTTGACAATTATTAAATCATCACTAAAAATATTACTAGAGAACAAATTATATTTGGGGAATGATTAATATAGATTTATTGAAATACACCAAGGCTATAATTGTGCCAGTCACTATTTTCACACATTCACATTGAAAACCGACAGTTGATCCTTCAAAACTGACATACCAAAGTCGAATTTAAAACTTTCGTCGTTTATTTTCAATTAATAAAAGAAGGCACAATTTATTCCGGTTCATATAGTAAACAAAGGCCGTGTGTTAAAAGATCTCAGCTGATATTATAATGTGAAAGTGTCAAAATTGTGCCTGGCACTATTATAGCCTGGCTTTATTTAAATAATTATCTATTACCCACCCCACAAAAATTTCCGATAAAATACATGTCTTGTCATACTGACGTATCGAAATAATACTGTATGATTGTCAAAATACTTGGCTTGGCTTAAAAAGACAGGTGTAAAATTATCACTAGTAATACCACTTGAGGTTAAATTTTTTCGAGCTAATGAATATTTTCGTCTTCGACTCGGGATAATTTTCTAAAAATATTTATTAGCGAGAAAAAATTTACGGATTTAATTTAGCCTCGCGTGGTATTCGGTAAGAAAATTCCACACCAAATTGAATAAATTTAAAATTTATTTTTTGACTCACAACAATGCCAATTTTTTCTTCGACAGGGCACCAGCAAAACATAGCCAGTTTTGATTGACTTAAATATTTAGTTACTATGGCAACTAATATTTTCTCATTCTACCTACCTACATTAAAAACTAGAAGCTGATTTATTATTTTTATGACTACAACATTTCATTTTCATATACTTACGTTTAGGAACAAATTTAGTTTCTTCGCAGTTTCAGCACCAATTAGATTAATTTCTACGTATTGTAGTTTCATGAAAATATCAGTTCAGAATGTAAAATATTTTATTATCTTATTTTATATCAATTTTGGGTTACTACAAGTGGTAGAAAATTATAATTTTATCGATTTTTACATAGGTACATAGATAAATGTAGTGTGCATGACAGTTTGGCCAGCAATAGCTTCTCAGCCTTTTAGATGTTAGTTTCTACTTATTGTAGTTACACAGAAGTATCGTTTTACAAGAAAGAATATCATAATCTTTAATTTTTTAGTAATTTTGAACTACTGCAAGTGGTAGAAAATAAAAATGTATTAGTTTTTCATATAGGTACATCAACACGTTCAGTTCGCTCGCAGTTTCGTCACCAATGGATTGTTAGCCTACATGTTGTTGATTTCTACTCATTGTAGTAACACAAAAATACATTTTTACGATATAAAATATTATATCTTCCATTTTATAGGTACTTGTGGCTACTACATTTGGTAGAAAATTATAATTTTTATGATTTTTTATAAAGGTACGTGAACAGATTTAGTTTGTGTCACAGTTTCACCAGCAATTTTAGCCATATAAATTTTTGATTTCTACTTGCTGTAGTTGCACGGAAATAACATTTTAAGACTCAACACAGTACACTATTCAGATTTGCATAAGTTTTGTGTTACTACAAATGTTAGAAAATTGGTTTTTTTGCGTTTTTATCAATTTCTTATACGGGCTTTATTAGTATATCATTCATAACCATGCAGCGCAAAAATGGTGAATGAAATCGTGTCCAATACCACAAAGTATATTCCACTCAGTCCAGCTTTTTCGTTTTTAACAAGAAAGGAGGTGTCCAAAGAATACAGAAAAAATCCTAAATATGTAATTGGAATGTATAAAAATTGAATAAACAAATTAAAACTTACTGTCAAAATATTATCTTGTCATTAAGACGTCAAAAAATTTTCGATTTAATTCGCTGTTGGGTACCCACGAAGAAAAAATTTCCACTAAAATTCGTGCGTTGCTATGATGATATGACAAAAAAACACATTTTGATTGGTTAAAAAATAGTGGTGTGGAATTTTCTAACAAATTCGTTTGATCCATTTTAAATCGTCTTTCGCATTAAATTATTGTTTAATTTTTTCAGAGATTGGTCGAACAAATGCGACCTCAGCCTTTCAGAACGTTCAAATCTGAGTACCATTTAAGTAGCGCTAGTGAGCACACTGCCAGCTACACAACAACAACACATTATAGTAAACAGTAAGTACCCTTTTTAAACTGAAAATTTGCATTCATACATACTTAAAATCAATCGATCCGTTTTCTCGCGAAAGTTTTAGGCTGAAACACGTACTTATCTATCTTTATTATTATCGTTATTATTATTATCTATACTGGCAAAGGGCCGCTAAAAATGACTGCTACAAGCGTGCCGGTTAAGGTCACTATATAACATTATATAAGTTCCTTCTAGTTATGCAGTGACCTTAGTGCCGGTATGTAGGATTTTAAACGAACCCCAACGTATGGCTTGGATAACTTAAGATTACTGTTAATTGGTGCCGCGCTCTCAGTGCCATCTCTTTTCTAAGCTTATTAACACTCATTAGTTTAATTAATCTTAGGATAAATCAAGGCCACAAAAAAATACAGGCCACCACCCTAAAAAAATCAGCTGTTCTCGGGGGGCTGACTTTTACATTGGGTCTTATGGGAGGTCAGACGTTTTTTTATGATATTTTCAAAATGGCACTACAGATTCAAAACGGACAGGCCACGATCCTCTTTGTTGACGTCACATCAGGGGCTGATTTTTTTTTGATGGTCACGTCACGACACAGCTAATTGTCTTTGTAATATTGAAGTTGAAATGCCGGTTCATGAATATTTGATTTTTTAAATGTATAGTAATAAAAATATAGCTGCTTCATTAGCTCACACATAATAAATTTAAAGCAGAAGCGAATGCGTTCGTTTCTTAGTGGAAAGTAATCGGATTACCTACATCTACTTGTTTATATTCGGCACTCGGCAGACTTTTAAAACTTAATATAGTTATTTACATGTGTTTACAACATCAAAGAATGATTTTTTTTGTCGTATAATTTTGTTTTAAAAAGATTAACGCTGGTATTTTTGGATGCTAAATAAACTTTATTGCAAAAAATCATAAAAAAATCGAAAAAGTTTTACAATACAAGGAAATAAACAAATGCCATGACAAACACAGATGACAACGTCAAATACATGTCAAATATAACAGTTGGCATGCAGTACATGGCGGGTAATTTTAATTCAAAATAAGAAATGCGAAATCTTCAAGATTTTAACATATTAATAATCTTGCATCCTTACAAAATATCGGTGGAATATCGGAATGGTGTCTGAGAATATTTTACTGAAATTTCGCGGAAATCTGTAGGGCCATTTTGAAAATATCATAAAAAACATCTGACCTCCCATAAGACCCGTAAAAGTCAGTCCATCGAGAACAGCTGATTTTTTCAGGGTCGTGGCCTGTATTTTTTTGTTGGCCTTAAGTAGCACATTTACAGTGTGTCCACGGATTAAGTTAAGGTAAGGTATAAATGACAAAAAAATTTCGTTTTAGATTCTGATTTTCTGGGAATCGCTCCTGCTTGGTCTTAAACTAACATGTTAAGACAATGAGACAAATCAATTAATATATAGGGCGGTTTGTTAGGATTATTTGATAAAAACTGTTAAGTACCTTTGTTATAAGAGATATCACAAAAGGTTATCAAGAAAAGTTGTTAAGAATTAAAAGCTACAAGTGATTCTCAATTTTCAGAAAAATCAGCTTAAAATTGCCTAAACAAAATTTTCATAATAGACTTATAAAATCAGAGTTGGCTTATTTTCCTAAAAATTGAGAATCTGCCGTAACTTTTGAATCCAAACAATTATTATTTACATTTTCCGATATCTTTTAAAACAAAGGTATTTTACTCTTAACAGTTTTCATCAAATCAGCCTACTAAACCACCCTGTAGATTAATTTATTTAATTCATTTTTTAACATCTTAGTTTCAGACCAAGCAGGAGCAATTTCCAGAAAATCAGAATCTAAATCGAACATTTTTTGTTATTTATAGCTTACATCATCAAATCAGTCTACTACCCTGTATATTAGTTGATTTGGCTCATTTTTTTAGCACCTTAGTTTGAGACCAAGCAGCATCGATTCCCAGAAAATCACAATCTAAATCTATTTTTTTGGATTTATACCTTACCGGCACTCAATCCTTGGACAAACTGTTTATAATTACGTGGGCCAAAAACATATTAAAACCTAACAAAAAGCCATATCGAAGCTGGAACTCGAACCTACAGGACTCCCGGTGCACCGTGATAATATAATGATAAATTAATATTTTTTGAAGTTTTCATGCTTTGCAAATAAAAGGTGACATCTGGCTGAAATATAACTAAACAATTTACCTTTAGTGAAAAATTACGTTTTACTATGTCTTTTTGATTACAAATTCTATCCAGTTTTGGGAGTGCACTACCTAACATTTTTTTCTAATTTAGATACATAAGCAAAAAGTCAACGCGAACAGAAAATGGCAACACACATTATGATGAAACAGATCGAATCACAAATGGCCGTCCCCCCGACAAACTTATATCCCAACAAATAGTTCAGGAATCCCCCTCCAAATGGGGAACTTCTATGCAATTTACGGAAATCAAATCTCTTAAGAGAGTGCATAAAGTGCACGAATCTATCGGTACAGAAAGTATTACTGACGTGCCTAGTATTATCAACCCCTACACTGGTGAGAGAATAACAGTTAGGGAAGCCATAAACGAAAGAATTTTAGACGTAAAATCTCTCAAAATTATATTAGCAGATGGCAGTCAAATCAGTATTAATGAAGCCAAACGAAGAGGCTTAATAGATCCGAAAATCGCCGACAAATTACAAACTCCTTGTGGTGTCTTTGAAGACAACCGGGAGCTGACATTACTTGAAATTATCCACAGGGAAATATATGAAGCAGAACACACTTACGATCCGTCGGAAAAGAAACTAAAGGTAACGCACTCCATGACGATAAACCAAGCTATTGACGATGGAAAAGTAGACGTAGCCACAGGGACGTATAAGCTAGAAAACGGCGAAATAATAGATATAAAAGAGGCTTATGAAAGGGGATACCTCCTTCAGCACACGGAAGTAAAATTACAAACGGGCGCACTTGCTTTGTATGACGTCATCAACCAAGGGCTAGTCGATGACGTAACTGGCTGGGTTATTGACCGAAATTCTGGGAACAAATATCAACTCGATGCGGCCGTTAAATGTAACGTGGTCGAAGGTGATTTGCGAGAAATCGTTGATCCCAAAATTGATTCAAAAATCACATTAGTTCAAGCATTGGAACAAAAAATCATTAATCCGAAGTTAGGAAAATATGTTTTGGGTCATGAAAAATTATCTCTACTCGAAGCTAAACGCAGACAACTAATTGTAAAACCAAGAACTTTAAAAGACGTAGTAGACGATGGTCTTTTAGATGACGAAGGTAATATTTTATCTCCTTTACATCAATCAAAACTATCTTTACTCGAAGCAGCTAATCGGGGCGTCTTGGATTTAGATTCTATTAAGTCAATTTTAGACTTGCGCACAAACGAACTAATTACTTTAAACCAAGCATTAAAAGAAGGTATTATACTGCCAAATAGTGAATACAGAAACCCTGTCACCGGCGAGAATTTAAGCATTTCCGAAGCGGTTAGTAGGGGTTACATTATTTCCGTAGTTAAAAAATCAATTTTTGATGTAGACGGTTTTCAACCACCCGACAAATCTGATCATATTAGCTTTAACGCGGCAGTAGCTAAAGGTTACATTAGTATGAAACAAGACGGTAGCCTACTAGTTAATAAAAAAAGCGGTAAATTAATTCCTTTTTCTGAAGCGGTTCAATCTGGCGAAGTTAAACCAGAGGTATACGAAATGCTTAATCGTCCAATTGGTATTTTTGAAAATGGTCGTGAGCTTTCCATTTTAGAGGCGGTCTTTAAAGATTACATTGATCCCAAAACAGGTAATTTGATTGACGCAACAACAAACAAAATTATTTATTTAAACGAAGCTATCGCACAGCATTTTATAACCCCAGAAGGGGCCGCTATGCTAAATAGTCTTTTAAATTTAAACGTTTCCACAAAAATAACGCGTACTCTTGTTCAACGATACGTCACGGTCTCTAGCAAAGATATCAAACAAGAAGTAATAACTTATACTGACGCATTGAGGTCCGGATTAATTAATAATGAAGAACAAACTTTTATTGATCCTGAGACGAAAAAAGTTTTGCCAATTGTTCAAGCCATCAGTGAAGGAAAGTTGGCTCCAGACACAGAGAATTCAGAAAAAGTTATCTCAAATACAAGCAGTAGTTCATGTCCAAGCACTTCAACATTCATTACAACTTTAAGTAAAAAAGAAGAAAATAATAAACACCCAAAAAGCACAAATAGTAAAACTGCCTCGATGGATATGATTTATAATGAGAGAAGAAGATCTTCAGAAAAACAGGTTTACGAGCTTCCAAGAGAAGGTTGGTCTTTGGAAGATGCCATTAAACAAAAACTTTTTGATTCTGTAACTGGTCTTTTTATCATTCCAGGTACAGACAGATTAGTGAGCTTCCAAGAATGTGTGAACCTTAAACTTATTGATCCACATTCAGCTGTGGTTTTAGATCCTATTAGTAAAAGAAAAATCAGCCTTCCAAGAGCTTTGGAAAAGAAAATTTTAAACGCTACCGGTCATTATGTTGATGGTGCAAAAAAAGTAACTTTACAAGAAGCTATTCAAAATGGTTTCGTACTATTGGAAGATCATTTTCCGACTGATGAACATACGCAAAGATTATTACAAATCACTAAGAAAGAAGGTGAACCAGTAAAAGTTGAAGTCTCTGATATAGTGGATAATAATCCACCGGTCTATACAGAACTAAAAATATCTGAAACCCCCTACTTTAGGACCAATACAGATTGAACCAGGTATTATTTACGATCCTGCAACAAATACGGTTGTTTACCGAACAAGGAAGAAGTGAATCTCATAACAGCGGTTACTGAAAATAAAATTCCACCCAAATTAGTTACTGTAAAGGACCCTGTCAGTGGTAAAGATGTCACCTTAGATGAAGCTATACACCGCAATATTATAAATCCAGAGAAAAGAGAATATACTGATAAAAGTGGACAAAAAATTTCTCTTAAAGATGCTGCTAAGTTTGGTATTTTAGCTGTTGTTGGTGGTCCTGTACTAGCAGGTCAAGCCATTGTTAAATCTATTAAAGAATTGCATGTAAAAGATCCAAAAAGTAATGAAAACATTCCCGCCAAACAAGCCTTAGATATAGGTATTATTGACCTGGCCACTTACGAGAAAATGCACCAGGAATCTGAAAATAACCAACAGAAGCCTAAACTAGAGGATGTTAAGAGAGATGTAGCAAAAGTAAAACATTTAAGCAAAACATCAATAAGCCTGGATGATGATACACGATTATCAGAAGCAGATAGAACGAGAGCACGTATCACAATTGAACCGACTTACCGAGTAAAAATTGGTAGGGCACAGTCTTTGAGTCCAGAAAGGGAGGCGAAGAAAGTAGTTTTACAAAAATTAAGAAAATCCGTCGTTCAGCCCAAACAAGCTTTAGAAGCTGGAATATTAGATACAGAGACTGCCCGTATCCTAGAAACAAAAGACAATTTCTCAGGTGTTGACGGTGAAAAGCTTACTCTTCAAGAAGCCATTGAAGCTAAAAAGATAGACCCCGAAAAAGGAATAATAATTGACCCGCAAAGAGGTCATGAGTTGACTATAAAGGAAGCTATTTCTCGCGGTATATTGGACCCAGATGGTAGTAATGAAATTCTAGTGCCTTTAAACCGAAGCCTTTCGATACCGGAATTAATTAAGCAAGGCCTAATTGACCAAGAAAGTCAAAAAGTCGTCCACCCGGAGACGGGTACTCATTTAAGTATTAGCGAAGCAATTGTCTGTGATATTATAGATCCTTTAAGTACTCTTTTAGAAAAAACTGGTGAAAAATTAACTTTAAGTCAAGCTCTTGAATGTGGGGTTGTAGATGATGAGAATTCAACTGTAGATACAAAACAAGGTGTGCACAGCTTGGAACAAGCTGTGAAAGATAAGGTTTTTGAGGATTCTTCCTATTCTGCACCTTTTGAGCTTCCACCAGCAGGTATGACTTTGCCTGTTGCTATTAAACGAGGCCTAGTTGATACAGAAAATAAAAAAGTTACACATCCAATTACAAAAGAAATAATACCTATAAGTGAAGCTGTCAATTCAAACCTAATCATGTCTGTGCCTTTTCCAACACACAGCGGCTCAATTAAACTTGAAGATGCTTTGCAAGACAACTTGATCGACTCTCAAGTTGGTACATTTAAAGATCCCAAAACCGGCGAATTACTTCCTATTTCCGAAGCTGTAGAGACTGGTATGTTGGTGGTTAAAACTACAAGTAGCAGCCCATTTTATTCCACAACCGCTCCTATTACTACTCTGACTCAAACAGTTGACACAATACACACTGTGACCACCAGAACCATTGAACTTTTATCTGGTTATTCATTACTTAACAAAAATCAAGTGCAAAATATTGAAACAGGACAGATTATACCCATAGAAGAGGCCAAGATGCAGGGCATTGTAACAGATGTTAATGAAACCACAAACAAAACTATTGTGAAAGATATTAAAATGGGCTTTTCCGATGCTTTAAATAGGGGACTTGTCGATATGAATGCTGGTGTGTTCACCGATCCCAAATCCGGTGAAAAGATTAGTATTAAAGAAGCATTGGAAAGCGGAAAACTATCTGCTGTACCTCCGCCGACTAGCGAAGTTGATTCAGAAGTGCTTTCAACGAAAACTACTGAGCTCAACATTGCGGAAGCATTTGAATCTATCTATGATTATCAAACCAACAAATTTATAGATATTGCTAATGATGGCAAAGAAATATCATTCAAAGAAGCTCTCGAAAAGGAAATAATAGATCCAAACTCAATGATTTATGACGTTTCTTCTCAAAAACCTGTTACTATTGAACAAGCTATCGAAAAGGGTCTTATTGACTCTGAAACTGGTAAAGTTAAAGATGATAGCTCTGGAAAAAGTTTCGATTTTAAAGAAGCAACTAAAAAGGGCTTGATTGCAGTTCTAGGTGGCTTGTCTTTACCAGTTGTTGCGCCAGTTTTAGCCGGAGCAGCAGCAGTAAAAGCCGTCAAAGATTACGCTGAGAAGAAGAAACAAGAAAATAAAAACCAAGAAAAACAACCACAGACAGTACATACTGAAGTAGTAGAATTAAAACCACCAGTTAAAACGTCAACTGTTCATGTATTAAAGAAAGAGATAACTGTTCAAGATGATCTACAAGTTGTCCAAGTCATTGCAATTGGTGATGCTATTGAGAGCAACTTCATAGAACCTAAAATATGTAGGATAATCTATCAAAATAAAGAGCTACCTTATACCGTTCAAGATGGACTAGATCAAGGTAAAATTAGCCCATTAGATGAAATTCAAGTTATAAGCAATCATAGAGTAATTTTAACAGATTCTCACAGGACACCTACACTTAAAATTTCAAAAGAATTAACTCCTCAAAAGTTGGCAGAGCTAGGTTATTTCGATCCAAGAGTTAGAATGTTTTTGGACCCACAAACAGGTCAAAGAATAACTTTTGAAGAATTCATTTATACGATTGGTGCCATTGATCCAGAAAGCATTCTAGTTAAAGATTTAACGAAAAAACCCTCTTCGGTGTATATGTCTTTAGATGAAGCTATACAAAGACATTTAATAGACCGTAATTCTGGGTATATGATAGATACAAAAACCGGTAAAAAAGTTCCTTTTTTTGAAGCGGTAAAGCTTAAATGGATAATTGATATTAACGACAAACCGAAAGAGAAGTATAAACCTATAACACTACAAGAAATTGTACAAACTGATAGGTTTAACCCACTAAAGGTTGAAATAAAATCCGATTCTGAATGGATGCCATTATCCAAGGCTTTAAATGCCAATCTAGTTGATCCCAAGTCAGTAACTATAAGAGATCCTAAAAACATGCAACTTGTGCCCTACTATGAAGCAATTGATAAAAATATCGTAGATCCTGTTAGATCTTTAATTGTGAATACAGCTACCCAAAAAACGTTGACATTCCAAGAAGCATTCCTCCAAGGTTTTGTGTTAGCAATGCCCAGGCCGATCTCTTTACAAGCTGTTATCCACAAGGAGATGTATGATTCTCAGGTTTGCAAGATAAGCGACCCCATAAGTAGACAAGCTATTTCCATACAAGATGCTATTGACCGGTATATTGTTGATGGTAAGATTAGCGAAATAAAAGACGTAAAAGAAGATAATTTTGTTTCTTTAGAAACTGCTTTAGAAAAGGGTATTTTACCAGACGACAAGTTAAAAAACACCGAATCAGGAGAACTTATTCCGTTACACACAGCTTTGGAACAAAACCTAATACGAACTAAACCCGTCGTATTTAACCTGCTGCAGGCAATCCTTGCAAACTATTATTCGCCTCAAAGTGGCCTGATTTTGAACCCAATTACCGGAGAAGAAGTCACACTTGCTAAAGCAATCGAATGTAAACTTATAGACCCAGTGACATCAAGAATTAAAGACGATAAACGTGGTAGAATCGTAGAAGTCCACGAAGCCATTCAATCCAACCTAATCGATGCTGAGAAAGGCATTTTAACCAGCCCACCATTAACTTTAGATCAAGCATATCTCAAAGGTTACATTTTAAGTACAGTCCTTCCGTGGTCTTTACAGGAGACACTGGCGCAAAAAGTTTATGATGCGAGCACAGGACTAATTATTTTCAACGACGCAAATGTAACAGTTCATCAAGCAATAGAAGGTGGTATTATCAATCCTAACATATTGACTGTAAAAGACCCAACGTCTGGTGATATTATTACTTTAAATGAAGCTATTCAAGCCAAAATTATCGACCCAGTCAAGGGTCAAGCATTTGATCCGGTGTCAAATATCACAATGAATTTCTATGAGGCGGAAGATCGTGGCTTAATTGTGCCTTACAAAACGCAAATCACTTTGCCCGAAGCAGTGTTTAAAGGATTCTACGACCCCGCTACGGGTAAATTTATAAATCCAAAGAGCAAAGAACGCCTTAAAGCTTCAAGTGCTATTAATAGAGGCTATGTAGACACCTCCTCCACCCTAGTTACTATAGATGAGGAAATTGTTACATTCGATCAAGCTGTCACCGATGGTTTAATCGACACTAACGAAGGCATCGTAATGAGCTACAACCAACCATTAGACTTTAATGAAGCGTTTGAGCGTGGTTTATTCGTAGAAATTCGACCACCAGTACCTTTAAGCGAAGCCATAGCCAAAGGACTGTACGACGAAGAATCTCAATTATTCCTAGACCCACAAACCGGGCAGTATTTGACGTTGATTGAAGCTGTAGAAATTAGTTTAATAGATGCGGATTCAGTAAGCGTTAAGGACACTAGGGTAGGCATTTGGAGAAAAATGTCCTTGGTTGATGCAATGCATGCAAATTATGTTGACGGCTACACTGCTAAGGTTAAAGATTTCTCAAAAGGTGAAACCTACGAAGTTTCCTTACAGAAGGCATTTGATTTAGGAATCATTGTGGATAACAAAGCTGCAATTTCAATTCAAAGATCAGTTCATCAAGGACTTTATGATGATAATACTGGAAAAATTTTAGATCCTAATACTGATAGAAAAGTGACGTTACATGAAGCCATTAGGAACTTTAATATTAACCCGTTGTTGTCTTGTTACTTTGACAAAAGAGATAGTAAATTATACAATCTTTCAGAAACCTGTAGACTAGGTATTATAGACAAAAAGAAAGGAACATTTAAAGATCCTATAACCGACAGGGTAATGAAACTATCCGAAGCTCTAAATAGCGGTTATATCATTGATATTGAATCCGCAAACTTTGGTTTGTATGAAGCACTAGAAATGGGCTTTTATATTCCTGATGAAGGTTTGTTTATTCACCCTGCTACTGGTAGAAAATATACTTTAAAAGATGCCGTTGAAAACGAATTAATAAATCCTATAACCTCCTTAGTGAAAAATAGTAAACTAAATAAATATGTTAAACTTCCCGAGGCAGTCGAGTCAAAATTGATTGATAATGAATCTGGCTTGTACGTTTTTCCACACGGTAAGGCGATTAGTTTGTTAGATGCTAAAAATAAGGGTTTAATAGTTACCGCGAGAACGCCCTTAGATATGGAAGAAGCCATTAAAAATTGTCTTTACCGGCCCGACTCGGGTAAATTTGCCGATCCTGTCAATGGTGAATTTTACGATCTTTCCGAAGCACTGGCAAACTTATTTATTAATCCTAAAACGACAGTTTTTAAAGACTTAACAAATAATACAACTAAAGCGCTACCAACGGCGATCCAAGAAAGTAAAATTGACGTTGGCAAAGGTCGAGTTTTTGATTCTAAATCTAAAAAGTCCTACAATTTTGACGAAGCGTTTAAAAAAGGTATTTTGATTACTTTAGACAAGCCGTTAGATGACGTGTTTGTTCAGAAAATTGCGCAAGACTCTTTTTCATCTAAACCGACACAAGAATGTTTGTTAGAAGATGCTTTAAAGCTTGAACTAATTGATCCAAATGTTGCTGTAATTAAAGATTTAAAATCAGGTAAATTTAAGGGGTTAACAGAAGCTATTAATGACGGTGAATTACTTCTAACCAAATTTGTCGTTTTTGACACCACTACAACTAAGGTTAAATCATTGCTAGTTACGTACGATAACAATTTAGTGATTTGGTTAAAAGAACCGTTATCGTTCCGACAAGCAATCGATTTAGGTTTGCTAAACGTTGATACAGGCAAATTTACTGAACCCGATAACAACGAACAACTTACTCTTAAGGAATCGATCGCCCTTGGTTTTATTGACCCGGATACCGTTTTGATTAAAGACGCGAATAAAAAGAAACTTGTTAAACTTCCCGAAGGCTTTAGAAAGGGTCTGATAGATGCAGAAAAAGGCAACGTCCTCGATACTTCAACCTCAAAGCTGTACAGCCTAAAATCAGCTTTAGAATCTGGATTACTTATCACTCCAAATGTTGGATTTTCATTAATCGAAAGCATTAACTACGGGTTATACAACCCGACAACAGGCTGTTTCACAGATCCATTTATAACTGTCAATATAATCGACCGAAAGAAGCTAACACTAGTCGATGCGATAGACGATAATTTGGTTGATCCAAGCACGACTGTCGTTAAAGACACCGAAAACGGATCGATATTGCCTCTGGCAAGTGGTATTGAGAATAAAGTGGTCGATGCCGATACGGGTAGGATCATTGACACTGCTGAAAAACGAGAGTACGATTTTGGAAAAGCTCTAGAAAAGGGTTTGTTGTTACCGGCCGAAGAAAGGGTGAGTTTTATATTTTTTTATTTGCTTTTTTTAATTTATTAATATTTTTTTAGCTTTTTTTACTTGTATTGCACGTTATTTGCAAGACATTTTATTTTATAGTTAAATTATACTATAATTGTGGACATTTTCTTTATTCATTATTCGGCGATCCGGGTTCGATTCCTGGCTAGGTACTTGGTTGTTTGTGTTTGTTTAAAAAATGCTTTAACCTTGCTTGAACTTTGCGAAACTGGGCGATTGATCCTGATTGGATGGAAACTCCCAGTATAAATAAGAAGAAAAAATTACTTCATGCTAAATTTAATTAAATTATGCGTTTTTGCATTTATTTAAAGGGTAAAAATTTTGGAATCATAAAAAATAGTTAATAGTAATTTTATTACGGTTAATAATAAAAAGTAAACAAAACATAGAACCTGGCTAAGCATATGTCAATATGTGCGAAACAAATAAATCTTTCAACTAAGCCTTGCCAGAATCTTGTAAGGAATGGGTTTCTTTTAAATTTTAGAATATTGTAGATTTCGATGCCCTGATAAAAAAACTTATTATAACACCCTAAAAAAATAACACTGTTTTTATTTTGTAGGAAATTTTGTAAAAAATCATTTTTAATAATTTTTATGTTTGGAACGCCACTTTAATAATATAACGGACAGTCAATTTATTAATTTTTTTAGCTTAGAAATTTGATACATGTTTGACCTAACGTTTAATGTATTATAAACAGTTACTTCATAATTTAGTAGATATATTTAGATATTTTTGTAAAAACTGCACCAAAACTCAAAATTTTTACCAAAATCGAAATCTACAACATTTTTCTATCTATCTATCTATCAACGGGCTTCTTTGTTTTACTTTATGAATTTATTAAGAAAATGTCCACAGGTTATAAAAATTACCGCTAAAATGTCATTTTTTTATTTTCTTAACTACATTTTATTAGTTTTTTTTTACACAGTACACTGATTTTGGTTGGTTTTTTACAGCTTGACGTCCACCCTAAGAGAGCTTATCATAATAAATGTGCTGATCCTGCCTGCATTGACATAAATCAAATCCAAAATGGCATTTTGACGGCCATTTTTACACATCATCATTTACCAATTTTTCGTTGTTTTGGAGTTTGGCTTATACGTCTGTGTGTGCTTAACATTTAAAGTCAGATTTTGTACCTTTAAATATTTTTCATTTTGATTTAAATTTTGATAGCAAAGTCGGTACAACTTTAGGGGCTTTCTATCAAACACAAAAGTATTTTGATCGGACCTTCGGAAAGAGGTCTACTCACATACAACTTTTTTTTAGATGGATTGACCCTACCTGTAGTACCTTGTTCGAAAGCATATAAAAAAAAAGCAAACTAAAATGTAAAAAATGTTTTTTTTTTTAATTTTTCAGTTGTGATACCGCATTTAAAAGCTAATGAAAAAAGGAAGCAAAGAAATAATAGAAATAAAATTTCGGACTTCCATTGTCTTTATTTATTTTAAAACACGACGTTTTGGTTAGTAAGTATCTCTAACCGTTATCAAGTGTAAACTGTCAAACTGGTAGTAATAAATAAAGACAATGGAAGTCCGAAATTTTATTTCTACACAATCATTGTCTACGAGTTTCAAACAAAGAAATAATGTTTTAAACACACCTCAATAAAAGTATTAAAAAAATATCCACGTGTTTTTGTTTTTTCTAATAAGTTTTCGAATACACCACATGTAAAATTTTTAAAAATATGTTTTTGACATTTTAACTGACGGATGTCAAAAATAATTATACCGTTGTTTTTCTTTTTCTATAAGCGTTTTAACGAAGAACACAAGTGGAGTTATTCCATCTGAAGTGTGATGAGACCCCTTTCCGGGGGTTCGATCAAAAATTATTTAGTCGAATTTAAAGCTTTAGCAAATTTGTCCCTGTGAAGCCTCCACCCGCACGGACAAAAATCTTTTGATTACGCCATTCTTAGTAATCAGTGTCAAAAGTTTTTTAAAATAATACGTCCCATTTATAAAAACGAAGTTATATTCAGAACGATGACTTTCAAGTCAAGTTATTTTTTTTTAAACATGTAAAATATTTTGTGAAATATTTTTACTAAGAATGGCTGGTTTAAAATTAGTTTTTTTTGTTACGAATAAATTTATCGAATTTGGTCCAACTTTTTTACTCTCACTGTATATTCATTTTTATTTTTAATTTTTAATGTTTATTATTTATATTTTTAAACGTTCAGAATCTGATTTTTAATTCCATCATCATGGTTTGTGCACATTTAATCAAAAAGTTATTAATAATATGATTCATAGTATTTATGCCTAATTTTAGTAACCACGAGTCATATTTAGATATCATACAAAAACATTTTTTATGAAAACATTTCATTTTTCAAATGACGTTTATAGTAGTAAATTTACAATCACAAAACTATTTTTTTAAAACACATAAAACTCACTTAAAAAACTAAGTTTAAGAAATTGATTTTTATATTTACAATACAACTATAAAAATACTTTTAAATATTCCGTGATGTGTTACAATTTCTATTTTTATGAAGAGAACTATTTTGCCACGTTTTTTTTATTACAAACTTTTTCATTGAACATTCTATAGAATTTAGACTTGTTAGTATTTGTTTTGCACCATAAAATTGCGGTTAAATGCAAAAAAATATCAAACATTTAATTCTAATAAAAAGCGAACCATATAAAGGATGTTTAAACAATAAAGTTTAAACTTTTCGTCAAAAACTGTCATTTTTAAATGCGGCAAATTTGACTTTGTTAATGATTTATTGTGATCAAAAAATATTACTTTCAATAATTTTTTTTTGGACAAAAAAAGTGAGGAGCTTCTGCAATAAGTAAAAAATTTCTACATGGGAAGTAACGTTTTTTTTTCTTATTTCGACATTCCCTATATAGACACAATTTTTGGAAAATGAGTTGTTTATTTTATTAACCTGAAACTAAATATTACAAATAATTTAATTAATAATAATTAATTTTTTTATTTTGCATAGATAAGACACTAAAAGCTAAAATAATCGATGTAACCTAGCCTAATTTTAATTTATTTTTTGTACATAAAAATTTTCATTTTTGTTATTTTTTTTTTAGTTTATTAATTTTTTTAAAGTTTTGTTTTCAGGTTTTTAGTTTCATCATGCGCAATAGGTAACATTGTTTTTAAATTTGTTCGCTAACAGTTCTTATTCTGTCCCAACTTTTTCCCCATTTTTTGTGTGTTTGCTTTTGAGTGCATGTGAATTTTAGGTTAAGGGCATTATTATTTTTTGTTATAGGTCTGCTTACTAGACACTACTGAACCAAATCATTTTATTTGTTTTTCTATTATTGTTTTCTGCTTTGTTCTTAACTGTTTTATGACGAGTTAAAAATAAGTGTTTATACACGAATCGAGTTTACGCAAAATATTCGTATTGATTTTACATCCAATTGTCATTCTTTATAAAAAGATTTGCTTTTCGAGAAAATGACTTTACCTTAAAAAAGTTTGTTCTTATATACATGGCATTTATAAAATAAAAAATGTTTGAGTGCTTTAAGAGAAAAATTAAAATTTTATAAAACAAAATTGTTTTAGGAAATCAGGTTATTGTCTTAAAAAACTATGAACTATAAATCAATAATAATATTTTACATGAACTATAGTTTTTTAACCAGTTTTTGTAAATGTTGTGTTAATTTAGTTTGGTAATGTCCCCTGAAGATGTAAGTTTCTGCTTACAAACATGTCGGGACTATTTGTTTAAAACAAAATGAAAATTAGTGGAGAAAGACAACAACCTGTTTGATTTCCTATTTAACGACTCCACCATAATATGAACTATTTCCTAAAATTAAAAATGGTTTTAATTATTTTGTTTATTGAAAAAACGACCTTATTATATAAAAACTTAAGCTTATATACTCAGCGTATTAGGATAGGAAAAAAATAAAAATGCATTCTTATTTGATACTTTCTAAAAAGTAGATAAATTAAATTAACGCCATTTTATATAATAACATTTTTGTTTATCTTTTAAGGTACTTCTGTTTTTTAATAATTTTATTGACACCCTTCATAACTGATCTGAACTTAACTGCGTTAACATGCAAAATAAATTAATTTTTTCCTTATTCTAAGAACACGCTGTATAGATGAAATTTTTAAATGCTAATCACATTTTCTTAACAAGCAGATTTTTTACCTAGAATGACTTTTGATCGTAAAATCAATAATCCTCGATTTTTTTACAATTTTTGTTCAAATTATTATTTTTTTAATATTAGTTAGCAGTCAAAAACATTTATTTCAGAAATAACATGAACGTGAACCAACTGACCAGGGCAGACAGTTTGATTTGCTTCAGATTTTCAGGACAATATTTTTTAAATTAATTTATTCCTAAATGAAACAGACAATTCTCAAAAAAATTAGTAAGTGATATAGCGTTATTTATCCTCTTTTGATGCTTAGTTTCTTTGTTGTCCTGCACTTGGCAGGTATCTTTACAGAGTGGCTAAAACGCAAGTGTAAAAGAAGTGTGAAAGTTTCCACAGCTCCCATTCCCCTTGCGATTTTTTTCAAAACATTTTTAATGGTCTTAAATAACTCTCAGCTAAAGCCAAAAAAAGTTATTTCTCATTTTTGCAAATTTCTCTTTAGTTTCCGAGATATAAATTTTTAAACATAAAAGAGGATGAATGAGGCTATATCACTCACTCATTTTTTTGAGCATTGTCTGTTTCGTTTAGGAATAAATTAATTAAAAAAATTTCTAAAAAAATCAGGTGGTTCATTTCAATTTTTAAGCAGTTTAGTATATAAAATAACGAGTGAAGATACTGACATACTTCACACGAGAGACGCCTCGCGCGAAAATAACACAAGTGTAAGAATGTTACTTTCTATCGAATTTTGTACGTTATTTAGTGACAAAAATAAAAATCAATAATGTAAAATATGCACTTTTCTAAAATAGAAAATAGTACAAATTTCGCTATTTTCATATTAATGGCCCAACTGCAATATATCTAAGAATTTCATAATGACTAGATTATTTGTTAATTGGGCCTACTTTCATGGTGTAAAATGATATCGGACATAATATATGCGCAGGAAACGACAAATATAGCAAATTTTATTTTATAATAAAAACCCTATATTTGAATTACCAAAACTGTTTTTGCTTCCCCTGTAAAGTTGCATTTTTCAGATACCGGATATTGCAATTCGGCCATTGTTATGTGGTCGTAGAAAAATAATGTTTTATATGCATATCATACATGTCGAAAAACCTGTCAAACTTCATGGAACTCTGTTGTTGTACAATATAAATTAAATTAAATGGTAAAACAGGATGGAACACAGCAGCTTTGATCGTGCTAGTGCAAGTTTGTCATTTATCCAGCTAAATATTTTCTTTGTTTATCATATGTACTGTCTGCTAAGCGCACCTAATTTTTTTATGTTTCATTTTGTATTTTTTGTTGTTATAATGAGGTTTAAAAGAAATTTCTTAATGTGGTAAATCTTTAGCTTCAATTCTTTTCGAAAATTTTTGATTAGGCAATGAAGTAAAAGATTTATATTTAACTGACACTGAAAGAAAACTTTTTTGCAAAAATGATAATCTTTTCTCGTGATTATTTGCTCCGTATTAAAAAAGAAGAAATTAATTCGCACTCTGGAGCTTTAATAAAAAAAACGTGGGGTTAGAGGGCGCTAGTATCAAACTGGTATTGAAATCAAGCCACATGATCTGATATTTCTTTTAAACCTCAAAAATTATTGTTTATAGCTATGTACCTGTCAACTAAGGATTCCGCTTCTGTCAATTTCGTGCAATGTAATGTAACCTTAATTTTTATTTTAATTTGCAGCAAGCCGTGGAAGAAAAGTACAAGCTCTGCGATGAGACTCTTACCAAATTACTCAACTGGATTTCGGAGATCGAGGATAAGATTGCCAGCCAAGACGTCATACACGAGGTCGAGGAAGAGTTAAGGTAAGGGATTAGGATTTAGTCAATCTATAAAAATGTCAATCACATAATATACTTTTATCCTTAAGGTAAGGGATAAACATTGCACTAGTAAAAACATTGTTTGCCCTTTAAGATAGAGACCCTAAGATGGCTTATGTTTAGAAAAGAGAGACGCGAAAAACTCATTAAAGTCAAAATTTATTAACTAAAAGGAAAAGCGGGAAATATTGTTTATTCAGAACCCTCGGGAAATATAAACATTTTTTTTTTACTATTTTGACAAACCAAGGCCAACAAAAAATACAGAACTCGACCTCGAAAAAATCAGCTAATGTTCCAAGGCCTATTTTTGCATTTGGTCTTATGGGAGGATAGACCTTTTTTGCGATATGTTTAAAATGGCACTACAGATTTTCGTAAAATTCCTAAGAAATATTCTCCCGATATTCTACCAAACTTTTGTGTAATTTAAAGGTTTTATGTTTAAAATTTGTCAAGTTGTATTAGAGAATTATTGAAATACAGCCAGGCTATAATAGTGCCAGGCACTATTTTGACACCTTCACATTGCAATATCAGCTGTGATCTTTCAACATACGGCCTTAGTTTACTATATGAACCAGAATAAATAGTGCCTTCCTCTATAATTGAAAAATAAACGACGAAATTTTTAAATTCGACTTTGGTATGTCAAGTATTAACTGTCAGTTTTCAATGTGAAAGTGTCAGAATAGTGCCTGGCACTATTATAGCCTGACTTTATTTCAATAATTCTCTATTATGTCAAACTATTTTTCGATTTTTTACACTTAAGTTAATTTTAAATCCAATCCAAGTACCAGTTTTGTTAATTTTAAAGCAAAATGACACTATAAAAACAATAATTTTTTAATGTGAATTGTCAAAAACCAACACATTTCGTGGTTATATTGACGTGACCATTAAAAAAAAATCAGGCCTTGACTTGTGACGTCAACAAAGTGGTAGATCAAGGCCCGTCCGTTTTGTTTGCCCTGGACAAATTGTTTATATGTTGCGTGACTAACATCACCAGAAATGACTCACCGCTGACAACTTAAATTATTTTGGTTTGTCGCGTCTCTTTTCCTAAAATATGTCATTCGGGGTCTACTTTACGCTACCCATATTACCCATATATTATTATTATGTATCTATAAGTTTTTTCCTATTTAAAAAAAAAATTGTATAACTTTCGTTGTTGGGTTTGCTTTTTTTTAATGCTATATTTTATTCCTGCATTAATTAAAGTAATTGTCAAAAAGTAGTTACAAAAACTAAAACATAACAACAGAGAATTTCTGTAAAAAAAGTTATTAAATAAAACAGAAGTTTTATTTAATAAAATTTATTTTTATCTTATTTTGGTAATATTTTTTTTTGTTTTTCAGAAACCAAATCAACCTTGTCAAACAAATCAAGGACGACCTAGACCAACACTCTAGTCCAATTTCCCACTGCGCCGACCAAGTGAGGCAGCTGGTGTTGACAGCGGGCGACATACTGTCAAAGAGTGAAATTTCAACTCTAGAAAAGAGCGCCAGAAACTTAAAGACGCGATATGATAAAGCCACCGATAGAACTGATAAATTGCTGAGAAAGATGTTTACGTGCAGGGATGAGTTGTCCAAACTTAAAGGTTAGTTGTATCGAGATAAAGTTTGAAAAATTTTGCGTAAATGTACAGCTGATTTCGAAAAAATCTGCGACGACCCTTTAATGTACTTTTTTCGAAAATTTAAGCAGTATATTCTAAGCCACCATGTTAGGTTTATCAAAACCTCAGTATCTTAATACTAAAACTGTGAATGCCAAGTAAAAAAATAATAACATTGTTATCAGTTACAGAATAATAAATACATAAACATATTATAAGTTGGAAAATGGTTCCAAGCGGTAGCCAAACATTTTAACGTAGGCCGAACACTGTTTATTCTATAAATAACATGCAAATAAAAGAAATCACTTGAAAGGCAACAAGGATGTTCTGGCAGGTCAAAAGTAAGTCAAGTTCAGGAAGATCAGGCGCTACTTCGACTACTCTAAAATGACCCTTTCGACAGAGCGAAGAATGCAAGAATTTTTTCACAGTTTGCAGACAGAATTGCCGTAGAATCAACAAATCTCACCTTAGGTGACGAACTGCAGCAAGCAAGACTGAACTTACTTTTTAAATATGTTTTGGCTAGTGACCCTTTCAGTTCAATAGTGTAAAAATTGGTTGGTTAGGGGTCAGGTTTTTTGTTACCGACAATAAGTACCGACGTTTCGATTTATTTAAAATCATCATCAGGGTTCTAAAATAGACAAGAAGGAAAACTGTTAACAGCGAGAACAAAATATATAAAAGTATAAAATTAACATAATTTTACAAAAACAGTCAAACAAAATTTAAAAAATCGTGCCGTTACAAAATACAATAAAAAAGAACCTAATTTGACACACCTTTAAAATAGTTTTTCCATTGTCAAATTTGAAAAGTGTTAAAAACACATAATCGATAGACTTAATCACCATAACAAAACACAAACGTAATTTAAATAAAATTTTAAAACGGGTTCGCTTGGCGAGTGCGATTTACTGACTGATCTAAAAACATAAATTAAAGAGAGATGAGGTCCATTGCTTTTGATATGAATGGATAATAAAACTTAAAACAAAAATATATTAAAAAACTTTTTTATAATCGAATTATAAAATTAAATAAAATACCCATAGATCTAACCGTAGAAATCATAAAAAAGCCGTTAGCATATGATAAAGAGATTTTTGGCTTTTTTTGGAATGTACTGTCATTATGGAAAAGTCTTAAAATATAGCGAAGTATTCATTTTAAAAAAATGCCAACAAAAACACATAGATAAGGTTGTTAAATCAAGCTCTTTGTTCTATTTTATGATTTCTGAAATAAAATTTGTGTGATTTTTTCTTTAGGTGAACTCAACGTCTTCTCGACCTGGTTAGGAAAAGCGAGACGCGTATTGGAAGACAAAGAAAAGGCGCTTAGCGACCTGCAAAGGTTAGATTCGAGCGCTGATAGCACCAGAGAATTCGTCAGTGACGTCATTGCGCATCAAGCCGACCTTCGATTTATTACCATGTCCGCACAGAAGTTTGTGGATGAAGGCAAGGTAAGAGAATTGGTCTAAATTATGCTCTACTTAATATGCAGCATCGCTGATAAGTATGGAAAGAAGTTTGATACAATAATTGTAGGGCTTTAAAATATCTACTAAGCAGTAATCATTTTTATTGATTTTCGTTCTTATATTGGATTAGGCATAAAGTAGCGTAACAAGATAATTGTTTTTTAATGCAATTTTGTTGTCCTACTACATACTTTATGCCCAATCCCATATAAATAAAGAGATTTTTACTTAGTAGAAATTTTTGCTTGGAAACAAGAAATGAAAATGATCCAAAAAATTGCATTAAAAAACAAAAGATCAAAAACAAAACCCGACAAAATCTCGAAAGAAAATCTCTAAAACAAAAAGATCGAACAACAATATCGTAAAAACAAAAATCATCCAAACAAAATTAAAAAGCGAAAAATTAAAAAAAATAATTAAAGACTATCCTGGTATGGTTAAATTAGCAGATAAAAAAAAATAGTTTTTTTTTAAATCTTACCAGGTCGGTTGACGAACCAGGTTAGAATTTGATTTTTTATGTTAAGTTTTTCATATTTTTATCTATAGTCTTCTCAACCGTTTTTTGATCTTTCTTTGTTAAAGATTTTTAATTTTTACTCTTTTGTTTATCTTTTATAGTTATTTCGCTCCTTTTATCACCACCCCAATCCCAGGTACCCTTTAACAACTATTTGTATATTCTTCTTTCAATGATTTCAATTTGCTATTTCTATGAGGCCACGATTGATTGAAGAAAGTTTAATAAAAAGTTAATATTCTCAGTCACTTAATAATAATATATTTTATTTATGTAGAAAATTTTTAAATAAAAAAAACACCCAACTGCTAAATTTACTTGTAAGTACTAGTCGCAGTTGAGTACAAAATTGATAGGTATACTTATAATGTACAACGTTGAGTGTTTTTTTTTATTAATTTTTTTTTATTTCCAACTTTTAGGGTTAATTCTTATTCAAACTTATAAAAAGCACTATGCATTTACAATTCATTTAGCTTTACCCAAAAAGTACGTGTAGATTTTCTACGAACGCGAACAGTGTTACCTTCCATTGAGTGAAGGTGGGGGAGGAGAGAGGAAGGACGGAACTAGTAAAATGGTAATTGTAAAAAAAAATCCTAAAGCGTGTGCCGAAAGAATTTTTTAAATCACTCTAAATTTGTGGAGGGTATAGCTACTATTACTAATAAGGATGGCCGGGAGGAGAGAGGGTGAGGAAGGGGGGTCGGTTCGGTTCGGGGGGGGGGGGGGGTTACTGTTGCAACTAGTAAAATGGTGTTGGACAAAAATCTGAAAGCGTATGCAGAAAGGATTTTTGAAATCGCTCTATATTTGATAAAATTATAAGAATATGGTTTTTGAATAGGGTGAAGGGATGTCAGAGGAGGGGAGATGGGTGGGAGCAGGGAGGACTACAAAGTAACTACAGCAAATAAGAGGACATTTGCAATGGGTAATCAAAGGAATTTCAATAAAATCGCCTGAAATTTAGATAATTTGTATGCCTTAAAGCCTATATCATGTGACAAAATGGCGTCTGAAGACCGCCATGTTGATTCCTGTTACAAAAAATATAGCCTATATGACCTTCGGGATCAGTAGCAATTCAATGACACCTTTTTGGTAAAAATCGGTTCAGCCGTTTATCCTCTAGCGTGACACAAACATTACCCTTCCTTTCGCCGTGCTACAGTTGGGTAATAAAAGATCCTTTTTTGATTTGTATGTAAAAATAAATATTTTTTACAGGAATATCTAAATATTCTCAACGACTTCCGCACAACACTGCCATCCCGTCTTCCGCATATCAAGCCAATTTCATCGCAGGACTCGCCGGTGCGAAGCGAGGTGTCGCTAGTCACCCAACAGTACCGCGATTTACTACATCGCGCCAACAACTTGTCCGACCGCTTGTCCGGAGTTGGTGGTCGGCAGAAGGAATATTCAGGTACGGATATTAAATTCAAACTAGTGGATTTGTCAATGAAGCTCTCGGTGCTCTCCATTTAATTCACAGTACAGCGCAGTGTTGCCAGGTTTGAAGGTTTTCCTTCAATTTGAAGAGTTTTGATCAAAAATGTTGACCATTGAAGGATTGAAGGTTTTTATCCGAATTTGAAGGATTTTGACTATTTTGAGGCAAAGTAGTATATTTTGCAAACATTCCAATAATTTTATCAAACTTAACTTATGTAGGTATATTTAAATACTTTATTTTGAATTTTGGTTTTTATGATTTAAGTTATAAATCTTTCATTTGTTTGGTGTTTTCTTCAATTTTTATTAAAAAAAAAATATTCTTGGTATAAGGTTTTTTTGACCACCCAGTTACTGTTTTGAAGCATATGAAGGGTTTGTGTCACTTATTTGAAGGAAAGTCGTCAGAAAAGTCTGGCAACACTGGTACACCGTGTCCCATTTTCTACGGGATTAAATGGAAAACTCGGTTATTAATAATGATCCAATCTGCGTTTACCTTGCCGTGCTCTTTTTTTGAGTTTTTTAAAACGGTGCTATCAAATTTTTCCCATACCCTGTAGTTTTTATTCTACGGGGCTTTCTGAAAATATCGTAAAATCAAGAAACAAATAAAAATGTCTTGCTTATTTTATATATTTAGAAGGTGTAGTTTATGGCATACGTCATTTAAAATAAAACTGCGATGTCTGATTATGCAAAAATAGTAACATCTTTATAATTTTGTTTTTTTGGACATTGAAAAAAAGTATTTTCTGTTTTTTAATAAAAGTTGTCAAAATCTAAATGTGATGTCAAATTTTGACGTAATTTTTTTTCTCTAAAAAAGTTTACCGAATTAAAATATCTTGCAAAAGAAGAAAGATATTTAGGATGTTCTAAATAACGATATTGAAATATTTCGTAATATCAAGAATATTTCATATCTCGCTTATTTTGCAAGATCTTTAAATTTTGTAAAAACATTTTTGTAGCAACTTTTTGGAAAGAAACTACATTGCCTTCCCTACGTCGGTACCAGTCAGCGGAGGTATACGCCAACAATATTTAATATTAAAATTTATATTTTTTTTAGATGCATTGGACAAAGCAAGATCCTGGTTACGTGACGCAGAATCCCGGGCCAATAAACTGCTTAACGAGCCCATCGGCGGTGACCCGAAAACAGTCGAGGACCAACTTCAGAAGACTAAGGCTCTTAATAATGAGTTTGTAGCCAATGGAAAGCTTATTGATAATGCTAAGCAGGTAAACCTATATAAAGTTTGCATTTTATATTTATAAATAATTTTATTTTCTTGTATTTTTTACTAATAATTTATTAAACCTTCTCAATATTTTGACTTTTCTGAAAATCGTCGCCAAAACTTCATTTTGTGGCTTCGACGAAAACTTGATCAAACTTTTAAGAAACTTCCAAAAATAATTCTTCTCACGCCCACCATTCTTTTTAAAATTTATTTGTATAGTTTGCTGAAATTGCTTTAGGATAGAACGTATGCCATTCTAAATGAAAAGCATTACTTTTTAGAGAAATAATAGGAGTTCACAATTATATTGAATTTGATTTAAACTTTAGCCTTGTTTATTTAGTACAAAAATCCACAAATTGTTAACCCTTTTTGGGGAAATATCGGTATAGTATCGGAGAACCTGAAAACTTTCGAAAATTCATAAAGCCGTTTTAAAATTGTGAAAAATGACATGACATGGCATCTTAGGAAACTATATATTTCTAAGAATAGTATTTTTTAATTCGTTTCAGATCATTTTATAAAATATGTCAATTTTTTTGTTTTTAGGCCACTGCCGGTTTACTTAGATCTCTTGAAGGCCAAATCTCACCATCAGAAATTACTCGCCTTGAAGAGCCGGTTCAATCACTCGAACATAAGTACAACCATCTCTGCGGTGCCCTCAACACTCGTTGTCAAGATTTGGACACTGCCCTTATCCAATCCCAAGGCGTACAAGACGCTCTTGACGGTATCATCGACTGGTTGAATCAAGCTGAAAACCAGTTCAGAAACCTGCAGAGACCTGCTTCTTTAATCAAAGAGAAGCTTGATGAACAAGTTCGTGAACAGAAGTCATTCCAAAATGACATTGACACGCATATTAATTCCATCGATAATGTCTACATGTCTGCGAATGAATTGATTATGTCCACCAGTAATGCAAAGGTTGCTAAAAAGATTGAAAATCAACTTAACGATGTCAAAAATCGTTTTGAAAAACTCTTTGACAAAGTTCAAACTCGTGGCGTCTTCTTGGGCGAAATTAGCCGCGATTTGACGCTATTCACTAACCAATCAGCCAAATTTGACAAATGGTATAATGAAATAATGGAGATCATTGAATCCCGAGACTTGGCACGAATGCCTGCTGAACAATATACTCTCCAAATGAGAGAAATTGCAAAGAATAGAGATGAAAATCGCGCCCTCTACGAAGAAGTTGTCACCACTGGTAAAGAACTATTGAACAAGAGAGATGTTACTGACACTAGCAACGTCAGAGATAAAGTAAAGGCTATGGAACAACAATGGAGGGATTTGGAAAACCTTATGGATGAAAAGACCAAGCTCTCCAAACTACGTTCCGAGCAACTAGTAGCTTACGAATCTCTAAAAGAACAAGTTTTGGATTGGCTGTCCAAAATGGAAAACAAAATCAATCGCCTCGACGCAGTTGCTGTTCATCTTGAAACACTCAAGAAGCAAAATGATGAACTTAAGCCCATTATTAAAGAATACAAAGATTACGCATCTACAATTGATAAAGTCAACGATATTGGAGCTACTTATGACAGTTTACTCCAAGGTGATAGGCCAGATTCACCATCCAGAAGAAAGGGTTACAGCCCAAGCAAGAAAGCTTCCGCTAGGAGACCATCTCAAGATGGAAGATCTCCTTCACCCACCAAAGGCTTAAGTCCTTTATCTCAATCAAGTGGATTTTCCTCTCGTAGATCCAGTCAAGATGGATTCCACTTAGAAGAAATGACAGTGGTGCAACAACAACTTTCTGAAATTAACAACAGATACTCCATGCTTGGTGTCAAGATTAATGATCGTCAAACTGAAATTGATACTATCCGAGAGGAATTGAAAAAATCACTGGATAACCTAAAAACCTTGAGCAGTTTCTTGGATAAAATTCAAAGACAGCTACCCAAAGAATCAATTCCCAACACAAAAGATGAAGCAGATAAGCTTAACAGACAAATTAAACAGGTCCTTGAAGAGATGTACGAAAAGCAATCCTTACTGGACTCTACCAAAACACAAGTCAAGGATCTCTTGAAACGCAAGCCCAATGCAATTGGTGCTGACAATCTTAATGACGAATTAGAGGAAGTCGTAGCACACTGGAAGAGTTTAAGCGATAATTTGAAGAACCGTATTAAATTTTTGGAAGACATAAGAGACTTTCTTGATACCCATGACTCGTTATCATCCTGGTTGCAATCAAAGGAAAGAATGTTCACAGTGCTTGGACCAATTTCTAGTGATAGCCGAATGGTGCAATCCCAAGTTCAACAAGTACAGGTGTTGCGCGAAGAGTTTAGGACTCAGCAACCACAACTTCAGCATCTTATCACTGTTGGCGACAATGTATTATCTTACTTAGAACCCAGGTCATCCGATCACCAGAAGGTCAATACTAAGCTGACGACTATTCAACAAAAATGGGCTGATTTGCTCGGAAAATTAGATGCACGTGCTGATTCTTTGGGTGCAGCTGCTGATACCAGCAGAGAGTTTGATGCCCAAATGACTAGATTAAGAGATGCTCTACAAGGAATTTCGGATAGTTTAGATGAAGTTGCATTTGAAAAAGAACCGGAAGAACAACTGCGTAGAGTTGAAAACCTTGAAAGACAATTAGAAGGGCAGCGACCACTCTTGGCCGATTTGGAAGCCAATGGGGCACAATTATGCGATGTTCTTACCGACCCTGCATGCAAAGCTGATATTCAAGGCAAACTTACGTCAGTTGGTCGCCAATACAATGCTTTACAAAAGAAACTTGATCTCAAGAAAGCCGAAATTGAAGGTTCTTTACGAGACGGTCGTCAATTTGAAGCTTCTTGTGCTAAAACTCTGGGATGGTTATCTGATGAACTGGGATCTCTGTCCGAGAGGCTCCTTATCTCCGCTATCAGGGATGTGTTGGATCAACAATTAGCCCACCATGAACCAATCTACAGAGATGTACTAGCAAGAGAACACGAGGTTATTATGCTACTCAATAAGGGTAGAGAAATGATTTCCAGAAGCACAAAGTCCGACAGTAGATCTCTCCAAAGAGACATTGATAAAATACAACAAGTTTGGGATAAATTACGTAAAGAAACTGTTGATAGGCATACAAGACTACAAACTTGCAAAGAGCATTGCCGCAAGTACTACAACGCCCTCGAATCATTCTTGCCATGGTTAAGACAAGCTGAAGACAAACTTGACACTCTAAAACCTTTGTCGTTGCAAAGGAAACATATTGACAGTCAACTGAAAGAACTTCAAAACATCAGAAACGAAATATGGAAGAAATCTGGTGAATACGAAAACACCAAATCTTTGGGAGAAACCTTCCTTTCTGCTTGCGATATTGACAAAGATGTTGTAAAGAACGAATTGCAAGACCTCAAAGAACGTTGGGATAAACTTAATAATGACTTGATCTTAAGAACACAAGCACTAGAGGATCAAGCTAGAAAACTTTCGAACTTTAATGAAAACCTCAAAGATTTAGGCCACAGTGTAGAACGCTGTGAAGACAAACTTGCATCACATGATGCTTTGGGAGGCGCCTCACGTGATCCAAAGCTATTGGACCGAATTAAGGCTCTTAGAGAGGAAACGGCTAAACTTAAAAAGCCCCTACAAGCTTTGCGCAAGGAAGCTGATGATCTTTGCGATGAAGCAGCTCAAAATGGCATCGATGGCAATCATCTTAAAGACGAAGTCGAAAATATTGGGGATCGTATTAATGAACTGGCAGGCAAACTTGATGACAGATGTTCTGAACTACAATCAGCTGCTACAGCTGTAACTCAGTTTAATGAACAAGTCAAAGGTCTTTCACATGATCTTTCTGGCTTGGAGACCGAACTTGATAACATGAAACCCGCAGGCAGAGATGTTAAAACTGTAAGAACTCAAATTGATGACGTCGGCAAATTCTTAAAGAAGATTGCTAAAGCCAGCGATGAAGTTGATGATGCAATCCACGCTGGAGAACGCCTGGTTGATAGTGGTTTTGCTCCAGATACCGCGCAAACCCGCCAACAGGTCGAGTCGCTGAAGAAACAATTAGCAAAATTGGATGATCGTGCCCACAGCAGGGAAAAAGACCTTGACAATACTCTTAAAAAACTTGAAGATTTTTATTTATCTCACTCTGGTGCACTGGATGATATTAAAAGTGCTTCTGAACAAATGCGAAGTTTCAAACCTGTTGGTTCTGAAGTTGATAACATTCGCGCCCAACAAGCTGATTTTAAGAAATTCAGGGCGAAGACTATTGAACCTCTAAGTCGAAATGTAGAAAACTGCAATAGATTTGGACAAGGTTTGGTTCAATCTGCTGCACCTGGAGTTAACACCCAATCGCTAGAAAAAGATCTTGAAAAAATGAACGACCAGTGGAATACTCTTAAGGAGCGAATTAACGACCGTGAAAGAAAACTTGATATTGGCTTGTTACAGTCAGGTAAATTCCAGGAAGCTCTTGATGGACTTGAAAAATGGTTGGCCGATACAGAAGAGCTTGTGGCTAATCAAAAACCACCATCTGCTGACTACAAGGTAGTCAAAGCACAATTACAAGAACAAAAATTCTTAAAGAAAATGTTATTGGATCGTCAAAGCTCGATGTCATCTCTATTTGCCATGGGTAACGAAATTGCTAAAGAAGCCGAACCAGCTGAAAGAAAAGCTATTGAAAAACAACTTAAAAATCTTATTGGAAGGTTTGAGGCACTTACTGAAGGCGCTCAACAACGCACCCTTGATCTAGAACAAGCTATGAAAGTAGCTAAAGAGTTCCAAGACAAACTCGCTCCATTACAAGACTGGTTGGAAAAAAGCGAAAAAAAATTGCGTGATATGGAGTTGATTCCCACCGATGAAGAGAAGATTCAACAAAGAATCCGTGAGCACGATGCTCTGCACAACGACATTTTAAGCAAGAAACCTGATTTCAGAGAACTAACCGACATTGCTTCAAATTTAATGTCTTTGGTTGGCGAAGATGAAGCCGCAGGTCTTGCCGACAAACTTCAAGAAGTAACAGACCGATACGGTAACCTTGTAGAAGCTAGTGAACACATTGGTCAATTACTCACTGCCTCAAGGCAAGGATTAAGACACCTTGTTTTGACTTATCAAGATTTGGCTGCATGGATGGATTCCATGGAACAAAGACTAGCCCGATACAAGGTACTTGCTGTTCACACAGATAGATTGTTAGAACAGATGGATGACATAACAGCGTTAACAGAAGATATTGCTGGTCGTCAAGCTGATGTGGATGGTACCGTAGACTCAGGTGTTGAGTTAATGCGACACATTTCCTCAGATGAAGCTATTCAACTGAAAGATAAACTTGATTCCCTACAACGTCGTTATAATGATTTAACCTCTCGAGGTGCAGATCTCCTTAAAAACGCCGAAAACATGTTACCATTGGTACAGAAATTCCACAATAACCACAACCGTTTGGTTGAATGGATGCAACAAGCTGAAGGCATTTTGCAGTCTGCTGAACCAAATGAAGGAGACATTGCTCGATTAGAAATGGACTTACAAGAATTACGACCCGTGCTTGAAACCATTAATATTGTTGGGCCTCAAATTTGTCAAGCCAGTCCAGGAGAGGGTGCTTCAACTATTGAAGGCTTAGTTGCCAGGGATAACAGAAGATTTGACGCTATTGCTGAACAAATTCAAAGAAGAGCAGAAAGAATTCATCTTGGTAAACAAAGAGCACTAGAAGTGACTAGTGACATTGACGAATTACTTGAATGGTTTAGAGAGGTCGAAGGTCAAATCAGAGACGCCGATAAACCATCCGGTGAACCAGATCTTATTAGGGTTCAACTTAAAGAACATAAAGCCTTGAACGATGATATTTCTAGTCAAAAGGGAAGAGTACGCGACGTACTCTCAACGGCTAAGAAAGTGCTTAGAGAAAGTCCACCAAGTGAAGACACCAGTTTGATTCGCGAAAAGATGGAAGATCTTAGAGAAGCAATGGATACCGTATCTGCCTTAAGCTCTGACAGATTAGGCATCCTGGAACAAGCCCTACCATTAGCTGAACACTTCCATGACACCCACAATGGTTTGGGCAATTGGCTGTCGGACATGGAGGAACAAATTTCCATGTTGTCGATGCCCGCTTTAAGGCCAGATGCCATCGCCCACCAACAAGACCGTAACGAGATGTTCTTAACGTCCATTAATGAACATAAACCATTGTTGGACAAACTAAACAAAACTGGTGAAGCTCTTATCAGACTTTGCAATGACGATGATGGAGCGAAGGTCCAGGAAATGATGGAAAGCGATAACGCTAGATATGCTGCTTTGAAACTCGAATTGCGTGAAAGGCAACAAGCGCTTGAACAAGCTCTGCAAGAGAGCTCGCAGTTTGCTGATAAACTTGAAGGTAGGTCAAACAAACCATTTAATTACGAATGTTTTTATAGTATATCGGGGATTTAACTAATTAATAAATTCTTTCAAGGTATGCTACGAGCCCTTTCCAACACCGCAGATCAGGTCAACAACCTGGAACCTATCTCGGCACATGTGCCCAAAATCAAAGATCAGATTGAGGATAACGACGCGATCGTCGGTGATCTGAATAAGCGTAAAGAAGCTTACGCAGCTGTGAAACGAGCTGCCGATGACGTTATTACCAAAGCTGGCAACCGTGCTGACCCGGCTGTCAAAGACATCAAACGCAAGCTCGAAAAACTCAAAACTCTGTGGGATGACGTGCAAAAGGCAACCAAGAACCGAGGAGATTCCCTTGAAGATGCCTTGGATGCGGCGCAGAAGTTCTGGAAAGAACTGCATGCTATCATGGCTACTCTGAAGGACCTTGAAGATTCATTGATCAGTCAAGAACCTCCTGCGGTCGAACCTAAGGCCATCCAGGAACAACAGGTATGCTTAAAGAATATCGAATACATTTTTCTAAGGTCTAGAAAATGGTATTAAACTATTTTTTTATGTTTTACATGAATTAATTATTGTCTGTCTTTTTCTTAGGTTGCGCTGCAAGAAATTAGACAAGAAATCGACTCAACCAAACCTGAGGTCGACCAGGTCAGATCTTCTGGTAAGAAATTGATGAAACTCTGTGGCGAACCTGATAAACCAGAAGTCAAGAAACACATTGAGGATTTGGACAACGCCTGGGATAATATTACTGCCCTTTATGCTAAGAGAGAGGAAAATCTCATCGATGCCATGGAGAAGGCTATGGAGTTCCATGAAACTCTACAGGTAAGTCCTTTTCTATTTCTACTCACATTTCTCAGCAAACTGACACCTCTTCTTTGCTTTTTTGAGGGCTTCTAACGTCGAGTACTACCAATTCCAAAAACATTCTTAAAGTGTCTATTTTTCTTTAACTTATTATTGCTTGACAAACAGGCAAAGTCTTTTTTTGACCAATTTTAGATTTTTTTATTATTTTCTAATGTTCTATTAGTGCGTTTCGACGACATTAATAACAATTTTATTATAGAATTTGCTGGCATTCCTTGACAAAGCCGAAAAGAAGTTTGACAAAATGGGACCACTTGGTACTGACATTAACGCTGTCAAAAAACAAATCGGGCAACTGAAAGACTTTAAGGACGAAGTTGACCCGCATATGGTCAAGGTTGAAGCTTTGAACAGGTAAGAAAAAATATATAAAGCAAAATTTTATTCGTTAATCAAATTCAAGCACTTATATTAATATAAATATAGTTAGTATAAATAATCTAAATATTGCCATCAATTAAATTATTAATTTATTAAAAAATAAATCAGTAATTTTGTATTTCATTTGATACTAATATATATTTTTTCTTTTTTAATATTCCCCAATCGATGACACCATCAGGAGTTTAATAAGGCAAGCAATATAAATTATTCATAGGGGCCTTGTTTTTGCATAATTTTTTTATAGCTTTTGCAGGGATGTGTGTCTTGCACGATTTTCGCAATGGAAAAATCGAAAATTTTAGGTGCTTATTTGTCTTGCTAAGAGTTCTCACATTACGCATATACAAAATTAATTATTTGATAAAGTTTGACTTTTTTACGAAAATATTTGGAATGGAACAACTGTTAAAGTTCAAAAGCATAATGTGAGAATTTGATGTATTGTTTTTTATAGGTATTCATTTAACCATAAAAGCATGTGCAAATATGGCTGTAATACTAAAGATATGAACCAAATTTTTATGTCTACAACTCCAACATAAATACTACAACATTCGATATACTACCATCTAAAAACACTTCACATAATTTGTTTAAAATTTTTATTAATGCTTATACGTTTTCCAAAACCCTAATCATACAGGCAACTATTCTCTTATTTCGAATAGCAGGGAAAATGCATTTTAATTTTGAGCGAGGCTTGCAACAAACTACGAGACTCATCATTAAAAGGGTCGGTCGTTGTGATGACTCGTAAGAAACGGTATTAAATGTCGTATAATAACATCAAATCAACGCTAGATTTGGAAATAATATTCCTTAATTCTTTATTTATCAGTCTAAACAATATTATAGATTTCTACAATTTGCACGTCTTTTACATGAACATTTCTACACACATTGTGGATTAATGCATGTGACATTATAAATAATACCACCAATTGGCAAAAATACTTACGCTGCTGCATGGGCAGCTTATTGTGCTAAATGTCGTTCGTTTTACTGAAAGCTTAGATGTTTTGAAAAATAAACTGCTTGAAACTGAACTTTTTTAATTCACTTGTTAAAATTTGTAAATCGCTCCGGCATCTATTTAATTTATTTAACACTTATAAACTTGAAAACCAGTGTTTTTACCAAAAATTCAAAAATCGGTGGAAATGCTTTTTTTAAGTTGAAGAACAGTGACTACTTAAAAAAAAGAAAATTTTACTCCTGTTCCTAAACTCCAGTTTATTTTTCAAAATCTATGTATATGTAATTTTATGCTTTTGTCAATTTATAATATAATTTTAAAAAATTTAGGCAAGCTCAAGAATTGACAGAGAGAACATCAGCTGACCAAGCCGCAGCGATTAAGGAACCTTTGCACGCTGTCAACAAGAGATGGGATGACCTTCTCAGAGGCATTGTGGAAAGACAGAGGCAGTTGGAGAATGCTCTATTAAGACTGGGTGAGTGAAAAAAATGTCTTTAGTTATATTTAAAATGCATAGGTTTTTTTTATGTCACAAAGATAAATTTAAAAAAAAAATCGGACTTTTTTTGGTACACCCTTTTTTGCATAGAGGCGGATCGTAAATTTTTAAATGAGCCTATTTAATATTCCATTAGATTTATGGCTTTATTTGTTTAAGGAAAAAGTGACAAAAAAAGGAAAAATAATAGGTCTGAATATGCCTTTAAATGAAATTGTTAAAATAGTTTTAATATACGTTTACTTTTTTGATAGGTCAATTCCAACATGCCCTGAACGAACTCCTCGTCTGGATCGGCAAAACCGACAAAACTTTAGACGAACTAAAGCCAGTGGCAGGCGACGCACAAATCCTTGAAGTGGAGCTAGCCAAACTAAAAGTCATCATCAACGACATTCAAGCACATCAGACCAGTGTTGACACTTTGAACGATGCTGGCAGGCAGATTATCGAAAGTGGCGAAGGTAATCTAGACATATTTCACTAAATGCGGTCTTTATTTTAAAGTCAAGAAAATTTTAAAAATGACAAATTTGACAACGTCAAATAATTTTATTTTTTCAATCGTTGTCTTCAAAAAAGTTTCTATTGCTTTTTTTTCGAAAACTTATAGGTTAAGGAGATACGGTGTGGCCAAATAACCTTTGCAATAGGTATAAATTCATATCTGAAATCCCTTAATAATTGCAGAAAATAGTAATATTAGCATTCACAATTAATAACGATTTTTTATGTTTGTTGCAAAAAACTCATTTTTTAAAAATGATCATTTTGACAGGGTGTTTAAAATTTATTACTTCTTCAATTTTTACAAGTGATGAGACGTAGCTTTCTTGTGAATATTTAGAATCATGTTATTGGCGTATATAAACTTTCGACAAGTGGGCTAAGAATATTCAAATTTTAAAAGAATATGTAACACTAGGCCATTACCGTAAAAATTGAATAGTCTTTATAAAGCCAGAGTAGAACAAACACAACCGTTTATTTGACCTACGTTACACAAGGGTTAAATCAGCATCTAATTCGTTAAGGTACAACTTTATTAATTCTTACACAATTCTTTCAGTTAATCATTTTTTTTTGGTCAATGTTCAAAATCAAGTACAGTAGTACACAAAAAAATTTGGCGAGGGGTGTGTTTTCTGTTTATAGAAATGTAAACTTTGGCAAGAAAAAGTCGTATATCTTTAGTCTTAGCTTTTATAGAGACGAAAATCACAATAATCAAGCAAAGAGTAATAAAACTACAAAAAAAATGTACTGCTCCTCTTATATAAGACGTTATTACAATAACGCCCTGCATAAAAATACTAATAATTCAATTTAAAAGTAAAAACAGAGTTTTTAAATTATATTTTTTTTATCTATAGATGAAGCTTCTGCCACTCAAGACAAACTAAACACGCTCAATACCCAGTGGCGTTCCCTTATGCAAAAAGCAGCCGACCGTCAACGCGAACTCGAGGACGCCTTAACCGACGCCCAACGCTTCAACGCCGAAATCCAAGATCTGTTGAGTTGGCTCAGCGAGGTCGATGGAATTATCGCCGCTTCTAAGCCCGTTGGAGGTTTGCCTGAAACAGCTTCTGAGCAACTTGAAAGGTTTATGGAGGTACGTAGGTCTGTCTGAAATGATCAGAGAACAGGCATAAGAAGGATTCATTTGCATAATACTGATCCGACTTTAATAAAACTTTAGAATGTCTTGGACACTATTAAAAAAATGTGCACTTTTTCAAAGTGTCAAAAGATACATAGGTAGTTTTGCCAACGAAAAAAGCATACTTATTTAGTAAAACTATCACGTCTTTGCGGCTTAACTACACGCGGGTATAGTGGGAATAAGGACACTGTTGCTTTAATAATATACTATTTAATTCATTGGTGATATTTCGACAATGTTTCTCTGTCTTTCTCAAACCTTCAGAGTAACGCGTACATTACAGGCAGCAAAACAAAGTTTAAGTTTATGAAGAACACATAAACGAGTTTTTTTTTTAAGTTTGTAAGCCTAATAATAATTTAGATAATATTTATATTTTAAATCATTCTTTTAGTTTCCAAATTATTGTTACGCTAGTTTTCAATTTTAAATCGTTGTTGTATTCTTCATCAACTTAAACTTTGTTTTGTTGCCTGTAATGTAAGTGTTAATCTGAGGTAGACAAAAAAATCTTGCAAAATAGTGGATTTATGTATCCCAAGTAGCATCACTCCCTACATCTTGACAGTTTTTATGCGCGGTCTAGTAAAAAATTATTCTTTTTTAAATTATTTTTTGATGCTGTTCTTAAACTTGAAAAACCATAGTCGAAATACGTCTCTTTGTTTCTGTTTAACGCGATAAAAAGAAATAGGGTTATTTTTCAATCCGAATCCGACCTGTGATGATGTCAGTAGCTTTCATAACATTTTTCCGTCTATTTTAGAAAAAATATATAATATATAGTTTCCTTCCGTTAAAAAAAATCCCTTAGTTTTTTTAACAAAAAAAAAACTATATATATAAATAGACGAAAAAATGTTATGAAAGCTATAGTAACTCAGTTACTGACATCATCACAGCTCAGTTTCGGAGTAAAAAATACTTAAAACTTAAAAAATTCGTATACTAAAAAGAAAAGTAAAGAAAATTAACCCTATTTCTTTTTATAAATCTTAGTAGGAAAACTTATTGGCAGTACGCTTTCATTTTACTACGGGGCCTATTAAACAAATATATTTTTTACTCAGTTATGTTATTTTTGTTTAATTTCTTAAAAACAAATTAGTAAATTTTTACAATATTTTGCCAAAATAATGCTACTGTGCATATACATATAAAATTATAAATTTTTGGAAACACTATTAGAATTTGGCCTTTTTAACTATTATTAGTGTTATTGCAAGTACAATGGCAAAGATTTGTAAATATCTAATAAAAAAAGCATTTTTATTTTTTTTAATTTTTATATTGTTGTGACAGTGCGTAAAATGTTATTTGTGACGAAGGTATACAAAAGTTATTTTAATTTTCCATAGTCTAGTAACTTTTGAGCCACTCTATTCATCTTATTATATTTTTTAATAATCTTGTCAATTAAAATGATCTTTTGTGCATAGGTCTATAACGAAATTGAAGACACTCGTCCCAAGGTCGAGACCGTCCTTAGCCAAGGCCAAGAATATCTCAAGAAGGGCGCCAACACCGCTTCAAACCTTAACCACAACCTGCGCACGCTAAAACAACGCTGGGACTCTGTCACTGCCAGAGCCAACGACAAGAAAATTAAACTGGAGATTGCTCTTAAGGAGGCCACCGAGTTCCATGAAAGTTTGCAGGCGTTTGTGGATTGGTTGACCAACGCTGAGAAGGTCCTTTCAAGTCTAAAACCTGTCTCAAGGTAGGTTGATTCTTAAATTAAACTTATTAGAAGACACAACGTAGTGCCCTCTCTTAAGTGTTGGTTGAAGCATGAAGTTTTTGCATTTGTTTGACTTAAGAACGGGATTCCAGATATTTGGGATCATCCATAGTTGGATTACCAAAAATTCATTTTTACTTTACTTAATAAAAATGACCTCAAAAAATATTCGTTCAAAATTTAAATTTTAAAATAATAATGATAGGAGATATGACCTTGTTTGGTCTATATTTTCTTTTTTTTTTTCATTTCAGAGTACTCGACACAGTTCAAGGTCAAATCGAAGAACACAAAGTGTTCCAGAAAGATGTTAGCGCACACAGAGAAATCATGCTCGCTCTGGATAAAAAGGGAACTCATCTCAAATACTTCAGCCAAAAACAAGATGTCATCCTGATTAAGAATTTGTTGATTAGTGTACAGCACAGGTAAGTGCGGAGACAGAATAATAATTTTTTGTAAAGCTGATATCCAAAATGGACGGTTGAATTTTCTTTTATCAATGCAACATAAAAAATGTTAAAATGGTTTTTACCGTTTCTTTAAAACAATAAGCATTGTAAATCCCTCGTAATTTTAATAGGGGGCGCGCAATCACTCAATAATTTAATAAATATATAAGTTAATTGTCTGAAAACTGGTTTAAAGGCAACGACAGTTGGCAACCAACAATCCAACAAATGATACACGTAGCCAGATTCATAACGGGTCTTATTCTATGGTTTTTAAAGAAAAAATAGGGATTTTTAAACAGTTTTATGTAACTTGACTCAGTAAATTCCTGTCTTTGTTTCAAATCTTGCGACAGCTATTTCAAATACTTCCCGATAAGCTAGATACTTAAAATTTGAAGATGTATTATGTGCTGGTAACAATAATAAAAATGTTTTAATACCATCGAAAATTACGGATTTTCTTATTTATAAACCGATTTGTCTCAATCTTGAAACTTTGCACTGCTTAAGGTTACTTAATACAATTTTTGACTCAAGCCGATATGTATTAAATTTTAAGCTTTGGAGTATTTAAAAGTCGCTGATTATGATCTTTGATTTAAAAAGGCAGACTTTCTCATTTATGTACCAATTTGTATCAATATTGGTACTTGGGGTTGTTTAGGGGTATTGGTTCACAATGTATCAAAGATGGAATAAAATAATTGGTAAGGATGAATAGTTTGAGCAATGTTACGAGCTTAAAATTACACTAAAAACTACACACAAACCTGACTTCTAACAGACTAAAATTTACCATTAAAGAAAATACCGAGAAACAAGACGATTTTAGCGCTTTTATTATTCTTTTGACCAGAAAAATATTTTTGTTTATTATCAATATTTTTTTTGATTTCTAGATGGGAACGAGTGGCCTCGAAATCAGCTGAGCGCACCCGAGCTCTCGACTTGGGCTACAAAGAAGCCAAGGAATTCCACGACTCGTGGTCTGGTTTGATGCATTGGCTGAACGACACTGAAAAGAATCTCGATGAACTGTTGCACGATCTGGCTGGAAACGATCCGGATAAGATTAAGCAGAGACTCGCAAAACATCAAGAATTCCAGAGAGCTCTCTCAGGTACATTGCAATATCCAAATATCTCAGATATTCAAATAAATTGGCGTTTTGCTTTAGCAGAAATGCTAAGGCTTAAAAAAATGAATGTTGATGTTGTATTCAGAGGCTGTTTCTTGTATTTGCCTCGTGATAAAAATGTTATCCATGTAGATCTACCAGCTAAAAACTATTCTGATGTTTACCCACAATCTGATATATATTATATCTCCAATTTTTTCTAATAAATTTATTTTAAAATAGTATTACTTGAAATTTTTTGATTCGGGATTCTTACATAAATTTTTGTATGTTACATTGGTCTCGAAAACAGAGGACAGGAGTGATATTTAAAAAAAAATTAAATTAAAACCTAGGTATACTTAAGAAAAATAAACTAAACTTGTTTTAATAGCCTGACTCAACTTATATCAAGATTGTCAACAATTTCAACATCTTTTTTCCAAAAAACCTCTATCGAAAAATTTAATAACCTAGGAATCTATAGTTTTACTTTCTATCATTAATTATAGGACACTCCGTATATATGTCCGATTTTTAAACCACGATTAAAAAAATTGTTTTTATTTCCAGGCAAACAAGCAACTTACGACAACATAATGAAAGCTGGAAAACACCTCAAAGACAAAGCACCCAAGAGTGACGAGATCACACTTAAACAGATGTTGACCGACCTCAAAAACAAGTGGACCTCTGTCTGCAACAAGAGTGTTGAGAGACAGAGGAAGCTAGAAGAAGCTTTGTTGTATTGTGGCCAATTTAAGGTAGGCATGCGCTTTCATTTAGCCCTTCACTGGAGCACACAAGGTTTCTATTTTTTTTTTTTCACTCTAAATTTACAATTTTAAATGTTAACTATGTTAAACGCACTTTACTGAAGAAAAAATATTTTGAGGTCTTAATGATGCAAAAGAGAAAGACCCATACCTTCATATATACAGAAAAAAGTAGTTGCGCTATCCTAGCTCAATCAGATGCCGTATTGAAATTGAAATTATCTACAGGGGTTTTCAAAATATCGGGCTTGGAATAGCGCAATTTTTTACTCATTGAACCAAAATTGTATCTCGTACTGTTTCCGAAATCCCCATGTAGTTTAAAAAAATACTATATTTTAAAAACGAGTAACATTCCAGTTTTACACAGATTTTAAAATAAAGTATAAGGATCTTAATAATATGTTGTGCTATTTCTAAGACTAAAAAGAGTGAATCCGTTTGAGCTAGTACACTAAATAAAACAAAATAACGCTGTAAGCAAAAGTTAAAATAAATCGTGTAGAACTCTAGAGTAAAGTTTCAAGAAGTTTTCTGGTTAATGAAGTCAAAATTAAATCGCTAATTAGTCTTACTGACTACATTTTAAAATAATAAGCACCGTGCGTTTAATAATTAAAATTATTTAAAAAAATACTCAGAAAAATGTCTTATCCAGGATGCAGTAGCAGCTCTCATGGACTGGCTGAAAAAGGCCGAAAGGGAACTGTCCCAAAACAGCCCGGTTCACGGCGATCTCGACACCGTCAACCACTTGGTCGACTTGCATAGACAATTCGAAAAGGAACTCGAAAACCGTAACGACCAGATGGCATCTGTCATTCGCAACGGCGAAGAATTAGAACGATCCGCGAGCAAAACCGACGCTACGCTGATCAGGAAGCAATTGGCCGATTTGACGCAACTATGGGATGGTGTGTCCAAGTTGACTCATCAGAGAACTGACAGGTAAAATTCCAAATCATTATGGCTTGAATAAATTAAGGCTACTGATAATGGGTGCCGCGCTCTCAGAGCCATCTCTTTTCTTTAAGTTTAAAAACATCTTTTAATATGTTTAAAAAAAAATGTCAAATAAGCTACCACGTCAACTCAAGATAATGACTTTGTCTTCCAAAAGTTCCAAAATTTAAAGAATTTTATTAAATTTAGATTAAAAATAAAAATTAACCTCAATTTCAACGTCAAATTACCGCATTGACAAATTGTCAACATTTATTATTATTATTTAAAGGCAGTCATTTTCTATTAATCGTTTTAATACGCTTTAGTAGTACATCTATATAAGTACCTGATTATAGAGTACTTTACGCTAACTTCACAGTCAACTGTTTATTGGTAGCTGGAGGATAAACAAAGCGTTTTTTCATAAGGCGTAATGCGAATATAATCCCTAATTATGCCAAAGTGTGATAATGATTAAACAAAGTGACTATGGAGCAATTATTTTTGAGTACGCGAAAAATAAGTATTTTCCTGAAATGTTAACAATAAGCTTTAAATTTGTAAATTAAGAGATCAGTATCCTTTTCTTTTAGCTCTCTCGTACAGGTTGACTAAAGATAAGCGTTGTTTCTCTCGGTTTCGCTTGAAGATTGGCTAAACCAATAAAAAATGAGAGCTAACTGCTGCATCAGAGAAACAATTTTATCTACAGTTAATATGTGCGAAAGAGCTAAAAGAAAAATATTTTAAATTGTGAATTTAGACCTTATTGTTAAAATATCAGAAAAAATACTTATTTTTCTCAGATTCACAAATGAGAGCTCCATGAAATAGCCAAACCCTTTGAAAAAACGTCTTCTAGAACAGTCAAAATAAACTAAACCATAATTAAATTGACGCACTTAATTTTTTAACTCATATTTGGAGTACATTACTTCAAACCAGTATCTTACGAATAAGCAGGTAACTTTATAAAGGGGGCCAAATATAGAGTTGTTAAAATAGGAAAAGTTTTTTTAAGTTACAGTGAACTTCTTTTTTTACTCCTTTTTTCTACATAAATTTTCCATAATATTATAAGCAGGGCTTCTAAATCATCTCTTAATGGGGTTTTTACCAATCTTCAAAAATGCAAAATATAATCTAGACGGAGATCTTGGCAAAAAAATACTTGACCTGTTGTTTTTTATATTCCAAAAAAATACCTTTTAAATTTAGGGTTAATGCCCAAAACCAACAAAATAGTATTGCAGTTATTTTTTTTTCTCGTAAAGCCAATATCGCTTTCGAAAAGGGATTAAAAGAAAACAAACATGACATTTGCTGTTTAGTTATTACTTTTGTAGCCCGCACAGCAATGGCTAGAGAAGGTATTATTTTCGACGAAAAATGTTTTTTTGAGATAACGCTGAAAATGTATTATTTGGGTGTATTTTAACCTTAGCAGTATCGTCGTGATGTCTGGGTGTGTGTGTGTGTCTGTCTGTAACACGATAGCTCTTAAACCGCTGAACCGATTTTCAGAAAACTATTGGTAAAATAGTGTTCGGCACTATTTTTAACGAGCTGATAAGATTTTGGCCGAAATCTATTAATGCTAGTGACAGTTTTTTGACAATTAAAATTTTTTAAAAAACTTTAACGGAGCATTGCATCAATATGCGGTTGTCGGATTATAGTAAACTACATTTTGCTCAATAATTTATGTAATAACCAAAAACTTCGTAGGAGCTTAGTTTCTGAGCTATTTATATAATTTATATTTATAATTTTTTTAGCTAAAAGCTAGTTTTCAAAGTTAAGTATTTTGGTAATATAAAAAAACGCGACACAATTCTTTTTCCATCTATGTAAGTTTTTAAAGCTTTAGAATACAATAAAACGAAACAAAATGCAATAAAACTAGAAAAATGTTTAACATATGGAAAACTGCATTTGCATTTATACAGAAAAAATAGTAACAAAAGTTTTTCATTTCGCCGGATTCGTATTTTTATTTCAAAAACGGATGTACGCATGCCCAAGTCTACGATACCGGGGTGCGGCTGCTATCCATATAAAATAACTTTTTTCTACAATGTTTTCATTAAGTGCAGAATGAAAACAAAACAAAATAAAAAGCAACACTCAGCCTAATTGCCACATTAGCCGGTTTTGTATCAAATTTTGTAGTTTGAATATAAAATAATACTTCTAACATAACCTCTTTACTTGAGTCCTAACCAAAATATTGAAACTTCTAGGTTACGAGATGCACTGAAAGAAGCCGAACGCCTTCACAAGCAAGTCAACATGATCCTAGACTGGCTGTCAGACGCCGAAATGAAGCTTAGATTCGTTGGCAACACGCCCGAAGATGAAGCTGCGGCTTACGAACAACTTAAGGCTTTAGACGAATTCAGAGCACAACTTAATTCCAAGGAGATCGAGAAGGATCAGACTTTGGAACTGGCTCATAATATCTTAGCCAAAGCGCACCCTGATTCGATTAGCGTCATTAAGAATTGGATTAAGGTTATTCAGTCTAGGTAAGTGATTATACTACATTTAGCATATTTTCTTAGGTATTAATTTAAAAATATTTTTATATTTTAAGCTGATTTTTTTGAAAATTGAGAATCAGTCGTAACTTTTAATTCTAAACAACTTTTCTTAATAACCTTTTCTGATATCTCTTAAAAGAAAGGTATTTTACTCTTAACTCTTTTTATCAAATCACCCTGTATATTAATTGATTTGGCTCATTTACTTAACATGTTAGTTTAACACCAAGCAGGAGCGATTCCCAGAAAATCAGAATCTAAATCGACATTTTTTGTCACACTGTATATAGTCGTAGTTATATAGTCGCACGTTTTTGGACAACTTCTTAAAACATGTCAATTTTATTTTACTAGCAATTTTGTTTATCAATTTTTTATGCTTTTGATGAAAATTTAATTTTGAGTCTATTATAATACCAAGATATTTAAATGAATCAGTTATGTTCGGTTTACTTCTTTCTACAAAAATACTGAAATTTAAATTATCATTTTGCCTTATCTGTATTTAATTTTAATTTATTTACGTTTAACCAATTGTCAATAATTTTAAATTCTGAATTTTTGTAGCTTTGAAAAGGTCTTTGTGTTTTACATAGACTAATTTGTCATCTGCAAAAAGTTTTATAAAGGAGTATTTTAAATTTAAAGGCAAATAATTTATTTATAAAATAAACAATAGTGGATCCAGTTTACTACCTTGATAACCCCAACACAAAAGCAAACGGCATGCTTCGAAATTAAAAACTACCTTTCGGTCATTAATAATATTTAGGATTTAACCAAAGGGCATTCTTTTAATTTGCTCAAATCTTAATTATCGTAAAAATGTTTATAATATTGATCAAAAAGGCATTCTTTAAAATTCATATTTTTGAATCGGTAGAATGTCTTTTGTCGCTTTCTTACTAATCACTGGCATCCATTGTTTGGATGCTTTGTAGCTTGTTTAACGTTTGCTTGGAATTACATGTTTTTGTTTTAATTTTTTAGGTGGGAAGAAGTATCACAATGGGCTCTACAAAGACACCAAAAACTTTCTAGTCATATGCAGTCACTTCGGGACTTGGATGAATGTCTCGAAGAACTCATCCAATGGTTATTGGGTCTTGAAAACACACTTATTGCCCTTAAGAGGTGAATTATAGCAGAATAATTCAACTTTAAATAAATATGGAGGGTGTCATTTCAATAATGCATCAAACATTATGGGGTGGTAGGAAGGGTCAAAAAAATGTTTTTTTTTTTTTACTTTTTTTCTACTACATTTTGCAAAACTTCTTTATTTTTTAGATTCAAAATTATTATCTTTTTAATTTTGTTACAACTTAATAATTAAGTGTTAATTTTTTTTAAACGCTCAAAATCATTATCAAAAACCTTTTTTTTAATAAATTAAAAAAAGTTATTAAATATGGTGCGAATATTACTATTTTCTGTAATTATTAAGGTTGTATAAGGCTTTTAGAGTGTCTTTAGTCACAGTCTTCTCCACGGGTTTTCCTCCACTCTTCAAACTTGATAAATGCTAACTTTTCATCAAAAGTTTTTGTCTACTTTTAACCTTCCCCCCTATCCCTTAAAGTTTGGTACATCATTTAAATTATACCCTGTAGAACAGCTTTGTTATTCAAACAAGTTTTCGTGGCTATGCGGGTAAAAAAAGGTTTTGTTTCTCCCGTATTTTTCTGTAGGTAGCTCGACAACTTAACCTAACGGGGATTCAAGATCTAATGAACACCAAATAAGTGTTGACAGTTAACTATTTCGTCCTTATGGGACTCCTCAGAACACTGCTTGGTCAATGTGAGGCCCTTGTTAAGTTAAGTAGATGGTTTCGTCTCTCATCTTACGTTTCTAGTGAGAAAACAAAACTATGTACACTACAAGTATCACCATCTACCAAAATACGAGAGAACAAAAAGCAGGCAAATAATAAACTGCTATATCGATCAATTAAAAGATCAATTGAAAGAGAATTCATCACGTGACCTATGACAGCACATTGTCTTTTAGGACAAATTAACGCTGATTGCGTTTTTTCCACCTTTAAGACGTTGGCGTCGCGTTAGTCAGCGGGTTTAAAGCCAAGTAATTGTAATTCATAAAGATAAAAAAAAGTTTTCGTGGCTAAGCGGTAGTTGTTTTTTTTTTGTTTTTACTTATAGTAACCCCGTGTATTTTTTACCAATTTAGGGAAGAACTTCCAATGGACATTCCAGCCACAGAGCAGCTGATTGCGGATCACAAAGAATTCATGGAAAATACGCAAAAAAGACAGAGCGAAGTCGACAGAGTTTGCAAGGCTAAACAGATCAAACCTGCTCAAACGCCAAAAGACACCAAAAAGTTCGGAAAGGGCAAAGGACCGATGTGAGTTTCCTTTATATTTTTGCTTTGACATTTGTTGCTTGAATCGTTGCAGAGTTTGGTGTTATTGTGTGTTACATATTTATCATTATCTTTTTAAGGTACCTATGTCCCTTTATGGCAAATATCTATCCTATAAAATGCACTTTTTTATTGACTCCTTTATTAAATAAAGCAATAAACGGCTCCGAACCACATCTTTGTTGTCAGTATCAGAATAAAAAGACGAATCTAAAACATGTATCAAAAATATGACAAAGCATTAGATTGGCGATTCAGGAAAACCTTTTCCAATTTAAATTTTATTGCGAACAATATTAACGGAGCTATTTACTAAAATAGTTCGTTTGGCTTCGGTTTTTCTCGTATTTGTTCATTCCTAAGTGAATACGCCCCTAAAAGTTGGGATTTCTACAAAGTTGGATTTATAGATTTTTGCAGTTTATTGTTTTATTTATTTTATTTTGCATGTCTTTGTTTTGTTCTTATTCTGTGTTTGTCTTGTCACTTTAGTCGAGGATCACAGCACGACCTTCACGATTCACCCGCCGATTACGGCTCACTCGGTCGCAAGCAAAGGTATGTTTCTTCTCGCCTTTACACACGTGTATTGTTCCATATTATCTCCCTAAATGTCATGTTTTTGTAAAGAAAAGCAATTTTTTTTAAATTTCTTATTACAGGCAATATTAACTACAAGAACTGCTTTTAAAAAATGGAATATTTATTATTGCAAAATAGAAGAACGATATAAATAGAGATTTAAATTATATTTATGTATAAGCATGTAACAAGTGCGTGTTAAAATACTTTTTTATTTGATGATCTTAAAATCTACATTAAGCATAAAATATTTTTTTTCCTTAAACCAAAACTTTTTGTTTAAAGAAGTGTTTCTGTCTGACTGTTTTTTTTTTTTGTAATTTTGTAGCTTCAAGGGTTCCAGAGATCTTCTTGCCTCTCGTGGAAGGTTAGCTATGCTTTTAATAACAATATTTTAACACCAATAAACCAATTAATGAGAACGACCGTTTTTAATTTTAAATTAATTCTTGACTAAAAATAAAGAGATACCAAAGTTAAATTAAATAAAATACGTTCACCACTTTTTTATAATTTTTTTATTTTGACTTGTTTTTTAAATAATTAATTTATTACTTTTTAATAAATATTAATATATATAATTTTTTATCTCTATGCATGCATTTTCTACTTATTTTTTATTTATGGTATTTTGATTATATAGCTATCTTCAAAGGTTAAGATCCATAGTCTTCTTAATATACTTGACACCAGCCAAGTTTTGATATATGTAATATATACAGAAAATTAATACAAAAAGTTTGACCAGCCTTTACCGAATTTTCCTTAGAGGAATTTTCGCCTATTCATTGTGGGTTTGAAAAAAGATCCAATTCCTCACAAAATCAATTTAGTATTTACTCAAAATCTATGGTCCAAAACATTCAGAATTTTCGCCTTTCTTTAATATCGAAATTTAAAAATTGTTTTCAATTTTTTTTTTGTTAATTTTAACTAAAAGGAACAATTTTTAAAATTTATTTATTAAGTTTAATTTTTTGTTAATAAACAGCAACCTCTAGGAATTGTTTTAATTGTCGTAGTTAAATATTATACTTTTATATTCTTAAAATTTTTTAAAATTTTTTTGTTAAAATTAGGAACGGTTCACAAACACTGTCAAATTGTAAAACAGTGTAAGTAATGTCAAATTTATACTTTTTAAATTTAGAATTTACTTAAAAAAATCATAAGAAAAAAGTTTTGATCAAAAAGTATTGTTTTTTGTATTTGTTACCTTCTGTATTACACATTTTAATATATATTATTTCTAAGACTCTGTACATTTTAAAATTTAATACTACTTTTATTTACTCGCTTACTAGCAAAATTAAAAAAATAGCGGACCAACTAGGATCGAACCTTTTGAAGATAACCATTATTCACATTTTATTTTATAAATTTATTTTTATTTTATTTCTTCATGGATTTTCATTTTATTTTGCATGTGAAACGCTTGATTTTCTTTTCGCAGCCGAGCAAGTCCAGGACGAGAGCTCAGTCCGGACCCGAACTTGCCTCATATCGGGCCCAGGTTCCCACCATCTGGAAGGTACAGGTTTCTTACGATTTGCACGGAAATAGTTCAGCTTATTGACGTCTTATTGCCAATGAATTTTTGTCAAATTGATCTTTTATATTTATATTTATTATAAAAGAACCATCTTGATTAAAAAATACTCTGCCCAGTTATGTGCACCTAAGCTTATACAATTCTACCCCCCCTTTTTTTCTGCCTTGTGTCGGGTGAATTTTATTAGTTTTTAAATGGGACCACCTAGAGCAAAAACCCAACCCAAGTACCGAAATAAAATTGTGCGAGCAATTTTTGAGTTATCCGCATTGGTCGATACAGACAGAAAGACAGACGACGCGACAAAAAGTTTCAAAATCATCTGAATCGCAAAGAAATATTTTTAAAAAATAACTTTTTTCTTCTAATTTTTGATTCGATCAACATTGCTCACACTTCTATAGTCATAGTATACGGTTGAGCTAAAATAACTGTTAATGGTAATGAGGTTAGAAACTACATCTTTATGGTGATGGGATCTTTTATTTAATCCATAAGCTGAATTATTTCTTTTTTTACCAAAAAAATTATGTTTTTATAACAAAATTTTGTTGGTATATTTTATTTTACATACACCAAACTATTAACCCTCATAGTGTCTCGAGAATAAACTAACACCAAATTTTCGCTTTGTTGGATGCAATTTTTACGATATTTTTTTTTGGTTTGCGGAATTTTATGTTTTTCCAAATTTTTATTTTTAGGATTTGCATGCACAAAAATTTATTTGAATTTTGCACTAAAAAATATATAGGGTGTAATAAAAACATGTATTTGATTTATTTATAAAATGCAAAAAAGGGTTCTTTATCATTTGCATTAAGTATTTGTGTTTTTAAAATAGGTGCACGGTGTCAAAAGTTGATGCTTTTTTCAATATTTTTTTACCTTTTATGGCAATAAAAAATCCGAATTTTTACGATGCTCAACTTGTAACCAAACTAAGTCTACTTTTGACCAAAGAATATTAAATATTTTTTTCCTTCTTAGATTTGAAAAAAATACACGTATTTTAGGGGTTTTAATTACACCCTGTATATTATAAAGTTTGTTTAGATTTTAATAAGGAATGACATTAATCTTGTTTATTCGAGATTTAAAATTCGAATCTTTTAAGGAAAACACTATTTGGTAAAACACGATAATCTTGCAATAATGTACGTTTATCAGATTAACAAACCCAAGTATACAAGCTACGTTGAGTGGATTTACGTTATATTTGCGCATGCTCAAGATTTATGGGTGAACGCAACTGCCATACCTGTATTGCAACGGCAACTAATTGACACGGCTTTTAATATTAAACATTCGAAATAATACACATAGGTTTTTAACAGCACATTAGTTCACAAGATTTTTTAAAATGGCAAGTTTGAATAAATATTTACTATGCTGAGAATCATTTATAAAATACAAGTTGCGCAAAAATTACTGCAAAGTCTTTCCAAATAAAATTTTATCGATCATTCTCTTAAAGGTGTATTTAAATATTTGTCGTTACTCGTAAGAGTCTGCTAGTAGACACATTCAAATTTAAAAAATTATATTTTTTTTTAAATATTTTTTTAACTTATTAATTTACCATTAACAAAACTTGATTCAGCAATCCTAAACCTAATTTTTAACTTTGTTTATATTTTTGTGCAACCTAATATAAAAAATAATTGTTGCTCTTTCGCTAATAAATAATTTTCCAAAATCTTTAGCGAACCCGAATTCCGTTCACCAAGAGTCAAATTCCTGTACGACAAGTGGAAGAGCGTATGGGTCCTTTCATGGGAGAGACAGAGAGAACTATATGATCATCTTAACTACCTGAAGGAGAAACAAAAGGCCGACAACTTCAGCTGGGACGACTGGAGGAAACGTTTCCTCAAGTTCATGAACTACAAGAAATCCAGGTTGACAGATTTGTTCAGGAAGATGGATAAGGACAACAACGAATTGATTCCCAGGGAGGACTTTATTGATGGAATTATTAAGACCAGTAAGTTTTTTTATATCTATTTACATTTCAAGCTCTATTCTGTTATATTAAGCAAAGCCAACTAAAATAAATGTAAACCCCGAAGCAAGGTCTGTAGAGGATAGGTTACCTGATAACTTTCTGACCAATTAGAGCCAGTTGCTGAAACGCGGGAAATGACGTCACCTAGAGTGCCCATTTAAATAAAAGGCTTTTGTTCCTTTATTGATTTAAATGTAAATATGTTTTATTATTTTTCTTAAAGTCTCTCATATAACAATATTCATGAAATAAATCAACTAAGTTTGCATAAACCATAATGAAAAATCGTAGAACTTTAATTTAGTACCTTTATATTAGATTTTTTTAAAAAGCAATGAATCCATTAAAACAAATAAAAAGTATGAACTAAAATATAAAATTTGCCTTATATCAAATATCCCAAACAATGTCCGATAGAAAGAATAAGTAGACTATAACAAGTATTTACAGTTTTTAAATTATTTTAGTCCAAAAGGGCAACAGAAATGTAAAAAATCAACCATCGAATATTAAAAATACTTTAAACCACATGTAAACAAAGCACTCTAATCACATCTTGGCACTCCAAATGACGTGCTGTCACCTCTCACGCTGCTTCGACCATTTACCAGGCAACCTATCCTTTACAGACCTTGGTTCCGAACCTTGGTCCCGAACCTAAAGAATCAGCTGTTTTTCCGGATGTCAATTTTTGGTGACCGGAAATATGCGCCCAGGCAAATGCGTATAAAAGTAAGGGCACAGGAAAAAAACGCATAAATGGGAAAATCACGTAATATAGTATATTGAAGTTTTTATAATTAGAATGTGTGTGAGCGAATCCCTATCCATCGTCGTAAATGACACAAATTAAATCGTCCAAGATCATAAATAGAAATGGTGTATCAGTCCAATGGCAAAAACGGAATCCTTAATAACCGGAGATTATACAAAAACGTGATTCATCAAAACGACAAGAGCAAAATCGAAGTTTAGTATATATAAAGTATTTTATCAAAAACCGTATAAAATCATAAAAAGGGGCCGGGCCTAGCATCAGCAACTTCTCCTTTCTTTTCATTTATACTAGTTCGGTCTCTCTTCTTCTCATACAAATCGATCTCATGGAAGTTTGGCGGCAAATTTAAATCGAGAACAAAATAATATTGTTGTTTTTGGACCTAAAAGTACATAAAAATTAAAAATATATGTTTTTTCCTTAAATTAGCTCCCCTGTCCTTCTTCTGAGAGGTCGAAACTAGCGTCCAAAAGCTGACTTTTTTAAGGATGAACCTTGTTTAAGAAAAATGTAGTATCTGCTATAGCACCCCTATGTGGATACGGCGTTTTCTTTAGGCATGGCAGTAAAGAAATTGCAGTGAAGGACGCTTTAATTACATAGCAATATCAAAACTACTCTTGTTCAGGTGAAAATCACAAGCTAGACCCGACCCCTTTTTGTTGATTTTGTCCTTTTTGATTTTGTCGGATTTGCTCTGGTCTTGTTTGGAAGATTGACGTTTTTGATAATGTCCGATTATTAATAATTCCGTTTTTAACATAGGACTGTTATATCATTTTCCTTTATGATCTTAGACGATTTTGTATTTGTCCTTGATAAACTACGAGGGCCCGTATGAGCGGTCGGTCCATGATTATATTTATTTTTATGACATTGTTAGGTTAGGTTAATTTGTCAACTCAAATTTGCCTACAACAAGAGGGGAGTTCACATAACTTTTTCCTCTGCCAAAATTATTTAAAGTGATGTCAATTTAGTGGCTGTAAAAAAATCACCAGGTAGTAACTAAATATTTTTATCAAACATAAAAAATCGTTTGACCAACAAATTAGATGCTTTAATGGCCGTGTCCCCCACTACAAACATGTCAAAATAAGGAGATGAAAAAACCAATATTAGAAAATTCGTAACCGGCAATTTTGTTTTCTGTGGCTTAAAAATCGTGCTTAAATGTAATTGGCAACACTGTTCCACAAATCGTTTGCTTGGTTTAGTTAGTTCAACACTCGAAAGATGTCTGGGCCTGCCCACTCAGTTAGTAATCACTTTTAAGAATTTTCGCTAGGGAAATTTTTTTGTCTCGACAAAATAAAGCTACTTACAAAAATCAAGCCTGTTAATCACCATGTAAAAAACATACCGGTGTACTGTGGAATCAGCGACGCCTCAAGGCTAAGATTTTTTAAAATATATTCCACATATTTCATGTTCAGGCCCCCAAAAACTTTTCGAAATATGCCACTGTGTGTACTAATCTAAAAGAGGGGAGTAGACCTATGTATGATATGAAGGTTGGGTAATTTGATCACCTTAACTTCACCAACTATAAAAGCGAAGACTACATTATTATATAAAGATTAGGGTTCCATAGATACCTAAAATACATATTTGAATTTTTATACATTTTTTAATTTTAGCGTTTTTGAAAATTCTTTAAATCAATGATTTTTTTTATTTTGTTGTTTTATGCTCTTTTTTCCATGTGTGTATTTTTCCTTGTCCGCACTTTTCCATGTCGGAATTTTTTCTGTACGCATATTTCCGTTGTCCCAGTTTTATTCAGGCCCTTTTTATTTATTATTACGTTTTCATGTTTTAGAGTATTAGTTTATTTCGGTAGACTTATGTAATAACTTCCAACAGAAAACGAATTACGGCATTAATTTCCTCAAGTGCAAATTATATCGGTAATAATTGCTGTGCAAATAATTGCTTTATCAATTGGTGCCATGCCAGACCGAGTATTTGTTATAAATTTCACGCAATTTCCATATATTTATAAATTTCATTTATGAATGTAATCATGGATTTCTAAGAGAGCGAAAAAATTTGGTTTAACGTAAGCCTCAGAAAGTAAATAAATATAGGATGCTGTTATAATTCTTCAAACTCTGTCTTCTTTTAGAATTTGACACATCTCGCCTGGAAATGAAACACGTGGCCGATATGTTCGACGAAAACAACCGAGGTCTGATCGACTGGAAGAAATTCATAGCCGCCTTAAGACCCGATTGGGAAGAGAAGACGCCCGACACCGACGCTGCCAAGATTCACGACGAAGTCAAGCGATTGGTCATGTTGTGTACTTGCAGACAAAAGTTCAGGGTGTTCCAAGTTGGCGAAGGCAAATATAGGGTAAGTATTAATTAAAAAATCGCGAAGAGCGCTCTGAATATGATTTTTACTAAATGAATCTACAGTTTATTCTACGAGGATGGGATGAAAAGTTTCCGGCCTAGCCTATAGCAGGCCCGATTTGCTTTCTTGTTCCAACGTGTTTGTATAGCCTTGCTTGTGATCAGTATACGCTCAAAGTTTAAAGTGAGTGCGTCAAGAGCCGTGATAAAATATTTTCATATTAAAGGGTTATCGCCAACGGAAAGAAAAGCTGAACTAGATGCTACACTAGGGGAATCTGCTCCTTCCTATACCACAGTTAAAACCTGGGTATCGGACTTTAAACGTGGTCGTACTAGCACTGATGATGCTCCGGGTTCTGGCAGGCCAAAAACGGCAACTTCTGAAGAAATGGTGCAAACCATTCACAAACTAATTCTAAAAGATCGCAGATTAAGACTGGAAGAGGTAGCTGAGGCTGTGGGCATATCAAAAGACCGAGTTCACCATATTTTATGTAAAGTGTAAGGTATGATAAAGCTATCCGCCCGATGTGTGCCGCGTTTGCTCACGTCAGGTCAAAAGCTCGTGCGTTTAATCATTTCAGAGGAGAATTGGGCACTGTTTAAAAGTGATTCAGGAGAATTTTTGCGTAGATTTATTACGGTTGATGAAACATGGGTTCATTATTATACCCCTGTAACTAAGCAACAGTCCAAACAATGGACGGCAAAGGACGAACCAGTTCCAAGGAAGGCAAAGGCAGTACCGTCTGCTGGAAAGGTCATGGCAACGGTCTTATGGGACGCTAAAGAGATACTCCTCATAGATTATCTCGAAAAAGGAAGAACAATAAATTCAGAGTACTACAGCGACTTACTGGACCAGCTCAAGAAGAATATAAGCGAAAAACGCCCTGGTTTGGCAAAAAATAAAATTTTGTTTCATCATGACAATGCACCTTGCCACAAGTCCATCAGCTAGGCTTTGAACTGTTAAACCATCTACCTTATTCGCCAGACTTAGCCCCGTCAGACTTTTATTTGTTTCCAAACCGAAAAAAATTTCTTGCTTGAAAAGCTATAAACGCCTATTTTGATGAGTTGGATAAATCAGACTTCAGTGATGGCATCAAATCAGTTGAACATTGTTGGACCAAATGTATTATCTTACAAGGGGACTATGTAGAAAAATAAATTATTATTTAGTCACTATGGTGTTGCGTTCTGTGTTAGGCCGGAAACTTTTCATCCCATCCTCGTATACCGTTAGTCATTCTATAGGCATCTTGCACCTCTTGATCGATTACACTACACTTTTACTTGCTCGAGATTGCTTTGATATGGGAATTTTCACCTTTAGTATATATTTATCAAAAAACGTGGTATCTAACAAATTTGTAGAAAATGTATTTTATGTATATTTGGATGTTCTTGCCAAACAAATAGACAGAAACATTCAAACCAGTGTATATAGGAAACTTACACACACTTCAGTCAGTATCTAAATTTTAGCTTTAGTCATTTTGTTACTACAAAACAAGGACTTACAAGTTGTCTTTAAGAGTCGTAAATATTTGTAGTAATAATGAAGAATTAATCACAGAAATCTACATTAAAAAGGACTTTTTCGATAGATTAATAAACTCAACGATCTTTAAAATTAAAAACAAACCAAACGTAGCAAATACTTAAAATAATAATCCGTTGGGTGTTAACATTCCATATGTTTAAGGAATTTTAGAAAATATAAGACGAATTGTTAAACACTATAATATTAAAGCAGTATTTTCATCGGGTAATACGGTAGTTTTCGAACTAAAAGAAATTGGTGCAAATTAAATGCCAAAGAGTGCAAACATATAATATTCACAAAACCTTAATTCCAACCCAGTACACCTACTTTCTTGATAATGAGAGCTTAGAAACTGTCGATACAATCAAAGCTTTTGGCGTTATATTTGAAAAATATCTGTCATTAAGTAAACATATTAATAGTCAAGGTCTGTAGAGGATAGGTTACCTGGTAACTTTCTGACCAATCAGAGCCAGTTGTTGAAATGGGAAATGACGTCACCCGGAGTGCCCATTTTAATAAAAAGCATTTAATATAGTAGGAAAGCTTCAAGTTTCTTGTGATCTAATATTTTTCTTAAAGAGTCTCTAATAACAATATTCATAAAATACATTAACTAACTCAAATATAAAACTTACCTTATACCAAATATCTTAAAGGCACAATGCCTTGAGAAGAATCGAGAAACGTCCTCTTCATGTTTGAGTAAAGGTACTTCTAAAAAGTACTCAATTAAAGGATATTGAAAAATGCGGTATAGCGGATCATGCGTGGTCAAATTGTGACAGAATTCATTGGTCTGAAGCTAAAGTTTTGAATAAGGAGTCGCATTCGCGAAAACGAAAGTTTATTTATAATGCAGGACAAAGAAGTTTTCAGTCAACAAAGCACGGACATACCAAAGATATGGAAACCATTCCTTATAGAAAACGGGGATCTTATGATCCTCACACCTAACTGCATATCAAGTATTATAAGTAGTAGGCTATAGACTGGATTGCTTAGTTTACACTTGAAAATGGTTAGAGATTCTTACTAACCGAAACGTCCTGTTTAAAATAAATAAAGACAATGAAAGTCCAAAATTTTGTTTCTACTTAATCAGTTTCTACAACTTTCAAACAAAAACACTAACGCAGTTTTTTTAGCTATTTTAACAAAAAATAACTGGTACTTTTAAACAACAAACTTGTGGTTAATACTTAACAATTTCGTCCAACAAGTTTTTGTACGTTCGTAGATCACGGTCAGGACGCGTTTATATTTTATTTATTATTAAATAGAGCTTTTGTTTTCAGATACGAAAACAACTCATGAAACAAAAAAGTTGTCAAATACCAAATTGCAAAATAATCCAAGGACCTAAAACTGTAAATAACAAGTGAAATTAAAGAAAGAAAAATAAGAAAAAGTTTTCTGCTTCGGCCGGGACTCGAACCCGGGATCTCTTGCTCTCTAGGCAAACATTCTAAACATTGAACTACCGAAGCCATACATAAATTTTCGGAAAACTTCCATCTATGCAGGCATTTTTTTATAAAAAAGTTGTACTTGTCGTTGCTTTAGAAAATTAAAAAAAGCGAGTGCCTTGCTAGTACCAACCGCAGTGTTAAATTTTTAACAAAATCGACTAAGAGTCTTAAGATTACGAAAGACCGATTTAAAAAAAATAAATTCTACAAACTTGTATTCTACCATTTCTCGAAAAATTAAATTATAAAAATCAGCAAAAACAGAAAATCCAACACTTCCCATATCAAACTTTGGGGCCAAAAACGTGATTTAATAATTTAGAAATCCGGGGACACCTATCTAAGTCAGAACATTTGTTCCCTAATTTTTGCTCTTTCTTACATCAAAAAATTTAATCTAAAATGATTGGGCCAACAACTTTTCTAATAAATGTTTTTCAAATTTTAGTTTGGCGAAAGCCAGAAACTTCGTCTAGTCAGAATCCTCCGCAGTACCGTGATGGTACGTGTCGGCGGTGGATGGGTAGCTTTAGACGAGTTCTTGCTAAAGAACGATCCATGCAGAGGTACGTATTTTTCTTTTCTATACACAACAAAAATTTACATAAAACAATCTTTGTTACATGCTCAGAGTAATTATTACTCTAAGGTTACATGTAATGTCAAAAACTATTTTTAAAAAAACATGATATTTTTTTAGCAAACTCAAGGTAATATTTTTTTTGACATGTAGCAAAGTCTTATGAAATTAATTGGCACTTTTTAGGGTATACAAAATTTAACATAAGCTTAACATTGCATTCTTTAAATTTTGATATATCCTAAAAAAATCGACAGTCGTTAATTTGTACACACATTTTTTATATTAATTTCTTATATTTTAACAGAGGATTCATTAATTTTTACTTACAAGTTAATCTTCCTACCATTTTGTTAAAATCATTAATTTTATTTACCCCTCACCAAGTTATTGTTAACCTGCTTTATAAATACTTTTGCGCCAAATGTTAATAATAATAGGTAGATAAAGCTAAATACTCGTAAACGTATCCGTTGCACTGTCATACGCGTAGATCGATACAGGAAACGTTTGCTGAGACCTGTCAAGATAATTTCCGGAATTGAACATATTGTACAGGGTTTTCCCGTATATTTTTATACCATATCTAAAACGTTTATTTGAATAGATATCAAAATATGATGAATACAAAATTTTTATAAATTGTTACGAAGTTAAAGAATTTTTGTGTCAGAATGTCAAAAAGGAGTTCTAAATGTCAAAATTTAACAGGTCGATGGTTTTTTTAATGGAACACCTCGTATATTATTTTATAATTTTATAAATCTTTTTTTTTTCTTTTTGGACATATGCGTTTAAAAGTTTTAAAAACTTGAATTGGTACTCTTTAAAACTTCAGGTCAGTCATGAAAAAAAAATCAACACAAAAAGTGATGCTATTGTTTTGTCAACTTGTCAAATTTTAACAGCAGTTAAATATTTTTTCCAAAGAAAAAAGCATGTATGATTAAATTGTTTTACTCAAATAATGAGAACGCATCTACGGCTCGCAACCAGTATTTTATTCAATTCAATTTCCCGGCAGAAGACAACCAACCCGCCAAACCATATTAAATACAGTAAACACATTATTACGGCCAGCAAATGGCCAATAGATTTTTCTCCATTTGATTTTTTTGTTGGGCTACCTAAAAAATAAGGTGAATTACAACAGGCATCTTCAAATTCTACACGATAAAATAGAACAGAATATCGTCGATTTGAATGGAAATTCTACGCACTCTATCAGGCTATTGACAGAAAATTTTTAAGAATTATTCAAAATTGTATTAATAATCAAGGAGGCTATGTAGAAAATTACCAATGAAGTATTAGATATTAATTTATTTCTTTAAAATTGTATTATTTTTTGTTTTTACTGGCTTGCGGCGCTACACATTACTGAGCAGAATCACCGCGGATGGTCAATGTTAATAAATTATATACCTTGGAAAAGCAACATCACTTTTTGTGTCAATACGACTGTTTTTTTTATGGCTGCCTTGATGTTTTAAAGAGTATCAATTTAAGTTATAAAAACTTTTCAACGCATATGTCTCCGAAACTAACTTTCGAAATAATCCCAACAAAAAGAAAACAAGAAAATCTACAAAATTCTAAAATAATATACAGGGTGTTCCATTAAAAAAAACTATCGACCTGTCAAATTTTGACATTTTGATTTTTTTTGACATTCTGACCTAAAGATTGTTAAACTTCGTAAAAAATTATGAAACTTTAATATTTATCATATTTTGTATATTAATCTCTAAGAACAATTTTCGCTCGTGTAATCTTTGTATTTGTTTGTACAAATACCCCAAACTCTCTTAAATAGAAAAGTCATAACAGTCAAAATAAACAAAAATAACAATTTTCGTATAAAAATTTCTAAAGAAATTTCTTGTTTTCCGATCGGTTGAAAAAAACATAAAAATTGATATATTTTTTGAAGCAAACCTTTGAAATACTCGACGATATTTTTTATATTTAATGCTTGTTATTTACTTTTACGGTTTTTTCTGAACATGACTGAATCTCTAAATACTGAGCCGTCAATTAATTAAAACGATACGATGTTTAGCTTTATATCTACTTTATTGTAACCTTTAATTTCATTTAAAACTTTTATTCTTATAAACTGTCAATCTAGCAGTTATATTCACCCAATGTAGATGTGTAAGATATTTAATTTTTAAATTTATCAATTCCCTTAAAATATTAGTGACACATTAAATATGAAAAATAAGATCCCTAGTTTGACAGTTTATACGAAAGTTTAATAAAATTACTAGATGGAATTTAAAGCATTTTTTAACTTATTAAGTATAGGTTGTCTCGAATATGATGTTTTTTTGGGTATTTCAGCTATTTATAAAGGAGATAAAGAAACACTGACCCGAACTTGCGAGCCTTAATTTTGAAGGAGAGCTTAATAGTTAAAACCGCGTCTCAAGATATATTATATTTATTATAACGTTCTTTCTTTTAAGCTTCTTTAAAAAATAGAAACTCGCAATTAGGGGTGAGTTTTTCTTCATTTTCTTTAGAAATACCTGAAACCTCTAAAAACATCGAATTAGAACACCCTGTACATAATAAATAAATCACAACAAAAACGCATTCGTAGTACTCGCATTTCTTACTTGTCAGTTTTAGCGCTATTGGTTGATTCTTTTGCAAACGAAGATTTGTGTAAAAAAGAAAAGTCGGAGAAAATAATAAATAAGTGGTGTTGACTCATTTTAAAGCCTCTGGCAGTGTCATTTAAAACATTTTGGAGGTTTTGTGTTATTTAAATTGACTTCCTTTGAGTCACGAATGCGTTGAAGTTGTGTTTGGTACATTTAACCTAAAGTGTCTAATCAATAATAACCATTCATGTATTAACGAGGTACTATTTGCTAACTTTAAAAGGAGTCTCTTGAGGTTATTAATTTCAACAATAAAACAACTAAAAAATAATCAGGAATTACGTATGTATTAAAATTATTCACACAATCATTTAATTATAATTTAACAATGTAAAAAATTTAGATTAAAGCACACAATCTAATTATTATTATATCACTATTGCAAGAGTAAATAATTTAGAAAAAAAGCTTTGCATTACAGTACTGTACATTTCTCATATTTATTCGCTTTATAATGTATTAACTTGGTACTAATTCAATTTTTTTGTTCTTCCCTCTCTACCTTTACACTTCCCAAAATTCATCTAATTTTCTTGCACTTTTAAATTTATTTTCGCCTTAAAATGTTTACAATATATTTTTGTATTGTTTCACAATTTTTCATTTGTTATGAATACGCTTTTTTATATATAAAACCAGTCACTTTAGTATTACCGATTCCCAACCCGGATATACCAGAACAGCACGACCCCTGGTGTCCTCTTGGTAAGATAAATTCTTTAAAGGTTTTGGTCTATAACTTTCTATATTTACGTAATTTTGGACGTTCAAAAATATTATACGGAAATGAGGGTTTTGACGGTTAATTAAAAAAATTTCAGTTTACAAACATCATGAAAAAAACTGTACATTTAATTTTATCCTAAGTATTTTTTTTCAGAAATGTATATTTTTTATATTGTTTAATTTAGAATGTTTAGGTTAGAATGCATATAAATGCTGTTATTTAAGAAAATACATTTTTACGTCTTCAAAAACAGTAGTACAACCTTCTTAAACTAAAAACGTCATTGGTATTTAAATATTTTTAAATTTTTATTGCTGTACTTAAACAAGTACGATGGATCAAGAAGAGTTAAATACTAAAACATTTAATACCGAATTTAATAAAAAATTACAATAATACAAAGTAAAATAAAATAAGATTTAGAACATTTTTGTATTGCATAAATACTTCCCTGGAATTTGTAAATTAGTTAGTGATTTGTTGTCACATTTGTTATTTTTACTTTATACACATGTTGATTTCCTAATTCGTGTTTTAAAATGTCTTTAATTTTTTTTTGGCTCCCTTCCTTTTCTTTTTAAAATTTTTAAAAATGAAGTTTTTAAAAAAAATCAGCGAAAGTTTGACCATAAAATTTAGTTAGTTTTATTATATATATATATATATATATATATATATATATATATATATATATATATATATATATATATTTTTTTTTTTTTAAATTTATTTTATTCCTTTAGAAACGTTTTAGCGTTATCTTTGTGTTTGGTTTTTAAGATTTTTCTACTAAAAAAACTAAAGAAACCTTGTTATAGACCAAAAACATTTAGGAATTTTAATTTCACACATTTTAAGTGCTTTTTTGGTTTGGTATTTTGTTATTTTTGTTTGCGTTTTGGTTTGTGTGGGCATGGATTTAACACTAATATTTTTTACACACACATTTTTGTTTATTTTACATTTTCTTTTTGTTTATTTTAAATCTTGCCTTTTTGTAATATTGTTATTTATGTAATTTTGTCTATTTGTCAATAACCTTGTGTATTAATTATTAATGCACGAGTTTAAAAATAACAAAATCGTAAAAAGTGCAAGATTTTTGCACCTCTAGTGTACCACAATGTAATTAGTTAAAATTTATGTTTAAAATCATATGTGATATAAAATTATACACTATTTAAAAGGGGGTATGTGGTATGGCTTTCTTTGTAGATATTTATGTTGGAAACGTTACAAAATTGGTATGTAACTTACTCTAAAAATTAGAAAATGTGTTGTCTGTGTTTAAAATGTCTTACATTAATTACATTGCTGGTCTACCTAGTTTTTTATAAATAGCTGCACAGTTTTTAGAAATTTTGCTTATTTTGTTTTGTTTGTTTTTTTTTCTTCCTTTCTTCCGTCCTTGTTTCCACATATATCCAATATCCCTTAATACCATTAAATTCTACATTATCTTCCATTTGTTTAATAACATCTCCATTTATAATATCGTGACTATACTCTGTCACATTCAAATTCAATTTTTTTTCGTTCCCTATACATTGTCACTTTCTTCGGCAAATAAATCAATTTGGGTTCCTATATATTGTCATTTTTATTTCAAATCCTGACATATATTCCAATCTTTAATTTTTCTATGGCAAATTCGTACCTATTCATACAAATAATTTTTAAATTAACATTTAAAAAAAAAAATCTTGAAATATTTGTTTCAATTTTCATTTTTCTTCTTTTTCTTTGTCTTTGACAAATATTACTTCAATGTTAAATTTTGTCAAACATCATAATGTCTCTCGATCTCTATTACAAATGATGGCAAACAATCTGCCTTAATCAAACTATATTCCACCTTTGATTTTCCTACCCCTTCGCTACACGCTCGTCCCACCACCAACCACCTCCCCTCTTAAAAAACCGCCCCCTTATCCGTTACACTACCACAGCTAAAGGCCGCACTAACATTGAGCTGCGCGAGCAATTCATCCTCGCTGACGGAGTGTCACAGCAAATGGAGGCTTTCAAGAGCAAGCGTCACTCATCTACTGCGAGTCCATCCTCCGGGCGAGGATCGACCACGCCCTCTTCATTGCACACGCCCAGTCAGGGGCCAATCACCAAGGTATTACTTGCGTAGGCACCGCCCACAGTGCACTGCGAGCCAGTTGGACAAATATAGTGGCACAGCTGTTTTTAATTTGGCTGTTGGAGATTTCAGTTTTTTTTTTAGGCTTTAAAAAACAGAGTTCGGTATTTTACTAGTTCTTATAGGTAATCCGTATTATAGGAAGCAATTTGAAACCAAGTATTATTTTAATACAAGTGTGGGAGAACCGGGGGAGAAAATAAGAGATTTCCCCCTCGGTCCAAAACTATTCAATTTTGAGACACAAAATACACCTTCTAATCACTATCCAATAATTTGTAAAAAAAACATTCTGAGGACTAATTATCGACTTTATGAAATTCCTATTTTCAAACAAACCTAACCCCACCCAACACCATGTTTTAAATCTGGCTATACACAGCCCCCTCATTAACAAGCCTAATCCTACTTTGAAATGCAGCATTGTCGAAGGCTAAAATTTCGATCAAATTGAAAATAACAAAAAAAAAGGCTGACTAGAAAATAATGGAAATGTCACCCTTCGACAATGTTGTATTTCAGAGTAGGATCGGGCTTGTTATTGGGGGCAGTTGACATAGCAACAAGAACTACGCTTACTACCTCATATTTTTCTTCTAACTTGTAACTTTTTCACTATATTGTGGTTTGATAATCACACCTTTTTTGTAATAACCTGACTATTATTAATAATTATACATACGTTAGAATGACGTTGCCATTTGACATAACAAATAAACGTTCACTTTATTTTAGTTTTTAAATGAAGTTTGTCAGATTTCCACTCAGACCTGACACCAGTTATGAGTGTTTTAGTTAATTTTCATAAATCTTCCTAGTCATATTCTGTCACACTTACATTAAATTATTACATACTTATGACATTTATTTGACAAAGCAACAACAACTAAACATTTACCACGTCAGCTTCTCGTTTTTAAATAAAACTGTCACCCCACACCTGACACCATATTGTCTTGTGATAAATGTTTTTATTAATACTCTGACGTAATCACTTGAGTTTATAACAATGAGTTTGCATTTCCTAGGTTGCGAAATGGTCAATTGTGAAGTAATTTTTTTCTCCAAAAAAATTGTAAGCTCATAAATCAAGGTAGGCTGTTTTTATAACGAGGTGACACTGATTTTTGGGGAAAAATAATACCACACCTGCAGCCTTAAATTCTAAATTGTATTAAAATAAAATACCTTTGTTTTATACAGAAACAAAACTAAATACCCACTACACTTTTTAAGACCAAATAATAAGAAATTAAAGTAATAGATACGTTTTATCCAATAATCTAAAATAATAAAAAACATTTGAAAGACTGCAAACTAAGAGAAACATAGTCAAACATTTATATTTTGTTGTTTATTTTAGAATTATAGAGTGAACTAGTGGAACACGAGCTCGAAGAGCACCTACCAAAAATGTAAACACTGGATTTGTCAGTTGCTCAATGAAATAAAAAATAGTTGCACTAGTTTTCCCAAAAAAATACGAAACACCAGGGCTGGCTTTTTTCCAAACGAATGTGCTCTACAAGAAACTAAAGCAAGCTCCAACACCTAATTAAAAACAGGCCCTGCTATGTTACTACATTTTGTTTGTGTGTTTGAATGCAGTTTAGTAGTAGCAAGAATTTAGTAGCAAAGAATGTTTGGAAGGTATGAATGATGTTTGATGCAAGTTTTGTTAAAAAAGAGTCTGTAAATTATAATGTGCGACAGATATTTTAGTACTACAGAGTTAGACAGAAAAGACAAAGGTAGGGAGAAAGATCTGCGGCAGATGGTGATTGATGCGTGAGTTTTTAGTATTTTATATAAAATACTGTCATCTAAGGCATAGCATTGTAGTAAAAAATAAAGCAACTTGTTTTTATACGACAGTTTTGTCAAAAATAAAAGATTCTTTGCAAGAATCGTCGGTATTTTAACATGTGTCTTAAAGTAGACAATTAGCACAACCTAAGACTAAGCAAGTTCATATCGACTCATGCAACGAAGACTATAGTAACTCATTATTAGAGGTTTTTGAGTTACAATCATACGGCGCATATACTAACCAAAAGCTTTGGCGACATTTTACCGCAGTACTTATGGTTGCCTAACCTCTTCATTTAGACATACTATATTTTTCGTCGTCAAAGCTTTTGGTTAGTATATACGCTGTATGATTGTTACTCAAAAACCCCTAATAATAGTAGGATTGGCTCGTTGTTATTTATAAAACAGTTGTGGTATGCAAGAATTTTGACATTATTTGCTAAAAACTGCAAAAATTTTATGAATTGAACAGCACCTATCTGTCTCACTCTGTTTTTCCCAGTAGTAGCTTTGAAATATATTTTAATTAGATAGGTTTAAGGGTAAGTACATTCTGCGCATGTATTTTTAATTGCAAAGCTATTTTTGCTTTGCTTATTGGTGATGGAACAACGAAGATTTTTTCTTACAGGGATAATTAAGGTAAGAACATGTTAAGTAAGTATTAAATCATTTTTTCAATAGTTCCTACTGTCCAAAAACGTTTCTTGATGAATTTACTTCCTTTGTTTTGTCTGGTTCCTATAGATGTTTAAAATAGTGTTGCTTTTTTATATATGCTGTTTTAAACATTTAGGACATCTTGTCTAAATCCTTTTTGTATTTATATTTTGTTTTCTTTTTACATTTTTAGCAACCTCATGAGACAAACCTTTTAAAACAACAGCGTCATTAATACATGATTTTTTGTAAAATTTATTTAAAGCAGGTTATAAAAAAATATTTTTAGTTCTATTTTCTTTTATTTGTTTTATTTTTTTTACCATTAGGTTTCATTTAAAGACACAATTGCACAATAAGTACCTAGTAGTATTTTTTTCCAAATTAGCGTTTTTTGAGCACTGGTTTTTAGCACCTGGGGTATTTTTATTTTGCTTATTTTGAAACTATTAGTTGTTTTCTAGCACTAAACGCGGTTTCGCTTCTGTACAAAAAGCATTAAAAATTTGGCTGAAAATAGTTTTATTTCTGCCAAAGTTTCGGAGCCTTATACCACCTCCACTTTTTGGGAATGGCTGTCAAGATATTTTGATCATTGGCAATTTTTACGTTTGGAAAAGTTGTCCAGGCCTTCTCTACGTTATAATAAAGCTGGGCTTATACAGAAACATAGCATAACATAAAACATTATACAAAAATATATCATGACATAACATAAAACCTTGGTCCAATCACAATTTGACTTTTGTGTATGCTTTTTTGGAACTTATAGCTGAATTGATTAAACAGGTGCAGGGCTTCCCTGCCCTCATCCCACAGTCAGCATCACGTCAGAGACAATGACAGTTTTACCTTTAATTTTATACCAACATGACATATTTACTTTTTAATATATTTCTGGTTATGAAATATGTTTAATTTATGTCAAAGCATCGAAGAAATAACTGGTATATGTTCTCTGGTCAAAGTCACAAAAGTGTAACTGCGTATGGTAAGGACTAAACATCAAATATGCGACATTTTGCTTACCTTTTTTGCCTAAATATATTTTTTTTTTAATAAAAAACATGGGTTATGGTAAAAAATTGTAATGTGATTGAACAGAAGACGTGACATAAAAAGATACAAGTTGGGCATGTTTTTATGTCTCATGTTTTATGTTATGTTATGTCATGTTATTTTTCTGTGTAAACACAAACAGGGTTGGTCCTAAGCTCAACTTATTTTATGTCATGCTATGTTTCTGTATAAACCCAGCTTAATAAACTTAGAAAACCCAAATGCAGATAAGGTTGGGACACAAAATTAGGCTTGTATAATTTATTTCAAAATTTCAACGACCTTAGGGTGATCATAACGGAAGAGACATCTTCAAAAATGTTATAACGGAGAACGACATAATACTACACATCACAACTTTCTGTTGAAAATCACGAATCTCTCTATGCATGTTGTTGATTTACTCCTTGTAGCTCACGAGCATCTAGCCGAACTAATGCCGATCTTTGACGAAATCCGGGCCAGAGGCGAGATCGGCTATGCCATCGGTATCGGTTCAACTGCTGGACCCACGATTAAGGTTGCCCAAATCAACCCGAACTCCGGTGGTTTTTTGGTAAACAATTTTGCAGTCTATTCTTCTTGTTATTCTGGTTTGTGATGATTCAGTCTTGTGTATTGACCAAGAACTGACCAAATTATTTAAAGATGGTGGAAAGTAACGGACAAATAATTTATATTGACAATGGTATTATATATATATATATATATATACCTTTCTCAAGTATCGTTTCTTGTTTTATAAACCTTGTGGCAACCTTATAATAGCAAATATTAAAATCCGCAGGTTTTTTGATTTGGAACTGTGGACAGTTATACAACTTTTAAAAGCCTTAAATGCTTTATAGTTATATAGTAAAAATTGATATTAAGTCCATTATAAAGCTATTTTTATGGATAATATACATTGGTTATTAAAAATTTTTCATACTTGCGTCAACCCTAATGTGGCTAACAAATAAAATTTTTGGTTTTTCTTCTCTGTTTAAAACATTTAAAATAGATATATACAGTGTGACCCATATTAAACGTGACACCCAGGATTTTACGAGAAATGTTGAAAATTTAGAAAATCCCCGAGACCCGTAAATTTAGTTTGCGAGGTAGGTCCCTTTTGGCACCTACTACGAGGAGTGGATATCTCCTCTAGAGTTTTAGAACAGTGAATCGAGAAATACCTTGTTTAGGATAGTTGATTGTTGACCTAGTTAGGTTATTATACCAAAAAACTATCCTGGTTTGGTCAGGTATGTTTTTTTATATAGTAACTTACCAGGTGATCTTAGGATACTAACCTAACCAAGTCTACTATCAAATATACTCGGCCCCTGGTCCACTTTGACTAAATAGGATAATTCGACTTGGTTAGATAATTTAACAAAAAAAAAACATGCGCTGTTTTGTCACGCGCTATTTTGTCAGATGGCCGATAAATACTATATCAAGAAAAGATACATAAATAACAATGTGCTGCAAAAAAAAACAAAAAATCACTAACAAATCCAAAAATTTAAAAGTCAACAGTGCTAAAAATGATAGTAGCGACATTGCCGAAAAGTTGAATTTCGATACGACATAAATCGTTTAAGTAAAAATCAATGCCTTATTTGCTACCATTTGATTAATAAGAAAAACGATTTAAAAAAATTAATGTGGTAGTTCTTGGTCAGACACAAAAACCAAAGTAAGTAGTTTTCTACAGTGTGGTGACGGTTTTCTCGTCCTAATTTGTCAGTCGGGTTTGTCCAGTATTCACAAAAAAACAAAAATAAAAAGACACAATAATCTTGGATGTACATATATTGTATATGTGTAATATTACATACAATTATAAAAATTGATTTATTTTATGGCTTTATACTAGAAACGTTATTTTGGCTTTAGCTGTAAAATATTAAATTGACCTAAAAGTCAGCTACAAACATATAGAATAGTGTACAAACTTTACTGTCAATAGCATGAGCATGTGGTTGTACCATCAATTAGTTCATTCATCATCATTTTTATTTATTTTTTCCAGCAATTGATATTTTTTTAATAAGATTTTATCGCCATGACCAAAAACGGATAAATTATCTCTAAATACGATGTTTTCGGGTTGGTTATAGTGGTTATTTTTACAGTCGGATTTTTGTCAACGCTTTTATTCAAATTTAGTACTACTAGAAATAAGTAAATTGCTGGAGAAATTATTTTAGGTCAGACTTAGTTATATAAAAAAAGTATTTTTTAAATTTAAAATTATTCCCTGTGCAATTAATAATATAATTTGTAAACTTTTTTCAAAATTTTTAAAAACCGCTTTTCGATTAATTTTTTCAATCTAGTTGCGGTTATTGGCCACGAAAAAGACCATCACAGATTGTTGTATCTTTCACAAGTGCCCCTCATTGGTCTACCAGTAAGTATATGTCATCAAATAGATTTCCAAAATAATATGACGTTTGTCTGTCTGTTTCTGTCGGATTATTAGAACAAGAAATTTTCAAAATTGGATTTTGATCTGAAAGGGATACTTTTTTGGTGTCAATCTAAAAAAAGAATCAAACCAAAAAGCAAACATGTGGATTTTGCCATATACTAGTCTGCTTTTTTTAAAGAATTTTTATCCAAAACATGAAGATTACAAGTTTTTTATTATATTGTATAAAAAATGTATCCAACAAATATTTTGCACTTAAAGAATGCTGGCACTAGGTAAGTAAATTTTTTAATCCCTTATAACAAAAATTAATATTTTCATCACTTAGCATTAAAAATAATTTTAAAAAATTAATACCTACCTAACTTTTACTCTAAATCTAAGTATTATAAATTGTATTTTAGAAAAATCATTATCAATAGAAGCTGTTTGTTTTGTCCTGTTTAGTGTGAAAGTGAATTTTGTACCGAAAATGTTTGAAATTGTTGATATTATGTTATTTATATGTTTAGTAGGTACATATTTTTATACATATACATATTTGCAAAAAACCTTAGCTTATGTTAAAAATATATCTCAGAAGATTGCTAATTACTCTTAAGCTCGCAGTTTAAATTTATTTTGTCAAAAACGTATTTTTTTGTTTTCTATTAGTTCTTTTAATAAAACCAGGGAAAACAATATTTAACTTGAACAAATTTCAGAAAAGGTACTTTTAAACCACATTGGATTTGAGAATGTTTTCTACAATCGACAACACATTTTTTTTTGTTTGATACTGTGGTTTTAGTTTTAGATAGTTGACCTAGAGGCCCCTGTATCTGTGACATACGTACAAGGGTACAAATTTAATGTTTTTAAGGGATTTAGGGTATAAACTTGTGCTCCTCGATTTTCAAGAGAAGTAAAAATGACAGGTGAAATGCAATTTGTCAGTTTAATTCTTTATTTAAAAAAACTGTAATAAAGCAATTTGAAATACAATTTTAAAAAGTTTAGACTAAAACAAAACGATATCTTAAATAACGCTTGCTACATCTAGATGCCGTTTTCACGCTTAAATATCTTTAAAAAATACATGTTTTAGGTGGATTTTTTTTTGCGTGAATATTATGGCTTCCTTTAAATTAAAAATAATAATAATAAAAATAATAATTGGCTATAAAAACCCTGATCATTAGCCAAAAATTTTTAAAAATAAGTTTAGACTAGACCGTGACGTGACGTTTATATCTAAGCAATATTTTTTCTCATAAGCTTTGGTTGGCCATGTTAGTAGTTTGAATAAAAATAAATTCATTTTGTGTTTTGTTTTTTTATTGAAACAGGTGCGAGAAAGAAGTCAAAAGTCCGTGCCCATGGGACACGGTAGCACGCATAGAATGTCATCAAGAACGCCCGATTCTTTGAGTGATAACGAGAGCGGATTCAGGTGAGTTCATGACAGTAAATTTTTTAAATTAATGAACCAACTAAAATATTTTCTTTTGGCCGTCTATATACTAGTGGAATCAGGCTCGGTAACAGAAGTGCGTGACAAAATAACGCGTAGATCAAAATTATTTTTTTTGCCCATCTCAGGGTGTTAATAAAGTTTGTCGTCAAACTTCAGAGGATTGTTCTTTGAGTGATTATAAGAAAAGAACTTTGTATAAACATGGGCTTAAAGAATTTGTTTGTTGTTGAATTTGTTGGCTCTCAAATGCTTAGCTTTGAAGATACAGGTTGTTAAAGTTTTAATTTTTTTTGTTTTTTCTTTATAACTCGTGCAGTTTTTGAAATGTTTAGTGCAGATCTGGAACGTGTATTTAGCTACAAAGCATATATCATTAAGCATGCCAGATATTAGAAAAAACTATTCAGATTCAAAAATATGAAATGAATTCCTTGTTTTATTCAAAAACTTTTTAATCTCTTGCAATTTTATGTATCTCTAACCGTTAAAAAAAAGATTAAAAAATTTCTGAATAAAAAATAAGTATACATTTTATTATTGGCTTATTTTGGAAGAAAAAAGGGGGGCATAACCCCTGAAAAAATATCACCCTATTTTCTGATATTTCGCATGCTTAATGATGTATGCCTTGTAGCTAAATACACGTTCGAAACTTGAGCCAAACATCTCAAAACCTGCACGAGCCATAAAGAAAAACAAACAAAAATTGAAACTCGAAAAATAAGCATTTGCAGTACCATGCTTAATTGAACTTTTTTTCTTAAAATTACTCAAAAAATCATCTTCTAAAGTTTGGCTACATACTTTAATAACACAGGTTCTGACTGAGAAATCCCTCCTGGAATTCAAACCCAACAGCCTACTAAGCCAAAAAGTTTTTTAATGTATTCACATTTTCCGTGACCCAAAGATATGCTTGTTATACATGGTTGAAAAGCTCTTTTGATGACGAGGAAATCCAACATGTCGCCCATAAGAAATAACAAAGCTGGCTATTGTTTCAAAAAAACTAGAAGGCCTAGGAAAAATTTAACGTCATTCGATTGGCCGTAATCGCTAATACAAAACTACCAAAAATTATAAAATTTGTTGAGAAGATGGCGACGATATTTTAATTTTTTGAAAAGCACAATTTGTAGTTTCTGTACATATTTTACCAAAACTGTTTTTTCCGTTTCCAAAATCTGAAACACAACATTCTGACAATTCTTAAAAAGTGCATAATAATATTTATTTTTATGTGCGTATACAATTGAAAAATTTTGATGTCTGACTATTTTATTTTAGATTTTTAACGATGCGGAACTTCTTATTAATGTTAACAACTTTTTCGTAAAATTATAAATAATAAAAAAGTTCTCTATAAGTGGACATAATGTATATTTATCATTGTTAGTTTAAGATATTAATCTGTGAGATATTAGTTAATAATCATCGCCCTTTTCCACACCTAGAAAAGATCTTATCTTTTGCTACTACGAAATAAGAAAAAAATCGTTTTTTATTTGCCTTGTTTTTAGTAATCTCACGCAGATATTACAATTTTTTTTCAATAATAGGACGCCAAGAAGGCCATCATATAGATCTGGAATATCGCAAGGAGGTTCACTGAGCAACTCCAGGTCAGCATCGAGAACTGGTAGTCGACCTGGTAGCAAACCTCCATCGAGGCATGGATCTAATTTATCTTTAGACAGCACAGGTAAGCAGTTTTATTTATTTCATGAACAAAAAAACGGCTGTATAGGTTATTACAAAATCATGTTTATTTGACAGTGGCTCAGTGGTTTTGGAGATAATAAACCAATGAATTTTTTAAAAATCAATATCATTTAGTATGTATAATACTGACATTATTTTTTGTTCGTAAAAAGGGGCGAGATGCGTGACAAGAGGGGATTTTTATTTAAATGACCAAAATTGAGGGCTATCCTATGTATGCATCGATTTTTTTTTAAATTTGAAACTTGGGGTTGAGCTGATGTCACCATGGAACAAAGATGCAATGAAAGAGTTGGAAAGGATGAGGAGTTTGCGTATGATACGAGCCAACCATCAATCATCATGATACAATACCTACCTACATAAAAAATAAATAAAACTATGCATCCAGGTAAAAAAAAAATCAACATGCTGAATAATAACAGTTAATGAACATCGGGTTAGGAATTCAAAAACGTTGAATTATGACAATTTAATATGGTCTACGGGATAAAATGCCACGAAAATCTTAAGAAATAAAAACTTTTATTTTAGCGCCCTAAAATACGGAATTAAAAGACTTTACCTTAAAATGCAAAAAACATTTTTGTCTTTTTCACTCCAATTAAAAAAAAGACACGTTCTCTAAATATAATACTCTAATAAAATATTTTTTCAGATGAAGCCTCATCAAGAATACCAATTTCGCGAAGAACACCGACTTTGTCGGGTCGTACCTCAGTCGCATCAGTGGGTTCAGCGAGAAAGACCACCTTAAATGGTACCGCCGGTTCCAGACCGAGAACCCCCAGCGGTTTGAGGTCGCCCGCTAGTCCTGCTCCAAGGTAAGAATCATAAAAACGAAAGCTAGTAGGACTCATTTATTAGATATAACCTTGAAGACTTTGGTAGCTCTTCTGCAGCAATTGTATAGTAGTATGAGATAATACACATTCAGTAGTTCTTTTGCACTCATCAAACCACGATATTTTTTGAAATTATCTGCTTTATCATTTTTAAGTCAATGATATTTACTGAGTGGGCTGAGAAGAACACAAAATAACTGTGTGTTTACTTGTAAAGTTTAATTTAATTGATTTTTGTGAAACGAAAAATGATTATTTTCCATGTCCATTAAAAATTTAAGGCAAGGAACTTGCCATCTAGTTAGTTGCTAGTTTAACGGCACAGTGGCTAGAAAACGTGCAAAGGAACTACCACAAATGATCATATAACTAGTGCTGGGAGAAATTAACTAAATTAAAATTTTACAAAAATTTCTACGTGATAAAAAATATTCCAATTTAACATCTTACTTTTCTTTGGGCATCGAATGTTCTTTGTGGTTTAAATATATAATTAATAAGTAGTAAAAACTAATTGACATGATTTACACTAAATTAATAGTCTGAATGTGATTTTAAAGCATATTGTAACGTCTTTTAAGTAAATCCTTTAGGAGATACTACAAAGGTAGCCAGATTTGTCAAGTCTATTTCCCACAGTAGCCTGTTAGTCAAATTTTTCTTAGGCCAGATTACACTTAAGAAAATGGGTTTTATGGCAAACCCTTTTCTTAAGACTTAAAGACTATCTGATTATCTTTGAGGTTAAGACATACCGAAAATATTCCTAAAATAGGACCTACTGATTTAAAAAGCAAGTCAAAATAATATATTTTTTAATTATTATAATATCACGTTAACGATTTTTTTCTACTATTTTTTATTTTAAACAAAAATATATAAATTTCAAAAAAATCCTACATTCATTGGTATATTCTATGTAATTTTTTTTTGGGATCATAAAAAAATATTAAAAGAAATAAAATTTTGACTTGCTTCCTAATGCATCTAAATAATACTCGTACGTCATGAAAACATAATTAATCTAAATAAAACAAATCACTAATAATGTGCACGTCTCTTTCTAACCCCCGTAACAGATCAGCAGGGATATCGAGGGCATCGAGCATACCTACTCTAACCGGATATAATACTCCAAGGTAAACAAACATACATCAATCATAGCCGTTTGACAAGTATGACATTTTCATGATTTTAATTATGTCAAAAACATTGATTTTTTTTCTATGGTAAAGGTTTGCTAGTTCACTCTTCTACAATATATAGCAAAAATTATTTATGGTGTTATTTTTGTATAATTGATTTTTTAAAATCCAAAAAGGAATTTATTTTAATTGCAGACAAAGGGTTTCAGAAAGAGCAAAAAACGGATACAACAAACATTTTTTTAATTTTTATTAAAATTTATTATTAAATTTAATGCTGTTAGTATTTTTTTAATAGAAAGGGACCACTAGGAATTACGTATCATGCAATCATTCAACGTGTGTTAAGATACAGTCACTGTTTTGTCCACTCCATAAACTGTAACAAAATAATCCTATATTTTAATGCAAACCTCTACCATTAACATGTTTCATTTGTCACAAAATTCCATTTTGGTGGACCATTTCTATTCTCATTGTGTTGCCAAATTTTGTTTTTTTTTCCAAAGGTTTATTTTTAATAACGTTTTTGATCTATTAAACTATATAAGATCAAATAAATATTTTTTACAAAATGTAATGTTCTTTTTACTTAAAATTTGGTAACACCATTTTTCATTATTTTTATCATCATATTGGTAGGGGGTTACTGTTTTTTGTTGTTTGTGTGTTGGGACTATTTTATATTTTTTTTTCATCTTCTCTTTTCAGAAGAAAACTCTTTTAAAAGTCAAGATATCCAATACCTAGAAATAAAAGTATAGTTAAAAATTAAGGTACAGTCAGTTATTTCAAAATAAAATAATTATAATAAAAATTAACGAAATTTAGTTAAAGGGTATTGGTTGTAATTTACTATTTGCATTTTTAATTTATAAAAAATAACTTATAGAATTGACATATGTAGTGTATATTATAAAGAAAATTGACAAAAGTAATATTCACTAAACCACACAGACCTACTAAAATATTTCTAGTATGTAATTACTGTATTTTGTAAATAAATAAATTTTGGAAAATACTAAGGACCATACAAAAAAAATTCTTTAAATTTTTTAAACATTCATATAGGATAAGCTAAATAGTGAAAATAGAAGAAAAAATTGTAACCAAGATTTTTTTTAAATGGGTTTAACAAGTCTACAGTTTAACGTACTTTAAAAGGGTATCCATTTTCTAAACGGTGACAGACTGTCAAAACTGATTTTAGGCCAATAATTTATAACTTTATGGTACATTGTTTAAACAAAAATTAAAATTGTTATTTTACTTTAATTATATTCTTTTTGTTACGTATAATATTCATAAATAAATTAACATGTTTAGAAATGCCTTTTATTAGTTTAGAACTTTGTATAAACGGACATTATTGCAGTATTTGTCATATTTTTTTTTAAAACAGTGGGATTATGTTAGATTGGGTTAAACAGGGTTAAATAAAAAACTATAGCAGCCGGTTTTTAACACAAATGAAAATAGTGCTAAAATTATTATTTGAGGATGTGCAGTTTTAAAGGCGATTTTTCCAAAGCACGCCAAAAAACATTTTATGCTGCTTTAGCCTTGCCAATTAATGCGATACTCTTCAATTTTCCTTTTTTTCTTTTCTCAAATAAGGGATTTTTTGATTTTCTTTACTGGGCGACTCTGCAACATTTTTTTTGTCAGTTCTAATGGTCTGTCACTGTGTTTAGGAGATGAACTTGAAAAAAAAAATTCTTGTCTTAATTTTTTTTATGAACTTGAAAAAAAAAATTCTTGTCTTAATTTTTTTTCTGTGGAAATATATATCTAATCGGCTTATCCTAAAAATTATGTTGTTATTTTTAATAAAGGTCTCGCATTCCGATATTCAAAGGATCGAGTAGGGACGATCCAGATTTAGAATCCCCCTCCACTTCGAGCTCATGCTCCTTCTCTATCTCTTCTGGGTAAATGTTTTAACCAATGCATGCCCTTTTGTTTTTATGTGTTTTTTTTTAAATAACTAGATTTTTAAATACTCGTTTCATATTGCAAAAAAATGTTTTATATTTTATTATTTTCAAAAAATACCTATATTCAATAAATGTGTTAAAAACATTAAATATAAAAAGTCACTTTTACGCTTGCAGAAACAAAATAAAATAGTTTTTTTTGTCACGATTTTTAGCTCACACTACTACTATACTATAGTAGTGTGAGCTATAGTGATCCTAACTTTTTCGAGAAAAAAAAAGTTGCTCCGATTTCAAAATTTTTTATATATCTTTGCGTTTCAGATGATTTTGAAACTTTTTTGTTGCGCCGTCTGTCTGTCTGTCTGTCTGTCTGTCTGTCTGTCTGTCTGTATGTCTGTCTGTCTGTCTGTAACGACCAACGCGTATAACTCAAAAACCACTTGCCCGATTTTAATGAAATTCGGTACCTGCGCTTGGTTTTGCGTCGAGATGTTCCCATTTAAAAATGGACAAAATCCACCAAACACAAGCCAAATAAAAGGGTGGGGGTATATTTCAAAAATTAGAGTTTATGTAAAAATATGGCGTGTGTGATATCAAACGAAAGGTAATTGCGTCTGGAGTTAAATAAACCACATTTTACTTTTAAAAAAAGGGTGGGGGTAAATTTAAAAAATTAGTGTTTATGTGGAAATATGGCGTGTGTGATATCAAACGAAAGGTAATTAAGTCTGGAGTTAAACAAAATACATTTTAGTTAAAAAAAAGGTGGGGGTAGATTTGAAAAATTAAAGTTTAAGTCAAAACATGGCTTGTGTGGTATCAAACGAAAGGTAATTGAGTCTGGAGTTCAATAAAATATATTTCAGATATTAGCTCACACGTACACAATAACTATAGTACCTAGTGTGAGCTTAGGTGCCCATAGATTGGCAGAGTATTTTATTTAAGCAACATTGATGTAACAAATTCTTTGTTTTTTTGCTCTGATTTAATGTGGGAATTTTTTTTTTAGTTTTTGTTTTATAGATATATTCAGCAGTATTTACTAAACTTTTTTAATGTTCGTTCATAGACCTAGGCCCAACTGGTAAAAAAATACACTTTAAGACCAAACTATGTTTGATATTTTGTGAAGAATGTTTTAACATATTAAACATTTTTAGGTGGCTTTTGTTCCATAAAAAAAGTCAAATATATTATGATTAAAAAATCTTAAAGAAAATTAAACTTTTGCTTTTTTTATAGATATATATTTGCATAAATAAATAACACAAAATTATATTTAAAGGTTCATTTGGAATCGTATACGAACGACTTTTTATTATTTATTGTAACATAATTGTAAGAGAATTCTTTTTAAATGAATGTTTGATGTGTTATTTGAGAAGTTATTTTAAAAACAATTGTATTAAGAGTAAAAACAACTTTTAGTCATAATTTAATACCCTAGTTTTATCTCTTGGTACTTAGCACCCTTCAGTAAGTACTGCTGATTGTGTATTTTTATACTTAACTTTTACTAACTAAAATTTGGTGTTTTTAATGCTGACTCAGTGCAAGCAGGTCCAGCAAGACCAAGATACCTGTTATTAAGAAGTAATTAACGTTTTCTCTTGTACTTTTTACTAAATTTTAAGTCTGTCTTGTACTTTTTGCTATGATGGTTTTTATTTCTTGCACCTACAGTTTTTTATGCAAACTTTTGGAAATGCATGATTGTTTAATTTTGGAAATGCATGATTGTTAAATTTTGCAATACGTATAATTGCACTTTTTTGTATGATTTGTTTTTTAATGTTTGCCAATTTTATTTTTTGGAGAAAGAAGTGATTAGAAATATTAAGGTTGTTTTAGGCATAGATCGCGCAGATAGTGGTTGGAGTATGTAAAAAATAAGTTAACCTTGGAATTGGTTAGGTTTGTTGATAGTTAGAAAAGTTCCCCATCCTATTGGGAAAAAGAAAAACACAAACTTATGGCTATGATACTTGGAATAGCTTTAAAATGATAATTTATAAATGATATTTTTAATGAAAACTACGGTACTTAATAAACACAGTATATAATCTGTTGCCGCCTCTAGGTTTGCCTACTTATCAGGGCTAATAGGTTGTATACTGCTATAATAAGATTAAATGGAACGCTGCCGCTAGTGTGTTAAAATATGATTTTCGCACTTTAGGGATAAAAAGTGCTCTCTCTATTTATCCCGAATTTCAGGGATAAAAATATCACACGTACTTTAATGTCACATAGTCCATGTCCGTAAAATAATACAAGGACTGTATGAGAAATAACTCGCGAAAAAGTGTTAAAAGTTTAGTTTTATCCCTCGAAAAATTCTCTGGTTATTTGGCAAGAGTTGATAACTTTCACTATTTTTTTTAACAAATAGTTTTTTCCTTGTACAAAAATTACATATAGATATAACCAATGGTATTTCAACAAAAATGTTTATGAGGGAAAACCAATTTCTCACAAGATTTTTATAAATGACTCTCCTGTAAAATGCAAAAAGTGAGTTATCAACTATTGTCAAATAGCCACAGATCTACAAACCTTTCGCATCGAATATATTATTTATTTCAAAAATAAGACAACTGAAAATGTTTCACATACATCATTTTAAGAAAAATTCATCCGGCTTCTGAAATTAAGTATGGTTAAATAAAACTTTTTTTTAAATGAGTGCACCTTACTTGTTTCTTCTTGTTTTAAAATAAGCTTTGAAGAAAATTACAAAAAATATATAATAAAGGATTGGACTTTAACAAAATTGCAAAAAAAAGCACAACGCAACTTTAATAATAAAGTATTATTATAACCAAAATTTAATTTGTATTAATTTCCAACTGTACCGTTATAAGTACCACTATCCTACTCTATAACCCCATAAAAGTTTTAAAATTATTACCCTTTTTTCTAGGTTCGTAAAAAATTGTTTTTGGAGATGCCTGTTAACAAATTTTAACATATTTTTTGATATTTCTAAAATATCATATTTTAACTTACTCACCGATCTTTCAATTGAAGATACCTAATATATCTATATGCAACTCACGGTCCCTATACATGTTGAATTTTTCACGTCACTGGTGGTCCAGCTGATTTTTATAAACAAAAGTTAGATATGAAATGAACAAGTAATATTTTTTGAATTTTTTGAAAACTAAGGCAATTTTCCAACTGTTTTTTAGTACATCCTTATAAAATATAATTTTTTAGACGTATTGTCGGTATTTTTTTTAGCCCGGTTTATTTTTTATTACACAAACTTAAAATAGAAGTCAAACTGAATGTGATCGTTTAGTATCAAAGGTAAACCGAGGACTTGGGAGGTAAACAAACGACTGGTAGGTCTCAGAAATATTATTTTATAAGAATATACTAAAAAACAATAGAAAAATTGCCTTAGTTTCCAAAAAATTCAAAAATATTAGTTCTTTTGTTTACAAAAATCAGCTGGACCACCAGTGACGTGAAAAATTCGACATATTAGACCGGTTTAATTCTAGGGACCGTGCATGCACCTTGCCTTATTGGCTAAACCTAATTTGTAGAAATGCATGTGGCATGTAAAGATAGCATTAAACTATTTTTTTTTAGTTATACTTACTTAGCATACATTAAAAATATTATTTTGCAGCGATAACTTGCAACATACTTAACCACTAACAGCGTTTTTTTGTCTTTGTTTTTGTTTAACCAGGAGCTCGAGCACAAACAAAGTCAGACAAGTGACGATCGGTGTTGCACCGACGCTACGGACAGCTTCTAGGTTTGTAACATCAATTCTAACTTAACTAAGTACTAGGAAATTAATTTGTTTCAGTGTTCAAAGCTGTGTAGAAAATATGTACTTACATAACAAACACATGGGCGCACCCAGGCCCGCCCCCCCCCAAGCCTTAGATTTTTTTACACATTTTCCACATTTTTCATGAAAAAGCACAAAAAATAGCTTAAAATTGGACATCATGAGGCTTCGGGCCCCCCCCAAGACGCCCCCCCCCCACAAGACATATTCCTGGGTGCGCCACTGACAAACATATTTTGTACAGTCATACAATATAATGCTTTTACTCCGGTTTTACTTACGGTACAAATGAATTCGTTTGTTTTTGCTTCTTTGCCAGTTTAAATTGTTCAGATAGTGTGTACAGGGTGACCCAAATTGGGCACTTTTAGGGGGTTTAAGGTACTTCTAGGGAAGACAGAGAAAAACTGACCACGCACTGCGAGGCTCAAATTTCAAGAGAAGACTTATAGTGAAAACCGCATTTTGAAATATCGTCTCGTCTTTGAGCTACGGGGGCTTTTAGAAAAGTCTGAATTTGGAGGGGGGTCTTTAACTTCGTTATTATTGGAAATTTTGATTTAGAGTAAATTGCAATTTTATAGACTTTGTCATGAGGAATTCACCCGCTAAATCAAATTTTCCCTGTCACTTTTAGTTTTTGAGATATGACATAAAATTGCATTTTTTCTTATGGAATGGCCTATATTTTAATTAATTTTCAAATTCGTCATTGAATTCTTTTTAAAATGATGTATCATATATCATAGTTTGATTGAGCGGTTCCGGAGATAATTAAAGTTTTTTATTTTTGTCTAGTGTGCGTTGAATGACGTCATGCGCCATTGACGTGAAAGCCTTGCGGTCAAATCCTACTTCAATGCTCCCATAGTTTTATTGTCTTATACTATGCAATTCAAGCTGGCCTTGCGTCTTGGCGTTTTGTCATTGTTTTCAATTGTTTAAACAATTTGGCATTACGCTTTGATATGAAATTATTTTGCACAAAAGCGTTTTAATTTTATTTTGAAATATGTATCATTTTTGTTACTTTTTATAACTAGGCTTTGAGGGCCATCAGCTGAATTATCACTTTTCCAAACCAGGCTTACTATATTTTTGACTGTGTAAAATAATAAAAAAACTGGAATGCCTTGATCTGCCTCAGTAGGAAATCATAGCGCACTAGAAATAAGTAAAAAAGCTGAATATCTCCTAAACCGCTCAATCAAACTATGACATATGATACATCATTTTGAAAAGAATTCAATGACGAATTCGAAAATTAATTAAAATATAGGCCATTCCATAAGAAAAAATGCAACTTTGTGTCATATCTCAAAAACTAAAAGTGACAGTTAAAATATAATTTAGCGGGTGAATTCCTCGTGACAAAGTCTATGAAACTGGAATTCACTCTAAATCAAAATTTCCACTAATAACGAAGTTATAGACCCCTTCAAAAATGCAGACTTTGAAAAAGCCCCCGTAGCTCAAAGACGAGACGATATTTCAAAATGCGGTTTTCACTATAAGTCTTCTCTTGAAATTTGAGCCTCGCAGTGCGTGGTCAGTTTTTCTCTGTCTCCCCTAGAAGTACCTTAAACCCCCTAAAAGTGCCCAATTTGGGACACCCTGTACATCTAATCAGTGGCGGCTCGTGTCCATTCAATATGGTAGTGCCACAATTTGATAGCCACTTAAAAAAAAATTCGGGTTGCTGCGTCAAATTTTTGCCCGAAATTCGGTAAAAAACATGCCTCGATCAATTTTTTTTTGTGGCGCAGAACCAAGAGCGCATTGTTTTATATTATATGTTTATATTTTTAGGGTTTCTAACCCTAGTTTTTTAAAGAAACTAACCTAGACCTACCCAAATTACACCATGAAATGACTCAAAATTTATCAAAAATTCTGCTGAATTAATTTAAATAATAACTTAACTTAGCCTTAGTTTATAAACATTATTTTTGTCACAAATAGTCTTACTAAATTTACGACAACGCGATTTTTGTCCATTTCCACTTTTGTTTTTCAATTTTTAACTCAGGTAGTGACCGGCCTAATAATTCTTTTATTTGTAGTTTTTCCTCTAGCGAAAACCCACTAAAAGAGTTTTTTAAGACGCTAATTTTATTCATTTTCACTTAAAAAATAGAAGAGAGAGCGTAAATTAAAGCACATATGCTCCATGCACAAGAACAAGACGACTAACTACACACTAACTGGTTGACGTGCCTGTCACAAATTTAAGTTGTTTCTTTTCTTAAACAATGTAAAAATTGTCCAACTCTGGCGCTCATATAGGCCACTGATAAACATATCTCTCTCTTCGACGGCGCCAGCAGACAAGCAGCACACATTCCATCCCCCACTTACTCTGTGATTCAACCGCAGGCAGCGGGCGTTCCAGGCGCATTATCGATTCGGAGTGTGATCCACTGCATTGCATAGGGTTTATCATATTTTATATAAATTAAAAAGAAATGCATAAAATAAGAAACATATTAAGATGTTTTAAAAATTAAAAAACGTGTTTTTGTAGAAAAATAAGGTAGTGCCATGGCTCCGCGGCACTACCCCACGAGACGCCACTGCATCTGACTAAACGCAAGTGAACGAATTCATTTACCTACGTCACCATTCGGGCAAATCTATTTAGCGGACTTATTTTACCTTTATTTCGCATTTAAAAGCGCACCTGTAAATACTTTTTACGCAGAGGGACGAACCTTAAATTCAGCCATTTGCCTCGAATTTTGATTTTTTTTGTTTATTTTTAATTACTTTTTAAACTCTATTGCACATTTTTATTCGCGCAATGAACGCTGAAAATTTTAGTTTGTTGGTACCCTAACTAGCTAAATATTAGTAGTAGAAAAGATTTATTAACGTTAAACACTACTTTTATATGTATGTCTCGCTGCCATTTATAAAAAGAAAAACCAAATGCACAGCATATGGATTCTATAATATTTTACCTTTCCATTATTATTATTAGGTAGGGCCATACCTAACATGATCTTCTAAGATGTTTTGATCAGACTTTGATTCAAAAGAAGATTGATCCGAATATTCCAATAAACACCCAGCATGTTTTTGGGCAAGGAGTCTAGTTTGCATTTGTTTATAAAAGTCTGTTTTCCGCGTTGCAACTTCGCATTAAATTTGGTTCTTTTATTCTTATGGGCGATCAGTGGCGGAGGCAAAGGGGCCGGGGCAGCCTCTGGACATATAACTTATTTTTCAGTTTAGCAGCATCACTTATTTAAAATTTGTCACAAATTCTACTTAGTTTTTAAAAAATCTCCTTTAGATACCAAATTTCACATCTCAGATTTATCAAAAACCGTTAATAAAAAATATTTTGATGTTTGCTGCCACTTTGACCCCTCCTCCCCGGAAATCCTGGATCCGCCAGTGTGGGCCATAACTGCATGAATTGGAACATGCTCTATATTCGCTGCACCCATTTTCCCAATGAAATACGCTATTGGTATTGTCAACAGCGAGTTTGTTAGTGGGGAAGGGTTAGCGGGAAATAAGGACAACGTAAGAGATTTAACCCTCTTTATTTTCTGGCGACGTTTCGACGGTTGTTTTCCGTCTTTTTCAAGCTATAAAACAAACACAATAAAAATGTAGAATGACGTTAGAAGACAATATAGCAGTATTATTATACATTCATAAATATTATAATTATACAAAAGCTAATAGGTTTTTTTTTTAATTCAATTAATAAATAACATTAATACATAAGATATATTCTTCTGTTGTTTTTAAGTTTTTTTTTATCTATTTTATTTGTTATTACCATTTTTTTTTATATAATTTTTTATTTTATTTTATAACTATTTTTATAGATTTTATCTATTTAAATTCTTATTATAATTTTTTTTAATAGCACCATGACATTAAAATCAATTCGATTGTAATAGTTTGTTAGGTAATATTGACATTAATTAGGTTTTATTAACTTACCCTTAAAATTAATGGGTTACACGTAGATCTTAATAAATAGGCACAAATTTTTCGGACAATTACAAGATGTCAGGTACATGGTCAACACTAAACACAAAGGCAAGAATCGCAGCATAACTATGAAACCAACAACTTTTTGGAAAAATTAATGAATATTATTATATATGTTTTCCAATTGTTGTTTAAATTACTATTTTTATTTATATATTTTTATTAATTTTAATTTGTATTATTTAGTTACTTTTCTCAGTCGTCTGTTGTTGGCTCATGTTTGAACGGTGTAACTATGTTGCCAAACTTGTCATAAATAAATAAGTTTTAGATTAAAATTACATATAACAATACGGAACAGACATTCAAAAATAACTGAAATTGTTTATACATTTTTTTTTAAACCATATACTGGCAACACCGAAAACTTCTTAATATGTTGAAACCATTGTTGTCAGACTTATCTTTATTTCTTAATTTTAAGATAAAAATATTTTTGCTAATTTTCTTTATATGGATTTGTTTTTTAATCAAACAGTTGTACAAAACCGCTAGATTTTGAACATCTGTTCGATAATTAACAGTGCTGTCATGGTAACAATTAATAAAAAACATCTCAGAGATGTTACGTTTTTCACGATTTTTCTCTTGGTTTAAAATCTTAATATTGTTAAAATCAAATTCATGACTAGTTTCAAAATGATGAGCGGCTAAGGCGGTTTTTTCAAATTTGTTTTTATTTTTTAATTGACAATCGTATTTATGTTGTCTTATTCTGGATTCAATATATTGTTTCGTCTGACCAATATATAATTTTTGACAAGAGCAATAAATACAATTCGATTGTTTAATGATAGGAATTGGGTCCTTTAATTTCGCATACAAAGAATTTAATGTTTTAGTGTTATAAAATACAATTTTAATATTCTCAGTATCCAAAAGGTTTTTTATTTTATTTGACAAACCAGAAATAAATGGGAACCTATAGCGTATTGGTGTTTGTTGTTCCTCTGATTGGGATGTATTTTGAGACTGGTAGTATTATTAGTTTTTTGATGAAAATTGTTAATTATTCGATTTACAAATGAGGTTGGATAATTATTGTTCTTGGCTATAGTTTTTATACGGTTGATATTTCTTTCTGTAAAACAATCCGAACTTAGATTAAATGATCTAAACAATAAATTGTTTATAGTAGAAATTTTGTGTTGAGTAGCGTGACATGAATTGTAATTTAATATTCTTCCAGAACTAGTAGGTTTCATGTACCAGTCAGTAAGTATTGCCCCAGAATCATTTCTTGTTATCAAAACATCTAAAAAGGATATTTGTTTATTTATTTCATTTTCAATTGTAAACTGAAGTTGAGGGCAAAAATTATTAAATTGGGTTAAAAGATCGTCAACTTTATCTTCTGGAACCGCCAAAAAGGTATCATCGACGTACATGAACAAAAAAGGTATATCAAAAGGTAGAGATTCTAAAACTTTGGTGATCACATAATTCATTACTAAGTTTGCAAATATTGGACTACTGGGTGAACCCATCGCGGTACCATCAAGTTGTTGATAAAATTAATTATTGAAAGAAAAATAACTCGTTTCAAAACATAAGGAGACCATTTTTTGAATTATATCTTTTGGGAAATCGGTATAAGCTGATATGTACCTCCATTGAGACTTAATAATATTCAAAATCAATGCTTTAGGAATATTTGTAAATAATGATATAACGTCTAGTGAAATCATTATGTTTCCAGGGGGAATAGTTAAATTTCTTATTGTTTGCACAAAATCAAAAGAATTTTTAACATTATAAATAAAAGTGGAGGCAACAGGGGATAATATTTTATGCAACAACACAGCTATATTGTACATGGGGGCGTCAATACACGATACCACAGGGCGCATTTTTACACCTGGTTTATGTGTTTTTCTCAAACCATATAATTTAGGTGATACAGAATTATACCTCTTCAAAAATCTTAATTATTTATTAATTGAATTAAAAAAAAACCTATTAGCTTTTGTATAATTATAATATTTATGAATGTATAATAATACTGCTATATTGTCTTCTAACGTCATTCTACATTTTTATTGTGTTTGTTTTATAGCTTGAAAAAGACGGAAAACAACCGTCGAAACGTCGCCAGAAAATAAAGAGGGTTAAATCTCTTACGTTGTCCTTATTTCCCGCTAACCCTTCCTCACTGTAAATTCTAAGGACGTCAACTTTCTTCAAAAGCGAGTTTGTTAGTTCACCAATTAATGTAATCACTGGCTTTAATGATTCAGTGATGGCGCGTCCTCTTTAGAATCAGTCAGTAGCGAGTTTGTTGAATCACCAAGAAATGTATTCACTGGCTTTGCAATCAGAGGGCAGTGGGTTCGATTCCCAATGCCTGCCGGTACTCGAATCTACTATCCGTTTTGAATACAGATTCACCGAAGGTAGCGGTAAAGCATGTCTTGGGCGGAGTTTGGGTATCAATGAATTATGGCAAAGTTGATGATCAATAGAAGGTCATGGTTCGGAAGTCACGTCAAGCGGATGGTTTCATGCTAGAGTAGATGGCGCTAGCAAGTTACAAACCCCTGTTCTAGACAGAGAGTATCCGGTAAAATTAAATCCTCGTTAAGAATAGAAAATTGCCTACCGTGGGGTTGCTTGGCGAGCCTGCTCGTAGGTTTGTAAAAGTGAATGAGTTGTGATCGCCCCGGGCACCAAGTGACTTCAAGTCAGATTATCTTGGTGTCCATCGAATCGAATCGAGAAGTCATTTGATGTTAGTCTTCAAATCTCTTCAAAGCTTTTAACCATCGTGCTGTGCATAAACCTTTCTTGACATAATTTTATTGGTTTCTCCTTTTATCTTTTATATAGAACCCGAACACCATCCGGCTCCAACACGCCTGTCCATCCGGACCAACAAACGGCAGTTTCACGACTTTTAAGGCGCTCCTCAGGAGCGTCCGAGACCCCCACAGGACAAGCTAGGAAAAAAAGCAGTTCCATAGAAAATCGGGAGCCTTTTAGATTGTAAGGCGCCACTTGTACAAGAAATACGTTTTAGACAGATACATAGCGTCATCTGTGAACTTTTGCCGAAAACTGCGTTGCTATCTTTGTCATAAGCGTTCGTTAAATTTATTAATAATAATAATCTGCTTCTAGATGGCGCTAAATTACTTGTTAATGATACGCTAAATTTTGTCTGTTTTGATCCATATATTTTTAAACCCTTAACGTATTTCTTATATAATTGGTTGTTTAGTTTTTAGAATATTTTTAACTGATTTCGAACTTACAATGACTGACATTAAGTAAAAAAAGTAATTGTTCATATTTTTGTAAAAAAAAACTTAAATTAATTTATTCGATATGTGCCTTTCCGCCAAGCAAAAATCGCCAGTTTTGCTTGTTGGAGACGCGATTTTTTTCTTTTTAAAAACTTTATAAATAATATGCACGATTTTTACAAAAAAATGGTATAATACAATAATTTTATTAGAATTAAAATTCTATTTTTTGTTTATTATGCAAGAGAAGATTTAAGTTATTTTGCATGTTTTTTTTCGTCTGTACATTTAGTTGCCATATTTAACAAAAATTAAGTAGGTTTATGTTTTATTTATTGTGATTCTCCTTTTTTTCTTTTACATTACTACTTAAACAGTTTTCAGAACGAAAACGGGACCATTTAGTCAGGGGCGTCGAGAAATGTTTTTTAAGGGGGGTAAATGCTTTTTATTGGTTTATGTCGTGTTGCCAGTTCTTATAATTTATTATAACATCTATTAAAATTTAACATAGGATCTTATTATTTTCCCCTAAATTTTACGGTATCATTATTCACTTTTGAAATTTTATGTGATTTCTTTTAAGAGTTTGTTGCTCATTGCCTCTTCCTTAATTTAGTATTTCGACATTTTTATTGAAGCGCAGGAAATAGGTAATTACCCCCATATCGACGCCCTTGTATTTAGTTTAGTTTTACTTAATTTACAGAGATTTTTACTAATTTTTTTGGCTAACACTTTGCTATAGTTTCCATAGGTATATTATTTTTTTCTTTTTTTTGCTAGTCATCGTTCTAGCAGCCTGAAAAGTGTGATTACCAATTTATTGTTACAGTGTGGCGCTAAAGTGAGTTGTTGCAATCGCCAGTGCAAAAATTCACTTTAGCGTTAGATTTATGTATTGCTTTTGTATTATTTAACTATTGTTAATAAAACTAAATTTTTATTAATATTATCTTGACTTTTTTCTTGATTTTCCTTTAAACACCCAAAATAATATGAATTTTACGATTTTTAGCGTTATTTGGATACGTAGTTTTTAATTGCAATCCTTTTATTAATTACAATTTTCGACACCCTATTGTCAAAAATAAGGATACTTTTCTCTTTATGGACAAAATGATTTTTTATCTATATATAGATAAAAAAGGACTATAGTCTTTGCTAGAGTCCCTGTATGTTGACATATTTGTATATATTACTATATCCAAATATGTTAACATACAGGGACTCTAATCCTTGCCATAGGCAGTTACACTTTTGTGACTTTGACATGAAATAAACCTATTTTATTAAAAAGTAATTATGTCAAGTTGGAATAAAATTAAAGGTAAAACTGTCTTTGGATAAAAGAAATGCTGACTGTACGTGCACACAGATAAAAACAATTTAATGACCATTTTTTAGATTTTTTTTCTTGCCGTCATTAAGCTAATAAAGAGGTTCGAAATGTCACATAAGTGTAACTGCCTATATGGCAAGGACTATACAACCCACACGAAGAGTTACAGAATAAGTTGTATTATATTACTAGTGATGTAATAAGTTTATTACATCCCTAGTGATATAGTAAGCTCATTATGTAACTAATTTTTATTTTTGCATTTTTTTGTTTAGCCACTATCATTTTTTGGGGTCATTATAATATGATGTGAAAAATAAAAACCATTTTAAATAAATTAGTAGAAAATTCGAGTCGGTGGTAAAATGTCATATCACACGTACTGGATGGTACAGCACACGTGTGATTGCGACGAATTGGTCTACGACCTCGTATAATACAAATAACAACTATTGTGGGAAGCGTGGGCGACCATCTTAGCGCCTTGGTTCGTGCATATGGCTACAGTGCTTGCTATATGACTGGACCGCAGTGGCGGCTCGTGACTTGTAAAACTGATGAGGCACCAAGGCCAAAAATGAAAAAAAATCCTTCATGAAATGGGAATAAATGATCAAATGCAATGTGTATTTTTTTCCAATTTTCCCTTTCCATGATTGTCGAAAAATTATATTTTCTACAAAAATAATAAATATACTTAGGTACTCACTTTAAATCTAAAAACAAAAATTGCAGTTTGTAAACAAGCGGTATCCTTCTTTCTTTTAACAATACAAACTTTTATCAATTACAGTCGAACCTCTATAACTCGATCTTAAAGGGACAACCAAAACAGTTCGAGTTGTGGAGAGTTCAAATTATAGAAATTCGAGTTAAAGAGGTTAAAATACATATAAAAGGTGCAGGAACCACTTAAAATGTTCGAGTTATAGAGAGGTTCGAGTTTTGTCATTTTCATACAAAGTCTATGGAAAAAACTGCCAGCGCGGAAAGTTTATCTTGTGTCATTTTTGATCGTAACTGGAATAGTTAAAACAAGATTACAAAGTTTTTTAGTTTCACTAACAATTTCACATAGATCTAACTTTTAGGCACTTAAAATGTTAGTCTTTATAAATTACTGATAATTAATTTTTTAATGTGTCTATATCAAACTTTTTTTATATGCATTTTCCAAACTATCAATACATTTTTTGGGAAAATTTTTCGAATATTCGTCGAACTTGGAGGTGTGTAGTACTGCAACAAATTCTAATTTTTTTAAATCTTTAATCCTTGTTTGTAACTGAAAAGTTATATTATCCAAAATTTCGTAATATAATAAATTATATTCCTTAAAAATAGTTTCCTCAGAATTTTTAAGGACAATTGGAGCTCCTGTTACATTTTTAGTTTTCTCGAATATATCTTCAAAAAATCTATTATAATCTAGTAATCTTGAACAGCATATTTTAATTTGAGTGATGCACATATTTACATCTACGTTAAATTGTTGCAAAAATTGATACAGGATATTTTAATAGTGGTAAATATCTTAAAAATTAAAATCAAAAAAAGCAATTTAAAACTTTTTGAGAAAACCTTGTGCCATAAGTGTAGACTCTGATGTTGAAGCTTCGTGAAAACTCCTTGCCACTTTTTTTGTCTAGATTTAAAATATTTAAGTCTGGCGTTTATTTTTCAAGATTTACGTCTTTTCAAAATTACTGCGGCGTTGAAATGGTACATTTTTTTAATAAAAATACAGCATAAGCAAAGTAAGTAAGTAAGTAAGCTCAAAACAATGACTAATTAGGTGATCGGTTGGCGAATGACTCAAAACAGGTGGCGGGTGTTAAATAATTTGCATGGATGCGACAAAATCCTACCAGCGTTTTATTTAATTGATAGATTCGCATTATAGAGTTTTTAGTCTTCGAACGACCTCAATAATTTTCCGCTACGTGATGTGGACCAGACGCGATATGACCACCCGCAGCGTAAGTGAAGCGGAGCTGCCCGCCGCCTCATGGAAACCCAAAATTTAGCGAATTCTAAGTTTATGCAGGGAAAAAAAAATATTTTTTTGAAATATTTTATTATTTCATATTATATTGTTAAAAGCATTCCAGTAAAACAAAAAACTAAGGGTTTTGTGCTTTAAATTATGTAAGGCCAGCGTGGCATGCTGATGCACACAAACTCATCACTTTTTTAATCGCCTCACCTAGCCATAGTCACAGAAGAGTTCGGTTCAGTCCGCTAGGGCCAATATGTTATGGCGCGAGTTGCGAATGACGATTCAGATTGTTTATTCATTTCATTTTGTATGTTTTTTTTTTATCTGAGGATTTAATGAAAAAACACAAAGTTTAAGTAGCAGAGGGCGAAAAAGCTTGATAAATATTTTAAAATTTACTTTAATTTTTAGCTCACACATATACTATACTATAGTAGTGTGAGCTATAGTGATCCTAATTTTTTCGAGAAAAAAAAAGTTGCTCCAATTTCAAAAATTTTTATATATATTTGCGTTTCAGATGATTTTGAAACTTTTTTGTTGCGCCGCCTGTCTGTCTGTCTGTCTGTCTGTATGTCTGTCTGTCTGTCTGTATGTCTGTAACGACCAACGCGCATAACTCAAAAACCGCTTGGCCGATTTCAATGAAATTTGGTACCTAGGCTGGGTCTTGGGTCGAGATGGTCCCATTTAAAAATGAACAAAATCCACCGAACAGAAACCAAATAAAAGGGTGGGGGTAGATTTCAAAAATTAGAGTTTATGTGAAAATATGGCGTGTGTGATATCAAACGAAAGGTAATTGAGTCTGCAGTTAAACAAAATAGATTTTAATTTATTTTAAAAAAAAGGGTGGGGGTATATTTTAAAAATTAGAGTTTAAGTGAAAATATGGCGTGTGTGATATCAAACGAAAGGTAATTGAGTCCGGAGTTTAACAAAATACATTTTAGTTTTTTGTTTTTTTAAGGGTGGGGGTAGATTTCAAAAATTTGAGTTTAAGTCAAAACATGGCTTGTGTGGTATCAAACAAAAGGTAATTTAGTCTGGAGTTAAATAAAATATATTTCAGTTTTTAGTTATATTAGCTCACACGTACACTATAACTATAGTACCTAGTGTGAGCTTAGGGGCCCATATATTGGCAGAGTATTTTTTTAAGTTGGTGAGGCGCCGCCTCACTTGCCTCATCTGACGAGCCGCCACTGCTGGACCGACCGCGCCTAGGCTGGGAGCGCTGCGTATCTTGTGGGTTCGAGTCCCACCTCTGTATATGGATGGTTTTGTAACGTCCCAACAAGGCATATCTCGGCAAAAATTTGGGTAAAAGACTGGGCGATTGATCCTCGCTAAGGATGGAAAGTCCCAGTATAAAAAAATTATAAATAACTATTATACCCCTTACATAATAATAGTCAAACTAGTTATTTTTGTACGAAGGGGTGAAGACTAACATATTTTCCCGAGGTCGACTGTTGATGCACGAGCTTGCGAGGGCATGAATGTTCTTCACGTTACTTACTTGTACGAACAGAAAATAAGTATCTAAACAAATTGTAATAAATATTTTATTAAATTGAACAATGAAAGAAAAATATTTGAAATTACTTAGTAAAATTTAGTACCCATTTTAGACAACTGCGGCCTGAAGTTAAATTCGCCCCGTCTGGGAAAAACAGACGTCTATTAAACTAAACACACAGGAAAAAAAATCGGCAACACGCTAGAAGCTTACCTTCTTTCATTTAACAGTTTCACCGGCCGCGGTCTTTTCTTGTGGTTGGCATTTCGGTTTTAAACTTAACACCACGTGTGACTTCTTTCAGTTTTTTGTCGGAAGTGAGTTTCTTCATTCCCCTGTCAAACACAGGGTGGCGCTTCAAACTCCCAGCGTGTGTAAAAACGCGCATGATTTTTTTCGAAAATCATCAGGTGACCAAAAAGAAAATAACTTTCAACAAAGAGAGAAATTATCACCTGATCGGAATTTTTCCCAAACAAGGACTTTTATTTGAAGGTTTTTGCTGAAAGCCCAAAAATATCAAAACAAACTTTAAGGTTAGGTTTTCCAAAAAATTCAAAATAAAACAAAAATAACTGGCAGCATTAAACACATTTTATAATCTATAAATTTTTATCTTATCTTTAAATGGCCTATTAAATGAGATATCTCCGAGCTGTCTACGTGCTACCCTTTCAAAGGTTTACTAGCTGGGTGATTCTTTGACTTATTTAATGACTAAAAGTTTATACAGGAAGGCCGTTTAAAAATGAAAATAAGGCGTTTTCGGGTATTTATCGCATGTTTTTGGAAAAGTTTCCGGACCATTAACGTATTAATACGTTACCCACTAAACACAAAAACATTTTAATAACGTCAAAATAATGTAAGTTAAAAACATAACGTTAGGTTGGATGTTAGTTTTAACGTCATATTCATAGTAAAAAAGAAGCTTAATAATCCGTTTTCTGACGTTAGAAAAATAATCTTATGTTTTTATAACGTTTTTTTAAAGATTTTTAACAGTCAAAAAGAAATGTTTTTCTAACTTTGAAAAATAAATGTTTTTTTAATGTAAAGAAATATTTTTTTTTCAAATATCTCTAAAGATAAGGTAACATAAATAATGCAAATAAAATTCTTCTATTTTGGAAACGCAGAGCAGCAACAGAGTCCGTTGAGGTTTTCGTAAACTCGACACTCAGTAAAGGCAATTCGGCTCGTAGCTTCTGAAAATAAAATTTAAAATTCTATGTAAACAATAATTTTGTAGTAAGTGCCTCGCTACGAGGCCAAACAATTCATGCTCAAGTGAATACAAGGCAAACAATTTCAAGGCGCGTATTCACTTTAGCATGAATGCAAACGAAGCATTCGTTTGGTCCCGTTGCGAGGCTTGCGAAGTAGCAGTTTGCTAGACCTCGCCTATGTAACATTTATTTATAAATAAAGACGATTTATTATTATTATATAATTCTGCCTTAAATGAATACGCGGCTTAAGGTCCGGCGGCTAATCGGCCGCGGTGAATTGTCGCATTCCCTATCTGATTACCTATAGGTATGCGATATTTCATACAAAACCATTTTTTTATTTTGTTTACTTTTTCTTACCTGATTTTGTGGTGCTTCATTTACATCACTGCACACACATTTGTTGTTAATTTAGTTATACCATCTTTCCCACACAACTGGAGTAATATTCCGATCCAAATATGTATTCACTATCAATATTAATAATTGTGCTTTAAATTTGCCATGTTTGTTTCTGTAAAATGCAAATATCTTAACCAAAATTACAAAAAGCGTATTTGCTACCGACTCGTATCAACTCGCAACGAAACGCAACTAATGGCGATGTTCTGGTAGTGGGACTGCTATACCATAGAGGGCGCTGCCATCGCGCCCTCTATAGTATATATTTTTTCAATGTTTAAAAAACAAAACATTTATTAGCTTCATATATCTTGAATTCAACTTTAGAAGTGAGATCTAGGAAAAACATTACAAAAATAGCCATATATTGATGGTATTATTTTTAATGTTAGTGAAATTTAGGGTTTTTTTAATGCTGGTTTCTTAACGTTATTAAGAAATATATTTTTGGATTTTCTACATGTTTTTTTAATGTAACTTTTTTAGCACAAATTTGTGTTAGAAAAAAACATTTTTTTTTCAACATTTATTTATGGTCCGGACGCGTCCATTTTGTTTACGATGGGACATCTTTTGGCTATTTTGGTGTCCCGCTGTGGTACACCTTTAACGAGAGCTGATTTTTACTTCTTTTATTTAGATATAGGGAAAATGGTCTTGTGGCACGTTGTTTTAAAGAGCTTTGGAATGGAACTAATTAAGCAACTTTTTCCAAAAAATTCGTCTAACGAAAATCGAAGGGCCTTCAAAACTAGGTTCTTTACAATTTACGTTTCCTATCTTAATAATAAGGGTAAAAATTACCCCTTGTGGAGAAGAGATAAATAAAAAAATTAAAATAACAGAAAAGTGCCTTTTTTAATTTTGAATTTGTTTTTGGCAATAATTGCATCATTTGATACATTATCCAAAAGGTATTTTCAAGGTCTTTTAAAAAAGCTATATATCTCTACCCGGCTGTAAGTAGTTCTGCAGATATCTAATTTATTTTAGTTTGTTTGAGACAAATTGTCATTTTTTAATTTTCAAAAATCTCGACATTATTTTTTGTGTGTTTGTGTATTCATTCTATAGGTATAGTTTATAGTTTGTTTATTTTCAGCACTTTGTAAATACAAAGACAAAATACAGCAAAGATCCGGTTTTTTTAGCCCACCCGGTATATATATCTAATTCTAGTATACATTCCCTCTTTTGTGCTGGTTCGAGGAACTAAGTCCTATGGGTCAGGGCAGTACTCAGAAAAAAGTTTCAAGGGGATAGTGTTTTCGTTACTGAGAAAATGTTTTTTAATATATTTTATTGATTATTTCGGGTCCCCCCCTCCTATAGGAGTACCTTGTTAAGCGGGAGAAAAGTAGTGCTTTTCAATAGAGTAAAAAAAAACTAAAACATTTTTCAGAAAATAAGAATAAACACGCCATTTTGAAAAATCAAGTATGATTCTGTCCGCCATCTTAAATTTTAAGATGGCGGTAAATTTTGATCATGATCTTCAAGAAGCAATCAATTCTCACCAGGACGTTTTTTATTTCATCAAAATCGGTTTAGTAGTAATGAATTTATAAGGAAATAAACGCAGACATGATTGGCAAGGCAATCGTATAATATGCAAAACAATAGTAGAAACAAAAATATATTTTTTAGAACCATTAAACCGATTTTGTTGATTCGTACCTTTTAATGCGTGGCAAGAATGCAGCTTTTTTACTGATTTAAATAAATAATTAAAACAGGTTCGCAACACAAGAATAAACGAGCATCTTTGAAGGGTACAATTTAATTTCGTCCGCCATCTTGGATTTTCAGATGGCGGACAAAAAAATATATTTAGTCAAAACTCTGATTAATTCCCTATCAAGTGCAATTTATCTCATTAAGATCGATGGTATAGTTCAAAAGTTATAATGAAAAAAAATTGTCCGGTTTTTTTTAGACCACCCGGTATGCAAAATAAACCGAAATTATTCAATTTTATGTCTTTTTTTAAAAGGTAAGCATTTAACAGACAGCGTGTAATCAACTTTATTATAGAAATTTAAATTATCTTTTAAACGATGTATCAACGAATTGGACCAAGTCCACCGTTAGCACTTAATGGCATCCATAAATTAGGGTTATTTTTTAAGATCACGAAAAAGATGTTTTTTAGGTTTTATTCAGCTTTCAAAAAAAAACTATGCAATTTAGAGACGTATCACAAAGTTGTGTCAAAGCTATTATTGACACTCCAGAGGCGCCCGCAGATTATTTTTTTTATAAATTTTTTTAAACATTTTTATTTGTTTTATTTAATTTTGTTACAAAGTAAGCTTTCTAAAAAATCTTGTTTAACTATATATTGTTGATAATAAATTTATCCTTAAAACCACATGTATCTAGTGAGTTGTCTATACGCATGTTTAGTACTACTATGTCGGTTTAGAACGTTTTTCTACGTTGTCCGACGCCTATTCTCCACCTCCTTCGATCCTAACAATCATCTCTTGTCAGATTCTTTTGACTTATTGATCTTTGGATTGACTGTTGCCATTCTAGTTTAGGACGTCCTCTTTTTCTGTGCCCTACTGGTTGCCACTCTAGGACCTGTTTTGGTAATCTTTCGTCGTTCATCCGTTGTACATGGCCGTACCATATCAATTGCCTTTTAGTGATGTCATCCGTTATGCTTCCCTCGATTTCCATTCTTTCTTTTATGATCTCATTTCTTATGTGATCTAATCTAGATATTCTCATTGATCTTCTTATTGCATCCATTTCGACACTTTCCATTTTTGTTTTGTATTTTTCTGTTACGCGACAAGTCTCTATTCCATACAACAGCGTGCTTTTTACCATTGATTCATATGTGTTAAATTTTACATTCTTTCTTATCCCTCTGCTCCATAAAATACTGTTAAGACATCCAATAACCTTTTTTGCTTTTACTATTCTTTTTTCCAATTCTTTACAGTCTGTTCCTGTCTTATCCAATGTGACACCCAAGTATACATACTCATTGCATGGAGATATTGTTTGTCCATTGTCTAGTTCTAACTCACTGGATTCGTTTCCAATACATAAGTACTGTGTCTTGTCCACGTTCACTGTTAGTCCCCACTTTTGGTATTCTTTCGTTAACTTTCTTATCATATACTCCATGTCTTCTTTATCATTAGCTACAATTACTTGGTCGTCAGCAAACTGTAGTGTGTATATAGTAAATCGGTCGTTAAGATGTATTCCCATGCCGTGTACTTTACGTTTCCAGTTTTTTAGAGCCACTGCGATATATATTTTAAAAAGAGTTGGAGAGATACAACATCCCTGTCTTAAGCCTTTTGTTACCAGGAATTCTTTTGAAAGTCGATTTCCAATTTTAATTTTAGATTTTGACCCTTTGTATAGTTCTTTTATCGCTTTTATGTATGTATGATTGATATTAGTTTGTTCCAACACCGTCCATAATTTTTCTACTGGAACGGTATCATATGCTTTTTGTAGGTCCACAAAGGTAACATGAGTGTCTATATTTCTGGCGCTTCTTTTCTTAATTACTTGTTTAAGACAAAAAACATTATCACTACAAGATCTGCCTGCACGAAACCCACTTTGCTCTTCTTCTTCTTGTTCATGAAAATCATTCTCTATTAGATCTTTAAGAATCCTACCGTACAATCTACTTAGAGTGCTGATGACTGAAATTCCTCTGTAATTCTTACAATCCAGCTTGTTTCCTTTTTTATGTATTGAGGATATGAATGCAATTTTCCAATCATTAGGTACTGGATGTCCGTTTATGCATTGATTGATAATATATGTAAGATTTTCGAGTACTTTCTCTGATCCATATTTGAGCATTTCAGCATATATTCCCCCAGGTCCGCTAGCTTTTCCGGATTTAAGCTTTTTTATACTATTCTTTATCATTTCTTTTTCGATGATTACTTCCTCTCCATGTACTTCTATGTCTCTCCTCGGAGAGGCTGTTAGATATTCGGGTCTCGTCTCCTGCAGCAGTTCCTTGTAGTGTTCTGGCCATTGTTCTGGTTTGATGATCTGGATGTTTACTTTTTCTTTTGTTGGGTTTTTTACTGTAGAAATGAATGTTTAGTAATTTTTTTTAATCACAAAAAAAAATTGTTATCATGTATTTTTTTTAAACCAATTTTTACCGAAAAAAACTTTTTACTCTTTGTTATAGACAACTAAATATTTTTTTTCAAACGATGTGCATTGTTATAATACTTGAGCAACCGTTAATACGCCATGAGCGTCCAAAAACTGAATTGAAAAAAAAATAACTAAACATGCATATATTCTTTGAGTGTTCCCCGCTAACAAAAACCCACTAAGATAATTTTATTTTCATCAAAATAGAGTAAAACAAGATTTTTCACAAAGCTTAGTTTTTAAGAAAATTAAATAAAATAAATACAAACTTAAAAAGAAATTATTAGAAAAAAATAACCTCAATATGCGGACGCCCTGGAGTGTCAATTATATTAAAGATTTAACTTTGTGACACGCCGTTTAAAAATCATTCTATTTTTTCTCAAAAAGGTATTTTAACATTTTTCCCTAAAATGCTTAGTTTCTTTGAAAACCGAAAAAACCTAAAAAAGTAAGATTTTTTTCGTGATCCTAAAAAATAACCCTAATTTATGAATGCCAATTAAGTGCTAACCGTGGATTTGGGCCACTAAGGTTCATATCATTTAAAAGATATCGTTTAAAAGATAATTTAATTTTCTACAATAAAGTCGATTATACACTTTCTGTAAATTGCTTACTTTTTGAGAAAATGATATAAAACAAAACGGTTAATTTTGCATAGACTATGGAAATACATAGGAAACCTGTGTAGGTACTGCTAACACTTCAGGCTTCGTATCTCAGCAAGGGTACTACACAGAGAACTTAATGATGTTATTTCAAGTTTTCTCAAAACAAGCAGTTTCGAAGTTAAAGGCCACTAAAAAAAAAATTGGTCAAAATCCAAAATGGCGGCAAAATGTTTAGCGGCATAACTCGAAAACCATTCATTTGACAAAAAAACGTACCAAAGTGTTTTTGTAGGAAATTTCAATGTCTTTAACTTTTGTTTAAAACTTTTTTTCTAAAACGTACAGTAACCAAGTAATCAAAAAAATACCCTTTTGTGCACACAAAATCCAGGATGCAAGGGGAGCCCCCCCCAAGGTCGAAAACTCAAATTTGTTTTTAGGACTCCAATGTCAACAACACATGTCAAAATCGCACCTACACCACCTTTTGCAAGATAAAATTCTATAATGACTGGATTATATATGGTATTTATTTTGTTTCAACATAGTCCTAGAGTGAACCGATACAAAATCATATCACGTAAATATAACTACAAAGCGTGCATATCAATTAACAAAAGAATGTATGACCTCGATTTTCTATTTCTATATTAAAAATAAAAGTGTAGCCCAAATTTTTCACTTCATCGAATTCAGTCATAGAAAGTAAATCTTCAATTATTGATGGATGACGCGGCCGTCAGGCGAAAATTAGAGAAAAAGTAATTAAGTAAAGAAAGATAATATATACTGCCCAGCCAAAAATTTTAAAAAAATAAAATTTCAAGAGGCACCTTTAATTAAATGTAAGTTTATTGTGGAAAACTTTACGAACAGTTAACTGTCAACACTTAATAGGTGTCTATTAGATCTTGGCCACGGAAAAATACAAGAGAAACAAAATCTTTCTATGTCCGCTTAGCCACGAAAAATTGTTGTTTCTTTATTCGCGATTCGCGGGTACTACACTTTACGTTTTTATTTTCAATTGCTTTATTTTTTAACGTAAACCGGTTGGCTTGGGAATAAGGGATGATCTACTCTATCACCCACTAAACACAAAAACATTTTAATAACGTTAAAATAATGTATAAGTTAAAAACATAACGTTAGGTTGGATGTTAGTTCTAACGTCATATTCATAGTGAAAAAGAAACTTAATAACCCGTTTTCTGACGTTAGAAAAATAATCTTATGTTTTTATAACGTTTTTTTAAAGTGTTTTTCGAACGTTAAAAAAATATTGATTTTGACAGTGAAAAAGAAATGTTTTTCTAACATTGAAAAATAAATGTTTTTTTAACAATGAAAAAATATATTTTGTTCAGATATCTCTAAAGATAAGGTAACATAAATAATGTAAATAAAATTCTTCTATTTTGGAAACGCAGGGCAGCAACAGTCCGTTGAGGTTTTCGTGAACTCGACACTCAGTAAAGGCAATTCGGCTCGTAGCTTGTGAAAATAAAATTTAAAATTCTATGTAAACAATAATTTTTGTAGTAAGTGCCTCGCTACGAGGCCAAAAAATTCATGCTTAAGTGAATACAAGGCAAACAAGTTCAAGGCGCGTATTCACTTTAGCATGAATGCAAACGAAGCATTCCTTTGGTCCCGCTGCGAGGCTTGCGAAGTAGCAGTTTGCTAAACCTCGCCTGTGTAACATTTATTATCAATAAAGACGATTTATTATTATCATATAATTCCGCATCAAATGAATACGCGGCTTAAGGTCCGGCGGCTAATCGTCCGCGGTGAATTGTCGCATTCCCTGTCTGATTACCTATAGGTATGCGATATTTCATACAAAACCATTTTTTTCTCTTGTTTACTTTTTCTTACCTGATTTTGTGGTGCTTCATTTAAATCACTGCACACACATTTGTTGTTCTTTAACTATACCATCTTTCCTACAAAACTGGAGTAATATTCCGATCCAAATATGTATTCACTATCAATATTAATAATTGTACTTTAAATTTGCCATGTTTGTTTCTGCAAAATGCAAATATTTTAACCAAAATTACAAAAAGCCTCTTTGTTACGAACTCGATTCAACTCGCAGCGAAACGCAACTAATGGCGATGTTCAGGTAGTGGGACTGCTATACTATAGAGGGCGCTGCCATCGCGCCCTCTATAATATATATTTTTTTAATGTTTAAAAAACAAAACATTTATTAGCTTCATATATTTTAAATTCAACGTTAGAAGTGAGATCTAGGAAAAACATTATAAAAATAACCATATATTGATGGTATTATTTTTAATGTTAGTGAAATTATGGTTTTTTTTTAATGCTGGTTTCTTAACGTTATTAAGAAATATAGTTTTGGTAATGCTTTTACTTGAAATTTTCGTTAGGATTTTCTACATGTTTTTTAATGTTAAAAGTTGACTTAATTTTAACACAAATTTGTGTTAGAAAAAACTTTCTTTTTCCACATTTATTTAACGTTTTTTACGATTTTGTGCTTAGTGGGCAGTGACAGCTGTACTTGGTTCAATTCATTTTAATTCAATCTTGACGATTTAGAAAAATAAAATTAATGGATTTTAAAGAACTCTTCATATTTTTTGTGTTTGGCTTCTTGGACAATACATGCTTAGCTTCACCGGGTTTAATAGATGTTTTTCTAAAGTAAGATTTAGCCATTGTGTCGTCCCTACATGTAGCGTCGCACAGAAGCCTGCTTTCCAAGGCACCAAAGTACCCATCAACCCGCTTCTCGCCCATCGAAAAATACCATATGCGGCTCCAATACAGCTGGGATATTAGCTGATTGTAGGGACCGTTTATAGTGTGCCTCTACAACCTCCTGCTTTCCAAGGCACCAAAGTCAACCCGCTTCCCATCCCCTCCACAAATACCACTTGCGGCTCCAATACAGCTGGATATTAGCTGATTGCAGGGACCGTTTAGACATATCGTTTATCACACTGTGCATCGACAACCTAGTTTGTCACACTTTTTTTACAGCCCGCAAAAGGCCATACAATTACATACTACAATTTTGCCGTAAGTGAAAATATGTTGCCGACACACGCAGGCTGACCAACTCTTAAGGAGACAGAAATGCAAAATGTTGAGTCATCCAAGAGATTACCCAAGAAGCTTTATTCCTAGATCTCAAGCTATAGAAAGCGGTTCCTGGCTTATTGCTCTACCATCGTATTCACTTGGTAATCTTCTAGGTAAGATGATATTTAGAATTTCTAGAAAAAGTAAACAGGAATGGTCTTTAAGGACTAGTTTGCTAAAAAAGTGCGGGAAGTGCTTTCAGACCGAGACAGATTAATGACATGCATAATTTAAGTTTAACTGGAGCTGCTTGGTATATGGCGATGCGACAAAAAACGTGTAAACGGAATAACCTTGACACCCTAGAGATTGGGCAAGGAACTGTTTTTTGGAATGCTACCTGCAGCTTCTTATTATGCACGAAGAGCAAAGAAAGAGACGAAAACATATCAAAAGTTTATGAATCGTTTTATTTTCATTCCGTTTGCTTCCGGAATTTATTTGTCCTTTGGGTGATGAAGCAGAGCTTAATTTCATAGCTAAGCCCTAAAAATTCATGAAAAAGGAAGGGAAAGTGGATGTAAAGGGTTGGAAATAAATTATTTATCAGAGTCGCAGTGGCGGCTCGCCTAATGAAGCAAGTGAAGCGCTGCTTTATCTCCTTTTTCCAGACTATAATAATCTAAGAATCTTAGACAGGACAAAAAATTAAAACTCGGAGCCGCGCTGCGTCAGCAGACCCAAACCAGCGGTTGTTCACCTTATTACCAATTAACCGATAAAAAATCGTGAGTGTTCCCCGCCGAGAATTCTGTACTGCCATAGACAGAAGGAATTTTTCGGTACTGCCGAATTCTATAGCGACACGTCGTCCTTTCTCTCCCTCTATATTTTACAAATAAACATATGGCTATGGGATTCTACAGTGCAGAGAATGCGGGCCCGGCATAAAGACAGGCATTGGTAAAGCGATTTTGTTTTTCGTTCTCCTGTGTCTACTCGATATGCTGCGGGTAAAGGCGTGCGTTGGTTGTCATGACAACGTCGCATGCTTTCGCTGGGAAAAGAATCAGGTGTCCATTATTGAAATAGTGACCGGTCACAGTAAACAGCTCGGTTAGGTCGCCTGGGTTTCTTGGAAATTTGTGTGTCCGTTTATTTTAACAATTTTGCATAATGTTCCTTGTGTACGATGCAGTGTGTGTTTTAGTGGAAAACCCGTTTTCAAGGTCAAACGACGATGAGAAAAAAGACTTTTTAAACTCTGAAAAGCCGTATATTTGACGTAAATAAACCGGCTAAGGTTAAAGACAAATTAAAATGAGAAACGCATACAAAACTGCACCACTAACCTGGTTTACTCCTGCAGTCAGTCTCCGGGATCCCCTAGATCAGTTCTAATTGCAGCTACCATAGGTATGTTTAAAAGAGAAAGCAGAATGTAGGGCTCTGGTTAATTAGGCTTAAATCTACCAGGGGTTGTAAAGCCACCTAAAAAAGAAGAAGATCTGCCCAGACCACCACCAAAATAAAATCTTTAAAAAAGCGGCACTTATCTTTAGTTGGAAAATAGGAAAAATCCACGATGTGTTTTGAAAAATTGACCAGGAATTAACACCCCATGTTATTGTCTCTTTTTTTCTTCGCGCTGTATGCGTCTGTGTGTAATTTAAAAAAAAATCTAATCTACAATAAATTTATTAAGAATGTAATGTTGGGTTCACAATAAAAAAATTATTTTTTAATTTATATTTTTTTTTGCCGATCGATGTACCGATTAGAATAGCTGCTGTCGTAATCTTCTGGTTAAAGCCAGAAAAAAGTATGTTGAGCAGTATATCAAATTAGTCGAAAATCACAAAACATGCGACCTTATTAATTGCATTTTCGATCCGCCTGCTTGCCTGCCTAAGCAATTGTTATTCCAAGACCCTCGCCAAATGGAGAGAGTATTTTGTGTTCGTGTTTCGACTTTTTGAAATCGTATTTTTTAAATGATGCCTAATATGTGTTTTCACGACGATATTTCACTCGTAATACTAGTTCCAGCCAAGTTGACAAATTTTGCTCAAAAAACTACCCTGCATTGTTTAACAGAATTAGTTAAACCGTCGTCTTCGCCCCTCTCGAAAATGCTCTCTAACAGTATAGTATGTTTGCCCGCAGTTAGAAAAACGATAACTGCAATGGACTGTATATATTTTAATTAATGAAAGCGCGAACAAACATAAATATATTGATATGAAATTACGAAATAATTAAAAGGTCCACAGGTTAATTGTGGGTACCACTTCCAAGGGGCCCCTGTCTGGATCTAATGAGGTCACCACGTAGCTGAAGGGCTGAAGTTTCTAGTTCTATGCTTCAGTACACCAAAATCGAGCACTTTCAAGTGTAGAAATTTGAAATAGTTGGAGAAAGTAAATTAACACGCCATTTCTCGAGGCGGTCGAAAAAGGATCTCACTGATTCTTGGTGCGCATGTCCAAAATACGCGAAAATGCACTCTGTCCGTCATTCAATTGTGTGGTTTTAAAATTTACAAACACTGCGAAATTTAGAATACTTAAGAATACTGACAGTGCCATCTATATATTTCCTACAACTTGTTATTTTTGTTAAAAAACACAAAGCCCTTTTTCCAACAAATAGTGACAGATACGGCAGTAATATGACTGTCGAAACCAGACCCAGAGCTGAGCTCGCTATTCCTATGCATAGATCAACATTTTTTGAAAAGGGACCATTTTATAAAGCTATAAAAGCCTACAACAGTTTACCAACAGAGATCAAATCAATTGAGAATGAAATAAAATTTAAAAACGCTACAAAAAACTATCTTTACCAAAAATGTTTATATGTATTTATTTAAGTATTTTACTTACTAATTTAAAAATGAAATAACATATTGTTCTAACTATTTTGTACAAATTTTTGACGTTGCTTTGTCAAACATTGTTTTGATTTTGTCGGCAATAAATGTTTTGAGTTTGAGTTTGAGTTTGAGTGAGTTTAGCGGGAGCAAACATAGTATATATGTAGGTACAGGAAACTTTTAACTGTGCAAAATTCTACTAAAATAGCAGTTTTCCTAATCAGTGCGCAAAGTTATATTTTCTCGCAAGCGAAATCAGTTAGATAAGCTGCAAGTACACAATATATTTTTTAAGTGTTCAAAAAAAAACTCACAGGTCAAATTACTGCAAAAATTTGATTTACACTTATACCCTGTTTTCACCAATGCATGCCCACCCCGATTCAAAAAACGCATCAGGTGACACTGCATTTAATACCGGTGCAAATCCATGGGCCATCACGTAATGCGTTTTTTGAATCGGGGTGGGCATGCATTGGTGAAAACAGGGTATCAGGTGCAATAGCACAATAAGCATTTCTCAATAAGTTTTAACTTACAAAAATTAACTTTAAAAATAAAGAAAAACCCCATGAAATTTTTTTTTTACGAACTGTCATTTTTTGGAAATTTAATCCGTGCAGTCATAGGATTCCCGTTCAAAATAGTCTCAAATTGTGAAGAGTGGTTTAAAGTTCAAAAAACTATAGAAATAATCCATGATCGATAAAAAGACCTATATACAAAAATTTTCAAAGCTAAATAATACCAGCGGCGTAGCGTGCCTGTAGGGGCGGGGGGGGGGGGCGACAGCTAAAAAGGGCGCCCATCAAAAATCTTGCGACCCAAAAATAAAAAAAAGTCATCATGTCTTTAGTTTTTTTTGCCGCCCTCTTAATTGCCGTTACCGGCCCTGCTACTTAATACTAAAGGGGCGCTTCGGGCACCCATGGGGCGCCAGTACCCTCGGAGCGGGGGGGGGGGGCGACGAACCCCCCGCGCCCCCCCCCCTACGCTACGCCACTGAATAATACATAAATAAACTATATCTGTCTGTAGATCCATTATCGTATTAAATACGTATCAATATTTAAATATTGTAAAAAGCACAAGATATATTAGAATCGGTTTTCAATTACACATCCACAAAAACATTGAACATCGGTTTAATCATCGCTAACTTGTCTAAAACATTAAGACGTAAAATATAACGGACAGCTGACACTGACTTACACTGTTTTTATTGGACATCTCCTAGTGACGTCAAAATATTACATTATTTTTATTTGACATTGTAAGAACGAAAGTGAGTGGCCTATAGTGTAAGGTATTTATGAACAATTATCTAAATATTAAAAATTATTACATTCAAGGCAAAAAAATGAGTTAAACCTATAACCAATATCTAGACCGGGCTTACTTTAGGATTTAAGACCCTTTAGTAAATACTATACGGTAAAATCAAAGAAATTTAAGAAGGGTAAAATAATTAGGTCTATTAAATCTTATCGAAGATTAGCTCAATGATAGATTGTAGCAATCCAAAAAATATTGTTATGCATGCTCACCGTTAACATGACTTGGCAATGCATTTTCTTCACATTGGAATTCTCGTTTTCCACACAAAATCTGATGCAATCATCAAGAATTACCAAATTAATAACAGATTCAAATCATATCGGATTTTTGTTTGTACGTAAGGTTACGCTTTAGTAACTTTTATTAGGTAAAAAACGTGGGTAATCATTAGGCTTTTGTAATCCTTTGAAATCTGCAGATATGCCTATATGCCTGCGCTTATGTTAGATACTGTGAATGGAGTGAATTGAACCAATTTATAATACTTTTTAAATAAATTGAACTAAAAAAAAATAGTTCTCATGTGTCAACCAGAACAACTTTTAGATAAACAAGTTTTTAAAAAAATCTGATAATAACTATAACACTCAAACCTAGAAAGAAATTCAAAAGCGCCTATAAAGTACAAAAATAAAGAATTTTACGTCCCTAGACTACCTTAACCAGTTGGGTAAAAAAAAACTCACTAAATGTTTTTATTTATAACCTTTGAAGTTTACAATTGATTTCAATAAAACAACCTGCACTTTGCATAAAATTGATCAAACTCTTAAAAAATAATATTTGTTCGTTAACTTCCAAGATGTCAGACAGAATCAAACATAGCCCCTTTTAAATAGCCTTGCTATTCTTATGTTTCAGAAATTTTTTAAAAATCTTTTAAAAAGTCATAGACGTAGGATGAGAGACAAAACGATCTGATTAACTTCGCAAGGGTGTCACATTTACCATGCAGTGTTCTGTGGAGTCCCATAAGGATGAAACAGTTAAATGTCAACACTTAGCAGGTGTCCATTAAATCCTGGACCCCGTGAGGTTAGGCTTTCGACCTACCTACGGAAAAATGTGAGATAAACAGAAACTTCTTTTAACCCGATTAGCCATAAAATCTTGTATGATTTTTAGATTCGCGGGTAATAAAATTTACGTTTTTTAGTATTATTTGGCTTAAAAATTCCCCTGATTGAGGCTCACGTCTGAAGGTGGGTGAAAACATATTGGGTATGTAAATACTACTCTGGCCTGAAAGACAGAAGTGCTGTCGTAGGTCACAGATGGTTCCTTTTTCTTTGCAATCGATCTTTTCATCGATATATATAGGCTTTTGTTCTAGTTTTTCTCGTATCTCGGTAGATATATGCCTCTTGCGAGGCGTTTTCTCACTATAGACGTAGGTTGACAGACAAAACGATTTGATTAACTTCGGAAGGGTGTCACATTGGCCAAGCAGGTTCTGAAGAGTCCCATAAAGATGAAACAGTTAACTGTCAACACTTATTAGGTGTCCATTAGACTTTGGACCCCCATGAGGTTAGGCTTTCGAACATTCTAAGGAAAAATATGAGAGAAACAAAAAGTTCTTTTTACCCGATTAGCCACGAAACTTGTATTATCAATGCTAATGACAGTTTAAAAATTTTAAATAACTTATTACTATAAACTTCGTAGAAGCTTCCGTTTCTAAGAAAATTAAAAAACACTGTTTTTAAGCCTGATATAGCGTAGAGTTCACTTAAACGTGCTTATGGCCTAGGAAGATATCAGATACATCATCGGTCCATTTATTTTTAAACATTGTTTCACTAAGTATACGATTCTCTCTCTTCAATTTTGTCTACAATCATTTCCGCATTATTGAATTTTTACTTAACCGATTTTAATGAAAAAAAAAATTTAGAACGGTTCGACTGCTCTTTAAAGAAATATATCGCCATCTTAACACAAGATGACGGACTTTATTTAATTTGACCCTATATAAGGATTGCTATAATTGGTAAAACAATGGTTGAAAAAAAAATAATTTTTCGGGAACCACTTAAACGATTTCTTTCAATAATTCAAACCTAGTGAGTGCGAGTGCGTGACTGAAATATAGATTTTTTTACCAATAAAAAAATCATTTAAAAAGTTTTCGTAACATAAGAATAAAATGAGCCTCTTTAATTATATAGTTATTTTAGAATTTAGGATAGCGGACAAAAAATATTTTTTGCTCAAAAGCTTGATCGGTTTTCTGCAGAATACAGTTTGTTTATTTAAAATCAATGATACGTTTTGTAATTTTGTCCGATTTTTTTTTGGCCGCCCGGTATATCACTGAATTTTTTTTGGGTTCGTATGTTGGGTGTGTAATTTCTTCAATTAAGGATAGAAAGGGTTCAGGGCTCAGCTGACCCCCCCCCCCCTTTGACTCCTACGAGTCGCCCCTAATTTGAACAAGAAGAGCAGATGTTGAAAACAAAATTTATGGGAAACAACCAACAGGAAGGTTTACGATGCGCTATAGGTGGATCTAAATACGTTAGAGCCTAAATTCATGTCAAAAAGTGAAGCACTTATTGCTTTGGAAACGATAGCAAATTTAAATTCGCAAACGCGAATTTTCAAGATTGCATGCGTGTGTTTTGTCACGGAGACACACAGCTGCTGTATGGCTGGAGCCCATATTTTTTGTTTATTTACATTTTGCGGTGTGTTTACATTTGTCTTGTAAAATTATGTTATTTTTTGTGAAAAGTGGGAAATAGTTAACGTAAAACATTAAAAATTGGGGGCCTGCTCTAGCATATTTTGGGTGGATCGTACCCAATAATGACTTGTACATGGTTTATAAAAAGATTTTGTAGCACTCAGGATAGTGAAAAATATAGAAGCATCACTATCCATGTGATTAAACCTGTCGTTTTCATAAACTTTTATAAGAGAAATAAAGAGAATTGTTTTACACCCTAGGTCTCCAAACGAGCTGTTCAAATATTTGAAGAATTCATTGACAACATTTCTAGTTTAATTCCATTTCACCCCATTTGACATCACTCTGTTTATTTTTTATTACACACATAAAATTCTATGTTTAAGAATCCGTTGCAACACGCTCTAGCATAGAAAAAAAAGTAAAATTTAATTCTAAAATTGAAACAAATAGAATTAAATTGTCCGAAACGTCTAGATAGCTGTTATGCTTCTGTAAGTTTTGCCGGTACTTTTCAACGAAATTTATTTTAACCTGTCAGAAAAACAATTGCAGGTATATGTATACGTTATTACAAAAAAATGCTTTTCAGCGGTTAAGAATACTATACCGATGATTAAATAACTAACTTAATAATCAATTTAATATATTGTATTATTGATTGAATTAAGGGCTACGCGCACTGAATCCCCCTTAAACAAAATGAGCATAGTTTATCAGGGGTAAACTGATTAAGCCTTTGAAAATTTCCAGCTGCAACTCTTTTAAAACTTACTAAAAGTTTTCCAATTGGTGCCATTTTTCCCGAAAATTTATAGCTTACAGTGAAGTTCGGCACTCGCTTATAACAAACCACGTTTAAAGTACGCAAAATTTTTTTACTTCGGTATACAATAGTCTTTATTTCTTCTTCTTAGGAAACCTCGGATATAGCGAACCAGTTTCCGTGCAATCTTCGAGTTTACTATATCCGGACTTTACTGTATTTTCTTTAAAATGTTTTACTTCCTTAAAATTTTCTTCGGTTATTTTTTTCCAAAATGTACTTAATTTTTTCATTACATCTAAAAACAAAATTTGATCACTATTTTTGGTTTAATTTTTAAGTAGCTTTTTTGTATTACAATTTTTTTTTTACCTTTTGCAGACACAATTTTTTTGTCCTTTATCCTTTATTTATCTGTCAAAAGCCTGTTTTATGTTCTGTAGGCAAAATTAATTAAATAGTTCCGAAAACAACTAGGGAGAAACTAAAAACTTCTTATTTTTTTTTACGCAAGTCACAGAACATTGATGACTTTTTAGTTAGTTGGTGAACACTGTTGCCAAATAACATATACCTACCACGCATTGGTAGCCCTTAAAACAATTATCTGGTATCAAAAATATCTTAAATTTACATTATATTTTAACATAACGTTATATGCGCGGCAGCCGAGGGGTCATCAGCTTTCAACAGTACTGTACAAATTTCACAACAGTACCCGACAGTACCACGACAGGATCCAACAGTACTCGACAGTACACGACAGTACTCAACAGTACTCGACAGTACCACGACAGGACCCAACAGTACTCGACAGTACACGACAGTACCCAACAGTACTCGACAGTACACGACAGGACCCAACAGTACCCGACAGTACACGACAGTACCCAACAGTACTCGACAGTACACGACAGGACCCAACAGTACTCGACAGTACACGACAGTACACGACAGTACACGACAGTACCCAACAGTACACGACAGTACTCAACAGTACACGATAGAATCCAACAGTACAGTACTCGACACAACCCGCTTACCCGAAACAGTGGCGTAGATGCAAAAAGACAGGATGACCTTTTTTTTTCTTTTTTTTTTTTTTTTTGGTCGCAAGTTTTTTGAGTGCGCGCTGAGCCAAAGATGATGACCTTTTTTTTTTTTTTTTTAGTCGCCAGTGTTTTGAGGATGCGCTAAGGCCCTATCGGCCTTCCCCAGGATGACCTTTTTTTTTGGTCGCAAGATTTGTGAGCGCGGCGCGGTTCCCCAAAGATGATGACCTTTTTTTTTTTTTTTTGCTCGCATGTTTTTTGAGGGCGCGCTTTGTCCCTGTCGGACCCCCCCAAGGCACGACGACAGTACTCAACAGGACCCAACAGTACACCGACAGGACCCAACAGTACTCGACAGTACACGACAGTACCCAACAGTACACCGACAGGACCCAACAGTACTCGACAATACACGACAGTACCCAACAGTACTCGACAGTACACGACAGTATCCAACAGTACTCAACAGGACCCAACAGTACACGTCAGGACCCAAGTCCTGTTGGACGCTGTACAAAATTTTAGGGTGCCGATGACCCCTCGGCGGCAGCACTGTCTCTAAATAAAGGACCAAGTAGCCTGCGTTATTGGAACATAAGCAATGGCGACTGATACGTAAATTGAGGAGGCAAAATTTATATTGCATGGAAAAGGAGATAAACAAACTTACCTAAACAATTTTATTTTAGCATTTAACAAACAAGCAGCTACTTGGTGTAGTTTTTAGTTTATTTGTTTATAGATATAGTCTATTAGCCCTTCTTTTACATGCGCAATGTGCTCGGATTAGCACCAGTTTCAGACTAATCATTGACAGCCTATTAACCTACTTAGTATATGTCTATTTCTTGCCACATTTTCATTATGTTCGGTAATGTTTTGCCTATAGGCACTATTCAATTGGCACCTAATATAATAATAAGCAGCACTTATTTTGTGTCTTTAACTTTTCGCTAAAGTGCTTGATATCACAAATTCCCTTTGCCACACACGCATGATTACTTTGTGGATTGTTTATAATACGACAAATAAAGAAAATAAAAGCATTTTGTTTTTCACAACCGCACAACATGCTTGTGTTTTCAGCATCGTATAATTTTTTATTACTTGAGCACTAAAATTTTAGTTATTTTTGAGGATTTTTAGGTCCGGTCTATGTGACCCTAAATATTTTATTTGTAATCGAAGTTCATATGCCAACATATTTAAATTTGCACAGTTAATTATATAATCGACGGTATTTATTTCCATCTTGAAAACAAACAAAACCAAACAATGGACACGCGACCGGCAAGGCTTTGAATACTGACCCTGACGTACCCTAAATCAAAACAAACTCATAAGTCTCCACTAAGGATAGAACCGGCAACACGTAGGAAGGGCAATGAATAGTTTGGCACGATGAATATGGCCGACGTCTAACTAAAACAAACATTCCTCCCACCCCCGCGTGAGAACAGCCACCCATACACCGCTGAAAAACGGGTGAAATTGAAATCCTATAACGCGCGGTGCTGCCGGCTTGTAATTATTTACGCTAAAATAGTTTACCCAGTTAACCACAGATTAAAAAAAGAACTAGACATGTCGTAAGGACCTAGAAACTTTTTTAAATCAATCAATTAAAAATACTAGTTGTTGTCTAGTTTTGGGAGGGCACTGCCCCGTTGCCCTCCCTGTAGTAGCCGCCACTGAACACAAGTACGGTCAAACACTATCGTTAAGTAAAGGATAAGGTTCAAACCAGGTAACTCCGCATGCCTCAAATAGATAGAAGATAAGAGAAGAATGAGACATGCAAAAAGTCCCTAATAAAATTTTTGAGAAATTATTGTCGCCCGACGATGCGAATACGTTAACTTGTGGTAATTTTGAAAAAGCTTAAGGTGTCTATTGTAGAACGCACAAGTTAGCAAGTGGAATAACGCGTTTCACATTGCATTACGCGCGTGCTACTTTCTTTATTCAATCATATTTTCGCTAAGCGCATATTGACTATAATGTGTGTGGTGCCGATTTGAACACTTTTATTGTTTACATAGTTAGCTATCTATTAGTTTAACTTGTTTAATTTATTTTGACAATTAAATAAATTTACAAAAAAAATTTATAATATTTAATATGGGTGATAGACAGCGGCGTCGATTCAGAGACAGGCCTGGGAGTTGCCGGGGCGGGGGGGGGGGGGTCAGTTTGGTTCAAGAGGAGGCATTCACCCTTTTTGTAACTGTGGCAAAAACAACTACATGAAATGTAACAGTCTTGCGAACGAGTAAATTAAATTAACCAACTCCAAGTCCTTCTACTACATGTTTTCCTCCTAATATACCGGATGAGAACAAAAAAAAACGAATAATAGTATATTTCCTAACAAATGCGGAATATGTCATTTTTCCGTACGCGATTGCAGCAATTAAGTGCAGACAAGATACTTTCCGAAAGAGTTAGGAACACTATTTTGTCTTTAAGCATGCGGAAAGGGTAAAACAATAAAATTGATAAAAAACGTTTATCAAATTCATAGGTTTTGATTGTCTAAACATCCATACCGCTTTACAAACTTATGACGGGGTACTTCATTTGCCAGATCGTTGTAAAATCTTGACAACGCCTTGCCATGGGCGGTTTTTGACCACTCTTTGAAAGTTGGGTTGTTAAGGACACCGAAAAAATTAAATGCTAAGGTACCGGTTCTTAGGTTTTTCGAAGCGTGCGTTAAATGGGCAATGTCCTAAGAAATAGTATATTTCCTAACAAGTGCACTTGGCCGACCGATTAAAGTACCGATTCTTGTATTTTTCGGAGAGTGCAGAAAAGGAGTTTGAAAAAGTGGCACTTTCAAAACTAACATGCGTGCGAAAAAGTGAAATATCCCGTACACTCGTTAAAAAAAAGTTTTTTTACACCTTTCCAAGTATGGCACCGGTTTACTTGGACCAAACTAAACGTTGCTAGTAATAGATCAGGTTTTTAAGCAAGAATTTGTTTAGCCGCATCCTATAATTCAAAATGGCGGACAGAATCAAACTTGGATCAAGAGGCTCATTTATTCTTACGTTTAGAAAAAGTTTAACTTTTTTTAAGATTTAAATAAAAGCTCTGTCTTCGTCGCGTACAACAATGAGTTAATCATTAAAATCGGTTAAGTCTTTGCCGAAATAATTTTTGGTTCAACCGTTGGTTTACAGATGATACGATTACCTCGCCAATTCTATCGGCATTTAGGGTAAACTTGCATTTTTATTGAATCGATTTGAATAAAACAAAAAGCATTAAAGATTTTTTGCCTATTCTCTACCACCTTTGATCCACAATCATCGTCAGATTTTTTTTGACTCAGTGATCTTTGGATTGACTTACCATTCCAGTTTAGGATGCCCACTTTTTCTACGCCCTATTGGTTGCCAACTGATATGGTACATGACCGTACTATATCAGTTGTCTTTTAGTGATGTCATCCGTTGTGCTTCCCTCGACTCTTATTCTTTATTTTATGATCTCATTTTTTATATGATCCGTTCTAGATGTTCTCATTGATCTTCTTATTGCATCCATTTCGACACTTTCCATTTTTGTCTTATATTTTTCTGCTACGCGACAAGTCTTTATTTCATACGACAGCGTGCTCTTCACCATTATTTCATATATGTTAAATTTTACATTTTTTTATCTTACTGCTATATAAAATACAGCTAAGACATCCAAAAACGTTTTTTGCTTTTAGTATTTTATTTCCACTTCTTTACAGTCTGTTCCTGTCTTATCAAATGTAACACCTTAGTATACATATTCATTGCATGGATATATTTTTTGTCCATTATCTAGTTTTTACTCACTTGATTCCTTTCCAATACATAAGTACGGAGTCTTGTCCACGTTCACTGTTAACCCCCACTTGGTATTCTTCCATTAACTTTCTCATCATCTACTCCATGTCTTCTTTATCATTAGCTACAATTACTTAGTCGTCAGCAAGCTGTAGTGTGTAATTGGTACATCGATAGTGAAGTTGTATTTCACTTCGTGTACTTTACGTTTCCAGTTGTTTAGAGCTACTGCGATATATCAGAGAGATACAACATCCCTGTCTTAAGCCTTTCGTTACCAGGAATTCTTTTAAAAGTCGATTTCCAATTTTAATTTTGGATTTTGACCTTTTGTTAGCCTGATTGATTGACATTAGTTTGCCATAACACTGTCCATTCTACTGGAACTACTATCATATGCTTTTTGTAGGTCCACAAAGGTAACATGAATCTCTATGTCTCTCTAGCACTCCTTTTCTCAATTACTTGTTCAAGACAAAAAAACATTATCACCACAAGATCCGCTTGCACGAAACCCACTTTCCTCTTCTTGTTCAGGAAAATCATTGTCTAATATATAAAAATTTTTTTTCTAAATATTAGTGTTGGTCTTAACTATTGTTTGTCTGGATTTTAAGATGGCGGAAAATTAGTTAGTTAGTAGTTTTAAAAATATTAGTGTTGGTCTTAGCTATTATGTGTTTGGATTTTAAGATAACGGAAAATTAGTTAGACCAATAGAGAGATCTTCAAGCAATCTTTTTAATTCATTTAATTGAATTTATGAAAAAATAAACGCAGATGGAATTAGTAAGGCAATCATATAGTCTCTAAAACAATCGTACAGGCTAAAATTATTATTTCGGGAACCACCAAACCAATTTCAATTATCTTCAGCTTGTTGTGCATTGGGTAGATGGAGCTTTTTTGAATTAAAAAATAAGAATAAACAAGCTTCTTTAAAATGCCAAGTTGAATTCTGTTCGTTATCTTGGATTCTAAGATGGCAGAAAATAAATGCAGTTTGCTTCATTAAAATCGGTGGTATAATTAGTTATGAATTTATAACGAAAACATTTTTTGACCCACCTTGTAGATTCACCAGTACCTACCTATGTTTAGAGCTTGCAAACTAGTTTTCTAATTTTTTTCGACTTTTGCAATTTTGAACTTGTTATGCATCGCTTACCCCCAATCCAAAACGCTGTGCACCCCTGCGGTGGGTGCCCGAGTGTATGATTTCTCATTCAAGTACCCCTGACATTCTGCCATGAGGATTATACTTCTTAATGTTCACACACTGGGCCGGGCAGGAATATAAACGTTTTCGACTACTATACAAATTACATTCTCTCTCAGCTGGTTGTGTCTTGTTAGAATTTTAATCAGCTGTCCAACATTCTTTCGTTTCTTTCTAAGCCAACATCAACAAGTTTTATCGATGTAAAAATTCTCTTGTTTGTCAGCAAACTAGTCCTGCTTCCCACAAATTATTTAGTGCATCCTATGCCTAACCGTTGAGAGTCCAATCTGCACCTGTCGTGCCCTGAATAATTGGTTCCTGTTGCGATCGCCGCAAATTCATTTCCTTACTTGTCTACAATATGAATAAGTTACGTAATTATACTAGTTTTTAATACCCTTGTAAGCTCCGGAACCCAAACTAGCGCCAATGTCACCTGTTTGCCATCGTTTATGGTCTCTAGTGCATCTGCAAATGCTTTCAATCAGCCTTCAGTAATAGTAGCTGCGCTGAGTGCCTTCAGTCTCACCTGACTGTCAGTGCAAATATATGTAATATTGGCTCTTCCTCACGCTTCCCTTCCATCATTGCTTGTAGGGTTGTTCTCATTATTATGACATACATCTCTATCTCTACAATAGTTTGGATCTATCGGTTATCCAGCTAAAGCACTCTGCTCATACATTTTATGTTTTCAATTTGTCAGAACCCCCAAATCACAATTTATTAGTGATGTGAACTTATAAAAACCAAAGTTGTACTTGACGTTTATTCTTGACTGCCCGTGAGGTGAGGTGAGTAAAATTTTCACTTTTATGAGTGAACCTAAGATCACCATCTTTGTTTACGGGGAAATGAATCCCCGTGAGTTGTTTTCTTTTGATGTTTTGATTTTCTTTTATGAAAATACCTCAATACTTTAAAAAAAGCTTGTCAAAACAAAACTTAAAATCAAAAGTAAGGTTATAAATAACACAAAAAATGCCGTGGATGTATTTCTCCATGGAAAAAGGTGTTTAAACTGTAAAAGTAACACTTCACCTCACTGCCGTCAAGAATAGCGTCTTGAGATTTGGTGAGCCCTCAACTCACCTCACCTCAAAAACAATTAAGAATAAGTGTCATGAACTTAAGAGATTTGCGAATGGTTTTCTTTGGAATTCTGAACGTTTACCCTACTAACTATACTGTTCGCGACCTTCTTGTTTGAACCACATTTTGAAGGTATATGTGTATAAATCTGGACTTTGTATATTCAGTAGCGCACCCAGGAATTTGTCTTGGGGGGGGGTCAAGACCCTGTGAAAAATATCTACAAAAATCTTAGTCCTGGGGGGGGGCAGGGCCCACCCTTGCTTACTTCTTCTCGAAACTGCGAGGTGCTGAACGTTATCGGCGCGAGCGGGATTCCTTTTAGTTTCTCTATCATAGAGACTATGACAAGACGGCCGGTTGTATTCTCTCTTCTTCTTGATTTTCCTGGGTCTCCTAAATTCGGAAGAAATAAAGTATGCTTGTAAAAAACAAAGATATAACCAAACGTAGCAAAAATAGTGAAATTAACGGCTCCAAAAAACTTTCTAGCACTTCTTCTTTCAAGTAGGTATCTTAAATCGGTTTTAACTTTCAACAATTGATAATGATGGCTGCATCTAACAACGCACACACTGATTTAATTTCTTTTTAAGTATAATTAGACACTTATTATGTACGTTCATCGGCAATCTGGTAGTCGTAAACATATGGATTATATATTGTTTGAATTCTCCGTCGTGGAGCATCTTTGTTATTTTGGAAAAGGGGTGAAAAAATTCGAAACTTCACACAATTTTTGAATAGAATATTTTCATGATGACTTTATAATTAATGTATTTTACAAAAAATTTTAGTTTTATCTGTAAGTGTTTTAAGCTTTTAATGTTGTTTATTATGTAATCTGTTAATCACATGTTTTATTTTTTGACCTCCTGGATATCTAACTTATTTCCCCTTGAGCATGGATTTGTAAAATTTCTGAAACGCGTCAGAGTATGAATAGAAATAAATAATTTTTCACTCCTTTTCCAAAATATGGATTATGATCACAATTATGAGCTCTACCAGAGACAGATAAAAGTGATTCATCAGTCGTTGGCTCTACTTAAATAAACCGAGTCTAATACTCTAGTCGCTTAGAGGCCTTTATGGCTTTTTCGTGTTAATGAAGTTTGGAAGTTGGACCGAGGTTAAAAGTCCTCACGATTCCTACAAGAAAGCGGTCGTCACTGGGCAGTCAGCTGATTTTTGTAAACAAAAGTTAGGTAGGATATTTCTTTAATGAATATTTTATAGGTAATTTGTTACTTTTTGAAAAGCAATTTTCCAATTTTTACCTTCCTAGCCCGCGTAGCAATGGCTAGAGAAGGTATTAAATAAAATCTATATGTTTGTGGCGGATTCATTTTACAAACACAACTTTTTCTGGGTATTACGCCACTAGTAAGGAAAAATTACTTTAAAAAATTATAAAAAACCACTGCGTTTCTCCTAGAAAAATAAAAATCACTAATTTGTCAGTGGCTTTCTATAAAAATAAATAGTTGCCTAGTAAAACCTAAACCACTTATCTTTTAATTGAATTTGAATACGCTACGTTTCGATTGCCAATCTACAATCGTTTTCAAGCTTTTTATTTATATTTTGTCTCAAAATCTTAAATGTTTCTTGTTCAAATATATTTTTTATTATTATATTAGAATATTGACAATTTGTCAACGATATAATAATAAAAAATATATTTGAACAACAAACATTTAAGATTTTGAGACAAAATATAAATAAAAAGCTTGAAAACGATTGTAGATTGGCAATCGAAACGTAGCGTATTCAAATTCAATTAAAAGATAAGTGGTTTAGGTTTTACTAGGCAACTATTTATTTTTATAGAAAGCCACTGACAAATTAGTGATTTTTATTTTTCTAGGAGAAACGCAGTGGTTTTTTATAATTTTTTAAAGTAATTTTTCCTTACTAGTGGCGTAATACCCAGAAAAAGTTGTGTTTGTTAGAGAAGGTATTAGTTTCGAATTTTTTTTTTTCAGATAACGCCAAAAATATTTTATTTGGGTGTATTTTGACCTATCCTAGCAATATTGTCATGATGTCTGTGTGTGTGTGTGTGTGTGTGTGTATGTATATCTGTCCGTAACACGATAGCTCCAAAACCACTGAACCGATTTTCATGAAATTTTCAGGTAAGATATTGTTTGATACTGTGATGAGCTGATTAGATTTTGGTCAAAATACATTAATTCTAATGACAGTCAAAACATTTAAAAAATGCTAACTTTTTAACGGAGCGTCGCATCAATATGCGGTTTTCGGAATATAGTAAAGAATATTTTTATCAAAAATTTGTTTTAGATATAGCTAAAAACTTTGTAGAAGCTTTCGTTTCGGAGTTATTTAAAAAAAACTGTTTTCAAAGTTTGGGTTAGAAATAAATGGATTCATGACCGATCTGATACCTTCCTAGTCCATTAGCACACTCCAAGTAAACTTCATGTTATATAAGAAGTTTACTTTTAGTGTGCTAATGGGCTAGGAAGGTATCAGATCCGTCATGGATTCATTTATTTACCTTCCTAGCCCGTGCAGCAATGGGTAGAGAAGATATTATTTTTGACGAAAAAAGTTTTTTTGAGGTAACGTTGAAAATCTGTTATTTGGGTGTAAAGTATCAGATCCATCATGGATCCATTTAATTTTAATTACTGGGAGCAAACTATAAGTTTTATAAAGATTATATGTATAGCGTGATTTGGCAGGAAATGCATGGTCTATTAAAAAAGTTTGTTTTTTTTAGTAAAAAACTAGTGACATTGATTTGGTAAAAAACAAGCAGCAGTTTTATTACTAACCTGCTAGAGATGATTTTTTAATAAATAGGCATTGCATGGCAAAAACAAATTTTGTTTTAATATGTGACTTCTAGAAGGCTCAAAAATTATTTTGATGGTGGTAAAATTTCCAAGATTTCGTCTAATTACATCATTTTCCAGTCAAGCTTTTTAAATTTTTAATTACTCTTTTACAGTCAAGAACGAATTTTCTATTTTTAGTTGAGATGATATTAATAGACGTAATGGTCGCATTTCCAACCATTTGTCATAATATTCCTCTCTTGTAGTAGAAAAAATAATTTTTAATTTTAACTGGCGATTATTTTGACAAACACCGTGGTGACATTTCCAAAACTTGGTCTTATTACTCTTTTGCAGGCAAGAATAAATTTTTTATATTTACTTGAGATAGTATTGATAATCGCAATAGTCGCATTTCTAATAATTCGCCATAATATTCCTCTTTTGTAGTAGAAAAATAAATTTTTAACATTAATATGCGGATGTTTTGACAAACTCTACGGTGAAATTTCAAAAAATTCGTCTAATTACTATTTTGCAGTCAAGAATGAATGTTTTTATTTTTAGTTGAGATGATATTGATAAACGCATGGTCCCATTTTTCACAATTCATTATAATATTCCTCTTGTGTTGTAGAAAAATGAATGAATTTTTTAAGTGGCGGTTATTTTGACAAACACAATGAGGACATTTCCAAAACTTTGTATTTTTACTCTTTTGCAGTAAATATTGAATTTTTAATTTTAATTAAGAGGATATTAATAAACGCATTGAAAATAAAGTTTTAATTTTAAAAATTTGTCTTATTACGCTTTTGCAGTCAAGAATTATTTTTTTTATTTTTAGTTGAGATGATATTGATAATCGCAAGGGTCGCATTTCTAACAATATGCCATATTCCTCTTTTGTAGTAGAAAAACAAATTTTTAATAATAATTTGCGAATATTTTGACAAATTCTTTGGTGAAATTTCAAAAAATTTGTCTAATTACTATTTTGCAGTCACGAATGAATGTTTTTATTTTTAGTTGAGATGATATTGATAAACGCATGGTCGCATTTTCCACAATTTATTATCATATTCCTCTTGAATTTTAAGTGGCGGTTATTTTGACAAACACAATGGGGACATTTCCAAAAATTCGTATTTTTAATCTTTTGCAGTAAAGAATGAATTTTTAATTTTAAATTGAGAGGATATTAATAAACGCGACAACATAGAAGTACATGGAGGGGAAGTAATCATCGAAAAAGAAATGATAAAGAATAGTATTAAAAAGCTTAAATCCGGAAAAGCTAGCGGACCTGGAGGAATATCTGCTGAAATGCTCAAATATGGATCAGAGAAACTAATCGAAAATCTCACATATATTATCAAACAATGCATTAACGGACATACCTGATGATTGGAAAATTGCATTCATATCCTAAATACATAAAAAAGGAAACAAGCTGGATTGCAACAATTACAGAGGAATTTCGGTAACCAGTACATTAAGTAGATTGTACGGTAGGATTCTTAGAGATCTATGTAATAGAGAATGATTTTCATGAATAAGAAGAAGAAGAGCAAAGTTGGTTTCGTGCAGGCAGATCTTGTAGTGATTGATTGAGCGCCAGAAATATAGAGACTCATGTTATCTTTGTGGACCTACAAAAAGCAGATGATACCATTCCAGTACAAAAACTATCGAGAGTGTTGGAGCAGACTAATATCAATCATACATACATAAAAGCGAAAAAAGAACTATACAAAGGGCCAAAATCTAAAATTAAAATTGGAAATCGACTTTCAAAAGAATTGCTGGTAACAAAAGGCTTAAGACAGGGATGTTGTCTCTCTCCAACCCTTTTTAAAATACATATCGCAGTAGCTCTAAAAAACTGGAAACGTAAAGTGCACGGCATGGGAATACAACTTAACGATGACCAAGTAATTGTAGCTAATAATAAAGAAGACATGGAGTATATGATGAGAAAGTTAATGGAAGAATACCAAAAGTGGGGATTACCAGTGAACGTCGACAAGACACAGTACTTATGTATTGGAAACGAATCAAGTGAGTTAGAACCAGACAATCGACAAGTAATATCTCCATGCAATGAGTATGTATACTTGGGTGTCATATTTGATAAGACAGGAACAGACTGTAAAGAACTGGAAAAAAGAATAGTAAAAACAAAAAAGGTTATTGGATGTCTTAACAGTATTTTATGGAGCAGAGAGATAAAAAAGAATGTAAAATTTTACATATGTGAAACAATGGTGAAAAGCACGCTGTTGTATGGAATAGAGACTTGTCGCATAACAGAAAAATACAAAACAAAAATGGAAAGTGTCGAGATGGATGCAATAAGAAGATCAATGAGAATATCTAGAACAGATCACATAAGAAATGAGATCATAAAAGAAAGAATGGGAATCGAGGGAAGCATAACGGATGACATCGCTAAAAGGCAACTGATATGGTACGGCCATGTACAACGAACGACGAAAGATTACCAAAGCAGGTCCTAGAATGGCAACCAATAGGGTGCAGAAAAAGAGGGCGTCCTAAACTAGAATGGCAACAGTCAATCCAAAGATCAATGAGTCAAAAAAATCTGACACAAAATGATTGTCAGGATAAAAGGAAGTGGAGAATAAGCGTCGGACAACGTAGAAAAACGTTCTAAACCGACTAAATAAAATAATATTAATAAACGCAATGGTCGCATTTCCAACAATTTGTCATACTATTTTCTTTTCAGAAGAAAAATGCATTTTTAATTTTAACTAACTTTTATTTTGACGGTAAAAACGAAATTTACTAATAAAAAATTTTTGCTGTCGAAAGAAAAAGAAGGTAACTTTCAAATATGTAGGTAACTACGCTATTGATAACTAAGGTTTAACGAACCTCTTTTCCATCGAATTTAAGGCATAACTTTTCCAAATTCCATAAACGCACCTGACAGAACAACCATCATCTATATCCAACAACCCCTCCGTAAAACCGCGTTCTTCGCAAGGTAGTACGACCACTGATGGTGCTAGAACTACCGCGAAGAAATCGTTAATAGCCGCCAGTCAAGTGACCGCGAGACCGCGATACACCAAGCAGTACTTCCTGCTACCAAATTAACCTGCCAACGAAAGAATCAGCGTATAACAAAAAAGAGAGCTCGCGACTAAAAAGAAGATTTTATCGATAAAGATTAAATTAATACAATAAACGGTCAATTTAAATAAAATATTAATATATTAATCAAATAAATTCAGTTTCAAAATTTTGAACGATTATTTGAAGTAAGACAGAATAGTTTTTATGTGTATAAAAAGTGGTAACTTTAGTGGTCAAAGGAGTACATAAGAGGATACACTTTTTTACCGGTTTTTAGGAGTTTTAGGTAAGGTATAAAATACTTTGCCAATATATGGGCCCCTAAGCTCACACTACTGAAACTGAAATATATTTTATTCAACTCCAGACTAAATTACCTTTCGTTTGATACCACACAAGCCATGTTTTGACTTAAACTCAAATTTTTGAAATATACCCCCACCCTTAACAAAAAACAAAAACTAAAATGTACTTTGTTTAACTCCGGACTCAATTACCTTTCGTTTGATATCACACACGCCATATTTTTTACATAAACTCTAATTCTTGCAATCTACCCCCACCCTTTTATTTGGCTTGTGTTCGGTGGATTTTGTTTATTTTTAAATGGGGCCATCTCGAACCAAGAGCCAGCCTAGGTACCAAATTTCATTGAAATCGGGTAAGCGGTTTTTGAGTTATGGGCGTTGGTCGTTACAGACAGACAGAGAGACATACAGACAGACAGACAAACAGACAGACGGCGCGACAAAAAAGTTTTAAAATCATCTGAAACGCAAAAATATATAAAAAAAAATTGAAATCGGAGCAACTTTTTTTTCTCGAAAAAATTAGGATCACCATAGCTCACACTACTATAGTATAGTGTATGTGTGAGCTAAAAGTAATTTAATAAATTGAAAACATAATCAAATAATGCTTTAAGTTATAAAAGCAATAAAGGACCTTAGAACTAGGAGTTTACTTTAAAGGCGAGTTTAAGTTAAAAGTGAATTTATAGTGCATGTGTGCATAGTAAATAACACTTGGCGTGCGGTAAAGTTAGTTTACAGCAGAGCGTGCTCTAAAGTTACTTTACCGCAAGCGCACAGCATTAAAAACATATACGTATTACGTATATGATTAAAAACCCTTAGGAATCTAGAGAAAATAAAACAGCGCGCAGCATTAATGTTTGTTTGTTATTAACCTTCGCTTTGCATTTGAGTTCAATTGTTGGTCCCAAAATTTATTTATTTAATAATTTAGCAAACAGCATTAACAACCAATTACAAATGCTGTCTTTAATCTAAAGATTTATGGCTGGTTCACACACGAATCAAACACAGATCGATAGTCAGAACTGATGCCACAGAACACCAGACCCACGCACAATGGGTTAAAATCACAAAAATTACAATGGACAAACGAAATAAAATAACATAGGAGTTAAAAGTTACAACAGACAAATAATTATTTAAATACAAATTTAAAATACAAAATAATGTTACTAACAAAAACACAATATTTATAATATGCCACTACCAATTACATTAAAAGAATTGATAAAAGTAAAGCAGAGTTCTCGAACAAAAATTTCAAAATGGAAGGTTCTTACGCACTAGTTTGGAAATGCTTAAAACTTTTTCATTACGTTTTCTTTATTTCTTTATTTATTTATTAATTCTTTTTACAATATACCCTTTTCGCGAACTTAGTTTTTGTTATGATTTCACTCCTTTTTTAAAGGATTTAAATAATATCAACGATCTGTCTCTGATAATATTTAAGTTTTAAAGTAGTAAAATATGCGGAATTATTTTCAAAACTTTTATGCCTTATTAATTTTGAGGTATTTAATTTTTTCGTATGATTTTATTATATTCCTATCAACCTTCTAAAGCTCAGCTCTCTAGCGTTCCTGGAAGTGGGTAATGTTACTTTTATATAATTTTAAATTTATAGGGATGGGAAGAAAATTAAAATTTTGGTGTTTTTAAATGTTTTTCTATAGTTTTATCATAGTTCCTATCAGTCTTCCAAAGCTCAGCCTTTTAGCGTTTCTGGAAGTGGGCAATGTTACTTTTACGTAACTTTACTTTTATTAATTTTTTTTCTATAGTTTCTATGTTCTCTCCAAAGCTCAGCTCTCTAACGTTTCTGGAAGTGGGCAATGTTACTTTTACATAACATTACATTTATAGGGGAGGGAAGCAAATAAAAATTTTTGGGTTTTTTAATTTTTTCCTAGAGTGTTATCATAATTATCTTATCAGTCTGCCAAATCTCAGCTCTCTCGCGCTTCTGGAAGTAGGCAATTTTACTATTACATAACTTTACATGTATCGGGAAGGGGAGTAAATTAGAATTTTGCGCTTTTTTCATTTTTTCCAAGGGTTCGGTAGAAAAACAGTAAAATTTTGATGATCTATACATAAGGAGTGAGTTTTTTGAAAAACCACTTAACTACTTTATAGAAGTCCATAAAACTCGGAGGGGCTGTTAACTCTATGAAAATCAACGAATGTGCAAAGTTTGAATTTCCTAGCTCATTCCGAAGTAGGATTTTAGATGGGTCAAATATGGGCTGAAATGTTTTAAGAAAAGGTAGTACAGCAGATTTTAATCTGTAGATATATAATTGATAATCTAACTACCGTATAGCTTTTGCTCAATAAGTTTTTTAAACGTTTTTAAATTGGTAGTGTCCAAATCTATGTCAGACGCATATAAATTAAATAGATTGCACATACAATAAATTAGCGAGGTTTTATATAAATTGGTACGTGGATAAGTTAGATAAAAAGTGCACCTGGTCCTAGAATTAATGCGATGTACAGCGAAAGGTAGTTGTGCTAAAATTTCAGGACAGTTAATAAGATCTTTTAGGAATTGATAGACAGCGTGTTAAATAAGCCCAAAAGATAATTATTGTCACACCATCGCTGCGGATAAACACCAAATTTTCGAAAATGCATGTTTTTTTTAAGTTTTCTCTTTTATTTAGCCATACATTGTATTGAGGAAACCAGATAATTGAACAATATTCCAAAATTGGTAAGACGAGACTGTCACAAGTTAAGACAAAGTTTTTGGTATTTCTTGAAATTAACCTAGCTATTTGCATTATGAATAAACCCATGCTGATTAGGCGCTATCTGGTTAGGTACCTCACTAAAAAAGCATATTAAAGATAACAACCTCATATATTTTAAAAATACAACACAGAATAGTTATGGGGCGATAGATTTTTTATCTCTTGTCTTTACTTTTATGTTTTGGAAGGACTTTGCTAAGCTTCCACTTCCACATCAGGAAATATAGATTTTCTTATTATTAAATTATAGAAAACCTTAAGAGGATGAGTCAAAAACTTAGAGAAACCCTTTAGAATATATTCGGAATCACCATCTGGGTCAATAGATTTGTTGGGCTTGATCTTATTTACAGCATTAGTAATGTAAGTTTAAGAAATTTCCTTGTAGCAAAAATACGACTATACCCTGATGGGCTGGAATTGTTATCATCGATATCATCAATAAGGACTGACATAAAATACGATGCGAAGTGATCAGCTATACTCTGTGTTTCTGAGACAACCCTATCTTCAAAGACCATTTTATCTAGTATATCACTACTATCTTTTAAGGACTTTAGGAAAGACAAGAAAAGTTTGGAAATAATTTTAACACTGCTTCCAATGTCAGACAGATACCTTGGTTTTGATCATTGATCTAAGGTTACTGTGCTTAGTTCTCCAGTAAAATTACTTGCTCATAAAGAAACTTTTGTACCTAACACGTGCAAAAAGGCCTTTTGGCCTTTACCGCCCTTAACAGCTTGTCCAAACTCCACTTAACGTCTTTCGTGCAATGGCTGTCACATGCGGTAGAGGACCATTTTCCGCACTTGTTAGGTAATAATTATTTACCTAAGAAATTCGAAAAGTTGTACTTTTTTGCAGAGGACAAGAGCGAAGTCACTTACGCATTCCATCGTTGCTGATTTATTAGAAAATAAATAAATGAATTTTTTATTTTGTTGAATAAAAAATTAAGTAAAGAGTCAATGAACAACACTGCCTATATTTTGTACTTATACACATTTCAAATCTTTTCCGAAAAAAAAATTGTGCAAAAAGTTATAATTTACCGCCTTCTTGGTTTTCTTATTTTATGCATGCAGAAAACATACTTTGGCGTACTAGTGCGGAAAAGTAACTTAGGCGAAAAAGTAGTAGTAGTAGAAAACTTCTATCACGCAAATAAATGCGGAAATGTGCACTTTCCGAACGCACGTAAAGTGCCTTTTGCAAGTTTGTAGGTAAATATATAAAAAACGCATTTTAACGCCACACCGTTTTCAATTTATGGCGAATTTCTTTAAAGTTTGCATATTTTCGTCATATCCAAGTTTTTTATTTATAAAAATTAAATTCCTATTTAAACTGGCACAAAAACATAATATAAAATATTTTATTTAAAAGATCATAAAGAATCTATAGCAGAACTGGTAAATCAAGTGACAAATTGAGTAGAGGAGGCCGGGGCTAGTTTTAACAAAACTTTATTTTTGCCTAATAACTTTCAATTTGGCGTACCGTTCTTTAAAATATATAATCATATTCGTATATTGTGGCTATAGAGTGGTAAAAATTTCATCAATAAGGGCTAGGAAAATATTTTTGTTGATACAGTTTCAGTTAATTTTACGATCGAAGCAAGTTGTAACAGCACCTGGGGCCAGTTTTCACAAAAAAGAAAATAAAAGTTCTCTTTATTTTCAACTGATTAAGAAAAAATAAACATCAAGTTATTTTAAAAATTTTTAGTAAAACCTAGTTTTAAATTCGTAGCTCATAAACTTACATAAACTTATTTTTATTAAACATTTTCAATCCTGTTATTTAAAACAATATAAAAACATATTTTAAACTAATGAACATATTTAAAGAACTTAAGAGAACTCGTGTTTATGTTGTTTCTTGTATATGCTGTCTCAATCCAGTTTTTTAATTTTTATTTTATTTTGATCCATGTTGTATTATCGGCCTGACTAGCATAAACTAAGGTAACAGATGATAAGTGCTATTTAAGTTACCTTAGCATAAATTGTGGAAACGAGGTTTCTTGTCTTACCGACCGTTGAAGTCACTTCATGTAGCTATTTTGCCATGTGAAGGGTTTTGTTTTGAATAATAAATAACGAAGTTCTAAACTTTATAATCAAAAATATCTTGGAGTGTCTTAAAGTCTCTTAATATACAGGATCAAAATAAATAATATGCTATATAATAATTTGAGAAACAGATTTGAAAAATCTCTTTTTTTATTAATATCTATTTTTTATTAATCTAATACCACTTTAGACATTTTTTTAAAATTTGGTACCATCAACATGAATTTTTTATTGTGTATCACATTTTTGCGGGAATTCCCTCGGCATTTTTGAAGAAAATAATGAGACGTCACCGTTTTTGTAAAACAAAATTTTTCAAATTCCTGTTATTTGCTTCTCTATTTTTGATTGATTTGATTCATTCATTTATCACTTTTTACAAGAAGAAAATAAATTTAAAATATCAAAAACAATTCCCGCACAAACGTCAATAATTCACAAGAAATATAGTGTTTTTGTGAAAAAATATAAAATAATTGAGTCTATGACGGATCTGATACCTTCCTAGCTTGCCTTTTAGCACACTGTAAGTGGTAATATCTCAGAAATTAAAGCTCTTCTCAAAGTTTTTGGTTAAAACACAAATTATTCAGCAAAACGTGGTCTACGATATTTTGAAAACTGCATATTGATACGACGCTCCGTTAAAAAATTAGAAATTTTTTCATTGTCAAAAAACTGCCATTAACATTAATGGATTTTGACCAAAATCTAACTAACCTGTAAGAGTGTTTACCTGAAAATTTTATGAAAATCGGTGCAAAGGTTTAGGAGCTATCGTGCTACGGACAGAAATAATATATACACACACACACGCACAGAGACAGACATATTACTAGGATAGGTCAAAATATACCCAAATAACATATTTTCGGCGTTATCTCAAAAATATTTTTTCCGTCGAAACTAATACCTTCTCTAGCCATTGCTACGCGGGTTTGAAAGGTAAAAATTAGTATAACTAAAATAGAATTTATTCCTCTTCCTCCCCTCTAGATTCACTCCTGCATTTATGAAGGTGCGGAAAACCAATCAAGAAACTAAACAAAAACCGGTAAAAAAATAAAATGTAATTTTTTCTTTCCTGTTCCAAGTCCCATTGAGTAATTTTAAAAAGAGTAGGCCGTTATTTACCAATCCAAAAACGCAATAAAAATATTATCTAGATGGAAAGTACCGAATATGAAATAATACGTTCCTAATTTATTTGGAATACCTTAATATCTGAGAAACTAAAGTTGATCACAGTGCGGTTATGACAACAGCAACAATATTTAGCCTCTCGTCATATCTACAGAGAAAAAAGTGTTTGGTTCAATCAAATAAACCAATTTATTTGAAAAAAAATATTTGGATTAAATAAATCTAGTTTGGATCAAACAAATATATTTATTTTGGACAACAGTACATTTTGTTACGACAAAAAACATTGTACATGTAAATTAAATAAATTACATGTTTAAATTTTTTTGGCAATAATAATATTTAAAAAAATATTGTTTACCGTATACTTAAATAATTGAATTTTTTAAAGCAACTCAATTGTTTTTTTTTAATGCTCAGATTGACTAAATAATTGTTTCATATTATATAAATTAATAATTTTAATATTCTTAGATAAAATTTTTTGAAACAACTAAATTAAGTTTTGTTTATAAATAAATATACAAATACAATTTTTTTAAAATTCCTTCTTTCTTAGTTTTTATTTCCAATAGTAAAACATTTTTGTATACATGATATATATCACTTTGTCAGTGCATATTCTTCATTGGTCCATATAAAAATATTTATTTTAGCCAAACAAGTAATTTAGTCGCTTTAAATAAGACTTAAGAGTTTTTAGTATATGGGTTTCTGCCATTTTTGGTTTTTAAGAAAAATTTGGGGGGTCCGAAGGACCGCGAATCTGCGTCCGGCGTTTTTTTTTATTATTTTTGTTTTTTTTTGGGTTAAGTGGATTATCAGATTATCGTCCGCACTAGTTTACACAGGCCTTATGGGCCTTTTTGTCTCGGTTGAACTGGCTATAATTTGAGTATGTTATAGTAAGGTATGTAACAAAAAAAATGTGAGTAAAGTTAAGTTTTTCTATGTACAGTTTTTGAGATATAAACGGTCAAAATTCGTGAAATGGTCGTTTTTTTATATGTTTTAATAATATTACCTCTTACATCTTGACCGATAAAAATTAATTTACCATAAAAATGGCTTAGTAAACGCCTAAAGACAAAGTCACCTGTAATGCATTTTTTTTTATTTGTTAGATAATATATGGGAGTTAGTAAAAAAATCAACTTTTTTATATCAGCACTACTACCGAATTTTAAAACTAGCATAATGTATTTTAACATGAATTAATAGTTTTATACCATATTGCAAGAAAAAAGTTACTTTTATTTTTTGATTGGCTCTACTTTTATAGTTGTTAATTGTTTTATTGCAAATTTATTAAACCACTTATTATTGAGGACACTCTGTACAATATAGTATTTTTCGGTGACTCCTCTTCCTATTTCAAAATTGTCGTGTCCATGATTTTATTTCCAAGGTAAAAAAAAAGGTGATACTGTATATTATGGGACATACTGTATATTATGAGTCAGGTTAAATAACTTAAACAGAAATATTATAAAATGTAGAATTTTCAAACTCATTTTTAATAAATGTTTAAGTCTTAATTACTTTTTTGTGTAAAAATTTCTTTAAAAAAAATCTATTTTTAAATCACCCTGTGAGAAAAACAAATATTAAGGCTTTATAAAATATTAAACAGGTGCATTTTAACTTATATCACAATAACCAATACACATTATTTTTGTTTCTAATATTTTGGGTGTTTAAATAATTATTTCCGACATTAGCTCCATTTGGCCCCTCTGTGCGTTTATTTTTTTTATAGTTAATTCTGTAAGCATCGTTTTTTAAATAAATATTTTTTAATAATTTTGATGTTCGGAACGCCACTGAATGTAGCAAATTATTAGTAGATCAAATTTTTTTGTTTGTATATTAAGCTCCACTTGTGACCTAACGTTTGATATGTAACGAATAATAAAATCGTTTTTTTAGAATTGTTAGAAATGACTTGAAATAGTTTTTTGTAAAAAAAGCACAAAAGCTGAAAACTGAAATTTTAAACCTCTGTATCTTAGAAACCATAGGTCAGACGGCGATGGGACAATGATAACTTTTCATCAGGGCATCAAGATCTACAACATACTGAAATTTAAAAGAAATCCAACCGAAAGCCACCGCCCATAAGCTCCGGGCGGGATCCTTTGTTTTTTTATCAAAAACATTCTTTTGAAAAAATATTATAAACGTATGTTTTCATTTTAAAGTGCTCATTAGAATGTTATTATAATTTTATCTTGAAGAAAAATTAAAAAATAAAAAATTTGAGTATTTTATCTTAAATATAATTAAGTAAACCATATTTAGTAATTTTCCTCTAAGAATGCCGTTAATTGCATTTGTGCATATAAAAAAACAATACAAGAAAATCGTTTAAAATCAAATTAAGTAAATTTAATGTGAACCACAGGCACACGTTCGCATATCTACATGCACGGAGTGAACGATTTTTCACTTGTTAAAGACATGGAGCGCATACCAGCAAAGGAAATGAAAATTATAATAATCACTTTAGGCCTGCTGCCTATAAAACTGTGAAAAATGAAAGTTTTAGACCATTTCTAGGCGTCGGTATACAGGGTGGATGAGCGAATCGTCAAGCAATGTCTTACGTAGAGACCCTGTATATGTCACATATTGCAGAGAAATGCGTCTTTAAAATAAATGGATCCATGATGGATCTGAAACCTTCCTAGCTAGCCTATTAGCACACTTCAAGTGAAGCCAGGATAATATATCAGCCTTGAAAACATTTGTTTTGTAAATATCTCAAAAACTAAAGCTCTTACGAAGTTTTTGGTACTGTATATTAATACGATGCTCTCTTAAATTGTCAAAAAACTGTCATTAACATTAATGAATTTTGACCAAACTCTAATCAACTCGTAAGAGTGTCGAACACTATTTTACCTGAACATTTCATGAAAATCGGTTTAGCGCTTTAGGAGCTATCGTGTTACGGACAGAAATAATATACACACACATACATACACACACACAGACAGACATCACGACAATATTGCTAGGATAGGTCAAAATACACCCAAATAACACATTTTCGGCGTTATCTGAAAAAAAAATTTTCGTCGAAAATAATACATTCTCTAGCCATTGCTACGCGGACTAGGAAGGTAAAAATTTCATACATTGATAACGCCTCTTCCCTTCGTAAAACATTTTTAAGAAAAAACACATTTAAAGAAGCCGAAAGTGTAGCGCAAAGCTAAATTCCTCCCCCCCCTTGAGCGCGACGTAATTTAAGAATGGAAGGAGGTATAAATATAATAAAACAACAATCAAAATATAAAATTTAAAAAATATAGAATGATAAAATATAAAAAAAGAATGACTTGAACATTAAATATATGTATATTTAACGTTCAAGTCAACAAATAACAGTAGACTTCAAATCGTACTTTAGGCCAGACACTTAGTCATCATGCCATGGTTGTAGCCTTAGACCACTTTTACATAAACAGGGTACAGAGAGCCACAATGTGCCCGCAATAGCTGCTAACTCCAAATCGGCACTCCATATACCCTGTCCCATGTGGCGATTTCCTGAATGGACAGGCCAGGGCCGCATCTGGACCAAAATTTTGGGGGGGTTAGGCTAGTGGAATTTGAAAAATTGTGGGTTTATTGAATATGAAAAAAAGGTTAAACTTAAAAAACACATTCCTATTTAATTTTCGGGGGGGGGGGGTTTGAACTCTCCAAAACCCCCCCTCAGATACGGCCCTGGGACAGGCCACCAAATCCATTCAGAGAATCACCAGATTAACCCATCCCCTTTACCATAGATGTTATCTGGTGTGATCCCAAAGGTTTCCAGTTTTATTTTTTTTTCTGTAACATATTGGTCAATGCTCGTCTGTTACCAGAGTACCCATTTACCCATGGGTCGAGGCCCCTTTAGTCGCCTCTTACAACAGGCCGAGGGATTACCTTGGTGCTATTCTTATCCCCAGACACCATACGGACCCACGCCCTGGCTTACCTTATTTCTTTGTTCTGCCGTTTCCCAGCGCTGGTTTTCACAATTTTTTTGGCAAGTGTCCGATTTCTTTTATCACAAAAAAGTACAGTGACTCGTACGGCGATTTGTTGCGAAATGAAGTGTTCTCTGGCTTCGCGCATGGCACTCCAAGAAAATCAAGGCGTGATCAGAAAACACAAACGGTGGTCAGGTGACCAAAATGAAAACAAAAATTTCCGAAAGTGGTTCCAAAACACATAATTGGTTTCTTTTTAAAATATATAAACGGATGCATGACGGATCTGATACCTTCCTAGCCCATTAGCACACTTGAAAACACTTTTTTGTAAATATCTCCGAAACGAAAGCTAGGTTATAATACAAATGTTTAAGAAAAATGTGCTTTACTATATTCCAAAAACCGTATATTGATGCGAGACTCCGTTAAAAAGTAAGTATTTTTTATATTTTTTAACTGTCAAAAAACTTTCATTAGCATTAATAAATTTTGACCAAAATCTAATCAGCTCGTTACAGTATCGAACACTATTTTACCTGAAAATTTCATAAAAATCGGTTTAGTGGGTTAGGAGCTATCGTGTTACGGACAGACATACATACACACATACAGACAGACATCACGACGATACTGCTAGGATAGGCAATGAGTATATGACCCATATAGAGTGGCAACCGGCGAGCCTTGCAACATTTTTTTGAGAAAAGCTAAACAAAAACTTACAGGTTTGACCCATTCTCGTTTTGCGTCAACTGTTCCTCAAGCGGATTCACCTTTTTCTTTAGTCTTCAAACTAGCAGAGTATTAATGATATTATATTCTATTATCTTTGAGTAGCCATTAAGAACATCAATCGCTTCCACATTTAAACATGTATATAGAATCTACCTTTGTGGCTTTTGCTCTATTATTTTATAGTATCAGCTACAGAGTTTACTATTTCGAATGTAGATGATTTTTCAATGTTTCTTAATACTTTATTTTGAAATTTTTGCAAAACTACTATTTGTGTACTCCAATCTTAAATACCACACTACCACACATCCATCATACTGGTTTCAGTATTGGGTTTGAAGCACTAACGTATATTATTCCTTTCAATAAGCCAGTAAATTGTTTCGTAGTTTTTCTTTTTTTCTCAAAATATGGTTTTGAGTACATTTGGGAATGTCATCTCGAGAAAGCTTGATTTAAATATGGTATATAGGATTGTTTTTAAGTGTGAGTATATTTCTTATTTTTGTTTGTAGAATTGGACTTATTTTTTTAGGTCTTTCTATTCGTCGGGTTTAGGACGATAAATCAAATGTCTAATAATTGGACAACGTTTTGTTTAATATGTTTAAACTTCTTCAGAGCCTAAGAACAAAATACAAAAAATTAAATGAAGAAAATATTACAAGTTGATTTAAACTCATGTGGTGATGGAGAAGATAAAATGAGTGTTTTGTTATTGTTTTGTTTGTTAAAATTTTGCAGTTCAAATATTTTAAATAGTTTTAATTTAAAAAAAAAAAATTACAAACCAAAGACTAGATAAATGTAAAAACAAAGTTCGACGGGAACAACCATTCATGTTAATAACAACAAGATTTTTAAATTAATTAATTTTAAATTTTTGTAAACATCTTTTGCTATGCACTAAAAAATGCATTTTATACACTCTGTACAACGTATAAAAGTAAGGCTATGTTTATATTTTGGTATCATCCTGTAGCTTCTAACTTTACCAACCTCCCAGAGTTTTAAAAATTTTGTTATTTTAGGCCACGGAGCACAGTTCCGTGTTTTAGGCACACAAAATAACCCTAATTTTAGTTTTTTTTCACCCTGTATGAATAGAAATTTGAAGCCGGACATCGTTCAAAGCGTTTATTTGATTCAATTGCTATTATTATTATTAACTTTATTGTAATGGTTTTGGATATAAGATATAAATTATTAAACGGATCGCTACCTGAATTCACTTACGTAATTTCTCATTATCATAACAATTTATATCGGTGAATCTTTTTTGATCATGGGTTGTTCTGAGGCATTAAGCAAGCGGTGTCTATTTAGCTTTATAAATATACAAGGTATTTCAGAGTTGTATTTCCAAAAGCCCAGGGTAGATTCCTCTCATGAAAATATGAAAAAAAGTACATGTGTGTAATAAAATGCCTCGTTTTGAAAATACAGGGTGTTAAAATTTTATAAAAAAATATATTTCTTTTTAATGTTATTAGAAAGGTCAAAAACAAAAAAGTTGCTGTTGTCTGAGAATTTTGGATTAAATGAATCAATTTGATAGATGGCTGATAAATCTCGCAAAATAAAGAACCAGAACTAATGTAAGTAATGATAGAACTTTTCCACTATCGAAAATTACTCGTAAATAAGTTCAATGAAATTTTGGCGATCTCGCCATGCATGTAAGTGATTTTTATTTTTTTAAGCGAAAACAGTGCGGTTTACAAAAATACTCAAGAAATAACATTTATTACAAAATAAACAGCGATTTCAAAAATAATTTTTATTTTACAAAATAGCAATGGTGTACCATTTTTTCAGTCCAGGTCCCGTGCGGACGGCACTTGTATAAATTTAAAAAAATTGCTGTCCATAAGAAAATTTCCCTTGATAATGCTTCTCAAATATCTACCATAGTTTTGCAGATATTTAGAAAAAAATATTTGTTTATAAAACTTTAATAACCTGTATTTTTAGAACGAGGCATGTTAGGACAAATGTTCATATAAACCTTTTTTTCATATTTTCATGAGAGGAACCTACCCTGGACTTTTGGAAATACAACTCTGAAACACGCTGTATATATTTAACCGGACTGCCTCGATCACGGCATCTCGCGACCTTGTGGGTTCGAGTCCCACTTTACACATGGTTGTATTGTTATGTCTAAAAAGGTAATTTTCTTTGCAAAAACTTGACAAAAAACTTGACAAAAACTGGGCGAAAAAATGAATGAATGTCCTTCCAGAGTGCCCTAAGTGCCTGTTGATGTATCCTTATCCTTGAGTAGGCCGTATATTTTGTCAGGGGCTGTCTAAGCAGAGGTAATCGTTCTTGACTTCTATACGTCTCGTGTGTTCGTATTTAGTCAGTTGAGTGCCGTTAGAATCATCAACATCTTTTCGTGTACGATTATCCAACTCTGTCAATCTAATCGCATTTGGTCGGTCTAATAAGTGTGTCCTGGCAAATGTATATTTGCTCTTCGTGGCCATTCCTGACCTCTTTGCCAACGCCAGTATGTAGGTAACAACAACAATTTAAATTGTTAACTGTGTAATTTTCATTATTTCTTTTAACCGTTTTTGGACTTACGTTTTCTAGTTTTTCAACTAAATTCTATAGATGATCATAAGAATGTATCGTACATAGAAAATTATTTTATATGTCTTAAGTGTAGGTATCTTACCTCTACTGTGATTTATCATAATAATATTGTTATAAAAATTCCTTCCCTTGATTTACACCCATAGCGTCGCGTCTTCTTGGTGCCATGGAAAGTCACTGGCTTGTCCGAGAAAAGGTGTAGGCAATTACTAATATGGTAATTTGCGATAGGAAAGGAAACCTTAATTGATGTGGCAGCAGGATAGTACCGTGGTACGGTCGTCGGCTTCACATGCAGAAGATACCCGGAGCTCGCCTTGAACGACGGAAGTTTTTTTTTTTTTTTGTCAAACACACTGTGTTTTTTTTATTACAATCTAGTCAGTAAGACTAATTAGCAATTTTGTTTTAACTTAATTTACTAGAAAAGTCAGATTTAAACTTAGGGTTCACTCAACAGTTCTCCCCGCTTTGTTTAGTCTGTAACTCACAATTGTGTTGTGTTTATAGCATTATTTTGTTTTATGTGTAATTCACTTAGTTTACTAGCTCAAACGGCTTCACTCTTTTTAGTCGTCGAACTAGCATAGTATTGTCTAGAAGCTGAATTGCTTCCACATTCACATGCCGATGGAGTCTATCTTCATGGCTTTTTGCGTACTTTTTTATAGTCTCTGCTACAGTTTCAATTTTTAGATCTCGATGAAGGTCACTATTTCGAACGTACCAAGGTGCATTCACAATGTTTCTTAATACTTTATTTTGAAATCTCTGTACAACTAGAATGTTACTCTCTTTAGCACAACCCCATAGTTGAATACCATATGTCCATACTGGTTTCAGTATTTGTCTATAAAGCAGTAACTTATTATGAATTGTTAAATTGGACTTCCTTCCAATTAGCCAGTTCATTTTTCTATACCTTATCTCAAGTTCTTCTTTTTTTTTCTTAACATGTGCTTTCCAGCGCAATTTGGCATCAAGTGTCATACCTAGATATTTTGCCTGATTCGAATATGGTACTGGAATGTTGTTAATTGTTATTTGTATGTGATTTATATTTTTGTTTGTAAAATCAACATGAATTGATTTGGTTTCATTTAATTTTATTCGCCACTGTGTGGTCCAACTGTGAATTTGGGTGACTGCATCCTGAAGTTTTTCTATGCATTTTTCAATAGATTTTTCTACCGTCAATAAACCAGTATCATCGGCAAATGTTGTGACAATTTTCTGGCTTTGGGATATCACAAGTGAATAATAAGTATAGATAAGTGCCTAGTACGCTACCCTGGGGCACGCCTGCTTGAATTTCTCTTAAATTTGAGTATGAGTCTTCCTGTTTTACTCTAAAATGTCTATCAGATATGTATGTACCTTTTTAGTTTAAAATTAAGGCCTTCATGCCACACTTTGTCAAATGCTTGTGCTACATCTAGAAAAACTGCAGAACAAACTATTCCCTCTTCTAGTGCTTTTTCTATTATATTAGTAATTCTGTGTACTTGATCTATCGTGGAATGCTTGTCTCGAAAACCAAATTGATGAGATGGAATAATTTCTTGTCTTTCTATGATGGGTTTTATTCTTTTAAGCAATAATTTTTCATAGAGCTTGGATATAATTGGCAGCAAAGATATTGGCCTGTAAGATGACACGTCATGGAGTGGTTTTCCCGGTTTTGGAATCATGATAACTTCTGCAACTTTCCACAGTTTAGGTACATACCTAAGCCTAAAAGACGCATTAATTAGGTTGCATAGTTTTACGATAGCTTTTCTGGGGAGTTGTTTTATGACTACCCCGTTAATAAGATCATACCCTGGGGCTTTTTTCGAATTAATATTTTTGATTTCTGTTAATATTTCTTTTGGTGATGTAAGCTTAATATGGTCCTCGATTTGATGGGGTTCATTTAAATGAAAGTGTTCATCTGGTGCTTCGTGGGGCTGAAATGTTTTTTCTAAATGACTTGCAAAAATATCTGCTTTTTCTTCGTTACTCCTTGCACTGGTTGTTAGATTTTCGTATGGGTGGAATTTGGATAATTGGTCTTTTAAAATCTTTGGTTGCTTTCCAAAGGGAATAGTCGGTATTTTTATCATCTGTAAGTTCATTAAGAAAATGGTTAATAGATTCATTTTTTATTACTAGAATTTCTCGCCTAATGCGCTGCGTCATGTTGTTGAGATTTGTTTTGTCCCGAGGATCACGGCTTTGTTGCCACTTTCTTCTTAGTTTCCTTTTTTCCAATATAAGGTCTCTAATTTCCTTTGGATAGTTTTTTTCCTTAAAAATTCTCTTTGGTTTTGGACTGTTTTCCCAAGCTGCTTGTTGAATATTTGTAACAAAATAATCAACTTCTTTATCGATTTGTTCTGGCGTTTGCAATGGTACTGATAGGTTTATTTTTTCTGACAGACTTTGTTTAAAACTAATCCAGTCAGTCAGTTTATTAACTAGTGAGATATTTGCTTCTTTCTTTATTATGTTTTTACTAAGAGTTAGAATAATAGGTGAATGATCTGAGTGTAAATCAAAACTTTCTTCTATATCTACAAAACTTAAAGATATATTTTTTACTATAAAAAAATCAATTATATCTGGAATTTTTCCTGGATCTGTTGGATAGTATGTGGGCTTACCAGTTGATATCGGCTCACATTGATATTCACTAATAGCTTGCAAAAGTTCTTTTCCTTTAGAATTCGTCAGTCTAGATCCCCAGTAGGTATTTTTTGCATTAAAGTCACCTCCAATTATAAAACGGTTTCCTAATTTTCTGAGAAAATTAAGATATTGATTTTTCTTTAGTAAGTGCCTTGGTGGTATATAGACAGCACATGACTAATGTATATGTTTTGGTTTTTACACTTACTAATGTAGCTTGAATCTCTATGGTTTTATATCCCATCTCCTCATAGTGTGATATATTTTCTTTAATTATTACAGCACTTCCCCCATGTGCAGTATTGCTAGGGTGAGTTGTATGATACACTTTATAAACTTTAAATTTAATGTGAGACTGGTTAGTGAAATGCGTTTCTGACACAAGACAGACGTCAATTTTTTCTATGTCTAGAATAACTTGCAAGTCTTGTTGATGTTGCAAGAGACCATTGGCATTCCAAGCTAGGATTCCAAGATTACTGACCATTTTGAGGCATATTGGTAGCTCCGTTATTGCTACTTTCTAGTTTAGTTAATCGCTCATCAAGTTTGTTCAATTTCTCCAAAATTAATTGTAGTGTTTGTTCCATAGTATTTTGACTACTGATATTAATATCAGGTATAGTAGCTGTTGCTGCTACTTGGCTGTATGTCCTTGTCACAGAGTTTTGTGTGACTGTGTTTCTTGTCTGTTGGTTTTGTCTATTTGTACTCACGTTTGGTATGAGATTCGGTTTCTTAGGTTTATTTTTCAATTTTTGTATTTCCTTAGCAACAAGGCATTCTCTGTAGTTAGCAGGATGCTTGCCTCCACAGTGGATGCATTTTGGCTCAGATTCTTTTGGTTTGGGGCATTCTACAGTAAGATGTTTCCCCGTGCATTTTACGAACGACGGAAGTAGTAGAAAAATATGTTAATGTGACCTTGACCATCCAGGATGTATGCAGGTGTATTCCAGCAGCCAACCTACAGTCAAAGAACCAGGCATAATAACCCAGGAGCCTGCTGCTATCGTCGGTGCCAGGATGACGCCAGCAAAATCTCCTAAAGTCAACTCTATCGTCTATAGCCAAGTTCTACTGGGACGATAGCGATGTTAGATGGATAAAAGTCTAACATGTAACCGGAACACCTTTCGAAAGAAGTGTAAAATCGTGGGTTCACTATAACGCCTAGAAAAAGAAAGATTGCATCCGCTAGGCCAAAAATGGTCTCGCGGGTACTACCACTATACTCCATTCCAAAATTTATGAGATAACTTTTTGACAGCTGTTTACCATAACAAATAGTATAGGCCAACGAAAAAAAGATGTAAAAATAATGATATGAACTGTACTACTGCACACACTAGCACACAACAAGTGAACTCCACACTATATCAGCCTTGAAAACAGTTTTCTGTAAATATCTCAAAAACGAAATCTTTTGGTTTAAATAACATAAATTATTAAGAAAAATGTGTTTTACTATACTTCAAAAACTGCATATTTCTGCAATGCTTCATTAAAAAGTTAGCATATTTTCTATTTTTAAACTGTAAAAAAAACTGTTATTAGCATTGACATACTTTAACCATAATCTAATCAGCTCGTTGCAATGTCGAACACTATTTTACCTGAAACTTTCCTAAAAATCGGTTTAACGGTTTAGGATCTATCGTGTTACGGGCATGTTACACACACACACACAGACGTCACGACGATATTGCCAAAATAGGTCTAAATACACCTAAATAAGATATTTTCCGAGTGACCTCAAAATTTTTTTAAAATCAAAAACAATACCTTTCTAGCCATTGCTGCGCTGGCTAGGAAGGTAAAAATACACCGCTAACCACCATCATACTAGTTGCATAATAATCGTTATGATCTGTACTTACACATTTAATTTGTTTTCCTATTTTTACGTTTTAATAAAATTTTCAGCGATGATAGCGCTCTACCCGGAAATTAAACAGTTTTTTAAAAACTCATCATCCCAAAGTTCTAAGGGAGTTTTGTAGAACTGAAAACATTTTGTACACTTTTGAACATAGCATTATATAGTAGATCATGATAAATAAACATTTTTCTTAATAATTCATGATATACCTAACCAAACAAACAGCTGTATTTTTCGAGATATTTAAAGAACACTTTTTGCGATAAGTATACACAGAAAAAACAAAAGGTACGGTGTACATTTAATTTCAGCCGATAAATGGAATGGTATTAATACAATAAAGACATCCATTGATTTAATTATTTTTATATTAAATCAATGTATTTTGTTTAATGAATGAAAATCAATAAAATCAGTTAACAAATTTATTAAACAGTCTTAATAGCATGTACAAATTTTGCGTTCTTCATATATCTCTGTTCCTTTTAAGGGAAACAAAATAATTATAAAGAGAAATTTTTCACGATTTTCAGGAAATTTTATCTGAGCATAAATTATTTGTTATTTGTGGTTTTTTTAATTGCATTACATTAAGTAAAACTAGACCACTTTGATCAAAACAGCGTAACGATTGGGTTTGACAACTGTTACTAATTGCAAGATTCTAGCAATTAAAAAGAAAAGTGAACAAAATCGATTTAATTTGCTTTTTCCGTGGGAAAATATTAAATTACTGATCTTGAAATTTCTTAAAAATATTTTGTTTAGGTATAAGGAGTTATTTTTGGTGCCCTCTTATCGCCACTCTCACAAAAAGAGATACAAAATAGATACAAAAAGTCGAAATGTCCCCTGTGGAACACAGTGGATCGCTGTTCTTAGCTTACTCTTGTCCTATCAACAATCAGCTGGATTTGTACTGCGCATGCACCTGGGCAAAATTTCATACATTTGCCTGCAAATTTTATTGTCATGCACCATGTCAAGCGGCCTTAAAAGGTATCAAAATAATTGGTGTAGAATTTTGTACTATAATGAACTAATTTTTTACCTAAATAAATAAAAGGATCCATGATGGATTTGATACCTTCCTAGCTAGCCTATTAGCACCCGTCAAGTAAAGCCATGATATATCAGTCTTAAAAACAGTTTTTGGTAAATATATCAGAAACTGAAGCTCCTACGATTTTTTTGGTTTTAACACAAATTATTGAACAAAATGTAGTCTACTATATTCCGAACACCGTATATTGATGCGATGCTCCGTTGAAAAGTTAGCATTTTGAAAAATGTTTAATTGTTTAAAAACTGTCATGAACATTAATGGATTTTAACCAAAATCTAATCAGCTCGCTAGAGTGTCTGACACTATTTCAACTCAAAATGTTATGAAAATCGGTTCAGCGGTTTAGGAGCTATCTTGTTAGAATAATTTACTGTACAGAGTGTCCCACATTTAAGGATTTTGAAGGGTTTTGGGTATTTTTAGGGGATAGAAAAATAAAACGAATACCCACTTGCGATCCTGATAGAGCAAGCCATTTTTAAGGTATGGGTTTTTTTTAGTTCCTATGCATTTTAGCCTACCTTTTTTAATTATAAAAATTTAGTTTTTGACCGAATTGCCTTTTTATAGTTTGTTTTTTAAAGAATTAAACTAATAAACTAAATTTTGTCTTTCAACTGGTTTTTTTAATGTTGTTTTTGATGAAAAATCTAGTTTTTTGTAGGTAAAATAGTTTATTTCGATCTGACATTCAAAATCTTTTTAGTTGACTAACTTGACAATAAATTAATTCAATAACATACACTTGTATAATAAAACATACAGTGAGAACACTTGTAACGTTATTAACACACCTGGAATAATCCGGGAGGTGGAATATTACGTCATAACATCTGCTAACTGTATTTCTGTTGGTATTTGCCGAACTGCAATAGCACCTTCTAAAACTTTTTCTCTAACAAAAAAATGTTTTATGCTTATGTGCTTAGTTCTGCGATGTAACTCTGGATTATGAGCCAGTCTAACTGCAGCAGAGTTATCAACTTGAAGAATAGGAACATATCTAAACTTCCAAATTTCTTTGTATAGTCTGCTTAGCCAAATAAGTTCTTTGGTTGCTTCACTAGCTGCTATTATTTCAGCTTCTGTTGTAGAGGTTGCTACTAAAGCTTGTCGCTGACTAATCCATGAAATTGCCCCATTGGCAAATGTAAAAACAACTCCAGAGGTTGATCTGCCAGTCTTTGTACAGCCTCCGAAGTCTGCATCACTGTAACATTTCATCTCCGGAATTTTCATGAAATTGTAGGTTATTCCTAAATCTCTGGTACCAGCAAGATATCGGAAAACTCTTTTTACTTGAACTACATTTTCTTGAGTAGGATTTTCTAAATATCTTGATAAATAGCCCACACTATAAGCTATGTCGGGTCTAGTTCCTACCATGAGATAAATTAGAGTTCCTATAGCTTGTCTATAAGGAAAATCTACTTTGGAATTTTCTTTCCCTGTTTGAAGTATCTCTGCTGGTTTTAGCATTGGTGTCGCTACGGGTCTGCATTCTGAAAATCCAAATTTTTGCAAAATCTTCTCTGTGTAGCTTTTTTGGCTAATTTTTATGCAATTTTCTGTCTGCTTTATCTCAAGACCCAAATAAAAATTAGCTGGTTTAGCAGTAATTTTGAATTATCTCTTCAAATCTTGAAGCAACCTATCTAAAGCCTTTTCAGATGTTGCTGCAAGCAGTCCGTCATCGACATATAGTGCTAGGAACATTTTCTCTTTATTTTTCTATCTAATGTAAAGACATGGATCAGCTTCACTGACTTTAAACTCTAGTTTTAACAAATAGTCGTTGAATCTCTTATTCCAACATCTTGGAGCTTGTTTAAGTCCATATAAACTACGATTTAATCTACAAACTCTGTCTGTTCCATCAGTGTAGCCTTCTGGTTGATTCATAAAGATAATCTCTCCTAATTCTCCGTATAAAAATGCCGTCACAACGTCAAATTGTTTTAGATGCATATTTTCACTGGCTGCAACACTTAAAACAGATCTAATCGTGGAAAGTTTGGCCACTGGACTAAACGTCTCATTATAATCAACTCCTTGACGCTGAGCAAAGCCTTTTATAACTAACCTTACTTTAAATTTGTCTACTGTACCATCTGGGTTAGATTTCACTCGATAAACCCACTTACAGGGTAGCTCTTTGGTATCATTAGGCAATTTTTCTAACGTCCAAGTTTGATTTTCTTTTAACGAATTGATTTCACTTTCCATAGCTCTTTTCCATTCATAGCTTTCCCTAGTTTCAAGTGCTTCTTTGTAAGTTTGAGGAGTGTCAATATTACAAATAATATCTTCAGCTATGCTGATACATTCATCTTGAAATCTTTTAGGTTTTTGTAAAGTTTGACGATTTCTGAGATTGTATGAAGTACTTGGTTCTTCTTCATCTGTTTCTTCACTTTCGCTTATGTCAGTAACATGTCTTTCTTGATCTTCATCTTGTTGTTCATCTTCTTCGTCATTTTCTTCTTCTTCCACTTGACTTTCTGAAAAATCTTGTCTTGAATCTTGAATGCAAGTATTTGGAGGAATAATTGGGATTCTGGTGTTACTCTCGGTGCTTATACTGGAATGATCAGAAATACTGGATTTTTGAGCACAAACTTTAAGATACTCTTGAAATTTTACATCTCTTGAAACATAGACTTTGTTTTGCTGTTTAACCCAAATTCTATATCTTTCATCACCATCGTAACCTACCAAATAGCCTTTTATTGCCTTTTTGTCCATTTTTCTCCTTTTTTGAAATGGAACATGAAAATAACAAGCCGAACCTACTATCCTTAGGTGCTTAATTCTAGGTGTTTTTCCATACCATAATTCAAAAGGACTTACATTCTCTACTGACGATTTTCCAGTTCTGTTTAGGACATAAATAGATGTGCTTACTAACTCAGCCCACATTTCCTTTGGAAATTCTACTTCTGAGCGCGAGTATTTTAACGTTCTTGCCATTTCGACTGTCGTACGATTCTCACGTTCACTGCCTCCGTTCTGTTCTGGTGTGTATGGAGCTGTCAGTCTAAACGTGATACCTTTGCTCGCAAGTATAGATTTAACGTCTTTGTTGTCGAATTCGCCACCACCATCTGTCAATAACTCTTTGATTTTATGGCCTGAATTTTCGACAAATGCTAACATATTCTTTAGCATTTCTTTGGTCTCTGACTTTTCTTTTATCAAATAACCAATTCTGTATTGAGTATAACTGTCTTTAAAAATCAGTAGATACCTTTTTCCTTGAAAAGAAGAATCAAAAGGTCCAACTAGGTCTGCTGAAACTAACTCTCCAGGTTTTGTTGCCTTTTATCGAGTACCAAATGGTAAACGGTGCGTCTTACCATAAATACATGGTTCACAAATCTCATTATTCAGTTTGACTGTAATGCCCATCTCTTTTTGTAATTTTGCTTTTACATACCTTTTGTCTTGATGCCCCCATCTCTCATGGTAAAGTTGAAGCATAGAACTGTCTGCTTCTGCAATGTTACAATGGATTTCTGTTTCTGGAATGATGGGTTTAATATTCAGCTTATATAAACTCCCACCAACCTCTCTGTTACCATTTATCATTGTTTTTCCAACTTTAAAGCAGCATCTTGTGCGTGTGGATCTAAAAGTACTGTTTGCATTTCTGTCATGGGCTGCAAGTACTGAAAACAAATTCTTTGATATACCAGGTACATACCATACGTCTTTTAATAAAACGATTTCTTCTTCAACTGAACTTTTCTTAACTGAATTTACAAACTGAATTGTACCTTTTCCAACAGCACTTAACACTTCTTTTCCTGCGGCTTTTATGCTACATGACGACTCAAAACTTTTAAATTCTGTGAAATATATTGGTGTGTTTGTAACATGCTTTGTTGCTCCATTATCCACCCACCATATAGACGTCTCTTGCTCTGTTACCAAAACTTCTTCATCTAAGGAAAATAATGCTGTATTTGCTTGTTGTTTGGTATTTTCAGCAAATGTCTTTTTCTGGTTTTTCGGCGGTCTTCCGTCTGCAATCCACTTTTTACATGTTTTCACCCAATGTCCATTCAATCCGCAGTAATTACACTTATTACTCTTAGTTTTAGGTCCTTTAGCATGTTTTTCTGTAACCAATGCTTCTTGATCAATTTTGCTATCTTTACTTTTTGCAAAATTTCTTTCGAACATGCATAATTGAACTGTCAACTCGTCAAGCGTTTTATTTGTCTCTTTTGAAAGTAACATCCAACTTGATTTAAATGTGTCGAACCGTTGAGGTAAAATATGGAGAATTTTACATACCACCATTAGTTCTGGAAGACTATTCTCGCCTTTTGCTTTTAGTCCATTATTTAACTCTGTAAATAGACTTCTTAGCTTCGCTATATGCGTGGAAACATCTTCACCTTCTAACCAATTAAAACCAAAGAAATCTGTACAAATTTTGAACAGCTGATCTTTTGCCGAAGCTTGAAATTGATTTTTTAAGGCGTCCCATGCTTCATATGCCGTTGTTTTATCCATTATTTTCTGATAAACATTATCACTTATTGCACTTGTAATTATTGACTTAGCATAACTGTTTGCCTTTCGGTACAAATCAGATTCCAACTTGTGTTGCTTTCTCTGATCTTCCGTTGCACCCTCAGCTAAAGGATCAGGCTTTTTTAGCTTACCATCAATGACGTCTAAGGCACCTTCATGATAATCAAGCATATCACGCATTTTATTTTTCCAAATAGGCCAATCTGTATCACCAGTTAGTGGTTTAATATGTTTTGCTGGATCCATATTTTTATTTTATTTAATTACCTTCCTTTTCAAAAAAACTACTTTTACTGACCTCTGCTTACTATTTCAGCATGATAGGCCCATAACCTGATGAAAAATCTAGTTTTTTGTAGGTAAAATAGTTTATTTCGATCTGACATTCAAAATCTTTTTAGTTGACTAACTTGACAATAAATTAATTCAATAACATACACTTGTATAATAAAACATACAGTGAGAACACTTGTAACGTTATTAACACACCTGGAATAATCCGGGAGGTGGGATATTACTTCAATAGTTTTATCGTATTTTAATTCCTTTTGTTTGCACTCAAATGTTTGATTTTTATATTATTTTAACTTTCATACATCTTTTAATTTAATTTAATTTTTACCTTCCTAGCTCGCACAGCAATGGCTAGAAAAGGTATTGTTTTCGACGAAAAAAATTTTTTTTGAGATAACGCCGAAAATATGTTATTTGGGTGTATTTTGACCTGTCCTAGCAACATCGTCGTGACGTCTATCTGTGTGTGTGTGTGTGTGTATTTTTTCTGTCCGTAACACAATAGCTCCTAAACCGCTAAACCGATTTTCATAAAATTTTCAGGAAAAATAGTGTTCGACACTCTGACGAGCTGGTTAGATTTTGGTTAAAATCCATCTAATGACAGGTTTTTGACAATTAAAAAATATTTAAAAATGCTAACTTTTTACAGGAGCATCGCATTAATATGTGGTTTTCGGAATATAGTATTATAACGAAAAACTTTGTAGGAGCTTTAGTTTCTGAGATATTAAAAAAAACTGTTTTCAAGGCTGATTATCATAGTTTACTAGAAGTGTGCTAATATGCTAGCTAGGAAGGTATCAGATTCATCATAGATACATTTATTTTATTATCCTTTTGATTTTAATTATGTTTCTCACCAATATTTTAAAAATATTTTTACCTGTGTAAGTAAAAAAAATTATATAAAAAAAAATTACATAAAAATTAAAAAATACCTAATTTTTAACGTTGTAAGTTTGATAGCCGCAGGCATATGTTTCCGCCTTGTTAGTACGGTGCAACCAAAATGGATGGACAGGGACTGCACTGATGATGAGGAAAACTGAAAAGATAAAATGAAATGTGGATACCCACATAAAATTAATTTATTTAGTATTTGACTAGACCTCGAAAAATGTCTTTTATATTTTATAGTTATAAGCAAAGCTGTCAGTACATTCAAAGTACTTCAAGTACATTCAAAGTAGTTCAAGTACAATCAAAGTACTACAAGTACATTCAAAGTATTCCAAGTGCATTCAAAGTACTTCAAGTACATTCATTTTACTTCAAGTACATTCGAAGTACATTTGTTATGGTTATTTATTTAGTTTAATTTAAACAAGTTTTTAAGCAGCTTTGTGGGCCATTATAAAAATACTACTTTCTATGAGTGATTTAAAAATTATTGACGGTAAGAACAGTGCACCAAGTGCTCCACCAAAAAAGAAATAAGGCAAGGTAGGGTACGTGCATCCCGGTTCTACAAGAGCTTTTTGTAGGTCTCATTACAAAGTCAAATATATTTGGATTTACACAAATGTGATCTATTTTGAACAACCGTATGCAATTTGATACAGAAAAACTTAATATATTTTAAAATTTTTGAGTAAAATATTATTTCTTTTCATTACCTTTCTATGGCATTTGTATGTAAAATAATGAGTTCAGAAAAAATAAATAAATGCAATTTCGGTATATAAGGAATACATAATTTACATACAATATTATTCCAAAAATAAAACCTTTCAGGTTGAACATTTTGTAAACATTTTTGACATGTTTTACATTTTCTTAAATTTTTTGTCATCTTATATATTTTTTGAAGCTTTTGACGTTTTTTGACATTTTTTACTTTTTTGGAATTTTTTTACATTTTGGAATTTTTAAAAAATATTTTTGACATTTTTCTCATTTTTTGACATATTTAAAGTATGTACTTGAAGTTCTTTTATTGTAAAAGTAAAAGACTTGGGGAAAATCAAGTACTTTTATAATGTACTTGGTACTTGAAGTACATTTGAAATGAAAATGTACTTAGTACTTCAAGTACTTTTACAAATCTTAAAGTACTTGGTACTTGTACATGAAGTACTTTCATAATGTACTTGTGACAGCTCTGGTTCGGTTGTGTATAGTTGGGTTTTTTCTTAAAGAAACGGTTTTGTACCCTTTTATCCTGATTAAAAGCATTCTTAGCAAAGAGAATCGACTATACCTTGGACAGAAAAAATCATTATTGTTTTTTTAATAAACAGTTTTTCTTTTTGTATTATACTAACTTATTGTAAATATTTTTTATAAAAAATTAACAAAAACTAAAAACTTATACTTTGGATCCCCGTATCTCAAAAATTATAAAGATCTAATAGAAAAATCCCACACAAAAAAAAAGAAATTTACCATGTACATTAATTATCAGTAAAGTTTATTGATTCGATATACTCGAACATTAATATAATTGGCAATTGGCCAAAATGAATGTACAATTGATTGATTTTACGTACCTTTTTTATTTCGTGTAAGTTCCGGGCGAGGGCCGCAGTGCGTGCCAGCGTGAAGATGCGGGCGGGTTATATTGTTGTTATATTTCAAATAAAGTTAAATTTAGATATTTTATGTATTCACGTTCTGATTAAATTTTTTGTCATCTTAGATATTTTTTAAAGTTTTTGACGTTTTTTGACATTTTTCACTTTTTTGGAATTTTTTAACATTTTGGAATTTTTTAAAAATATTTTTGGCATTTTTTGACATATTTAAATTATCTACTTGAAGTTCTTTTATTGTAAAAGTAAAAGACTTGGGGAAAATCAAGTACTTTTATAATGTACTTGGTACTTGAAGTACATTTAAAATGAAAATGTACTTAGTACTTCAAGTACTTTTACAAATCTTAAAGTACTTGGTACTTGTACTTGAAGTACTTTCATAATGTACTTGTGACAGCTCTGGTTCGGTTGTGTATAGTTGGGTTTTTTCTTAAAGAAACCGTTTTGTACCCTTTTATCCTGATTAAAAGCATTCTTAGCAAAGAGAATCGACTATACCTTGGACAGTTGTTTAGAAAGTAGAAATAACCAAAAAAAATCATTATTGTTTTTTTAATGAACAGTTTTTTTTTGTGTTTGGAATGTTACTGATTTTAACCGGCAATTTTTCTTTTTTTATTATACTAACTTATTGTAAATAATTTTTATAAAAAATTAACAAAAACCAAAAACTTATACTTTGGATCCCCGTATCTCAAAAATTATAAAGATCTAATAGAAAAATCCCCCACAAAAAAAAAAGAAATTTAATTATCAGTAAAGTTTATTGATTCGATGTACTCGAACATTAATATAATTGGGAATTGGCCAAAATGAATGTACAATTGATTGATTTTACGTACCTTTTTTATTTCGTGTAAGTTCCGGGCGAGGGCCGCAGTGCGTGCCAGCGTGAAGATGCGGGCGGGTTATATTGTTGTTATATTTCAAATAAAGTTAAATTTAGATATTTTATGTATTCACGTTCTGATTAAATTTTTTGTCATCTTAGATACTTTTTGAAGTTTTTGACGTTTTTTGACATTTTTCACTTTTTTGGAATTTTTTAAAAATATTTTTGGCATTTTTTGACATATTTAAATTATCTACTTGAAGTTCTTTTATTGTAAAAGTAAAAGACTTGGGGAAAATCAAGTACTTTTATAATGTACTTGGTACTTGAAGTACATTTAAAATGAAAATGTACTTAGTACTTCAAGTACTTTTACAAATCTTAAAGTACTTGGTACTTGTACTTGAAGTACTTTCATAATGTACTTGTGACAGCTCTGGTTCGGTTGTGTATAGTTAGGTTTTTTCTTAAAGAAACCGTTTTGTACCCTTTTATCCGGATTAAAAGCATTCTTAGCAAAGAGAATCGACTATACCTTGGACAGTTGTTTAGAAAGTAGAAATAACCAAAAAAAATCATTATTGTTTTTTTAATGAACAGTTTTTTTTTGTGTTTGGAATGTTACTGATTTTAACCGGCAATTTTTCTTTTTTTATTATACTAACTTATTGTAAATAATTTTTATAAAAAATTAACAAAAACCAAAAACTTATACTTTGGATCCCCGTATCTCAAAAATTATAAAGATCTAATAGAAAAATCCCCCACAAAAAAAAAGAAATTTAATTATCAGTAAAGTTTATTGATTCGATGTACTCGAACATTAATATAATTGGGAATTGGCCAAAATGAATGTACAATTGATTGATTTTACGTACCTTTTTTATTTCGTGTAAGTTCCGGGCGAGGGCCGCAGTGCGTGCCAGCGTGAAGATGCGGGCGGGTTATATTGTTGTTATATTTCAAATAAAGTTAAATTTAGATATTTTATGTATTCACGTTCTGATTAAATTTTTTGTCATCTTAGATACTTTTTGAAGTTTTTGACGTTTTTTGACATTTTTCACTTTTTTGGAATTTTTTAAAAATATTTTTGACATTTTTTGACATATTTAAATTATCTACTTGAAGTTCTTTTATTGTAAAAGTAAAAGACTTGGGGAAAATCAAGTACTTTTATAATGTACTTGGTACTTGAAGTACATTTAAAATGAAAATGTACTTAGTACTTCAAGTACTTTTACAAATCTTAAAGTACTTGGTACTTGTACTTGAAGTACTTTCATAATGTACTTGTGACAGCTCTGGTTCGGTTGTGTATAGTTGGGTTTTTTCTTAAAGAAACCGTTTTGTACCCTTTTATCCTGATTAAAAGCATTCTTAGCAAAGAGAATCGACTATACCTTGGACAGTTGTTTAGAAAGTAGAAATAACAAAAAAAAAATCATTATTGTTTTTTTAATGAACAGTTTTTTTTTGTGTTTGGAATGTTACTGATTTTAACCGGGAATTTTTCTTTTTTTATTATACTAACTTATTGTAAATAATTTTTATAAAAAATTAACAAAAACTAAAAACTTATACTTGGGATCCCCGTATCTCAAAAATTATATAATAGAAAAATCCCACACAAAAAAAAAAGAAATTTGCCATGTACATTAATTATCAGTAAAGTTTATTGATTCAATGTACTCGAACATTAATATAATTGGCAATTGGCCGAAAATTAATGTACAATTGATTGATTTTACGTACCTTTTTTATTTAGTGTAAGTTCCGGGCGAGGGCCGCAGTGCGTGCCAGCGTGAAGATGCGGGCGGGTTATATTGTTGTTATATTTCAAATATAGTTAAATTTAGATATTTTATGTATTCACGTTCTGATTAACACGTTGGATATATTACTTAAATTGGATTAAAATTTGCTGTAATTTTGACCAAAATAATATTACTTAGGTATGCATGAGAAGTTTATGTAGTTTTTTATCGTTTTGGTTTCGCGATTTTCTTAATAGACTCATAACATTTATAGCCGAAACTAATTTATACTAGTTTCTGCTCATAGGTAGAGAGCGGTAGAGTTTGTTTTATTCAAATAAGTTTTACTTTCCAGTCATAGAAGGATGAATAGATAAAAAACTAGTATAGACAATTTAATTTCGTAATTTTAACGCATAACACGACTTCATAAGTGCATTTTAAAGTTAGTCTTATTTTAATGTACTGGATGATTCAAATTAAATATAAAAAAAGTACCTACTTCTAGGCAAGCGCAGATTTGAGGAGGGGCAACGTGGTAATTACCCCTCCTCCTAGAAAAAATAATGCACTTTTTGCTAACAATTAACGGGAAAAAAGGAGAATTACCTCCCCCCCTAAATTTTTTTTTGTCGACTATTACCCCGCCCTAGATTTTGACGCAGATCCGCGGTTGCTTCTAGGGGGGTAACATAACATTTTTGGTGAAAAGCGCATTTTCATATAAACCCGTTTTTGCGCTAGGTTTTTTTTTAATGTATACTGGGACTTTCCATCGAATCAGGATCTATCGCCCAGTTTCGCACAGTTTTAGAAGTTAAAGCATTTTTTTTAAACAAACACAAACAACCAAGTACTAGCCGGGAATCGAACCCGGACCGCCGGTGTGGGAAACATTGCTACCAGTACATCACGACGCGACGACGACGTTTTTGCGCTACTACTTTTTAATTTCTTAAAATTTGTACTGCCACTATGTGGTTTAGAACGTTTTTCTACGTTGTCTGACGCCTATTCTTCACCTCTCTCGATCCTAACAATTATCTTCCGTCAGATTTTTTTGACTCATTGATGTTGCCATTCTAGTTTAGGACACCTGTTTTTTCTGCGCCCTATGGGTTGCCATTCTAGGACCTGCTTTGGTAATTTTTATCCGTTGTGATGTCATCCGTTATGCTTCCCTCGATTCCCATTCTTTCTTTTATGATTTCATTTCTTATATGGTCTGTTCCAGATATTCTCATTGATCTTCTTATTGCATCCATTTCGACAATTTCCATTTTTGTTTTATATTTTTGTGTTACGCGACAAGTCTTTATTCCATACAACAACGTGCTTTTCACCATTGTTTCGTATATGTTAAATTTTACATTCTTTTTTATCTCTCTGCGCCATAAAATACTACTAAGACATCCAATAACCTTTTTTGCTTTTACTATTCTTTTTTCCAGTTGTATACAGTCTGTTCTTGCCTTATCACATGTGACACCCATGCATGCATACTTACTGCATAGAGATATTGTTTGTCCCTTGTCTAGTTTCTAACTCACTTTGTTCGTTTCCAATACGTACTGTGTCTTTTCCACATTCACCATTCACTGTTAACCCCACTTTTAACTTTTTCATCATATACTCCATGTCTTCTTTATCATTAGCTACAATTACTTGGTCGTCAGGAAACTGTAGTGTGTAGTAAATCGGTCGTTAAATTGTCTCACGCCGTCTACTTTACGTTTCCAAATTTTTAGAGCTACTACGATATATATTTCTTTTTGATGTAAGAGGCTTGTTTGAAGCAGAGGATTAAACTTAAGGATAGGGGGAAGCTCGGGGGGGTAGGCAAGAGGGGCGCGCGTCGATGCCTACTTGTCAGGCTCAAAACCTCCTCCTCCATACGGGTACTACTACTAATGCAACTGTCAAACTAAATTTTCTCGATCAAGTCTGGTTTCTGAAATATAACGCAAAGTTATTTTTTTTCCTTTGGAGTAACTCCTTTTTATATATATATATATATATATATATATATATATATATCAGTGGCGTATATAGAAAAATTTTTCGAAGGGGGCCGAGACAGTTTCGGGGGGGGGGGGCGAGACCTCATAAGGCCGTATTTTATGCTATTTTATTTTTGTATTCATAAAATATGAGGAAAATATCTACAGAAAATCTTAGCTTTGGGGGGGCCCCCGTATATACGCCACTGATATATATGATAAAAAATAAAGGAAATAAGAAAAAAAAATAAAGTGTGATACATCAATTTAAGGGTATTTCACGTCGATTTGGAAAATCAAGTTAAATATGTTCATTCCGTAAGAAAAAATATGACTTTGTGTTACATCTCGGAAACTAAATGAAAAATATAAAATTTAGTTTGACAATTGCATTAACCCACTAAGCACAAAATCATAAAAAACGTTAAATAAATGTTGAAAAAAAATGTTTTTTTCTAGCACAAATTTGTGTTAAAATTAAGTCAACTTTTGCCATTAAAAAAAAACATGTAGAAAATCCTAACGAAAATTTCATGTAAAAGCATTACCAAAAATATATTTCTTAATAACGTTAAGAAACCAGCATTTAAAAACCATAATTTTACTAATATTAAAAATAATACCATCAATATATGGTTATTTTTATAATGTTTTTCCTAGATCTCATTCCTAACGTTGAATTTAAGATATATAAAGCTAATAAATGTTTTGTTTTTTAAACATTAAAAAAAATACTATAGAGGGCGCTGCCATTGTCCCACTACCAGAACGGGCCATCGCCATTTTTAGTTGCGTTTCGCTGCGAGTTGATACGAGTCGGTAGCAGATACGCTTTGTGTAATTTTGGTTAAAATATTTGTTTTTCTAGAAACAAACATGGCAAATTAAAAGCACAATTATTAATACTGAGACTGAATATATATTTGGATCGGAATATTACTACAGTTGTGTGGGAAATAGGGAATAGTTAAAGAACAACAAATATGTATGCAGTGATTTAAATGAAGCACCACAAAATAAGGTAGGAAAGTAAACAAAAGAAAAAAATGGTTTTGTATGGAATATCGCATATCTACGTTATAGGTAATCAGACAGGGAATGCGACAATTCGCCGCGGACGATTAGCCGCCGTACCTTAAGCCGCGTATTCATTTGAGGCAGAATTAGTAAGCCTCGCAGCGGGACCAAACGAATGCCTCGTTTGCATTCATGCTAAACTGAATACGCGCCTTGAGACCATAAAATATTCAACTGATTGCTTCTCTGAAGTTCCCACTTTGATCGGTTCGGTAATTCATTTGAGACAGATGTCTCATGCCTCACTGCGAAGCCGAATGCGCATACGTATATGCACGTGCTTTAAAGGCGTGGCTAACAGCCACACGCATGAACCCGCGGCACGGGGCACCATCCGATCAGAGTGCGAATTTCAAACGAGCATTCAGTTGAATATTGTTTGCCTTGTATTCACCTGAGCATGAATGAGAACGAGGCATTCGTTTGGCCTCGTAGCGAGGCACTTACAACAAAATTATTCTTTACATAGAATTTAAAATTTTATTTTCAGAAGCTACGGATCTGAATTTCCTTTACTGTCGAGTTCACGAAAACCTCAACAGACTCTTGCTGCTCTGCGTTTCCAAAAAAGAAAAATTTTATTTACGTTATTTAAGTTACCTAATCTTAAGAGATATTTGAAAAAAATATATTTTTTCATTGTTAAAAAAACATTTATTTTTCAATGTTAGAAAAACATTTCTTTTTCACTGTTAAAAATCAATATTTTTTTAACGTTCGAAAAACACTTTAAAAAAACCTTCGTTTTTTGATGTTAGAAAAAGAATTATTTTTAATGTTATAAAAACATAAGATTATTTTTCTAGCGTCAGAAAACGGGTTATTAAGCTTCTTTTTCACTATGAATATGATGTTGGAACTACCATCCAACCTAACGTTATGTTTTTAAATTAAAGATTATTTTGACGTTATTAAAATATTTTTGTGTTTAGTGGGAAGCTTAAAAAAATCCACAAACAAGCATCTGCACCATAAAGAAATTTTGATCAATAAAAACAGTTACAGGCCTCAATCCAAAATGCAGCTTTCAAAAAGCCCCCATAGCACAAAAACGAGTTGATATATCAAATGCAATTTTTACCAAAATTTTTGTTTGCAATTTAAAGCCCGGAAAGGGGGGTTTTTCTCTATTTTCCCTAAAAATACTCTTTCCCACTAAAAAGTGCTTTGTTTTGAATTACCCTGTATAAATATTTCGACATATACCTACATAAACTTTTAGAATAAAAAACTTAACTTTTTTTTCTTCCTTTCAGAAAATGCCACCAGTGCGATGGAAAAAATTTTTCCATGGTAAGTATAATCCAATCATTTACTAATATACACAAAATCAATAGCCACCAACTATAAAAATATGTATTCCTAGCAGACAAACTTTAAGCTAGAATTCCCTCCACGATCGCCTACGACTAAGTCGCGGACAATAATTCTCTACAACTAGTTGGAAAGAGAAATAAGAGATACGTATTATTGGTGTCTCATTCAAACCAATGGTAGACGAAGGAATCGACGCGACGTAATCATAAGCGACCGCGAAGGGAATTCCAGGGTTAACGCCAAACGATTCCAAGATCCGAATTTCTTATAAAGCCTGAATCCAACGGTATGCGATTTCCCAAACCTTGTTTACGGTTTGTAAAAGCGTTTCCGTGGTATGCTCCGGTTTGCAAACACGTTTATATTTGTGTTTTTGGAAACTTGCTTCTTAATTTCAGTGTCGTTCACGACTCAGTTAAATTTAAAAAATAAACAAATTAGGGAAGGGGGGGGGGAAGGGGGACAATATGGGGTACTTAACTATATTATGCTTATTTTTCTTATCAACTGAGAACACTTCCTTTCCCCGTTTAAAAGTAAGTTGGCTAGATACGTTATCCTTATATTTTAACTTTCAGTTTAAGCGATTTAAAACTCCATTATAAATTTTTATAAAAAGGTAAAAATGAAAACTGTAGTAACAGCAAACAAACTATTCAAGGAGCCGAGCCGGCGCGGCGCTTCTGTTTTTTTCGGATTTTAAGTAATAACTAACACTCTGCGGATGGTTAGGTTGGATTTAGTTTGATTTGGTTTGGTTAGGTCTGGTTTGTTTGTGTTATCTATTTGGAAATTATCTGAAGGTAAGAAACAGAAGACATTCTAGACTAAAACGTCTGGTGTTATGCTGTCGTCTCAAAAACAAATTCGGAAATCTAATGCGTCTGCTGGTTCTGAATCTGCATCCGAGCCATAGACTTTTTGATGAAGACATTTTATGGATATCTTAAATACTTCGTCAGATGTTCAGACGCCTGAAAAGAAAGTCTAGAAACGTTTTGCCTAAACGTTTAAATTGAAAAAAACTTGTTTGATCTGGTTGATCAAGTCACCACATTAACACTAAAAGAACAACCCATTCCATTTAACAGCAGGCAAGGCGTAATAATGAGCTTGTCTATTACACCACAAAGACTTAATTGGATCCTTAATATGTCTTAAAAGACTTTAACTACTTGACTATGCTATTATGTAACGTTAATTTATCATAATGTTGACCTACTGTAGTCAAAACGTGTCCGGTTAAATGCGAAACAGTACGGTCGATTTATTTCCACTCTATAATCACTTTCGCCTATTTTACGATTTGTGCGTACCAGAGTTTGGCTAATACAAAAGTGGTTAACTACGTGGTTAACTAGCCTTCTTCAATCCATCTTTGGACATAGGCCTCCCCCAATATCTTCCACTCTCACTCTTCTCTGCCTGTCGCCTTGTTCAACCATCTAGCTCCCGCGTAATTCTTTAAATCGTCCGCTTCATCTCATTTGGCGTCTTTCCTATTTCTTTTATTTTCCCAAGGTCTCCACTTTACAATAAATTTGTTCCATCGATCGTCTTTCTGTCTAATATTATGACCGGCAAATTTCCATTTTAATTTTGCTACTTCTCTTCTGACATCCCTTACTTTTATTTTATTTCTTATCCATTCATTCCTTTTTCTATCTCTCAACTTTACATGTAACATTTGTCTATGCATTGACTTTTGTTACCTTATTCATATTTGATTTTGTTAGTGTCCAGGTATTGGATCCATAGGTAAGTGCAGAAAGGATACATTGGTTATACACTTTCGTTTTGAGGTACTGAGGATATTTTTTTATTTTTTAATATGTAGTTTAATTTTCCGAATGCTGCCCAGGCCAATTTTACTCGGCTCTTGATTTCAGCTGTTTGGTTTTCTTTTTTTAGTTTAATAATTTGTCTCAGGTATACATATATATTCCTCTACTTGTTCTATTTTCTTTTGGCTTATTCTGATCGTAATATCTGCATCTGTGTTTTTTATAATTATGGTTCTAGTATAGTTCATACTCAAGCCTATATTTCTAACTGCTGTATTCAGTCCTGTATTCAGCATTTTCATCACTTCTTCTTTCTTGTCTGGCGATATCATCAGCATATCTTAGTTGGTTCAAGTATTGTCCGCTTACTTTGATGCCTATTGCTTCCCAATCTAAGTTTCTAAAAACATCTTCTAGGGCCTGGTATAGCTACTACTACTATGTCGGGTTAGAACGTTTTTCTACGTTGCCCGACGCCTATTCTACACCTCCTTCGATCCTGACAGTCATCTTCCGTCAGGTTTTTTTGACTCATTGATTTTTGGATTGACTGTTGCCATTCCAGTTTAGGACGCCCTCTTTTTCTGCGCCCTATCCTGGAGTTGCCATTCTAGGACCTGCTTTGGTAATCTTTCGTCGCTCATCCGTTGTACATGACCGTACCATATCAGTTGCCTTTTAGTGATGTCATCCATTATGCTTCCGTTGATTCCCATTCTTTCTTTTATGATCTCATCATTTTTATATGATCTGTTCTAGATATTCTCATTGATCTTCTTATTGCATCCATTTCGACACTTTCCATTGTTTGTTTGTATTTTTCTGTTACGCGACAAGTCTCTATTCCATACAACAGCGTGCTTTTCACCATTGTTTCATATATGTTAAATTTTACATTCTTTTTTATCTCTCTGCTCTGCAGTCTGTTCCCGTCTTATCAAATGTGACACCCGAGTATACATACTCATTACATGGAGATATTGTTTGTCCATTTTCTAGTTCTAATTCACTTGATTCGTTTCCAATACATAAGTACTGTGTCTTGTCCACGTTCATTGTCAACCCCCATTTTTGGTATTCTTCCGTTAACTTTCTCATCATATACTCCCTGTCTTCTTTATCATTAGCTACAATTACTTGGTCGTCAGCAAACTGTAGTGTGTATATGGTAAATCGGTCGCTAAGTTGTATTCCCATGCCGTGTACTCTACGTTTCCTGTTTTTTAGAGCTACTGCGATATATATTTTAAAAAGAGTTGGAGAGATACAACATTCCTGTCTTAAGCCTTTCGTTACCAGGAATTCTTTTGAAAGTCGATTTCCAATTTTAATTTTAAATTTTGACCCATTGTATAGTTCTTTTATCGCTTTTATGTATGTATGATTGATATTAGTCTGCTCTAACACTGTCCATCATTTTTCTACTGGAACGGTATCATATGCTTTTTGTAGGTCCACAAAGGTAACATGAGTCTCCATATTTCTGGCGCTCCTATTCCCAATTACTTACTAAGACAAAAAACATTATCACTACAAGATCTGCCTGCACGAAACCCACTTTGCTCTTCTTCTTCTTGTTCATGAAAATCATTCTCTATTAGATCTCTAAGAATCCTATCATACAATCTACTTAGAGTACTGGTTACTGAAATTCCTCTGTAATTGTTGCAATCCAGCTTGTTTCCTTTTTTATGTGTTGAGGATATGAATGCAATTTTCCAATCATCAGGTACTGGATGTCCGTTTATGAATTGATTGATAATATGTGAGATTTTCGATTAGTTTCTCTGATCCATATTTGAGCATTTCAGCATATATTCCTCCAGGTCCGCTAACTTTTCCGGATTTAGGCTTTTTAATACTATTCCTTATCATTTCTTTTTCGATGATTACTTCCTCTCCATGTACTTCTATGTCTCTCCTCGGAGAGGCTTCCAGATATTCGGGTCTCTTCTCCTGCAGCAGTCCCTTATAGTGTTCTGTCCATTGTTCTGGTTTGATGATCTCGATGTTTACTTTTTCTTTTGTTGGGTTTTTTACTGTAGAAATAAATTTCCATACTTCAGAACTCTGCCTACCTCCTACGTGTGTATTTATATCGTGGCATTTGCGCTCGAACATTTCATTATTTTCTGGTATAGCCTGGTATAGCTTAGAGGATATTTTGTCACCCTGTCCCACACCTCTTCTTATGCTGATTCGCTTGGTTCCTTCGTGGATTTTGATTGACGTTGTTACCTCGCTATATATATTGACTATTAAGTATGTGTATCTGTGATCTATTCGGCTATTAATTAAAGATGCTTTTTCTGCCCATTGCTATCGAAAGCTTTTTTGAAGTCTATAAACGCAATATATAGTCGAATGTTGTATTCGTTGGTTAATTCTATTAGGATTTTCATGGTTAATAGGTGGTCAACTGTACTGTAACCGTTTCTGAAGCCTGGGTGTTCTTTTGATTGATATCCATCAAATTTTGTTGTTAGTCTATCTGTTAATATTTTCGTGAAAAGCCTAGAATTTATATTGAGGATTGTTATAGGTCGATAGTTTTTTAGGTCTGCTCTATCGCCTTTCTTATGTAGAATAATGGTTATGGATTCGTTCCAGTTGTTTGGGATTATTTTTTCTTTTAGAATTTTATTCAGGAGAATATGGAGGGTATTAACTACAGCTTTACCACCGTACTTGAGCATTTCTGCCGTTACTCCTTTTTTTCGAGGTGATTTGTTATTTTTTATTTTCTTCAATGCTCTCTTTATTTCCGCTTTGCTTATTTCAGGTCTTCGGCCGGGACTCGAACCTGGAATCTCTCGCTCTGTACGCAAACGCGCTTTCATTGAGCCACCAAAGACCATACATAAATTTTCGAAATTTGCGTACAGAACAAGAGATTCCGGGTTCGAGTCCCGGCCAAAAACCACTTTTTTCTGATTTTTCTTTCGTTAATTTCACTTGTTGTTTATAACTTTCTTGGCTCATATTTTTTTTAGCATATTTTAGTTAAACCTTCTTCTCCTTATTGGCTATATTATTGTATTGGCAGTTTATAAAAAAGGTGTAGCAGAAGTTTTTTGGTCTATGAGTGTACGTTGCAGAGCGATAAAATTCCTAAGTGATTTTTCATGCGTTCTTAACATTTCAGGAATTCCAATTAATTAATAACAAAAATATATTTACAATAATGGAAACATGTCAGATTGCTCATAGGCATTTAATAAACCATTCTCTTATTATTTTTTCTAAAATCCATACAATCTCATAACCATAACTGCATGAGCCAGTGGCGTAGGTACTTTAAATTAGGAGTCGCAGCTGATTTATAATAAAATAAAATACACAGAAGTACACATGGCTTAACCCTTCAGTGGTGACATGAAAAAAAAATCAAAACCTATGAAAAGTCGGACTAACAGACCGATATGCACATATGGGTTCCAACGACGCGACGGCGACGTTCGCACAACCATTTTAAATTACAAATTTGGCCTATTTTATCGTTTTAATAATAAACCACACTGCCAATTCTTTGTACTACGATTATTTCAAAAATATATGTTTGCAAACGTAAATTACCCGTGAATTTAAAAATCAAAAAAGTTTTCGTGGCTAATCGGGTAAAATACTTTTTTGTTTCTGAAAAGCTTAACCTCACGGGGGTTCAATATCTAATGGACACCTAATAAGTGTTGACAGTTAATAGTGTCGTCCTTATGAAACGCCTCAGAACACTTTGATCAATGTGACACCCTTGCGAAGCTTATCAGACCGTTTTGGGTGCAAAGAAAAAGAAACCATTCGTGATTTACGACAGCACTTCTGTGTTTCAGGCCAGGTCAACGCGTTTTTATTAGCGTTTTTACCCACCTTCAAACGTAAGCGTCAATCAGCGAAATTTTTAACCGAAATAATAATAATAACACGTAGGATGAGAAACAAAACGGTCTGATTAACTTCGCAAGGGTGTCACATTGACCAAGCAGTGTTTTGAGGTGTCCCATTAGGACGAAAATTTAACTGTCAACACTTATTAGGTGTCCATTAGATCTGGGACCCCGTGAGGTTGAGCTTTCCAGCTACCCACGGAAAATTATGGGAGAAACAATAACTTCTTTTTACCTGATTAGCCACGAAAATTTGTTTGATAAGTATATGTTTGTTTAAAATAAATGGATCCATGACGGATCTGATACCTTCCTAACCCATTAGCACACTCCAAGTAAACTCCATACTATATCAACCTTAAAAACAGTTTTTTGTAAATATCTCCAAAACGAAAGCTCCTACCAAGTTTTTAACACAAATTTAAAAAAAAAATGTGCGCTGCTATATTTCGAAAACCGCATATTGATGCGACGCACAGTGCGGACTCCTGTGCATATGAAAAACTGAGGTTACATTTTAAAAGATTTAATATTGCAAAAGTATAGATAAATGTCCAGTTTATCTGTAATCATAACCTATTTTTTAGTCACACTTGCGAAAGTGAACAAAATAAATAGTTAAAGTCGTTATTTTAAAACAGGTACAAAAAACCGTATAAAATACCTATCAGAAAATTAATTTTACTGGTTCTGCATTTAAATATATTTTTTTTTTCTTTAAGTATTACAGTGATATATATTTACGCTATTTGTTTAAATAAAATTTTGTCAAATTGACGTCTCGCTTTTAAAATAATTTAATTAAAACTGTTATGCTTACAAAAAAAAATATTTTTTCAATTTTATTAAGGTTATAAAAAATTGCAAAGATTTGCAAGGTCTGCTATATATCCTAAATATTAGTCCAATGAATTAGCAAAAAGGTAGCATAAATATTTTTTGCTACTGGCTGCTACTAAGGGTGCTGTATTTTTTTAAATAATATATTTTAATCATAATAGTTTATAACACGTTGGTTACCACCCCGATTGAGAGGCCTCACATCATCTCCTGTTTAGGTATACCCTTAAAACTAGTCTTGCCGCCATTTGGACAAATATAAAATTGTGACAGCTCTCATCAACGTCAAAAATGGCGGCAGCAAGGTGTCAAAAATGGCACTAAATCTGGAGAATATATGAGACTTATTATTCGGTGATGGCGAGGGGTTATAGGTAATAATAAATTTTTAAAAAATTCCCAAAATATTTATGGTACTAAGTCACCTTATACTACTGTGAGCAAAATGGAAAACTAAATATTTTAGAATCGCATATCGTATTGGCCGTTTTTTGTTTATGGAAACGCACAAAAACAATAATTTGAGGTAGTCAATAAAATTATAATAATAGCAGTATTATAGTCTTAAAATATATATGCCAAAAATTATTCTGGTGGTTGTGTGGGCGAATATTTAAAAATAAAATAGTTTTTTTGCACTTTGGAGATTAAAAGTGCGCTTTTTATCACAAATTTTAGGAATAAAGTATCACTTTTTATCTCGTGGATAAGAAGTGACGTTCAAAGATAAAACGTAACAATGGGAAGTCTGTTTTTCTTGCAAAATAATTTTAATAAAAACGGGGCCAAAAAATGACTAAAGTATCTTTTGAGCACTCGGCGAACTGTATCTACATACAATTTTTTCTTCTCGGGATAAAAGTGCCACTTAAGTCCCTAAGAAGATAATATACTATTTTATCACTTTTTTTTACTTTTAGAACGCATAAGCATAAAACATCCAGACTTGTTAAATGATTGGCTTCTCACGAAAATCTGAAGGTGTTAAATATATTCAAAAAAATTCAACCCTTGTTGGGTTTAGAAGAATGTTCTGACAAAAATAACCAAATTCTAAATAAGGCATCATTAAATTTTTGCAAAAATCTCAGTCTCAAATGGAAGCTATCGGGACGAAACAAAATGTATTTTCAAAACCGTTATTTCGAATGGTTAGATAAAGATATTATATCTGAGAAATTTTGTTATAAAACGGATTCAGAAAAATCAAAAAATACAGATTCGGAAACAGAGGCCGTACCCGGACCGAGTCGTGGACGGCCTAAAACGGCTTTCTTAGAATCATCTTTAAGAACAAAGAAACTGAGGGTGCAATGTGTGTGTGTATGGTAAAACTAATTATTTTGGGGTTGTTAATTTAATTTTTTTGGAAGGGACTTAGCCACCCCGAAGCCTTCCTGAATCCGAATAAAAAAAATAATTTTAGTTTAATTTCTAACACAAAAGTAAATTGATTTTTATTTTTAACGTAACTGCAGGTTAAACTGAATGTACTTTAATTTATTTTTTTAATATTTTAAATAAAATGACATATACATATTTTAAAAAGTTTTACTTATTTTAACCTTTAGACTACACTTTATCACATACCCTATAAAAAAATTAACTTTTTTGAAAAACAACAAAGATATTGATTATTGTCCAAAAACCCTATTTTTGTCCGCACTGTGCGACGCTCCGTTAGCATTTTTAAAACTTTTTAACTTAAAAAAAACTGTCATTAGCATTAATGAATTTCGACCAAAATCTAATCAGCTCAGTAAAATTTCAAAATCTTGAAACACCATTTTCCAGCTACCAAAGTTTATCAAAATTGCGCTATTTGGGTTATAACAATATTATTTTGGTGTAAATTGCTAACATATAGTTCTTTTTAATAAAGAATCTACCTAACCTGTTGAACTAAATTTTATCTGTCGCTTTTAGTTTTTCAGATGTTTTGTTGGAATTGTTCATATGTAATACACCTTTTTTAAATTAATTTTCTAAATCGGAGTTAAGGTCAAAACGTTTTTAAAACAACAAATGAAACCATTAATAAAAAAAAATCCGAAAATTAAGGCATTATAAAAAACTTAAAAAATTAAATTATTAATATAGAGTAGTACAACTACAGCTTTATAACCATTTTATTTTGGTGTAAATTGCTATCTTATTGTTCTTTTTAATAAAGAATCTACCTAACTATTGAACTAAATTTCATCTGTCGCTTTTAGTATTTCAGTTGTTCCACAAAGTCGAAATTGTTCTTATGTAATACACCTTTTTAAATTAATTTTCTAACTAGAGTTAAGGTCAAAAAGTTTTTAAAACAATAAATTAAATCATTAAAAAAAAACAAGGAAGTAACGAAAAATAAAAAGTTTTAAAAATTTTTAAAATTTAAAAAGTTATTAAAAATTTTAAAAAATTGATTTCTAATGTACAGCAGTACAACTACAATCCGGACACACATCGGTAGAGCTACCGCTAAATAGGTACCTATTTGGTTTGTGTCCCGATTACAGAGGTTAAAATGGTAAATTGCCCGGTTGTTAAGAGGCGCCAAATTACTGGAGTGTCCGATTGAGCACGTTTCCGTTGCAAAACCTAGCTACTTTTCAGGAGAGCGTGTTTTCTAAAATATTTTAGTATTTAGCTAATGAAAAGTTTTTTCCGCTGGTTTTAGAAATGTCATAATTTTTTAAAACCTAGTAATTCAGGTTATTAGCTACGTCAATTAAAAGAAAATTTAACAATGATTTTAAAAATCGAATAAAAGAATTAATTAATATAATAAGAAATTTTATATTACAATATCTAAAAACTCACATAAAATTCAGTTTGACGGTTGATTGCTTGAAAAATATATATTAATAATAGGCCCCTTTCTAAACGCAAGTTTTTGAAAAACTCCTCGTTGCACATTTTAACTTTTTTTGAAATTTGAACTTCGCAAAAGTCAGTTTAGGGGTCAGTTCTCTAAAAAATGTATAAGACCGTCCAAAAGTGCATAATGTGGTATCCAATTTTTAAAAGTGGTTTTGCTTTTAAAAGAACTTCTTTCCCTAACGCTACAATTTTTGAAAAATCTTAAGCTTGTTGAAGTTGGTTATATAAAAATTTTGATTAGAGTTTTATTAACCCACTACTGACATTAACATATTTGTGTAAACGATTAGTAATACTTAAATCATTTAATTTGAAATAATCTAGAACAAAAAAAAAACCTAAACGCAATTAATTAAATAATTTTAGAAAATTGCTTTAGCCTATTATAAAATAGTAAAATACCATAATGTTGATTTGGAGTTAGCACAGAAGTAAAAGATAACTTATGAAGAAACTAAACCATAGTGTCCTACAGTAGCATAAAAGAGTTCAATTAATTTAAAAAATATATTTAGGTCAAAAAGGGAAAAAATTGGAACAGCATGAAAATTATTGGGAATGAAAGAATCGATCCGAGTTATTAGAGCGAAATGGGTGAAAGTTTAGTTTAGTTTATTTATTGGTAATATTACACCTAGGTGTTTTTACAAGTCATCAAAGTTTTAGGGGTGGTAACGGTTTTTCACGGTTTTCAGCGAAACTAGACCCTGAAAAAATTACAGACCAAAATTATAGGTGATAAGAAGGTCTAAGACTGCCTTAACTATTTTTTTACATACCAAAAATTTTCTGAGAAAAATCTAAAAACAGGTTTTTTTTTAAAACATAAATTTTAGTATCCGTGAAATTCAAAATCAAACAAGTTTTTGTTGCATATCGGACAAAAAGAAGTTTTTATTTATCTCACATTTTTCTGTGGGGGGGGGGAGTCCAAGATCTAATGGAGACACAATAAGTGTTGACAACTGTTTCGTTCTTACGGGACTCCTCAGAACACTGCTTGGTCAATGTGACACCCTTGCACAGTTATTTAGACTATTCTGTCTCTCATACATATAAACCCTCGCAAGAAGCGCCATCTACCGAGATACGAGAGAAACTAGAACAAGAGCAGACGAGTATAAACTGCTATATATCGCACATCCCATTTAAAACCATCGCAACTCAATTTTTTTTATTTTTGTTATTACATATTCGGATAGATTTCAACTTATTTTACCTACCAACAAAACCCTGTTTTAAAATCTCAAATTAAAAAAAATGCATATTTGATAATATACTTTGCATTATAAAAAACTACGGATTACAAAATTCTGTTTTGCTTCTTTTGTAAAATTATAACATTTTGACTTACAACGGTATAGAAGGGGATGTGCGATATATCGAGAGATGAAAAGATCGATTCCAGAGAAAATGAAACCATCCGTGACCTACGATAGCACTTTTGTCTTTTAGGCCAGAGCAACGCTGATTAGCGGTTTTACTTACCTTTAGGCGTAAGCGTCGGTCTTTTATGCCAAATAATACTAACAAACGTAAATTTAGTGATCCGTAAATTTAAAAATCAACCGAGTTTTCGTGGCCAATCGGGCAAAAATTTGTTTCTCTCACATTTTTCCATGGGTACATAGCTTAACCTCACTAAGGTTCTTAGAAAAAACTTCGTGATATAGTGACCTTAAATCTCACGGGGGTCCAAGATCTAATGGACACTCAATAAGTGTTGACAGTTAACTGTTTCGTTCTTATGGGACTCGTCAGAACATTGCTTGGTCAATGTGACACCCTTGCAACTTAGTCAGACCGTTCTGTCTCTCATCCCACGTCTATAGTGAGAAAACCCTCGCAAAGGGCGCCATCTACCGAGATACGAGAGAAGCTAGAACAAGAGCAGGCAAGTATAAACTGCTATATATATATCGATCGATAAAAAGATCGATTGCAAAGAAAAAGAAACCATCCATGACCTACGACAGCACTTCTGTCTTTCAGGCCAGAGCAACGATGATTAGCGATTTTACCCACCGTCAGACGTGAGCGTCAATCAGCGAAATTCTTAAGCCAAAAAATACTAACAAACGTAAATTTTAGTACCCGAAAATTTAAAAATCACCGTCGGCGTCGGTCACAGTGGCCAAGCAGTATTCTGAGGAGTCAGATAAGGACGAAACAGTTAACTGTCAACACTTATTGGGTGTCCATTAACTTATCTTTTTATGTCTTCGACACGTTTTCATCGCCTTAAATCATAATATTTATATTAACATTTTATTATGATCTAACCTTAAAGTACCCAAGATCTGAATGTCGTTTTTTTAAATATTGTTTTTTTCGTAAAGTAATCGGCTTTTAGATGGTGTGAATAAAAAAACATAACTATGGAAAAATGCAGGAATTGAAAAAGTACACGGTGAAAATCACAAATAGCACAGACGAGATGGATATTGATTTAAATTAAATTGCAGTAATTTAATTTTGCTAATTTTTAGCCTTCTTAAATTCTGTTTCCTGGGAATTTTTTTCATAGTGATGTTAATTTTTTACACTATCCATAAATAGACGTTTTAACAAAAAAAATTACATCTGATTACTGTTTTAAACTGCTTCCAAAACTTTTTCGGGTAAAAATGGTTATTTAATTTAATTTTAGGTTTTAAATAAAAATAAAAATTTATTTCACCAAATTTTGTCAAAAGCAAAAAGTTTCAGATAAAAATCAACAATAAAAAACTGGTTTTCTCGATTTTTCTCGAAAACTTTTAGGTTATGTAACAAACTGATTATTACAAAAGTTGTAGACTTTCTTATTACCTACAACTTTTGTATTCGATATAAGATCTAGTTTTGATTAAACCCGTAAAAAAACCATTATCCTCTGAAAGCTCATACCATTTCATCCCAACTGCCATAGATTTTCTTTTAATTTCAATAGTTTTGATGCTGTTACTAATTTTGCCCTTCCAAACGGTATCTGCATTGACACTGCCCTAAATGACAAAGATAGTTCGCCGAGGTAAGTTGAAGGGCGTAGATAAAGGGGTGGGGGACAAGGGGGTGATTTCCCTCCCCAAACCGGTGTCCGTACCCGTTCAGCATGCAATATGTATGACTAAGTTATACTAAAGAAGGATGACGCGTAATCAAGAAATACACCTCCTCTACGTAGATCTCAAGAAAGCGTACGATAGTCTACCCCAGCTAAAACTTTGAGAGGCTCTCGAAAAAATTAGCATAACACTAATAGAGCTGTTCAAGAACTCTCTAAAGACAACAGAAGCAAAATAAAGAAAGGGCAGACATTATCATAGGCGTTTAACATCAACAAAGGTCTGAAGCAGGGTTGTTGCTTGTCACCAACGTTGTTTAAGATATATTTAGACCAAGCCCTGAAAACATGGTAAAGAAAGTGCGAACAGATGGGAATACCACTGAACGGATTATGTACTGTGTATTCCCTGCTTCGCTGATGATTAAATAGTCCTGGCTCAAGGTTACGACGATTTAAAATATATGACCCGTAAATTAATTGAAGAATACGATAATAAGTGGGGGCTGGAGATAAATCCTCAGAAAACGGAATATATGTGCATTGTTGGGAAGCAACAGGAGCTTATCTTGGAACAACAACATCAGATAAAACAATGCAAAAAGTACAAATATCTGGGAATGCACAACACTAATGACCGTAGTTTAGATAAAGAAATAACATAAATAACCAAGGAAGACAAGCAATTAGACAACTCAACAATATTTATTTTCTAGGATAAGGCTGTATCAATACAAAACAAACAAAGAATTTACAACATCATAGTACAAGATGTCGTCATTTCATCCAAGTCTCTTGGAGCCACTGAAATGGATTATTGGAGTCGCGCTGCCGAAAAATCAAAACTGAAAAGAGTGAAAAATGAGAGAATTCGAAAAATTATGGATGTTAAACACAAAATTACGGGAAGACATACAAATTAACCAACTTAGATGGTATGGACACGTACAAAGAATGACAGAAGACAGAATCCCAAAAAAAAATACTAAATTGCACACCACAGGGAAGAAGAAAGAGAGGAAGACCAGACTGAGTTGGAGAGAAGGAATAGGCAGAGACATCAGAGAAAGAGGAGTAGATAAGAATCTCTGGACCAACCAAGACCAATGGAGACTGGAAATCAGAAGACGGCGGAGAATGTTATAGACTGATTTATAGATATCGTCTCTAATTTTACAAAAGGGCTTATATCATGAAATGAAAAAAAAAACCAAAATCATTTTTATCGGTTTTTTTCGGGTAAAATGCGTTGTCACAATGTGGCGTATATGTAGTTCTAAGATCAGTAAAATGAGAAATATAACCTCGGGCGTATATTGATAAGTTGGTTTCAGTAAAATATCAAAGTTGCGCATATCATAAATTTATATAGAAATGATCAGCTTCAAAAACAAAAAAGTTTTGTCGAAATGTTGGTAATAGAAACTGTTTTATTATTTTGCTTTCCACTATCACCCCTTAAAATAAATACTCAAAACTTAATACACTTGATTATAACTAAACAATTTTTTGAATATTTTTAAACAACGTAGAATTTTCACTTTTTTACAGTTATGGCGATAGTGATTCAAGTAGCAGCTACAACGACAGATGCTCAACACATGCATCAGGTAAGCAATAATAATCAACAAATCTGCTTCTTCTTCTTCTTCTTTTAATCATTAACCCAGATTATCACGCCGCCATCATCAAAATATTTTATTGACCGGCTAGTGCTTTACCAGATTTGAGTTCTTATTTTTGTTCATTTTATTTTAGAAAACAAATCAACACTCATGTATTACACAGCCTAAAAAAATTTCTCCCAGAGGGTGGACCCCGCTAATCCTTATGATTTTGCGGCGCTAAAACCGAACCTCAGACGAAAAATAAGTTTCAGTTTTTTTATCCCGCATTTTGGAGATAAAAGTCGCTATGTATCCCCGGTAATGCTGTATCAAAATGACAAATGAGGGATAAAAAGTAAAAATCGGAATAAAAGGTGACATATAAATATTTAAACACGTAGGATTAAAACAAAACTTAGACATTCATAAGGTCTTCTTTATTTTAAATGTCGGACGCCTTTAAAGAATTTTATGTATTTTGTATTTTATTTCACGAGGTAAATTTGTTTGGCAAAATTAGTTAAAAAAACAGTTTTTCAGCTTTTTGGACTTTACAGACATAAAAGTAAAATACTCTGCCAATATATGGGCCCCTAAGCTCACACTAGCTACTATAGTTTTAGTGTACGTGTGAGCTAATATAACTAAAAACTGAAATATATTTTATTCAACTCCAGACTAAATTACATTTCGTGTGATACCCCACAAGCCATGTTTTGACTTAAACTCAAATTTTTGAAATCTACCCCCACCCCTAAAAAAAACAAAAACTAAAATGTATTTTGTTTAACTCCGGACTGAATTACCTTTCGTTTGATATCACACACGCCATATTTTCACGTAAACTCTAATTTTTGAAATTTACCCCCACCCTTTTATTTGGTTTATGTTCGGTGGATTTTGTTCATTTTTAAATGGGACCATCTCGACCCAGGACCCACCCTAGGTACCAAATTTCATTAAAATCGGGCAAGCGGTTTTTGAGTTGTGCGCGTTGGTCTTTACAGACAGACATACAGACAGACAGACAGACATACAGACAGACAGACAGACAGACGGCGCGACAAAAAAGTTTCAAAATCTTCTGAAACGCAAAGATATATAAAATTTTTTAAATCGGAGCAACATTTTTTTTCTTGAAAAAATTAGGATCACCATAGCTCACACTACTATAGTATAGTATATGTGTAAGCTAATAAGGGGGAAAGAGAAGACTAAATCCTGTGACTCTTAATTTTTTTTGTATGTATTTTTTCTTGAAAATGCGTTACATAAGGGAGAGAATTTTTGAGTAAGGTAATTTAAGAACGTTCCTTTACTGATATTATGAACTCTACTTTTATTTCAAGACAAAATGAAATCAAGTTAAAGTTGAAGTCCAGATTGAACCATTAAACAAAAATATATATTTTTCTTAATCAAAAAGCAAAAATATTTAGAAACTTACTTTACTTTTCTTAAAATACATTTTTGCCCACTGTAACCCAAATAATTTTTAACTAAATATGAAACGAGCGTGACTATTAAAACAGCTCAGCTTCTTTTCAAAATATAAATCACACCTTTAAAATTGTTTATAAGTAGCGCAGGAAATTTGAACTGTTTCAACCTGGCCCACTTTCCCCTACATACATAAATATAATTAATTAATCATATAAAAGCAATTTTGCAAATTTAACTTTTAGTTAAAAGTCAATATTATTATTATTAAAGCCACAGAAAGTTTTTGTGTTAAAACCTTTGAACTTTTTAGGACCCCTATTCTCAATCTTCGGGCGGTTGGGTACCAATCGTCAGTCATCGAAGACAACAGCCGGGTTACGAGCCGGCAATTACGCAGTATGCGAACCCTAGTCACCCAGTAGATTTAGTCAAGGCCGATGTTGCCAATTTTGAAACTACCACCCCGAATTTCAGGAAAACATCGATCTATTACAAAGTGCCAGTCAAGGGAAATGCAAAAGTTGTCAAAGCAGGTAATTTTTCAACATAACTATAAAAGTGTGCTAAGCTAATATTTTCTTGTGCATAACTTCTCAAAATTTTTTAAAATATTATCTTGAAAATTATCAAGAGTTTTCAAACTTCTAAAAAATTTCCAAAATTCCGTTTTTTTAAAGTTCTAATATTTTTGTTATTATATCTTTTCAAAATTCAAATATTTTCGAATTTGAAAATTTGAAATTTGCAAAAACTTTTTTTTTATCGCAACTTTGTCTTGGTTCTTTTAGGAATATTAGTTAATGTTACATAAAATGTGGTATCCAGTTGGATAGTTGTAGAAGATTTTTTTAAATTAGCCTAGATCGATTGGTTATGGATCACACAATTTTATGTCACCGGGTGTTTGTCTCAAATTTGAGTAAAAGCGCCTGTGCAACGTAATAAATCCAAAATTACGATTTTTTTCCATATTTTCTCACAAACTTTTGTTTTTAACTTTTGCCACATCAATTTTGCAGAAAAATTGTTTAGAAGATAAAAAGCCGTCATCTTGGATTTATGACGTTACACAAGCCGTCTTACTTAAATTTGAGGCAACCACCAAGGTGACTTAAAAATGTGTAATCCATTATCAATCAATCTAGGGCAGCTTTAAAATTATCCCCTACAATCACACGGGACACGATTTGACCATCATAGGCAACTTAACTAATATTTCGAGTGTTTAAATTTGAAATTTTATAATGAAACTTTTATTGGTTGAAGCACAGAATAGTATATATATATTTATCGGTTTCACAACGTTCTACGTCTTCCGATACCCAATCTCCTCTCGTTTCTGTTTGCCCATAATTCATCATCTAGGCCTCCTATTCTTATTTCACTGTCTATTCCTTCTCTCCAGCTTCTTCTTGGCCGTCCTCATTTTCTTCGGCCAGTTGGTTTCCATTGTAATATTTTTTAAGGTAGTCTTCCATTATCCATTCTTTGTACATGTCCGTACCACACCAGTTGTTGTTCACCCACTGTCATAATTTCTCTTATTCTTTGATTTGTAACTCTTTCTCTTTTTGATTTCCCTGCTGCTCTTCTCGAATAGTCCATCTCCGTAGCGGAAAGCATTTTTTAATAATACTTTTAATAATACTTTTTACAATGGTGTTATATATAAGCTTTTTGTTATGTTTTGATATACTTTGGTCCCAAATTATTCAATTTAATAAAGTTATTGCTTTTCTTCCTTGTACGTTCGATCTTTTATAGCTTTGTCTAGTGTTCCGTCAGCTGTAATTTTTAGACCTAAGTATTTATACTTTTAATCCTGAGCCACTACTATCTGATCATCGGCAAAACATAAAGTATACAAGGTGGTTTCGTCCAACGGAATTTCCATGTTTTGGCATTTTCTCTTTCATACTTTAAGGACTTGTTCCAAGTATATCTTGAAGACACAGAATAGTGATATAGTTATGACTTCTGTGATTGAAGGTCTCGCAATACTCGTATGTTATGAACATTACACTCTCAGATAAATAGGGACACTCACTTTCGGCTCGCTCAAAACGTTAGCTTCACTGTATTACGTCACTCGACCTGTAAAGACAGTTAAAAATTTAAGAAGTCGATAAAAATTTTATTACCTCATGCATAATATTTTAAATCTAAAACCATTCTTTCGATTTCTTTTTACAAATATTAATTAATACATTTCCCAAAAAACAAACATAAAATGTGATTTTTTGTATTTTTTGCATACTTGCTTATCTAGTGACTATAATCAAATATTACTTTCTATGCTGGTATCCTTAGAAATAATGACATATCATTTTATTACTATTTCTGCATTTTTCAAAATACAAATTATGCAGAAACAAAATTAATGTTCGGTTGCACTCATTAAAGAAATTTTTCAAAAATTATACGTTTTTAAAACATTCACTTTCATCCTAAACATATTATACATTTTTTATTTTATTGCTAGCATTTGTTACGATTTTAATTAAAATAACATGGCAACAACTGTTTTTTTATTCGTTTATAGGTTGGGCCAAAGATTAGGATTGGGGTTTCACGCCATAATTTTAAAATGACACTGTAAATTTTCCTGTAATTTAGGGCTGCCTGAACCTGTTCGAAAACAATATGTTCGAAAGCATTTTGTTTCAAACCTTTTTTTTTTAGTGACATTTTGTTCGAATGAAAAGTTGCTCAGATGGAATTTGTTTCGTAAATATTTTGTTTAAATGACAATTTAATGGAAAACATTTTGTTCAAAAATTACTTTTTCTTCAAACGGAAAATTCTTCAAAAACTTTAGGAGGTCTAAATCGGTGTTAAAAAATGTCCACAATGGACAAGTTAGGATGCGTTCGCAATTAGTTGGCCAGGGTTAGGTGTATAGGACAGAGGACCTATGTATTCGAAAAGTCCTTTAAAAAAATATCAGATCAGATTGTCTTTCAAACAAAATATGTTTGAAAAATAATCATTGGAACAAATTGTCATTTGAAAATGATACTTTCGAATGAAATGCTTTCGAAAAAAATAAGAATTGAACAAAATGTCCATAAAAAAATATGTTTACGAACAAAATGCTTTCGAACATGTTGTTGTCGAACAAGTTACAACCTGTACTTTATCAAAAATATTCTCCGACACACTCAATACTCCTAAAAGTTTTATAAAATAAGAGATCGTTAACAGGTTGAAATGTGTATGTAGCAAAATATATTTAAGGTTACATTTTAAATATACTTTTATTTTTTGGTTTATATTTAAATTAAATAAGAAACTATCTAAATTTATAAATTCATTTTTGCGGAAGTTTAAGTCTAATTTATATTCATTTTTTTAGCAGGCACAATGACGAAACAAATCCTAAAAACCCGTAATGGGGGCTACATAACGTCACCGGGAGGTTACCACAACGCCCACATACCTCTGACGGCCGGCTCCCAGTCTAATCCCCAACAAGTTTTTAACCGACAGAGTCCCCCTCAAAAGAAAGTCTACGTGGCCAAAAAAACTGTAAACGTGGTGCAGAGCAAGCCCAAAAAACCTTTAAGGATACAAGGACCCGTCATTTCGCACAGCAGCAAAAACGAAGTTTTTGCTTCAGCACCCAATACAGGTAAGCATATTCAGCAGCAAAAACGAAGTTTTTGCTTCAGCACCCAATACAGGTAAGCATATTCAATCCTTTAATCCAAAAATCTTAAGGGTGTGAGACAAGGCGTATAATAGAATTGTGCAAGACAGAGAAAGCAAACGGCGCGCATCCAATGAAAAGGCGCATAGCAAAATTGTTGCACTGATGCAAGGGACTGGCTATTATTTTCATTACTTTTGTATACCGTTTTACACTTCGTTTTTTAAATGTGCCTCTAACAAGGAGGTATTTATTGACAAATATCCAAAAATAGTAGGTGATAATTTTTTGAAACACTTTAAAAATGTACCCAAAATGGGAGTAGGGCAAAATGTTTAAGGACATCATAGTCACATACAATCCAACCTTGCTTCTCGAGTCAATTTTCCCACAGGAGCTTTCCAAATAAGTTTTCTTCAGGGGTCGATGAGGGTCCGACATAATAATGTGCTTAAGCAGGTAAGTCATTTAGTTTGCCAGCCACCGGCTGATGTAATCAATCAATATTTTCTTCAAGGAGTTTTCCCGGATAAACTTAGAATTGCCAAAATAGTTCCTTTTGATAAAAAAGGTCAAAAGACAGCACCAAATAATTACAGGCCAGTGTCTCTATTGTGCTTTGTTTCCAAGGTTTTTGAGAGGGGTCTACATAGCAGTCGTCAGTTGGAACACGTTTTAACAAACTGCCAATCCATCACCGCTCTCTGCCTTATTTGCACTTCTCAGATGGATGTAGGCGATAGCTCCGTGTAGAGCATAAGCTGTGTAAATATGTCAAATGGAATTGTACCCTAAGAAATCTATTTTTATAGCTAGTTTTTCCATCGTAAAATCACTCCAACCGAACGTGATACACACCAGAGAAACTCAAGGCTTGGGAATATTCGGAGGTGCAGCCAACCATCAATTTCCTTCATCAACCAATCAGCAAAATGCTGCTCATTTTGACTTTGGTAATCACAGGTTTACACTGGCACCACAAAACAACGTTTACGATCATTCGCCAAGTCAGAACTTATTCTTTGCCAAGCCGGTGCAGGATGATTTTTCCAGGAATCTGGTGCCTCCTCCCATTTCTAGGTAAGTTACTGTTAGGGCCCCCATAGACACGCATGCTTGTCGTACGTTTAACAATAATAAATGATTAAAAATATAATAAAGAAATCCACAAACTAACTTTAACACCACACTCACACTCCATATTTATCCAGCCAACTGGAATACGGTGCCGGCGCGGCGGCTGATTTGTGATAAGCCAAAAATTGACTAAATTCGAAAACCGCTAACGAAAAACAGCTATTAGGTTTAAGACACAATTAAAAATACAAGTAACTAAATACAGATGTTTGCCTTTAAACAAGCAATACATATAATAAGCGTGCGTGCCATGAGGGGTTTTAAGAGCATTTGTTTATTCATTCTAGGATAGACCAATCAGCAATCAAATGTTAATTTATTAAATGGTCAGGCGCTACGGTCCGCTTTTGACATATGAGGATAGCAAAACAAGTTCAACACGTGTCTGTAGCTTAACAAGTTTGTTAATGGAGCTATATAAGTCCTACGCATGAGTTATATAACCTCTAAGCAGCAGAAACTACAGAAACCTGATTACCTATACCTACCGGATGTCTTTCATATTTATATATTGTAAACGTTTTACTTTTTACACTCTTAAGGCTGCTTTTGTATTAGTAATATTAAAATATAAGCATAAACATAAATTCAAGAAGAGACGGTCAGACGAATTATTATTATCGTGGTCAGGTTGTTATTAATAAATTTGTCTTTTCCTTAGAATACATCATGGCAATTCTCAACAAAACGCTATCCACTCCCAATCTAAACCACACGATATTTCCATAACTGCGCCTTCAGCTGGCTTCGACCAATTTGGCACTAAATTCAGTGGTGTAAACCAAATTCAGGTATGTCATTGAAGAGACCGATGAAGACTCCAGCTTGTACAATCAACTGACAAACTTTTTTCGTCACATTTATAGCAAATTCTTTTGAGAATGATGGTGCACCAGTCGTGGTCCAGTAACACTGTTCTGGTGCTGTAAAAAAATTTCCCTAGTACAATTTTAACAGTACACTAGTACAAAACGACCCCGCAGAACTCGTGGTAAAAAATGTACGTGCAACACTGGCTTTCTCAATTGCTATAAAGAATAAAAAAAAATGCACCAGTATTTCCAAAAGGTACAAAAGTTACCCTAGTGGCGCACTGGTGCTGCATTTTTTCCCAAAACAATTGGATGTTACATAGAGTTAAAATTCTTTTCAATATTAAAAAAATATATATTTTTATTTTATTTTTAGGCACCAAGTTTTCAAAACCCTGTAAGAGTAAAAACTAATGAGCAAGCCATTGATGTTCAAGTCACAAGAGAACAAGTCAAGCAGTTTGAAGTACAAAGCCCATTTAACTCTCAGAATAGCTATACCGCAGGATTTGTAAGGTAGAACCTGACACCAAACCAAACTGAACCTAATCCTATTCTTCATAAACGTAAAACGCTCTTGGATTCATATGCGGGCTGTGTCAGACCACCCGTTCACCCCTTTTTAAACCTAAGGTATAAATTTTTTCTCGAGTACGCTCTTTTAATCAGTGGTATTTCGAAATATTTTGAAATTCTGGCGCCGTCCAGAAATGTAGTTGCAACGGATCGGATTCTACTTAAGAAAATACCTATCTGTTAGCCCGCGGTTAGAAAAACGATAACTGCAATGGACTGTAAATATTTTAATTAAATGAAGCGCGAACAAACATAAATATATTGATACGAAATCACGAAATAATCAAACGTCCATAGGTTAATTGTAGGTACCACACAACGGCAATCAGAGACAAGGCACTCACCAGTTTGCAGCCAATTTCTCCACGTTCCAAGGGGCCCCTGACTGGATCTAATGATGTCACCAGGTAGCTGAAGGGCTGAAGTTTCTAGTTCTATGCTTCAGTACACCAAAATCGAGCACTTTCAGGTGTAGAAATTTTAAATAGTTGGAGAACGAAATTAACACGCCATTTCTCGACGAGATTGACAAAGGATCTCACTGATTGTTGGTGCGCATGTCCAAATGCGCGAAATGCACTCTGTCCTTCATCCAATTGTGTGGTTTTAAAAAGTTAAAAACAACCGCGAAATTTAGCGGGACCTAACACTATCTTCCATTTAACACATTTTTTGCTAGAATGTCATAACTGGTATTCATTTATGCATCCCACTTTAAAAAACAGACATCCCTGAATGGATCAATTCTGGTCGGTGCCGGAAGTTAAAAATACTTACCACCAATCGAAGGAACGTACTCAATATGGCTACAGTAATTTCTTAGATCATTCCAAAATCCATAAGATTCTCAAAGGCGTGAACAGGTGGTTTAAGACACCTTGTATATAAATTATTCAATAAGACAACTGGTGAAGTTGAACACCAAAAATATCCAGTGTAAAGAATTGTCTAATTTTAGACCAGATATTTCACCCAAAACTCTATTTCCTTGAAGTTTTTTAGGTAGAACGTATTTTTAAAGTATGGCTCAAAATTAATACCATTTATTAATTGTTTAGGCCCATAACCTATGAAGTCACGGAAAGCACAAGATTTTTCGAAAGTCCTGATTTTCAGTTTAGACCTCAACCAAACCAAGCCTACTTTAAACTGGGCAATGTTCAAAATGTTGCCAATTTTAATCCAGGTTAGTGTATAAGGAAAAGTATATTTTATTTCCTAAGACGAAAAGTACTATTTTGATCTCCAAAAGTAGAGATCTGAAATAACTTTAGTGCATTTAAGTTTTTTAAACCAAAATGCCGGAATACAGAATTTACCTTGAAGTAATTAATTTCTTTAAATTTAATTTTACTTTAAAAGGCACCGTAACGGTGTAATTCCAGACGGTCTCTTTAATTGTCAGCTTGTGAAACCAACTGGATGTTCCTCATTGTCGTGAATTTTCCTAAGAATTGATCCTAAAGCAAATCCTGAAGTCTGCATCAGTAGATAAATAGAATCGTTATAGAAAATCGAGATGTTTTAAAATTGGCTCCTGGGTTAATAAATACTTTCACTTTTGATGTTTTTTCTCCAAATATTATGAAGTACCTATTCTTTTTAGTAAGACTCGTTAAAGGTATTGCAATTTTAGCAAAACCTGGTATAAATCGTCTGATACTGAAACTAAGATAAGATCTGTCTGAATTTTTGAGGGATTGGGCATCATGTGACCGAAGTGAAATGTTTCTTTTTATTAAAGGCGAACTTCTCTGGGTTTAATGTAAGTACTGCTTCTTTTATTTGGTCGAATATTATATCTAGTTTTTCTTAATTTTTGAAAAAGAAATTATATTATCTTGAAAAAGGAAAAAGGTAAATCCTACTAGAACAGATAAAAGATATTATTCAATCTTGGATAAGTAGATTGCGAGTCAGTAAGACCAAATGTCATTCTAATACACTTATAATGTCCCCTTGAAACAAAAAAGCCTGTCTTTTCCCGATCTTCTGGTACAACTACTTCAACTTGCCAAAATCCTATTGGTATGTCTAGTGTTGTAAATAGTTGAGCTCCTTCTAAAGAATAAATAGTTTCTTAAATGTTTGGAAGGGGAAAATAATATCTTCTAGTTAGTCATCTAAAATCTATACAAAGTCTGTACTTCTTTTCTCCAGGTTTGCTTCTTTTCTCCACTAGTACTACTGGCGCACTCCAAGGTGAGACTGAATGGTAAATAATAATACCATATCATCAATTTGTGTAATTTTTGTAAGAATTCCTTGTTGCTGTATAGGAACTCAATAAGTTGCTCTAGCTATAAGCAGCGAATCTTAGTTTTCTATCTTGTGTTAAAATAAAGTTGTACTTTTTTTAGCGGTTTACCTCCTAGGTTAAAAATATCTTGATTCTTTCATATAAATTACATTATTTCTTGTTTAACGAAAACATTACATAAAGGATTTTTCTTCTTCAGGTTGCTCACTTGTAAACCTATCCACCAAATTTTCTTTAAATCAACAATTGGGATATTTTTTGGAAGGACTATTTTGCGGGGAAATATTTAAAATATATATATGTAACAAATTTTCTGCGCTGATCATTTTCAATATCTATATCAGGTTTTTTTTCCTTGGAAATTCCCGACTGTTCTTTGTTTACTAAATTTGTTTTTGGATTAGTCTTTATGGGACTTTAAGTTGCGGATCCTTTTAATAAGTTGTTCAAAACTTCTTGTCGTAAAATTGATTTGATGATGATTGATAGACAACCCTTATCGGGTAAAAAAACAGACGTAATGATACCGCACGTTATTTTTTCAATCCTTGGTATAGTGCAATTTTGTAATTATATTTAAACAGTAATAATTTATGTAGTCTTTTCACTGATACCTCATGCCCTATACTCCACTTTCTGAAATTTAAAATGGAATTATTAATTTTTCTTTTAAATACTAAAGAACTTGAATGCTTTTTATAGCTGTCCATAGTTTTTAGCGGAGGAAATCTATTAAAGCGGTGCAATTTTGAAAAATATATTTTTTTTCACAGAAAGTTTGTCTATCTAACCTGTCACCCTTTTTAAATCAATACCACTTTATTTAATGCATCCCCACCTTTATTTAATTTTAAATCAATGACTTGTTTTATTAATTAAATTATAATAATTGTCATTCACATAATATTAAATTGTCCTTCAGAAATACGGATAGGAACTTCCTTTGATACCACCAGAGTGTTTTTATGGAGTAAGGGATAATAAATCGAGTGATCAAAACTTACCAACAATTTTCATAAAAGCATGTTGTTAGTAATTTATGTTCTCATTAATTTTTAATAACGAGAGGTCTTAGATTAGAATAATTCTCGATTAAAACTGATTGCTGGCACACTTCTGTTTACGCTTTCATGTTTGCTTATACTTTTAATCGCATTTAAGTAAATTTTTTATTCTGTTCTATTAAAAAATTACTTAATTACGCTCAAAACATGAAATTTGTTGACTATTAAGTTTTTGCGCTGAAATATTCAGGTATTAATTTGATACTCGTTGATTGATAAATAATGCATAAGTGAACTAATTTTGGTTAGTTTTTAAAAACGAGCGACATTTGTAAAGATTTCTCGAATTAAAAACCTGTGTTTGGACACTTTTTTGTTAACGTTTACCTTTTTGGTGTATACTTTTATTGGATTATCATTTTCAATTCTGTTATAATTTTAACGTCCAAAAACTAAAGACATGTTGTTGGTGTGTATACTGTCATGCCAAAGTAGAACTTCTGCTGTAATTTTAGAATTTCCAGTTATAATTTAGTACTTGTTAATTGTTGTGTTAATGTTAAATAGAAAAATGACCTTGTATTTTGATCTACAACTGTACATCAACAATGACCTATAGATAAAACAGCACAATCGATTTCTTTTAAAAAATCTGCTGATCAGCAAATCTACGTCCTAAGTTTAACAATAACATAGCTTAAAATATCCCTAACCAGCGGCGTAGCGTGGGGGGGCGCGGGGGGTTCGTCGCCCCCCCCCCCCCCGCCCCGAGGGTAGTGGCGCCCCATTGGTGGCCGAAGCGCCCTCAGCTTTATTAAGTCGGGCAATTGAGTGGGCGCCAAAGGAAACTAATGACATGAGGACCTTTTGGTCGCAAGATGTTTGAGAGGCGCCCTTTTTACCTGTCGGCCTCACATATGATGACCTTTTTTTTTTGGTCGCAAGATTTTTTTTTTGAGTTTTGAGAGGCGCCCTTTTGAGCTGTCGCCCCCCCCCCCCGCCCTTTCGGGCACGCTACGCCGCTGTCCCTAACCGTAGTCTCAAGGGGAAAGGTAAGCTTCTCACTCCTCACTTTTTAACATAGGTTATACCCGTTTAAAAAACATGCATTTTCTTTGCGTTGTACCCTATATACAAAAATAAAAAAATAAAGTGTTGAAGGTTGTGTTGCTGAAAAAAATGTATTTTTCTTGTTTAATAAAATGTAAATTAAGTAAAGTAACTTTTGGCCCACCCTGAATTTTACAGGTTTACAAAACTTTAACTCTGCAAGACCTGGACTAGTATTCCAAGCACAGCCAGTTTCAACAACAAGGCCACCATTTTCAGTATCTCCTGTAGTCGACTTAAGTGAGCCAGCATTTCTGCCCACACCCTTTAAGGTAATTAGGTTATGTAAAACACTGTTCAATTAAGTACTAATTTTGAAAAATGCATACATAAAAAATATATTTTGAGGCATTCATTTTCACAGACAACCTAACGCAATAAATGTTTTAAACGTTATCGCAAACTTAAATTTCTTTTGAAATTTAAGTTTTTGATTAAAATATCTTTGAAAAGAATGTTTTCTATAAGCGTATTTTCAAAAGACGGAGACTGAACCATTTTAACAACACCGAAACGTGAAAGAGAGATTGTGTTAAAGAATGTACGTGAGTAGGTAGAGAGAGAGAGAGAGAGAGACAGACGCATGCATACTTTAAAGTAGGGGTACCCGATCCTGTCAGTAGCAAATTGAAACTTGCACTGTTAAGAGTAAAATTTCTAACGTTTAGGTCGACACAGCTGTTGTGCCAACATCGCAATCATTGACAGATGTGTCCACGGTCTTTGCACAGGTCACCCAAAGAAACAAGTTTAGGAACAGCCAACAATATCATCCGCAGCAAAATTCTCCGTTCTTTGAAGTCCAGGATATTTCAACGCACTTCCCTGTTTTAGGGAACGTGCAAGATGTAAGTTATATCTACATTTCAAAATTTATCGATTAGTTTTTAAAATATTTGCGTTTGAAAAATGTTCAAACTTTCTGAATTTTTATTTGCTGACAGGTCGGAGGTGAAGACGGTACCGAACCTCCAGCCCATCAACAGCACCACGACGATAGTGAACTAACAAACGAAATCACAACACATCCAGAAATCGAAAAAGAAACTTTAAAACCATCTGTACCAACCAAAGCCAGTCCCGGAAGAGATCCTACCAGAACAAGAGTAGTACAAAGAAGAAGGAAGCCAAGCACAACTACCACCACAGAGCCACCAGTAAGTACTAACACGCAGTTGGCCTTAGGACCGATTTTAACACAAAAAACATTTTTAAAACAAACGTTTTATAAAAGAATAGGAATGGCAAAGAAGAGCAAATACACATATGTTCTGACAGACAGGCCATAATTAAGGCATTAGCGCAGCCAAGATTGTTGACAGCGTGGTGAAAGAATGCACACTTCCGGTCATTCGTAGACAGACCAAAACCGACTAAACTTAAAGGTTGCTGGGGCGGACATGACGTTGGACGGCTTATAGGTATTCTTACTGGACACAGCCGTTAGAAGTAGCACATGACCTGTATAGGACTGAAAAACGACCTTACCTGCCCAGTCTTGACGGAAAAATAATTAAGACACCTCTTGGCAGAAAGTGAAGCTTGCTCTAGAATAAAACAAAAGACACGCGCAGCACCAACCCTGAGCGAGAGAAAGCCAAGTTAGGTGGGCTGACTTTCTGAAGTTTTTAAAGAGAATAGGAAGGTAGAATGAGCTACCTGGACATTAAATGGAAGTGCATTCTAGATTAGACCTGGGGGCATGGAAAAAAGGCCTACTCTAGCCTACTGACTAAACCTATGGGTCACCCCACTACTACTACTTTGTACCAGTTAAAGTAATGCAAAAAGATTTAAATTATTAGAAAAAGCAAGCAGGTATGTTAACTCACCAACCTATATTTCAAGAAACTTTCTTTTCAAAACTATACAAATATTTAATATAATATAAATTTGTGAAATAGGTAATCGAATTATCAAGACACGTCATTCAAATCTGTTCGTTACTCTCCCAACAGATCCCAAATGTTAATAGATGTGTATTTTCCTAATTCAGCGGGTTTGAAGACCTCGCAAGACGGTGTACAGTTATTGGTTATTAATCCCGCCACCTCCCTGATTTGTTTCCTATTTAGTTAAAGTAGGTCATAAGTAAGTAATATTAAGTGGCACCTCAACATTCTCTTGCTGTGGTTTTGCATCGGTGAACTGGTAAATGTTGCCTAATTCTCAACAACTCTACTTTTAACTTTATGGCGGAATAAAGTTACTGCTGGCACTTCAAAACTTGTGATTGGTATCAATACAAGTACGTGTTATAATTTTTTTCTTTAAAATCTGTATCAAATTTTCGATTTCCGGTAGCTTTGGTAAGGATAGTGTTTTCCTAATTCAGCGGGTTTGAAGACCTCGCAAGACGGTGTACAGTTATTGGTTATTAATCCCGCCACCTCCCTGATTTGTTTCCTATTTACTTAAATTAGGTCATAAGTAAGTAATATTAAGTGGCACCTCAACATTCTGTTGCTGTGGTTTTGCATCGGTGAACTGGTAAATGCTGCCTAATTCTCAACAACTCTACTTTTAACTTTATGGCGGAATAAAGTTACTGCTGGCACTTTAAAACCTGTGATTGGTATCAATACAAGTACGTGTTATAATTTTTTTCTTTAAGATCTGTATCAAATTTTCGATTTCCGGTAGCTTTGGTAAGGGATAGTGGGGAAAATTTGGCATAATGTAATATTATCTATTCTTTAAAATAGTTAAGTTGATACTTATGAGTCTACTCACCTGTTGTTGTCAAATCTAAGTGGCATTTAATATTCGGCCTCATTTTAAAGACTATCAAAAATGTAAATCATCAGCTACACCATAATCCTCTATTATCCTATCACCACACAACAACAATATTGAAATTCCTTGTTAGGTGGTGGAGACATACGAACCAATCCGTTCTCAAGAAAGTGACAGTGCCTCCATACCTTCCAGTGAAAACGAAGATAGCACGCGCGAAGTCGAGCGACCTCATCGAAGAAGAAGACCGCGCCCTCCAAACCAGACGAGAATAAAGAGCAGTAAAGAAGAAGAAACTGAAAACATTCCTCCAGTAAGGAGGCCCATTAGTGAAGAAAATGTTCAAAGAAGACCGTCGAGTGAAGAGAATAGACTTAGAGGTATATACAATGTAATAATTTAGATAATAATATTGAAAAGGTATAATTAACTTTTTTAATATTTCTATGGATTTTTTAACATGTTTTTGAAAGTATGCAACTTATTTTTCATTTTATATGTTGTAAACGTACACAATTTTAAAGTACCATACCATACCTACTTAATTCTGCATATCGGGAGCTCCAGTAGGCCGCAGTAAAGCATACAATGTTATTTTTATAGTCGGGAGATGTGAAATATATATTTTTGTATTTGTTTACCAATCAACAAAGCCACAATTAAATTAACAACTGCTTCGGGCATACAAAAAGAACGGTTTTTGTGTGTATGTCCTTATAATGAATAATTATAAAGTGTTAGGTTAGTTGGCAATGCCTGATATTTTTCAGAAGTCATAGCCGTAGTAATTACTGAGATAAATCTGGCAGCCCTCTTTAATGGAACACCATATATTTTTAGGAAGGCACAGATTCCGACCTCGCGGCAAATATACTCAAACTCAGTCCAACGAATACGCCAGTATTCCAACTCGTTCTAGAGTCCGCCCATCTCGTCCAGAACCCACTTCTTACGAAGAAGCGACAGAAGCTTCTTTAGAACAAAACTCCGTCGAAAACCACTTTGGATCTTATTCGGAAGAAAAAGTTACTGAAAGCCAAGAATTAGAAAAATTGAAAGGTACGTACCTATTTTGTCAAATAAAGTGTGTCCCCGGATGGAGTTGACAAGAGGAAATTTTTTTTTATTTTTGATTTTCGAAATATTTTTCTCCTCTTATTAACTACATGTTTCTTAATTTGATAACACCTTTAACATCTAATCAAAGATTTTATTATTGTAATCTTAATTTTTTAACAAGCAGAATTTTTTATAAAAAGTGATTTTTTTTGTAATATCAAAAATAAAAGATTTTTTCTTCTTGTCAACTCCATCCGGGGACACACTGTATAACTCTCAGAGTAAGAAAAATTACTCCAAGGTATAACTCGATTTTTTTCATTCAGTTTTAATTGGCTATCAACGGACTATTAATGATAACACAAAAAGTACATTTTATAGCGTAAACAATTACCATCATAATACCAAGTTATAAACTGATTTGTGGGAATTTTATTATGTCAGTTAAGGACAATAAATAATTTGGCAATACAATAACCATTTTTAGACAAGTTTTCAGGAACGCTGTTGTATAGATAAACCACTGGAGCTGGATGGGTCAGCTAGCTTTTGTGTTTTTAAACAAAAATAATTTTATAAAAATTTTCCAGCATCCAGAGAAAAGATAACACCAAGACCTTTTATAGAGGAGGTACACGAGAATTATCACAGCTCTGGCGACAAATTAGTCGAAGCAACGACGAAATCAACAACTACCACTACAACAGAAGACAGCCTTTTGAGGGAATTTTCTACAATGTTCCATTTACCAGGCAAGTGATTACATACTTGAGAATAACTAGATAGAGGCCGGGGATACACTTGACACTATGATGTATTTAACTGTCAAATATATCGAGGGCCTTTATAGATAACTAGGTAGGAGAGGGGAATTTTCTACAATGTTCCATTTACCAGGCAAGTGATTACATACTTGAGAATAATTAGATAGTTAGAGGCCGTGGATACACTTAACACTATGATGTATTTAACTGTCAAATATATCGAGGGCCTCTATAGATAACTAGGTAGGAGAGTTTCCCAAACAAATAATCATGTTGATATCCCTAACTGTAGATACGAAATACATATATTTACTGTCAATTTTGATATGTTATATTAAGATATGTTACTATAATAGTTATTTAAACACCAAGGTTTGAGAACGACGCTTTGCACACGATCGAGACAGTTTGGTAGACCGAGCCGAAGGCGAGGTCTACAAGTCGAGGGAGTGTGCAAAGAGGTTTTCAAACGAGTTTTTTACAATATTTTTTATACGACTTTTTTTTTTTTTTTTACGGTTAAGCGCACTCGCAAGGAGATCCCTATTACGCTCGAGAAGCGGCCAGTGCGCGGAAATGTTGGTGTGTGTTGGTTTTGAAACGGTTCAGGTTGTAACCTGCAGGGAAAACTGTCGCAGGGAGTTTATTCCACAGCGATGCTGTTCTCCAGAGATATGAATTCTGATATAATGAGGTTCTTGGTGCCTCCAGCTTGACAGTAAATTGATGGTTACCGTCTGTTTGACGTGTTCGCCTAGTAGGTGCTACTCCCGGGGGGGATCATACGTGCCAACTCTTCAGAGCATTTTCCGTGATAATACCTGTAGAAGAGAGATAGATCGCCCACAGTTCTTCGATGTTCGAGACTATCCAAACTACGGGTAAGTGCGGGGTCATTGATCAGCTTGATAGCTCGTTTTTGCACGGTGTTCAAAAGCATTAAGGTATGTTTGGGTGCCGCACTCCATATATGTGAGCAGTACTCCATAGTTGGTCGAATCTGGGCTTTGTAGAGTGTCAGCAGTTGGCTTGGTGTATACAGATGTCTTGTACGAAATAGCACCCCAAGCTTTTGGGACGCCCTTTTAGCTATATCTGCCACGTGACTGTGCCAAGACATGTTGGTCTCTGCAGTGACTCCTAAGATGTTCAACTGGCTCTGCAATGTGACAGCACTTCCAGATAGCATGATGTTTGGCTCACCGGTGCTGGTCTTTTTTGAAAACAGGGCTGCTTGGGTTTTCTGCGCGTTGAACTGTACAAGGTTTTTGTTACCCCAGTCCTCTATTATCTCCAGGTCGTTATTTATCTGCGATATTTGAGTTTGTCTAAGATGATGGAATTCACGTGCGGATAGACACTGAGTGGGTGGTATGACTGAGGAGACTACATTGCCATCATCTGCAAAGCAATAAAGTGGATTTACTGTTTTATCTATGAGGTCATTTATGTAAATCAGAAAAAGTGTTGGCGAAAGGATTGCTCCCTGTGGCACACCAGCATTTATTTGGTAAGAGTTGGAGTTCCGGCCATCCAGTGCAACATAAATGGATCTATCCTTAAGGTAACTTTCAAACCAAGTGCAAAGTTTCGGCGACAATCCCATTGCTTTAAGCTTGTTGAGCAGATTTTCATGCCAGACTTTATCGAATGCTTTTGATATATCTAAGGCAATTGTTCTTGTTTCGCCCCGTAACTCAATCGCTTTTTGCCATAAATGAGTGACGTATGTAAGTAAATCGCCAGTTGACCTATATTTTCGAAATCCGTATTGCTTGTCGTTGATAAGTTTGTACTTTTCCAAGTACTTGGTTAGGTGATTGTTCACAACTCTTTCCATTACTTTTGATATCACCGGAAGTAGAGCAATTGGTCTATAGTTTAACGGATCTGTCATTTTTCCTTTCTTTGGAATAGGTTGTACTGCGGCAGACTTCCATGATGATGGATATACTCCTTGCCTGTAAGATAAATTGAATAATTTAGCGAAAGTTGGGGTGAGTTCGTTAGCACAATTTTTGAGTACTATCGCGGGAATGCCATCTGGACCCATTGCTTTGTTTGTATCCAACTTTTTAAGGGATTTTCGTATTTCTCTGTGACAAAAGGGTACCTCTGGCATACTGTGGGAAACCCTTTCAATGAACGGTGGAGTTTTTCCATTTGGCACTGTTAGGTTTGAGTTGGAGGAAAAGATTTTGGCCAGCATATTGGCTTTTTCCTCTGATGTTGTGGCTGAGTGAGTATTTTTATCTGTAAGTGGTGGTATGGATGACTTGGTGAAGTTTGATCCAACGGCTTTTGCAAGAGACCAAAAGGACCTAGAACTACTTGGACAATTCAGCAACCTGTTTTTTATTCTTTGATTGTATGTTTCTTTGGCGGCGTCAATAATAATTTTGCAACTATTTCTGGCTTCTATAAATTCTGTGTGGTTTTGAGCGGTTTGTTGTCGTTTCCAAAGGTTATATGCTCTGTGTTTTTTCTGTACAGCCGTTTGACACTGGCTGTTGAACCAAGGTTTTGCATTAGCTCTGCGTTTTATTGTATGTGGGATATAAAAATATGCTAATAAAGAAAGAAAAATCAAATTTTAATTTAACTTCTTTTTATTTCCGACATTTTTACAACAAAACTTTAAAAATTCAACAATTTTTTGATGTATCTAATCAACAAAACATACGAGCAGTGACGGTTCCTACTGAACTAAGCCAACTTATATTGATGGGTGACAACAACAAAAATCACAATGACGGGAGACCCGTATGCAGAAATGACATGGGCGTGCGCAAAAATGACATAAGCGTGTGGAAAACGTTTTGCACACAGCGTGCGCAAAATGTCATTTTCAGATCGTGTTCTCCGTGCGCAAACCCCCCTTTTACAAGACAGTCGTATAAAAATGTTTTTCTCACTCTGTCTGATCGCTAGCTTTTAAAAATGGCTTGAGCGGTGAAAACGAGCCGAGAAAAATAAATAGTTTTGACTATAGAATTTGGCTTTTATTTTACAAAATACAATGTTCTCTGTTACAGAAAACGAAGTTGATTACACTACACAATCCTCACCGTCTCATGAAGAACATACTACTGGAAGTTCAACTACAACTACAAGCACTCCAGAAACTACAACATCGAAATTCGTTCGAGCTAGGATCCGAACTAATAAATTTGACAATGCAAACAGGTAACTACTAAAATGAAATCAATATGATCTAACAAACGTGAATTTTATAAATACTTATACTATGTCGATTTAGAACGTGTTTTTACGTTGTCCGATGCCCATTCTCTATCTCCTTTGATCCTAACAATCACCTTCTGTCAGGTGTTTTTTACTCATTGATCTTTCGATTGACTGTTGCCATTCCAGTTTAGAACGCCTTCTTTTTCTGCGCCCTATTGGTTGCCATTCTAGGAACTGCTTAGGTAATATTTCGTCGTTCAACCTTTGCCGCGCTCCAAAATAAAAAATATTCTCATTTGTAATTAAGAAAACCAATTTAAACCAAACTTCAATAATAGTGAACCTTAACTCTGGCTGTATAAATACATATTTAAAAAACACTTCTTTATGATATCTTTCAATAATAAATATTGACACAAAAAAAGCAGCGGCAATTTAAAAAGTCCCTGACTGTACATGGCCGTCCCACATCAGTTGTTTTTTAATGTCATCTGTTATGCTTCCCTTGATTCCCATTCTTTCTTTTATGGTCTCGCTTTATACATAATCTGTTCTAGATATTCTCATTGATTTTCTTATTTATATATCGTCACCCTAACTCTGAAACGTCGTAACCCAACTCAATAAAATTTTACAGGAATAAGAACATTTAGAAGCAAATTACATAGGGTAAGCATTATGCGACTTATTAGAAATCGCGGGAATGACCGTTAAAAATTTTTTTTTGGTTGCGAGGATTTAGCAGCGTATAGCTAGGCATAATTACTAACCTTTTTGTGGGTTACGACGTTTCAGAATTAGGGTGACAATATGTTAAATTTTACATTATTTTTTATCTCTCTGATCCATAAAATACAGTTAAGACGTTCTCCAGTCACCTTTTTTTCTTTTACCATTCCTTTTTCCAGTTTTTTACAGTCTGTTCCTGCCTTATCAAATGTAACACCCAATTATACATACTCACTTGATTCGTTTCAAATACACAAGTACTGTGTCTTTTCCACGTTCTTTGTTAACTCTTACTTTTGGTATTCTTCCGTTAACTTTCTCAACACATACTCCATGTCTTTTTTATCATTAGGTTTAATTAGTTGGTCGTCAACAAACTGTAGTACGTATATGGTAGATCGATCGTTAAGTTGTATTGCCGTGCCGTATACTTTACCTTTCCAGTTTTTTAGAGCTACTGCGGTACATATTTTAAAAAGAGTTGGAGAGATACAACATCCCTGTCTTAAACCTTTCGTTACCAGGAATGCTTTTGAAAGTCGATTTCCGATTTTGATTTTAGATTTTGACCCTTTGTATAGTTCTTATATTGCTTTTATGTATATATAATTAATATTAGTTTGGTCTAACACTGTCAATAAATTTTCTACTAACTAACTAACTACGGTATCATATGCTTTTTGTAGGTAGACAAAGGTAATATGAGTCTCTATATTTTTGGTACTCATTTTCTTGATTACTTGTTTAAGACAAAACTCATTATCACTACAAGATCTGCCTGCACGAAACAAAATGTGAGATTTTCTAGTAGTTTATCTGATCCATATTTGAGCATTTCAGCATATATTCCCCAAGGTGCGCAAGCTTTTTCAGATTTAAGCTTTTTAATAGTATTCTTTATCATTACTTTTTTGATGATTACTTCCTCTCCATGTACTTCTGTGTCTCTCCTCGGAATAGCTGACAGATATTCGGTTCTCCTTTCCTGCAGCAGTCCCTTGTAGTGTTCTGTCCATTATTCAGATTTGATTCTGAATGTTTACTTTTTTGTTGGGTTTTTTTACCGTCGAAATGAATTTCCATACTTCAGAACTTTTTCTACCTCCTACGTGTGTGTTTATATCGTGGCATTTGCGCTCAAACATTTAATTTTTTCCGTGCGTATTATTTTAAATTTTGGCCCAGTACCAAATATAATAAAAATCAAAAATGTTTCCTGGATAATTGTAAAAAAGTTGCTCTTGTACTTTTCCAAGGATTCGTGTTAAAAAACTTTAGGCCTACGGGAGTCCAAGGTTGGATGGACACTTACTAATTGCTGACAGTTAACTATTTGGTTCTCAAGACTCATCAAAATACTGCTTTTTACCTCTTTTTATCAAATAATTTTTTTTTTTAATATATAAATAATTTTTATTACATTTTCTTAAAAGGCCCAAATTCAGCGTAAAAGACTACAGACAAAAACTGGACCAATTAACTTCAACTGTTCAGCCGACCAGCACAGACAGTCACAGATCGACACCTCAGAACAATTTGAGATTAAGATTCCCTCAAAGGTAATAAAAAATCAAAACAAAAGCGAAAAGTGGTTGTCATTTATTTATCAGATCAAATCAAATCACAAGATCAAATTTTTGTCTCTTAAAAGTATTTTATTTTATTTTTTTAATGGTTCATATATTACCTATACTTAGTTGGCTTGCTAAACACGTATTTTGTCCTTGAGCTAGTTTTGTTTTTATTTAGACAATCTGTATCTCCTTAATTTAATATTGGAAAAATTATTAGATCTATGCATTTTTTACAATGAAAAAATTTTAATCTTACTTTATTTTCGAGTTCAAATTAAGATAGGCATATTTGAGTGTTTTTATAAGTTTATGAAAAAACGCTCGGACCCCCATTTAAAATATAGGGGTCAAATTTACCTCTTGACGGGGTTTTGTGCTACAAAAATTTTAAGATTTTCAAAAAGTGTCCCCTTCACAAACGAAATCGACGTGTTTTTCGAAAACGTAGGACATATACCTAGAAAACCTGTTACCTTTAAAAAACGCACCTTGTACACGAAAATGAACGGGATATTGCAAAAAAATCAAAACATTAAAATAAAATTTTAATGTAATAATTGTTATTTTTCAGAACAAGAGGCAAACTAAACTCTCAGCCAACAACAACTGCAAAAGCCACCGACGAGGATTCAGTCACAGATCAGACAACTACCATTCGAAGCAAGTTTAAACCAAAAGACCCAAGATTCCATCAGACTACAACAGAGAGCGAAACAATAGCAACAGAAAAGAACGTAAAACTAGTAAATACCAGGACCAGAAATTTTGGAAAACCAAAATTAAATTTAGAAATAACAACCACTAACGCACCTAAGGTATCTATAAAACCAAATTTGTTCTCCGCTCGAAGACGAGTGCAACATCCAAGTTTGAAAAATAGAATCCAAATCAAAAACAAGAAAAATGAAACAGAGGAAGCAACTGAAGCTTTCCCAGGTGAAGGCGAAATTATGGTTTCGACAGAAACTCATGTTTTCTTTTCCACAACAGAATCAGCTTTAAATAAAGAAACAATTGCAGAATCGAGTCCAACAGAATATTCAGATACCACAACTGACGAAATATTGAAAGATGATTTTTCACAAAGAATCTCCGATCTAACATCTTCATTTAAAGATAATTTTAAATCTGTCTCGCCAACAAGTAGAAGAATACCAAATCATTTTACTATATCCACAGATGATCCAATTTTACCAATAGAGGCGTTTTTTCCAAACCTAAAGCAAGATAGTAAAGAAAAGACAGATACAACTAGTGATGATACTTAGGATTATGTCTTATGTATAAATAAACATAGTTTTAGGTTTAAAAACTTGTATATATTAATGATACGTGTACCTTTATTCTTAAATGCTCAATATTAAGTGTGAATTTTGAACCAAATTCCAATGTGCAATCTGTAAAATTCTTTTAAAAATTATTTATTTTATTTAATTTTAAGTTATTTATTAGAATAGTTTTTAAGATTTGTATACTTTTAACAAAACGTATAAAACCAATAAAAGTATTATCAAAATGTCAACAGCTTTTTTATTGTAGGTACATCCATTTGTAACCAAAAACTGTAATTTAATAAAGGGTTTGAGCTGTTTGTCCTTTTATTTAAGTCTCCAAATCAAAGGCGTATTTCGTTCACCTAAAAAAACAGACCATTTTAAGAATGTTTAACCTAAAGACTCTACATTTTATCAAACAGTAACAGAAAAGAAAATAATAACCTCAGAAAAGTGCATAAAATAAGTAAATACGTTTGAGAAATTCATATTTAAAACTTGCAAATGACAACTACGGCTGATCCCAAAATAACTAGAAAACCAAATTTATTTTTAGCTTGATAAAAAGTGCAATCCCCAACTAAGAAATAGAATCTATAGCAAAAACAAGAAAAATAAAATTCAGGAAAGAACTAAAGCTTTTTGTAATGAAGGCAAAATTATACTGCTGTCTTAATGAAAACGTCGTACCTACATAATAATTCTTACGTAGATACCACTTTTTCATTAAATATGGCAGTAGGAGTATCGTCGGAAACTCATAATTTCATTTCTACGACAGAATCAACTGCAAATAAAGACACAATTGCAAAATTGGTTCTAACAGAATATTCAGATACCAGAATGGACGAATTATTGAAAGATGATTTCTCACGAAGAATCTCCGATCTAACATCTTTATTTAAATATAATTTTAAATCTGTATTGCCAACAAGTAGGAGAATACCTAATCACCTTACTATATCTACATGAGATTCGATTTTACGAATAGGAGCGTTTTGCCCAAACCTAGATCAAGATAGTAAAGGAAAGACAGATACAACTGATGACTAGGTTTAGATATTACGTATAGACAAACATAAATTTAGGCTTAAAAACTTGTACATACATAAAAATGACATTTGTACATTTGCTCTATTAGGTGTAAATTTTAAACTACAATTCCAACGCGCAATCTGTAAAATTATTTAAAAATTTTTATTAATTTTCTTATTTATTGAATAGTTTTAAATATATGTTTAATTAAAAAAAAAACGTTAGACCGATAAGTACATACAAGTATTATCAAGATGTCAAGAGATAGCTCTAGCAAAAATATTCTAAAAACTAATAAAAAGTTTAAAATTTATATAACTTTTCTATTAGAAACATTTTTGAAGCATGCATAATACTAAAGAAACGACAATACCTTTTGTGCCATTTTAAAGGCCATAATAATATCATTGGTACCTCGGGATATTTCACGTTTTTTTTTTAAATAAAGTTAGTGTTTTCATTATGTGGCTCAGTAACGCTAAGTATTTTAGGTACTAAAAGCGGCCAGAAAATTACCATCTACAAAAGTTTTAAACCAAAACTCTAAATTTTACCAAACGATAACAGAAAATGAAATAATAACTAAATATTATGAGAACATAAAGCTAGTAAATTGTGGGACCTTTAAAAATTTATAACTGAATTTAAAAATACCAACTAGTATCTAGAAAACCCAATGAGTTATCCAGTTGAAAAGCAGTACAAGTCTTAATTCAAATTTGAGAAATACATTTTAAATAAAATTGCTTAGAGACCCTCTGATCTTATCTGCATTCAAAGGTAACTTAGAATGTAATACTTATATTATTAGTTAAGGCAAGATTTTGGAAAATCCTCTTTCTAGAAGAATTTTATTATATTTTGGCAAATTGTCAATTGAACCTACTTCGACTCCACTGAATCCGAATATCCCTGTCGCCACCTTGAAATGTTGACAGAAGTTGAGATATTCAAGATGGCGGCCAACATGGTGGCGAAATTTTAAATTTCCGCTGTAAAGCCCAAATTTATATATTTATATAACCAAAAAATAATATCATATTAGTTTTTTTTAATTAGGTGCAAAAATCTCCAAATATTCCCCCAAACACCCCAAAATCTGAAAAACTAAGCTTCTAAGAGAAAAAACTATATAACACCTTATTGTAGACAATAAAATTACCTTTTTAACAAAATATAACTCAATGGAGTTAGACTGATAACAAACTCACTAGCGGCTTCCCTTAATTGAAGAAATTGTTGTTTGTTGTTGTTGTTAAAAAAAACGCATGTTTTTCCCAAAATATATTCGATTTTTTTTTTAGAAAACACATGTGTGTTATATTTTATTATAGCCAATAAAATTTCCATTAAAATGATGCATAACGTCATAGGATTGGCACGGATCACCTAACAAAATTGGTTTCATAATTAAAACTTTAGGGGCATCCGTAAATTAAATCATCTTGAAAAAAAAACAGAAACTAAGCTTAATATAAAAAATTAATACATTATGTACTTACTTCATACAGTCGAATTTGCTTTTTAACAGTGCAAAACTTGGTGGGGTTTAACGTATAACAAACACTTCAGCGACGTCCGTAAATGGAGGTGATTTAAAAAAATCATTAAAACAACATGTTTTTCATACGTTTTATTCAATTTTCTTAAAACCCAAGGCCTTTATCAAAAAATATGTTCATTACTTCGTAGAATAAAATTTCCTTTAAAACTATGTGTCACAAAGTGAAAGTTATTTCATAGTTACCGCTAAAATTTATAAAACCTATAATAAACGAAATAATCTCAATTTACGGACGCCACTGAAGAACTACTTGCTCAGTGGCGCATCCAGAAATGTGCCTTGGGGGGCGCGAGGCCTCTTGGGGAGGGGCCGAGACCTCATGCTGTTATGCTATTTTATCTTTTGATTTATGAAATATGTGGAAAATATTTAAAAATATCTTAGCCCCGAGCCCCCCCCCCCTGGGTGCGCCCATGCTTGCTTTTCCTAATTATCGCGTCGTTTCCTGAAAAAGGAAATTACCCGTCAGAAATGTATTCTAGCTTTGATTTTATCCTTTATTAAATATTGCTTATTTGTGGTAAAACACAGAGAAACTCTAACGGAAAGCAAGCTTTTCCTAAAATAAGCAAAAGCGAACGACGGCGTTTCAGGCATCGCGTCCCATTATTCATATAACGGCGCCGGCAGAAGCTCAAAGAGCTCAAAGTAAAAATAACGGCGGGCAAAGTGTGAAGCATGAGCCGCATGCTAAAAAGGTGCGGATTTATTATTCTTTTTACATGTAAGTAACTTTTTTATGCACAGGGTGATCCAGTTTTGGGCATTTTAGAGGGATTTTATATACAAGAGTAGTTAGTAAAAAGGTAAAAACTGTAGTTTTCAGGCTACACAATTTTTTCAAAACTTTTTATTTTAAGACATTATAGTAATCTAACTTTTTGATTTACAAAAACTTTATTTTGGTGTAAGCTTTATAGCACTTTTTATTAAACATTTAACTGTTTTAAACTGAATTTTATCTGTCACTTTTATTTTTTATATATTAGACTAAGTTTATATTTTTATGGTAAATTTTCTATGAGAAATAACTAGAAATAAAATTAAAACGGCGTTTTGTTGAAAATTGAATTCTTGACAGTTGTTAAAATAACTTGTTCCGATATACCCGTTGGTTATTCTAGAGAATTAAATTATTTATAATTTTAGTATTAACAAGTTTTTTCTGCAAACCAATACTTTTTGTTCTAATACAGCTGGAACATAGCAATATGTTCTGACTAAAATATGCAGTAATAAAATTACAAAAATATATATTTTTTAAAATAAAATGTTTTGCATAAAGTTAACGTTAGCACAAGGAGTTTTATTTTGTTACAATTTATAGACCATGGGCTAACGGTACAAAATGTAATTTTTTTTGGTAATTAACCCTTAGATGCACTGTAAGCACTTAGGCGCTATTATGGGTTTAATCGCGATTAAGTCCTTGTGGCTCACATAAAAAACAATAAAGAGAAAAAATGGATTAGCTAAAGCCTTGTTGCGGTATACAGGGGTCTTTAAACTATCGAGCAAAAACTAAAAATTGTGTTTTTAAAAAAATAAAAATATCGCCGCCATCTTGCAAACAAATTTAATGAAATTTGATAGTTTTATATAAGTGACTACTGCCAATTAAATGTTGTATGACAACAAACACAACTACGGCATTTGTTTCACAGCCAACTAAGTGAAAAACTATTTTTTTAATAAATTGACATTTTCCGTCATTCAAAGATAGGCATATTATACACGGTTGAAAAGCTCCTTTTATGCTATTGAAGTATAATTCCAATATGGCGGTTATAAGAAATAACAAAGTTGGCTATGGTTTCAAAAAAACTGGAAGGCCTAGAAAAAATTTGTTAACGTTATTCGATTGACCGTAGTTACTTATACAAAACTACCAAATTTCATTATTTTTTTTATTTATACTGGGACTTTCCATCCAATCAGGATCAATCGCACAGTTTCGCAAAGTTTGAGCAGAGTTAAAGCATTTTTTTAAACAAACACAAACAACCAAGTACCTAGCCAGTAATCGAACCCGGGCCGCCGGTGTGGGAAACAAACATTGCTACCACTACACCACGACGGCGACACCAAATTTCATTATCAAGAAATCTCTTCGATTTAGAGATAGCGTGGGTATACCTTTTAACAATTCGACACTATAAAGAAATAGATTTATGACTATGAAACAAAATTTTTGGTATTCCATTATCAATTTAACTTTAATTTTTTATTTATTTTTAACTAACAGTTGACAGTTGATTCCATTCTATTTGGTAAATGAAATAAAATGCCAGAATGTTTAATAATAAGTTTTTTAAACGCAACATGTTTACTTATTAACGGTGACGAGATGCTCTATTTTCGACTTTATATTTTCAGATATTAAAGTATTCCAAATTAGGAACGCATTTCATTTTTGGCATTTTTTCTACCAACTTATTAAGTTTTCTGTTTTTTTGTATAGATTTTAACTTGTTAAAAACTCCAACACTTTCCATTCAAATAAACTACATAAAAGTTCCAAGTGCCGTAAAAAACAATACTAAGAGCCAAATAATTCTGGATTGTAATTATTCCGTAAGGCCTGACGACTCGGAGCTGATAGTCAAATGGTACCTTAATGAAGAATTAGTGTACCAATGGATACCCCCTCAGAAACCCCAAGCGTTGGGAAAATTAAAGGTAATAAATATTTAAGTAAATTTGCAGGGTAATGGGTATTTTAAGAAAAAGCTGCAAAAAGGGTATATTTTATTATATTTGGCATGGTGCAGCACTCAAAGCTAAATTTTTATTCGATAATCCCCGATTTTCCGGCTTTAGAATCCAAGATGGCAGCTGCCAAGTTAAGAAAACAAAATGAAATTCCTGTTTTAGGAGAAATCTGAGGGCACGGCAATGCCTCGCCAAGTTCGCGCGCCGTACCATCTTTTCTTGAAACATTTCAGCCGATATTTGACCTATCTAAAACTCTACTTCGGAATGAGCTACGAATCTCAAACTTTGCACAGTCGTAGATCTTCCTGAAGTTAACAACCCCTTCAAGTTTCATAGAATTCCATAAAGTAGTAAAGTAGCTGAAACTTCACAGACTGAATTAGAAATTATAACCAAACCCCTGGAAAAAATCAAAAAATCCCAAAATTCTAATTTACTCCTCTCCCCTATACAGGTAAAGTTATGTAAAAGAAATGTTAGAGAGCTGAGCTTTGGCAGACTGATAGGAACTATGATAAAACTATAGGAAAAAATTAAAAGCACCAAAATTCTAATTTACTTCCCTCCCCTATAAATGTAAAGTTATGTAAAATACCTTTGCCCACTTCCAGAAACGCTAGAGAGCTGAGCTTTTTAGGACTGAAAGGCACCATGATAAAACTATAGGAAAAAATTTAAAAACACCAAAATAATAAATAAATAAATTTATATAAAAGTAACATTGCCCACTTTCAGAAAGCCTAGGGAGCTGAGCTTTGAAAGGCTGAAAGGACCTATGATGAAACCATGGGAAAAAATTTTAAAACGCCAAACTTTTAATTTGCTCCCCTCCCCTATAAATGTAAAGTTTTGTAAAAGTAACATTGCCTACTTCCAGAAACGGTATAGAGAGCTGAGCTTTGGAAGGCCGAAAGGAACTATGATAAAACTATAAAAGAAAATTAAAAACCCCAAATTTTAATTAACTTCCCTCCCCTATAAATGTAAAGTTATGTAAAAGAATCTTCTCCACTTCCAGAAACGCTAGAGAGCTGAGCTTTGGACGACTGATAGGAACTATGATAAAACCATAGGAAAATATTTAAAAAAGCCTCAACATTTTTAATAAGGCATTGCAAAAGTTTTGAACAATATTCCGCATATTTTACTACTTTAAAAATTAAATATTATCCAAATCCTTTAAATAAGGAGTGAAATCATAACAAAAACATTTCATGTAAAAAAAACCAAGTACGCGAAAGTGGTATTCCGTAAAAAGAATTGAGATAAAAGTAAAGCCAAGTTCTCCAATACAAATTTCAAAACGAATGGTTCTTACTAGTTTGGAAATGTTTTTCTAAACTTGGCTATTACGGCTGCAAATGGCTCTTAGGCACAGTGCTAAATTGAACGTAAAGAAGTTTGGAATAGCAAAGTTTTAAAAAAAATTTCCAAACTAGTAAGAACTATTCGTTTTGAAATTTGTATTGGAGAACCTGGCTTTATTTTTATCTCAATTATTTTTACGGAATACCACTTTCGCGTACGTGGCTTTTCTTTACATGAAATGTTTTTGTTATGATTAAATTAATTTTGACAGATTGACTTTAAGCAGGACCTACTCAATTTAAAACTGTCAAAAAATTGACACTTGTCACTAAACAACAAAATGAGGGCTATATTTCGAAAAATTAGTTTTTCTTTGATATTTCCTTCAGTTTAAGAGCAATGTTTATTTCTAGCACCTTCTGTTAAAGCTATTGACCAGCTCATTAAACTTACTGAAAAAAGAAATAATTTCGCCAACCTACACAAAGATGGCGCTTAATATGTCAAAAAAAAGAGATCCTTCATAACCTATATACCAAATTTAATTTTTACAACAAAAATTCTGGATTTTATCAAGAGTGAAACAACTATTGTGTTTAAAAATAGCGGACGAAGTTTAGATAAAAAAGTTATTTTTTATTCTTGTTTGACAGAACCAGTGTTGCCGTGTAGTATATCAATCGAGATATTAATTTATACTAAATAAGGGTCGCTGATTCTAAACATTTCATAATAAATGACATGTGTATAATATAATCCAAGATTTCTTAATTTTAGCACCCGCCATCTTGGACTCGAATGCCGGAAAATCGGGGATCTTCGAATAAAAATTTAACTTTATAGGTCATAGGTACTACTATTTCAAATATAAATAAATGGATCTATGACGGAAATAAAACAGTGGCGTGTCGTATAAGGGGCCAGGGGGGGGGCGTCCTTTGAGAAAAAAATAGAAAAACTAAATTTAATGCAAAAACAAATGGTGCGTGTAAAATACCTATATTTGCGCCCCTTAAGGTCTTCGCCCCCCCGCCCTTTTATCCACGACGCGCTACTGATCTTCCTAGCTGATTAGTACACTCCAAGTAAACTCCATGTTATATATCAACCTTGAAAACAGTTTTTTGTAAAAGCTCCTAAATTGTTAAAAAACTATCATTAGCATTAATGAATTTTTTTCGTCGAAAGCAATATTTTTTCTAGCAATTGCTGCGCGGGCTAGGAAGGTAAGAATATAACCTTTGCAGCTTGTTTTGGAGATCTATTCTACTATAATTGCAAAAATGTATGCATTTTTGGTAATTGTTCCAATTTTTTTCTTCGAACGGAACATTTTTCGAAACATTTTTATTAAAGGTCAATTTCTTTGAAAGGACAATTGTTCGAAAGCATTTTCTTCAAACGGTAATTTTATATTCTTTATCGAATGACATAAAAATACGTTTGCCATCAACAAACTGACAAACGCTAGGATAACACCAATTTCTGCTTTCCAAAAGGCCGAAAGGGAAGCTAATTTAAGAAAAACCAAAACAATATATTTTCATTAAGAAAATGTTTTTGAACAAATTACAAATTTTGGGGCGTAGAAAACGGGTTCAAAAGAATGTTTTTCAATTATTGTTTTTGAACAAATGATGTTCGAACAGCATTTTGTCGAACACATTTTTGCAAACCGCTTACCGGTTATTGATTTCGTGTAAAAGAGGACTAAACTTTAACACTAACTGAAAAGGGTTGGTTTGGTACGTAAGATTCAACTTTTTTTTAGGAGAAACTAGATTTAAGCTTTAAGATAACAGATGATCCAAAGACTGAGTATCGAGCAGTCAAAATTAACCATCCTATAACAACTGACCTATCGGGAGAGTACAAATGTATAGTGTCGACTCTGGCTGATGAAGATTCGGCTTCCAAGAATATGGTTGTGTTTGGTTAGTTCTCTATTTATAATTAATTTTTCTCCTTTGGTATAATCCTGACTTTTTCACTGACCTAGACTGGAACTTAACTTCACCATCTTTTTTTTCATGGAGAAATGAATCCACGGGAGTTATTGTGGTATTTCTAACCTTAATTTTGATACACACATTGAATGACCAAAGTGCCTCAGTATTCCTTCTTCTGTTGGTCACTTTACTACTTCAAAAGTAAGGTTAGCCACAATTTCCTAAATATCTATTAATACATATATGCAATTTCCCAGTAGAATAAGTATAATAACTTAGGTTTATCGGTGATATTAAGTTCAACATCTTTTTCCACGGGGGATTAAATCCGCGGGAGTTACTGTGGCATTTCTAACCTTAATTTTGGTTATCAGTTTTCTTTGGCGAGAAAAGGTTTTTAGAAGGTTAATTTTTTTTAATAAAAATAGGTAAACTAGTACTCTTTAAAAAAACTGGTCACAACCAAACTGACAATCAAAGGGAAGGTTAAATTAATTAAACGCCACAACAACTCCCGTCTATTGGGCTGATCGTACGGATTCCCGGCAACCTATGGTACCGAAGGCTGAGTCTTTTTTATCTAGTACTTTTGTCCACAAGAAAAGCAAACCACGGATCACCTAAAGGTGATCCGTGGGCAAACCAACTGTGGGAGTGTGCATGTTACAAAGTCCGCCTTCACAAAAGGCAAATATTAGCGACGGACCGTTCGGTTATTCGTTCTTTTCGTTTAAATGCAGGAATTAAACAGAAAGAAACGTCAAAATATCATGTGTTTTCATTGTTCTTTTAACCAAAGATAACCCACCTTCAGAGCAGAATTATTATTGGTTAATAAACCAATAAAAATGCATGATTTTTTTACGTTTCCTTGTTAAACGCTCTCTGTTTGATTCTCACATTTAAACGAAGAGAACGAAGAACCAAATGGTCCGTCGCTAATATTTGCCTAAGTTGTCCAATCTTATCCGGCCTGGTTACCTCGACGTGAATGATAGGATGGGAGGGGTAGAACTAAATTCATTTACACACCCACACTCACCCACAAGGAGGAAATCTTATAATTGTCACTCAGCGCGTTAAAATATTGGACCATCGAGACAATATTAATGTTTTTATTAAATTTATTATTAAATTAAAAAACGAATAGATCATCTAAAAATTTTCTTTTGTGTTTTAGAACCTGAAAGGCATTTTATTTTAAGCAAGCATAGTGATCAGGATTTCGTAAATTTCACCTGTTTGGTATCAGATGTATATCCATCTCCAAGGCTACATGTTTATAAAGATGCTAAAAATGATTTTCACACCAAGTAAGATTCAAACCTTTATTTTACAAAATAAAAAAACAATTTTAATAATTTCTTCTTATATTAACTATCAATAAAATTAACACAACAATTTTTTATTAACCATTTTTACAGATTATACGAATGTTTTGTGAATCCTGTCTACATTAATTTTTTCATAAATTCATTACCACTAAACCGATTTTAATAAAATAAAAAGCATTAATTATAGTAATTGTACAATTATTGTAAAACTGCATGCTCTTTAAAACCCGTAGTCAAAATTTGCCACCCTCTTAAATTTTAATATTGCGGACAGCAGGGCTGGATCGAGAACTTTAAGCCTGCCCGGGAAAAAAAAGCGAACGGCCCATAAGGCAACAGCTCATATGGCACCGGCCCACAAGGTACCATCCCATAAGGTACCGGCGCATAAAGCACCAGGCCGTACGACTCCGGCCCACCGCCATTTTTTTCATTTTCCCATGTGACCCATCTACCCTAGGTGGACAAAATCGTACTTGACCCTTCTATGAGGCACGTCTTAATTACCGAAAATTTTTTAGTTTTTTATTTTATTTGTAAAAATGCAAAACACATATGCCATGCTTAAGGTGGTTACGAATTAATAAAATTTGTTTGGTGGTTCTCAAAAAATCTATTTTGTTTTAACCATTGTTTAACAGATTACACGATAACCTTGCCAATTCTGCAACCATTCTCTCATAAATTCATTACTACTAAACCGATTTTAATGAAATAAAATTCATAATGGTGAAAGTCGATTGCTCCTTAAAGTTCATAGCCAAAATTTGCTGCTATCTTAAAATTTAAGAAAAAACATAATGGTAAAATTAGAATTCTCTTTAAAAAACATAATCGAAAATTTCCGCCGTAATAATATTAATGAGGACGGCAAATTTCGCTTATGATTTTTAAAAGACAATCGATTTGCAACATTATAATTTTTATTTTAATAAAATCAGTTCAGCTATAATGAATTTATGAGGTAATAAATGCAGACAGAATCGTATAATCTATAAAATAATGGTTGATATTAAAAATAGATTTTTTTAACCTTGTTGTTCGCAGCAAAAGTAAACGCGCCTCTTTAAGGGTCGAGTTTAATTCTGTCCACTATGTTAAATTTTAGGATAGCGGAAAATTTCGATTATGATCTCTAATGAGCATTCCATTTCCACCATGTTTCATATTTCATTAAAATCAGCTCAGTAGGAATAAATTTATAAGAAAATATTATGCAGACAGGATTTACAAGGCAATCATAATCCGTAAAACAATAGTTAAAACAAAAATAACTACAGAACCAATTTTATTAATTGTTGTACGTGGCGAAAACGCAGCTTTTTTATTAGTTAAGAAAAAAAACAAAAAAATGTTAGAAACATGAGAAGCATCTTTTTTTAAGGGTACTTACATACAGTTTAATTATGTCTGCTATCTTGAATTTTAAAATGACAAACAAAAAATACCTGTACTTAAACCTTTGATTTATTTTCTGAAAGTGCTATTTGTTTTATTGAAATGGGCTGTATAGTTCATAAGTAATAACAAAAAACTGTTTATCCGGCCCATCACCCACCCGGTACAATATTATCTGAAAAACAAATCCAGATTTGTAGTTTAGAGGTCTATAGTATTCCGTGGGGGAATTGTGCAAGATTTTTTTGAAACTAGGCTAGATTTGCCTCTAATTTGAGATGGAGGGCTGGTGTGACGTCATAAATCCAACATGGTTTTTTACAAACTTTGGCGCATAAATAGCTTTTGCAAAATTAGTTTTACAGAAAAACTGTTAATACTATTGTTTGCGAGAGAACAGCAATTCATCGTCAATACTACGAAGTGGCGTAATTGATTTTTTACTATTTTACAGGATAGCGTTCAATTTTTTTTTATTTTCACATAGCAACTTTGATAGATTTTAGAATAATGTCAAAATATGGTAAAGGCTTCTATATTACTTGGAATTTGGTATGCCTTTTGAACATTAAACCCTTTTTTAAGGGTACGCCCCTTCGTGGTTTGAAGAGCGACTTTTTTATGTGTGTTAGTGGGCTAATCTAAAACTCGCATTTTTGTGGGTTATGACACTTCGTGGTTTTGGCGACGAATTAAGGCAGTGCACTGTATTAATTGTATTGTTACGGGTTCACAACGACAAATTAAAACTCGCAATTGTTGAAAACGATACGTCAATTTATTTCGACAAATTATGTACAAAAACACGCACTTAAACTTACTAATAACTTGCTAATAATTCACTACTATAATCGGTCTATTAACTTCGTGTTAATATCTCACGACCACTACAGTACGTTATCTGTGACTGAATCTGATGCACGACGTCCGGCCTTATATATGAGGGGCTGCCTACAATTCGAGAATTTTCCATCTTTGTTCGATTCCGAATCATTCCGCCCTTTTCTGGAGCCGGACCGTTCACATACCAGTTCGTCACAGATAACGCAACTAAAACCTAGATTAAGAATACAACCATGAAATACGTCAACCTAATACTACACTAAACCTAAATAAATTCTAACTATAAAATTTAAATAACTTAAATTTGTAACACTATCCTCCTCTTCAGGTTTGATCGTCTCGATCAACATTTCCCAGGTAAGGTTTTAGTCTGTCTAGATGAACAACTTTCATCTTGGACTTCGGGCTTTTCTGGATTCGGTAGACTACATCATTAATTCTCTTAACAACTTTATAAGGCCCTTCCCATGGTGGTGTCAACTTAGGTGATCTTCCTTTCTTGCGTTGCCAGACTTGATCATTCTCTTTGAACCCTGAAGAGTTTGCTTTCAGGTCATACCTCGCTTTCATGAGGTCACTGGCTATTTCTATTCGCTCTCTAACCACTTCATGGATATCGTGCAGCTTTTGCCTTAAACGTTCGACATAGTCATTAACCTCTAAGTGTTCTTCTTCAGTTGAACCAAACATGATATCACATGGCAAACGCAGTTCTCTACCAAACAGGATACTAGATGGAGTAGCTCCTGTCGTATTGTGAATGGCGGTTCTATAGGCCATCAAAAACAATGGAATATATTGGTCCCAATCCGTTTGGTGCTCATCAACAACTTTGCAAAGATGTTCTTCTATTGTTTTATTAAATCTTTCAACCATGCCATCTGACTGCGGATGCAAAGCAGTAGTCCGTGTTTTATGTATTCCTAAAAGGTCACAGAGATTCTGGAAGAGTTTTGATTCAAAGTTTCTTCCTTGATCTGAATGTAGTTCCAAAGGAATGCCAAATCGGCTGAAAACATCATTTACCAGAACTTCTGCAACTGTAGCGGCCTCTTGGTTAGGCAAAGCAAAAACTTCTGGCCATTTGCTAAAATAATCCATGACAACAAGGATGTATTTGTTGCCCTTTTTAGTTTCTGGAAATGGTCCGGCCACATCAATAGCAATGCGTTCGAATGGCAGACCTACGTTATATTGTTTCATTTGACCTCTGGACCTTGTTTTGGGACCTTGGCTGGCTGCACAAGTCGAACATCGGCGGCACCAGTTTTTCACATCTTGAAAGTAATTGACCCAATAAAATCGGTTTCGAATTTTGTCCATGGTTTTATTTATGCCTAGGTGCGCGCCTGATTTTCCACCATGGCATTCGGCCATTATATTGTCTACCATGCTCCTAGGAACCCCTACTTGATTAATCACAGTAAGGCCATCGGCACTTTCCCAGGCACGTTTAAGGATGTTTTCTTCTACTATCAGTGAATCCCATTGTGCCCACAGTGATTTGAATATCACCCCTTGGTTTGCGATATCTTGCCATGATGGTCGTGGCTTGTTCTCTTCTTTCAATCGCAAGATAGGTCCTACATCTTTTTCGTTAAGTTGTGTGGTTCTAATCGAAGCCGACATCCATTCTTCATCTGGTTCTAACTTTATCTGGCGCACGTAGGTAATTCCTTCTTTCTGGTCAATTTTCCTGCAATGTTTACAATCCTCGGGGCAAGGTCTTCTGGACAATGCATCTGCATTATTATGCACCCTTCCTGCTCGGTGCTTAATTTGATAATGGTATTGTTGTAGCTTTTCTATCCATCTCGCGACTTGCCCCTCAGGTTGTTTCATTTTCATGAGCCACTGTAACGCAGCATGATCCGTTCTAATCAGAAACTCTTGTCCGTAGAGATATTTGTGAAAGTGATCTACGGATTTAACTATGGCTAGGAGCTCCTTTCTAGTAACACAATAATTTCTCTCTGGTTTGGATAGCTTCTTGCTGAAAAATTCGATGACCCGTTCTTCTCCATCTTGTACTTGGGAGAGTACTGCTCGTATGCCATCGTTGCTCGCATCAGTATCTAATATGAATTTTCCTTTTGGAATGGGATATGCAAGAATCGGACTAGAACATAATGCTGCTTTTAGTCTTCTAAATGCTTGGTCACATTCGGTATTCCATTTGTAAGAAGCTTTATCTTCTGTAAGTCTATGTAACGGAGACGCTATTTTGGCGAATCCTTCTACAAATCGTCTGTAGTATGTACACAGACCCAAAAAGCTTCTCAATTCATGTTTGTCACGAGGTTGAGGCCATTCTTTTATTGCTTGTAGCTTCTTTTCGTCGGTATGGATGCCTTCTCGGGAAACGACGCGACCCAGAAACTCAACTTTTTCTTGGAACAGAAAACATTTCTTTGAGTTTAATTTAAGATTTGCGTTCCTGATTCTTGAGAATACTTCTCGTAAATTATCTAGATGTTCTTGAAATGATTTCCCCATTACTATGACATCCTCCAAATAGACTAGGCAGGTTTTCCAAGTAAGGCCTCGTAGAACGACTTCCATTAGTCTTTCAAATGTAGCTGGGGCATTGCACAGGCCAAATGGCATCACATTAAACTGATAAAGTCCACTTCCAGCAGAGAATGTAGTCTTCTCTTTATCTCTTTCAAAGATTCCTACTTGCCAATACCCACTTTTCAGGTCAAGAGTAGAAAACCAATATGATCCTGCCAACGTTGTTAATGTGTCGTCTATTCTTGGCAGTGGGTAACTATCTTTCTTGGTCACATCGTTAAGTTTCCTGTAGTCGACACAAAATCTAGTACTTCCATCCTTTTTAGTGACCAACACCACAGGAGATGACCAAGGACTTGATGACTCTTCAATAACACCGTCGCTGAGCATTTTATTAATGAGATTGTGAACTTCTTCTTGTTTGGCCATTGGTAGTCTTCTTGGGGGTTGTCTTATCGGTTGGGCATCGCCAGTGTTGATAGCATGTTGAATAAGGTTTGTGCGTCCCGAACTACTCCTAGTTTCGAAGATATTACTTTGTTCTTCTATAAACTCTCTCGCTTTACTATATTCTTCTGGAGTGAGATGTTGCCAAGTTGACTCAAATTGCTGAAGTACCTCCATTGGTAACTTGCTTGTATCCTCGGAAGTTGGCTCTTCACATCTTGTTACTTTCTGTACTGGTTCAAATAATGCTACCACCTCCCCCTTATTAATTTTGACACTATTTGGGAAAATATTGGCGACTCTAATCGGGATGTCTTTATCGGTTTTAACTAGTGATTTTGCAACGAGGTAGGTGTTGGGTGTGTTTTGTTGGCTTATGAGTCCGACGCAGCTTGATGTTTTACTTTCCAGCCTCCCAAAAATTAGGGTCTCACTGTTACCGACTAGTCTTGTTGTGCATACTGCCACGACCTTTATTGGTTCTTTATTGAAGTGACTATTTGACAAAATGAACTCTTCATTCCCAAATCTTAGGGTATTAAGTTTATTATCAAACGCAAATCCATGTTTACTTATCAAGTCCATTCCCAAAATAAATTCGTCTTCTATTTCGGCAACCAATACAGTGTGGCGAATCTTCAATCTTCCCAGCTGTAGGTCTATATCTGTCTGCCCCAACACGTCGGCGGATTCTCCAGTCACAGTCTTAAGTGTTATTTTCTTTTCTGTTGGTCGAATTTTATATCTCGTTGCAATTTTGAACTTAAGCAATGATATGGCAGCACCTGTGTCTACTGTTATATTAACTTTTCTTCCATTAATAAGTCCGTCGATGTTAAGACTGTCAGCAGTATGTTTTAAGCTCTTGATAGAGTAAATTTTGGGGGCTAAATTCCCATTAGCCAACACCCGCCCCTCTGCGTTGACTAGTTTTAGTTTTTCCTGATCTCTTCTTCGGTATTCTGTCCCACTAGATGGTGAGCGAGACCTCATTTGGACACGACAATCGCGTTGAATATGCCCTGTACGTCCGCATCTGAAACACTTTACATTTGGAGGGGATCGTCTACTTTCTTTCAAAGAATCAATCTTCTCTATCAGTGATTGAAACAGTTGGTTTAGCGTTTTTAAGTTGACCTCATCTCCAGTGCTCATTTCTTCTCCCTCCTGAATTGAAACAGCTCTTACTTTTGGCCTGGACATATTATTTGATGATTCAATTTCAAGGGCTCGAATCAACACTTCACTGCTGTTATGGAAGCGTTCTCGACGAAGTAATTTTGCTAAGTCCGTGTCTCGCAAGCCGTTAATAAAGCGATCTACCGTGAAGGAATCTCTGTAATTTTCTGGCATTTCTGGGTAAGCCAAGTACATCAGCCTCCTGATATCCGCTTCATACTCTTGTAATGACTCCCCTGCTCTTTGTTGATGAACATTTAATTCTGACCAATGTAAATTTCGCAAGTGTTCGTCTCCATACCTTCTTTCTAGCGCTGCCACTAAAGCGTTATAATTCTGTTTTAGTTCGACTGGAATGGACCGTAAAAGTCCGAGTGCAGGTTCCCGTAGAGCTACTAACAACGCTCTAGCTTTTTTGTCCTCGTCCCAACCATTTGCAGCGGCGGCAGCTTCAAATTGTTGTTTCTAGGTGGACCAGGAGGACGTACCGTCAAAATTTGGAGGCTTAATGTTCTGGTTGGAATTCACGACACATCCCTGAGCTTTTATTTTGTTGTGTTCTTTCTGAAGCTGTATAAGCTGTTTCGACACGTCCTGGAATTTTTCTTCAATGGTTTGAAAAACTTCTTCCCTTACATTCTGTAGTTTGTTCTCCACTTTTTCTTCAACATGTTGTACCTTTTCTTCAACATTTTGTACCTTCTCTTTAACATTTTGTACCGTTTCTTCTACATTCTGCAAATTATTTTGTACCTTTTGTTCTACAGTATGCATTTTTTGGGTTATTTCTTCCTTAAGATGTTCGGTTGCAGTCTTGAACTCTTCTCTCAGCTGTTCGGAGTTGCTCTTTATCTGATCGAAGTTTTCTTGCATGCTATCTAATGTCTGTCTCATGTCATTCTGGTTTTGTTCCATGGTCTGTTTTATATCGTTCTGATTTTGAGCCATTTGAGCTGCTAGAGCATGTATCTTTTTAGTTAGATCTTCCATCTTTGCCGATCCTTGTCTAGTATGCATCAACTTCCTGATAAATCACTTAAAACGTCTATTTTAGGACTATAAAGCGAATGTCAAAGTCGGTTTTTCAATATCTCTTCCAATTCTTAAATAGAACCTAATGGAATGTTCTGGAATATACTGGTAAATGCTACTCTTTCTGCTACTAGGCAAATGTAGAAGTCACTTTTTGATTATCTCTTTTGGTTCTCGAATAGACCGTCGTAGAATGTTATGGAATATTCTAGAAATAATTTCTAATTCTTACTTTTAAAATAACTAAGCTACTGTCGAAGTCGGTATTTTTATATCTCTTCTAGTTTTTGAATAGAACGTCGTCGAATGTTATGGAATCTTCTAGAAATTCTTTCTAATTCTTACTTTTGAAATAACTAAACTAATGTCGAAATCGGTATTTGTATATCTCTTCTAGTTTTTGAATAGAACGTCGTAGAATGTTATGGAATCTTCTAGAAATTCTTTTTAGTTCTTACTTTTAAAATTACTAAGCTAATGTCGAAGTCTCTTTTTGGATATTTCTTCTGGTTTTCGAATAGATCGTCGTAGAAAGTGATGGAATGTTCTAGAAATTCTTTCTGATTCTTACTTTTAAAATTACTAATGTAATGTCGAAGTCGGTATTTGTATATCTCTTCTAGTTTTTGAATAGAACGTCGTAGAATGTTATAGAATATTCTAGAAAATCTCTCTAATTATCAATTTTTGGACTGTAAAGTTAATGTCGAAGTCGGTTCTTAAATATCTCTTTTAGTTTTTGAATAAAACAATATCGAACTTCTTCGAATCACTTACTGTTTTTCTGTCCAATTATCCTATCCGGTGGTAATATGTAAGAGTAGTCTTTGCACTATTCAGTTCCGAATATTCTGGCAAAATCACTTACTGTTCTTCTTTTTAATTGTCCTAGCCGGTGGTACTGTGTAAGGATAGTCTTTGCACTATTTATGTCTTTTAATCTCACTTCTGACACCAATTGTTACAGGTTCACAACGACAAATTAAAACTCGCAATTGTTGAAAACGATACGTCAATTTATTTCGACAAATTATGTACAAAAACACGCACTTAAACTTACTAATAACTTGCTAATAATTCACTACTATAATCGGTCTATTAACTTCGTGTTAATATCTCACGACCACTACAGTACGTTATCTGTGACTGACTCTGATGCACGACGTTCGGCCTTATATATGAGGGGCTGCCTTTAATTCGAGAATTTTCCATCTTTGTTCGATTCCGAATCATTCCGCCCTTTTCTGGAGCCGGACCGTTCACATACCAGTTCGTCACAGATAACGCAACTAAAACCTAGATTAAGAATACAACCATGAAATACGTCAACCTAATACTACACTAAACCTAAATAAATTCTAACTATAAAATTTAAATAACTTAAATTTGTAACAGTATTAATTATTGGTGTTCTCTTGCAAACAGAAAACTTAATAATAGTAACATGAAAAAAGCCGCTATCTTTGATGTATGACGTCACAGAGGCCCTCCTACTCAAATTGGAGTCAAACACCTCAGCCGGTGACTTAAAATTGTATGATCTATTACGATCTAAAGTAGATTTTAAAATTCTTCCACAACTATGCCAAGGGATACGATTTTTAACTATAGGCGTCAATTATGGGTCTAAAAAAAAACAAAAAGGCGCTTCACCTGCGTCATTGATTGAAAATGATGAATTATTATAATAGCTTTGTAGACAAAGCTATAAAAGATCGAAACGTACAAGGAAGAAAAGCAATAACTTTATTAAATGGAATAATTTGGGACCAAAGTATATCAAAACATAACAAAAAGCTTATATATACAACATTGTAAAAAGTATTATTACATACGGCTCAGAAGTATGGCCAATCAAGGATAGAACAGAAAAAATGCTTTCCGCTACGGAGATTTTTACACGGTGGAGAAGAGCAGCAGGGAAATCAAAAAGAGAATGAGTTACAAATCAAAGAATAAGAGAAATTATGACAGTGGGTGAACGTACTTTAGTGGATGATATAAGAACAAAACAACTGATGTGGTACGGACATGTACAAAGAATGAATGATGAAAGACTACCTAAACAAATACTACAATGGAAACCAACTGGCCGAAGAAAACGAGGACGGCCAAGGAGAAGCTGGAGAGAAGGAATAGACAGTGAAATAAGAATAAAAGGCCTAGATGATGAATTATGGGCAAACAGAAACGAGTGGAGATTGGGTATCGGAAGACGTAGAACGTTGTGAAACCGATAAATATATATATATATATATATATATATATATATATATATATATAATTATTATAATATAGTATTTTTTAATTGTACAGGATAAGGTTGGCATCCGTTGAATGGGATACTAAGAAGAACCCAAACAATGATAGGTATGCAATGTTTATAGTTGTTAGCGAATTAATCTCCGAGATGAGTCCTGGAACGTTAGTTCATTGCGAATTGAAAATTCCAGGCACTGGATATGTTAGGACCAAGAGTATTTTGTATTACCCAGACTGTAAGTACATAATTACATACTGTGTAATGATGTGTAGAAGTAGAAGGTTAAAAATTGGATGTGTTTTCAAGAAACTGCCATTTATAGAGCAGCTCATCGATTGATATAATTAATTCTTCTAATAATTTTGATTGTAAAACATTTTGTTATTTGTTCACAACTAGGAGAGGATGGACTATGACAGAGACCCTGTATATATGACATATTTTAAAGACATATTTTTTAGAAATATATTATACATACAGGGTCCTCGCCTATGATGGCTGATGGTCTCTCTAAACCATTTTAGATACCTAAATACAAAACAGCTTCGTAGTAGAATTATGTCTGTAATATGTAAATTAGGTGTTGGTTCTAGAAATTGTTTCTTTACTTCCAGTTTAGAGTGAAAAATAAAATAAAAAAAACGAAGGAGCAATTGGACTTATTGGAATAAAAGCTGACTTTATTTTGAAGTCCGCTTTATTCTGACAGATTTACATAGAAAACTGAAAGATGACCTCTATGAATTGACACACCAAAGTCAAATTTAAAAATAAAGTCGCTAAGTTTCATTTAATAAAAACAGACCCTAATAAAGTTCTTGAATACACAAAGGCCGAAATTTAAAAGAAAGCAGCTGCTTTTTATATGTAAATCTCTCAGAATACTGCTGATTTTAAAATAAGGTCAGGTTTTATTACAATAACTATCTAATGATTATCACAAACCAAATTACAAATTATTTGTTTACATTAGACAGAGTTAATTTTAAAGACACTGGTGTAGCATAACGTTGCTAAGAAAAATACTAAAAAATTGAAAAAATTTTCTGACGCCTTCAATGCTAATATATTTTTTTAATTGTATCCGTATATTCCTTTATACAGGGTGTTCCAACTAAAAGGTAACAGACGTGTTTTTTGGTATTTTTTTGTGTGAATTTGGAGAAACGTCGATTTTGTTTGCGAAGGGGACACCTTTTGGCTATTTTAAAATTTTTGTAGCGCGCACTTCGAGGGGTATACTTTACCCCTATATTTTAAATAGGGAAAGTGGATCTAGTGATACCTTATTTTGAAGTTCTCTTGAATTTCTTTACAACCGTGTAAAAATTTCGAAAATCCATAGATTCGTTTTTGAGATATTTGCTTTCAAATTTTCAAATTTTACATGGAATGATAAAATAAAAATAAAATCCGAAAAATATAAAATTCTGATTAAATTTTTATTTTTTCAGTCCATGTTAAATTTGGAAGTTTGAAGGCAATTATCTCAAACACTAATAGATAGATTTTTGAAATTTTTACACGGTTGTAAAGACATTCAAGAGGCCTTCAAAACAAGGTATCACTAGACCCACTTTCCCTATTCAAAATATAGGGGTAAAGTATACCCCTCGAAGATGATCAGTACTATAAAAATTTCAAGATAGCCAAAAGGTGTCCCCCTCGCAAACAAAATCGACGTGTCTGAGCGTTTCTCCAAATTCACATAAAAAATACCAAAAAACACGTTTGTTACCTTTTAGTTGGAACACCCTGTATACTAGTAATTTTTAAAATTAGTTGCTTGCCAGATTTATTTTCTTATAGCAACCACAAAAAAACAAGAAAAAATAAAAATGTCGTTAGTATATTCAGGGACTTTTTAATTTGCCGGTGTATGTTTTTCTGTCCAAATTTATCATTTAAAGATATCAGAAAAAATATTTATTAAAATATATATATATACAGACAGAGGTAAGCTTCACTATTTTTTTGGTTTGGTTCAAACTGGTTTTCCTCATTTCAAATTTTTTATTTTTGAGTGCGGCAATTTAAAAGTCCCTGAACACTAATCACATAATATTCAAAAAATTATTGTTCGAAAAAAAATCTGACCGGGTCCAGACAGGACCAGGGCAATTTACATGATGCACTAACTGAGAATCCAAATAATTTTTGGTCAAAAGTTTTAGCAAAATTGACAACGTGAAATAATTTTCAATTTTTTGTGTCCAAATAACTTGCAGGCATAATTTTTTTTTGGATTAATGTTTTTGTGAGCTAATAAGTTTATTTCAAAAATAGGATAGGTTTTTGTACATATCGAAGTACCCTTTAATAATTAATTACAGAAAATAGTAAACTTTAGCACCACATGATTTGAAAAAAAATATTTGTGAAAAAAAATCAGTTTTTTGATAATAATTTTGAGTATATTTTTTATATAATTTTAACACTCAATTATTACCTTCATTATACAGCGCAATGCATAAAAAATTTGCCAATTTTGACACCCTACTGTATCTATAGAAAAAAGAGATTTGATGTAAAATGTAATTGGAAAAAATCCTTTTTTTGACCTTTCCTATCACCCCCGCAGCCCACAAGAAAGACCGGCCCGGGCGCGGGAATATCACGTGACCGTAGGAGGCTCACAAAAAAACGCCTCACAGCCCGCTGTCATTATAAAACATGTGTGTTTTCAGTTTTTGTATGTTTGTTTACTTCATTTTTTTTTTAATTCGGGCACGAATTTTATGTGAATTTTATCAAAGTTATTAAAATAACGCAGCCCACGAAAAAGACTGTAGTGGGCTGCGTTAAAATAATTAATGGCTAATGAGTAAATCATAAAGAAAATACCTATAAGATAAACAATGCCGCGAACGTGTAATTAGTGTTGTTCCTTGTCGGTCCAACTATAAAACTGAAACCTAATATGTTGCAAACGGGAAAGAAGTGGTAAAAGATAAGATCTTGGATAAGATTGATCAAGTAATAGACATCCTTAATGACATTTTTGATAGAGAGAGTGAAAAATGTGTTCAGTTGTCATTTCTTATTGAACAATTAGGTCTCTTGAAAAGGTAACCTGAGAATCGAAGATATTGTGGATACACTTTAATGTTGACTTCATCTTTGTTTATCCAGTCATTCAGTAAAAACACGTCAATTTACAATTCTAAGGTAATATGTCTTCCGCACCCTCGCAATATTAAAAAACTGATTTGTAAAATATTGTTAACAGATAGTAATCTCTCTGGTAGTGTGAAATATTTAAAAAGTAAGATACAGCTTCTAAAAGAACATGAGTTGGTAGTTAACTTACACTTTAATGAAATATATATTAAACTTTGTGCTGGGTAATTTTTCAAAAAATTATTTACGACCACTACATTCAGTTCATTGAGTGTGAAAACCATCTCACTTATTCACAAAATCACTTGTTTCTTTTTAATAAATTATTGTGAAATGTTTTATATTGAAAAGTTTTCTTCAGATAACTCTAGCGAGTGTTTTTGTGGAAAAAAACTATTGTCAAAGCTTGAAAAAATTAGTTTAAGGGCATGTAAAGTTTTTTAAAATAATTTTATTAAAAAGCACAATTATTTAGTGTCTGCTAATAAATCTTTGAATAAGAACTCAGACAAAGATGATGACACTCAAAGAAAACTAAAAGCTTAGGTTTGATATGTCCAATTTTGAAAGACTTGTATAGATTTGAAGTTACTAACGATATTATGTACCTAATATATGTACCTGAAGATATGAGAGTGCAAATTTTGTATAATTTTTTATTTTATAGATTCAGTTCTTTTATCCATAATATACACATATATCAGCAAAATATTTTTTTCAATTTTTGCCTATAAAAGAACAAAAATTTTTTGTTAATTTATTTAAATTGTGTAAAAACATATAATATTTTATGCAATACAATAAGAATCCTGGGACTCCTAAGATCACGTGACCGCCGACTTGCTTATAACGCGCCATGGCCGGTCTTTATCGTTGGCTGCGTATCACCCCTTAAAGTTAGATTCACCATTTAAATTACACCCTGTATAATTAAAAATAAATTGGTTTTGTTTCAGACATGTACAGAATAGGATTAAGTGGTAAGTATATACAGGGTGTCAAGGAAATAGTGTAGTAAGGAAATATTTAATCATATAAATAATAGCATAAAAGTGGTTAAAAAATTTTGCTATATAATAAAATTAAGGTATCAATTTTAAAATACTTATGAAACGTTGTTGCTGCCTAGCAAAAATCAATTTTTTTTTAAATTTTAGAAAAATTCTCGCCTTATGGTTTTGGTGTATTGATGTTGATGACTACCCCCGACTACAATAGCACAAAGCATAAAAACGTGAAAAACACGCACTTTTTTAATTTTAATAGGTCGCTTTTTGACGTTGTTTTTCATACCAAAATAACGTGGTTTTGAAATGACGTTAAAAACGACCTATTAAACTTGAAAAAGTGTGTTTTTTAACGTCGTTTTGATTTGTTCTATGTGGATAACTAGTTTTAATTCCATGTGTTTACCTTAATTTTTTTTTGATGTTCTAAAAAAATTTAGAATTTTGGATCCACTGTTAGCAAATCAGTTTTTTGGGTAAATCAAGAATAAAGCGCCAAATAAAATACTCTGCCAATATATGGGCCCCCAAGCTCACACTAGGTACTATAGTTGTAGTGTACATGTGAGCTAATATAACTAAAAACTGAAATATATTTTATTCAACTCCAGACTAAATTACCTTTTGTTTGATACCACACAAGCCATGTTTTGACTTAAACTCAAATTTTTGAAATCTACCCCCACCCTTACAAAAAAACAAAAACTAAAATGTATTTTGTTAAAGTCCGGACTCAATTACCTTTCGTTTGATATCACACACGCCATATTTTCACTTAAACTCTAATTTTTAAAATATACCCCCACCCTTTTTTTTTAAATAAATTAAAATGTATTTTGTTTAACTGCAGACTCAATTACCTTTCGTTTAATATCACACACGCCATATTTTCACATAAACTCTAATTTTTGAAATCTACCCCCATCCTTTTATTTGGTTTGTGTTCGGTGGATTTTGTTCATTTTTAAATGGGACCATCTCGACCCAAGACCCAGCCTAGGTACCAAATTTCATTAAAATCGGCCAAGCGGTTTTTGAGTTATGCGCGTTGGTCGTTACAGACAGACATACAGACACACAGACACACAGACAGACAGACAGACAGACAGACAGACAGACATACAGACAGACAGACAGACAGACAGACAGACAGACAGACAGACGGCGCAACAAAAAAGTTTCAAAATCATCTGAAACGCAAAGATATATAAAAATTTTTGAAATCGGAGCAACTTTTTTTTTCTCGAAAAAATTAGGATCACCATAGCTCACACTACTATAGTATAGTATATGTGTGAGCTAAAAACTGACAAACTTATGTTTATTCTTGCCGATATTTCCGAAGGTCCATAATCGGAACAGGGATTTCTTTAAAGAGTTCAGGGCAAATATTCGGGATTCCAGAAGAGGGAAATAACTAAAAAATAATTGGATATTCTTTGTTTTTAGGGGTCGCTTCAAGGTACATAGCATTATCACCTTTATCAGTTTTAGTCTTTGTGCCATTATTGACATATTGCCATTACTATTAATCTAATTAAAGTCAATGCGACAAGCGAAATAATAGGAACTTCAACAAATCCTCAAATTATTCGTGATGCAGTGGCGCACCCAGGAAAAGGTCTTGGGGAGAGGATCGAGATCACTGATGCAGTCAAATATGTGGACATTATCTTAAAAAATTTTAATTTTCAAGGGGTTTTTTCTAAATAAGTGAAAATAATCCGAAAAATTATTATTCCAGGGGAGGAGGCGCAGCGCAGCCGCTCCCCTGTCTGGGTGCGCCAGTAGTGATAAAAGATCATTTTATAATTGGGTGAAGCTGTATTTAGTACTTTGTAAATATATGGAGTATATATATTAAACCTAATTTTTGGTTTTAATTAATTGCTTCCTACTAAGTTAAGTACGTATTTAAAATTAATGCAAGGGTTTGCGAGATTTTTGCATTTAAAGAGTTTCGGCGGCTAAAAAATTCAGATTACAATAGTAGTTGTTAGTGCTATGACGGTCATTACACGTGAATAGAGTTTTCTGTAGAGGCTTAAAATATTAACATTTTTATGGAAAAAAAAGTGGCACTCCACAGTAAAAAGTTTATAGCCACACAAAACAAAATGACGCCGCAGGCAAAAAGTTTAGAAAATTTGTACTTTTCGGAAAAAATGACGACACTGAAAAAAATGTTTGTTTAATAATAAAATTAATAGAAAAAAATAAGTTAGGCACTTATCGAAAAAAATTAACAAACGGTTAATATAATCGAAAAAAGGAGGCGCAGGCGAAATTTTTTAAAAATATATGTTTTTTTTTGGTTAAAATGGCGCCACGGTAAAAAATTTTTGGTAAAAATTATAAATAATTGGGCTGCAAGCGAAAATTATAAAAATTAAATAATTTAAAGAAAAAAGGCACAACAGTCTAAAAATTTTCTGAAAAATGGCACCTTATGGAAAAGTTTGGCCTAGTTTCAAAAGAGCCGCAGTCGGATATATTTTTGTTCGATCAAATTGTTTTTTCAATGTGCGCAATTGTTTTTAGCTTTACATCCAGTAGTTGCTTGATATTTATAAAAAAAAATTCTGCGGCCCATTTTTTTCGAAAAGTATCTACCTAATTTTTCTCAAATTTTCCCTTGCATTTTTTTTCTACAAATTTTTTCCACGTCCTGATTTTTTTAAAAAATTTTGCCTGCAGCTCAGTTTTATACATTTTCAAGTAACTTTATTATTTTGTGCTAATTTTCTTCTGCGGCGTCATTTGTTCAGAATCTAATATTTTTTCATAATATTATTACAGTGTTTTATATTCAAATTGGTTGTGTTAAGCCTTCTTATATACCTCTCTTTTATTGGCCATACTCTAGGTATTAAACCTGGGCCTCAAGCCCCTCCAACGCTCTACAACTTATCCATATTGAAATTTAAATGTTTTATTCTAAACATATTCGAAATCCAACAAAAACATATTTAACACCGAGGAGTGGCTCGGTATTTCCTTTTGAAGTACAGACAGGCTAGGGGAAATACAGGAAATACTGGAAAATACGATAAAGTACTTGGGAATTACTAAAAAATAATGGGAAATACTTTGCAAATTTGGGGAATACTGGAAAACATACCGGAAAATATCATATGTATTTCCTTTTGGTGTACAAAAATTGAGGATCGCGCCATCCCTCGTTTAACACCTTGTATATCTTCACCAAAAATCTCCGCTAATCTCAAACTTTGGACGTACCTAGGTAAGTATAGCCAAATCTTTATATTTTTAGCTAATAAATTTACAGTTTTACTCTGTATCATTACTTTTGGGACATCCTGTATTTAGCTGATTTGTTCTGTTCTTTTAAGTTTATTTTTCAGTTATGCAAAAGTTATTCCAATAACTTTTTTTAGCTAAGAAATATAAAAAATTATATTGGCAAACCGCGGCATTATTTTATCCTTTTTGAAATAACATTCTTGCCATTACTTTATTTTATTTTCGCATTCCATCTTATGAGTCTGCGTGGAAGAATACATTTACAGGGTGGTAAAAAAGTTTGGACAGAAGTAAGCATTCTATTTCTAAATACACAAAATCGATAGAGAAAATCCATACACACACTACTGCACGGAAAAAAATATCGTAAAAATAAATATGAATTTATGTTTAATTAATAAATTATGTATTAATTATACACAGTGTTTCAAGAACATCGAAACAGAGCCCTTTTGGGGTATTTAGAGTGCGAATTTGAAGAAATGCTCGGACGCGTCGATTTTGTTTGCGAGGGGGACACTTTTATCTTGAAATTTTTCTAGCACGAACCCCCTTTGAGGGTTATACTTTACCAATATATTTTGAATAGGGAAAGTGGGTCTAGTGATACCCTGTTGAAGCTCTCTTGAATATCTTTAAATACCGTGTAAAAATTTCGAAAATCCATCGATTGGTTTTTGAAAAATTTGCTTTCAAATTTTAAAAATTAATAAATTAAAAAAATATAAAGTTCTAATAAACTTTTTTTGTAAAATTGTGGTTGAAAGAAAAACTTTTGGTAATTTCTACATCAATTTCAATGATTATTACCTGGTTCCAGGCAGGGATAGATTTTTTATGAATTCAAAACACTTGATTCTGTCCGCCATCTTGGATATTTAAATGACAGACCAAAAACTATAACCATTTTCAAGATGGTTTCCTACAGTGACACAGTCAAAAAACATTTTTTTCTGCATTTTTTTTAACCCACCGTGTTCATTCACGAGTATACTGTTTCCTTGATTTTTGAGTTTTTAAAGTTTGTATTTTGACTGTGCAATGCATCCGCCCCTCCTAATGATAAATGTTGCGCACGCCTGTGGTTGGAAGTAAGGACACTTCTTATCGTAAAATCTAAAGTTTGCTCTACGATGAGTGTCCTTAGGTGGAACGACTGAGTAGCCCACTCACATCTGAACAGAGATTTGAGAATCTGAATCATTATTTTAACCCTCGAGCTACCAGATCATCCCAAAAAACTGAAAATTATTGTTTTATCCATTAAAATAAAAATTTCTTTTCTCAACGGAGTGCTTAATACCACCGCGATTTGCGACAAATTAGATATTTTGTTTTGTTTACATCATACAGCGAAAAAATTACTGAATTGATACTTTTGATTCTCACTATAAATGCGACTATTACGTGTATGGGGTATCTGGTCTCGGTATTTAGAGGTACCACTGGCCATTGAGCTTAACAGGTGGACGGGCGCAAGGAAAACCACTAGTTGAACAAATAGTCTAGGAGGAAACCCACGTACTTACTAAAAAGTGGGCCCCCACAGTTTATCACAAAGGACAAAAAAAATTGTAGAAAGATCACAAAACAACAATTTTTCGTGGCTAGGCGGGAATAGAAAGATTTTGTGTCTGTTGTATTTTTCCGTGGGCAGCTACAAAGCTGTACACCCACGGGAGTCGAAGATCTAATGGACACTATTAAGTGTTGACAGTAACTGTTTCGTCCTTCAGGGACTCTTCGGAACACTGCATGCATATGATATTGGTAAAAGAAAACTTTACATTTGTAGCATTCAGCACACTCCACTGACTCGACATAAAACGTCTCGAAGGCGGTAAAAATGCAAAATGCACACCCGCCCTGAGGGACAAATTCTCTCCGTCTCTATAGCTTTACAAAAGTGTCACATTGACTATGCAGTGGTCTGAAGAGTCCCTTATGGACGAAACAGTTAACTGTCAACACTTAGTAGGTCTCCATTAGATCTTGGACCCTTGTGGATGTACAGCTTTTGAGCTGTCCACGGAAAAATACAAGAGAAACAAAATCTTTCTATACCGGATTAACCACGAACAATTGTTATTTTCTTTATTTACGAGTACTAAACTTTACGTTTCTAAAGATCACAAAGGAAAATGGTAACAGTCCAATGATAAAAACGGAGGTATTAATAACCGAACTTTATCAAAAACGTTATTCATCAAAACAAGACATAAGTAAAATGAAAGTTTATTATGCATGACAAAAATAGAATCGAAGTTTTGTATAACATTTTTTATCGAACCGCACAAAATTATAAAAAGGGGCTTGGCTTGTGTGTCGTTCACCTAAACAAGAGTGCTTCTAAAAAAACTAGATTTTGTATTGCTTAATTCCCATGTTTGTCCCAAAAGGCCGAGTACATCCAAATATCTTCTAAACTATTGAAGATAACTGAATTGTTATTTTCTTTATTCACGAGTACTAAACTTCACCATATTTGGCTGAGATCGATAACATCAAGAGATCTATTTTATAAAGGGGCGTGTGTGTCGCCACTGCATTAGGGGCGGCATTGGGGCACCCGACTTAATTTTTTTAAATAGAGACCACTATCGCGTGATACCTTGTTTTAAAGCTCTTTGAAAAACTAACATTTTGATGTAACTAGCAATTGTCTACGTCAAATCTATCATAAACTATAAACGGTCAAACCTAATTTTTTTCCACCCTATAATATTTTGTTCAGCTATAAAAAAAATTATTTCAAATTTATCTTTATTTTGATCGTGGCATTTTAAAACTGTAGAAAAAAGGTTTGACGTAAACAAGTGACAGTTATGTCAATATGTTATTTTTGAAAGACCTTTCGAACAAGCTATGGTTCGACCACCACGACCTGTATATATGTCGAGCGAGTGGTGGTTCGACAAAACTGAAATTTGTCAAAAATGGTAAAAGAATAAGTTTGACAGTCGATAGATTTTGACATGTTTGACACATAAACAAGGGGCAGTTACGCCAAAATGGTTTTTTCAAAGACCTTTCAAACAAGATATCACTTAATAGGGTTTTTATTTAGTTTGTTAACTTGTTAATTTTGACAAAAACTGAAAAAATTAGGTTTGGCAAATAGCTTTTGACGAATTTGATATAGACCTTTTAAGCTATCGTTAGATAAAACTGGTTAAATTTATCTAAAATTGTAAAAGAAAAGGTTTGACAGTCGATAGATTTTGACACGTTTGACATAGGCAAGGGGAGTCACGCCAAAACGTTGGTTTTCCAAAGATCTTTCAAACAAGATATCACTCAGTAGCGCTTTTTTAAAAACAACAAACTTGTTAATTTTGACAAAAACTGAAAAAATTATGTTTTTGCAGTATATAGCTTTTGACAGATTTGACGTAAACAAATCACATTTATGCCAAAATGTTGGTTTTTCAAAGACCTTTGAAATGAGGGGTCTTAATTTTAAAAAATTATGTTAGCCGCCCCTATGCCGCCTCCTGATGTAGGGGCGGCACACCCGCCCTTTCAGGAAACAGATCACTTGATGTTATCGATTACTGCCAAATATGCTTCAGTAATCTTCCATGGTTCAGAAGATATTTGAGTGGACTCGGACTTTTGGGACATCCCGTACATATGTACTACTACTACTGGTTTCCACTCTAAATTGATTTTTGTTTGTTTTGTCATAGCAGTCAAAAATCGGTTTACATCAAAAAAGTGAATTTGAAAAATGTCTGAATTTAAATTAAAAAAAGCAAGGGTTATAAATTTTGATGAGCAATAGTGGTAAATATAGTAAAAAAACTAATTTGACAACCTCTTTGCATACTTGTTGTTATGTTCATGTTCAAAGAGTCGTTTCCAAACCTCATGTTTAATATAGATACTATATATCATCGATACTAAATCTTTATCGAACTTTTGAACGCTCTTTTATTGTTTTATGATCAACATAACATTCAAATCAAAGTTATTTCAAAATATAAAAATGTTACATATTTGTAGATACAGTATTTGAATTTTTAAAATTAGGGTCACACATGCACAAAATTGCAAATTACACTGTCCTAGGCCTATTTTTTATTTTAAAAAAATCATCGTTATTTAATTGTGCACAGCCCTATATGTATATAATACAGTGGTGGCCAGTGAGCTGTAAAGTTGGGGGGCGCAAATGGCTTAAGAGTAGGGGTTTTGATTTTTTTTTTATTAACATAGAAAAAAATACCACATTGCGTTAAAAAATCTGAAATATATTTTTTACATTAAAAAAATTACTCTAGAAATGAAAACCAACATAGTATAATACTACTTATATTGTTTCTAATCTAACTAATAATTCATTTTTATTTTTGCAACGTTCAAAAAATCGTCTTATCATGTTATTACTGCAAAGCGGACCAAACCACGATATTCTGTGAATCACACTGGCTGGAAATTAGTGCGCCCTTCATTGCATAAAACAGCGGTCTGCCTCCCCTTTCTCCTCACCACCGCGGCCCGAGAAAGCCGAGCAGCTAGCAATTATCAATTCGTACTTAATCATGTAGGCAGTCGGAGATGAGCTATGCCTCGAGGCGAAAGAATAAATTATAGAATAAAAAAGAAAGGCCTTTATAAAAAAAAATTTAAATTATTTATTTTGGCAGCTAATGCAGCTATTATAATAGGTACTTCAAACTCAAAAGAAGAATGACCAAAGGCGTTTTCAGAGATAAAACCTTTACAAGCATTTTTATTCCAAAAAATTAAAGAACAATGTCCGCCACTGTATAAAAATATCAAAACAGCAGTATTAGTATTCCATTAGCCTAGAGGCAGATTCGGTCTAAAAAACATACTCTTGTGGGATGGTTTATTGCTAAATATTTAATTTTAACATGCGCTATTTTGATCCGTTCCTGTGCCTAAGCCAGAAGGGCCATCAAATTCTATAACCCCCTATAACATATTCGAATTTCGGTAAAATGGGCTAGTGTCGGCGCACACCTATAGTTGGGTTGCGAAATTTTTAGCAGCTCTAATCAATCAGATGAGCGCGTTTAAGGAAGATTTCTCGTGTTTCCCGGATTTGAGGAATAGCCATAGATGTCAAACCATCATTATTTTCTGGTGGCCGTGCTTACCCAAGTAACATTTTCTTATTTATAGCAGAAGCTAAAAGGTTGCCAGCGCCTTTCCTTAAAACCATTAGTTTCAATGTTTGGTCGCTAGCACGTTCCCATTGCCCTTATACAGGGTGTCCCAGAACTAATGGTACATAGTAAAACTGTAGATTCACAGGATCAAAATATTACGATTTAGCCATACTTATCTTAGTCCAAAAGTTTGTACTAACCGAGATACAGGGTGTTAAACTTTATTTTTTCAATTCGATTTTCTTTAATAACTTTTTTACTAATTAATATTTTTGCAAAAAATAACCAGCATGTAAGTTCTTTTATAATTGTAAAAACGATTCCGTCGAAAATTTTGATGTACCATGTACAGGGTGTTCCTTGGACCCCTAACATTGCATTAAAATCAGTGTATTTTTTTTGTGCCTCGGTGTATACCAGTTTTTATGTAAAATAATGGTTTTCCCGTCCTTTTTATGTAAAAAAGTTATATTTTAAAGTCGCTCACAGCAACGGTTTTTGAGATTTTTGCATTTAAAGTTTTTATTGCATTTGAGTGATATGCCTAATTTATGTATGATACTTTCTTCAATTCTTTCTACTAATTAATATTAGTAGAAAGAATTACTTTTTTACGTTACTCTGAGCGACTTTAAAACAGTATAACTTTTTTACATAAAAAGGATGGGAAAATCATTATTTTACATAAAAACTGGTATAAACCGAGGCACAAGAAAAATACACTGATTTTTATGCAATGGTAGTGGTCCAAGGAACACGCTGTACATTGTACATCAAATTATTCAACGGAATCGTCTTGCCAATTTTAAAAAATCTTAAGCTCTGGTTAGTTTTTGCAAAAATATTAATTAGTAGAAAAGTTATTAAAGAAAATCGAATTGAAAAAATAAATTTTAACACCCTGTATCTCTGTTAATACGAACTTTTGGACTAAGGCAAGTATAGCTAAATCGTAATATTTTGACGCAAGGAATCTACAGTTTAACCATGTACCATTAGTTCTGGGACACCCTGTATATCCCTTAGACCTCCTAAATTGGTGATGGCAACCTATGTTTTAAACTCACTATAAAACCATAAGAAATAAACTCTAGCTTCGCCCTCTAGCGGTTCCACCAGTATAGAACCTTTAAGAGCCTAAAACTATTATGCCAGGTTCTAAAAGCAACTCAGAAACGTCCTCTATCCTATTATAAAACTGGATTTGGTAATTTGGTATCCTGGCGATTCTGTTGAATACCATAATACCTTTAGAGTAAAGAATTTTTCCTATAAAAGCTTTAGCGATATTTCAGATTCACAATGGCCATATAAAATAATTTAAGTCACAAAATTGTCAAAAATGTCAGAGTCCCAAAATAAATTTTTTACATAAAAATATACCTATATATGAGGAGTTTGTCTTTTTGATGATCATCAAATTGCCTGCCAGACTTATTTTTCTAATAAAATCGTATCTGAAAAGCTCTCAAGACAAGCGCGCCAGCTCAAAAATGTTTTTTAATCATTTAATGATAACAGAATAACAAACATTTAAAATAAAAAAAATTAATTTACACTATTTACCATTAAAAAAGTCTGTTTGGTTTACATAAATCAAAATTAAAGTAAATTATTGTTAAAAACACTGCTAAAACGACTAGACAAATATTTTCCGTTTACAATATTTTTTAAATAATTTTATGTACGCCATTATCGTTTTATAGTGGTCACTTGGTTTTATTTGTTACTCTATCGCAACAAGCATTTTTAAGTGCCCTTACGAAACCAATAAAAAAGAGAAATAACCCCACTTAAATTTTTTGTATTTGTTTTTTCACACTTTTAAATGTTTTTTATCGTGCAATTTGCACACAATCAAGAGAGCTAGTGCAATGATATCCGTTGTGCCTGCCTGTGCCTTATCTAGGCCAGGGTGCCCAACCAGAAGTACCTAAAAAAACTAAAACACGAAAGTAGTTACTTCTGTTAGAACTCTTAAGGAAATAAGGTTTTATATGGCCGCCTATTTAAATAAAATTTAATATGCAGCTATGGGTAACTAGAAATACAAAAGAATAAAGTTTATCTCTAAGCCTTCCTATAAAACCTTTTTAAAATGCCTAAAAGTAATGGCAAAAACCAAGTCTAAAGTTTATATTTACCACTCTTAAAAACCTTAAGGAAACTAGGTTCTATAAACTACTGGTAACTGTGAAAACAAAATGATATAACCTTTTCGGCCTATTATAAAACACTTTTGTTATGACCTAAAGTAATCAAAAAACTAAATGACCAAAGTTTATATTCATTTCTTTTTAAAAACTTTAGGTAAAAGGGTTTTATAAGACCACCTTTATAAATCAGATATCAATAAAGTCAAAAGTATCTAAAAGGAACAGAAGGAACATCAGTTTTATTATACTCCCTTTATAAATCACTTTTTGGTTGTATAACACCTCTTTAGATATTTGGCAATATAAATTACCTTTATGTAGCCAAATTGGTCCTAAAAGCCATAACAGCACCCTCTAAATAACCTCGGAACCAAATTAATAAAACCTTGAGTGGTATTAATGTAAGCATATTTTTCCTAATAAAAGAGTCGTTTATCTCCTGCACTACAACGAGACCGCGATCCTTTTCGCGCGTACCATCAAGAAAGAAAGAGAGAACCGCCGCGGCGCGATATTTTCAGTGTCGACCCGCAATATGGCCGTGGCACCGCCTGCATGAGCACAACTACGCGGCCTAGTACTACTTAGTACCGTCCTTCTAGATTTTCAGCACGCAACTGTTACGGATTTTCGCGAAAATCGGTTGAAAAACTATCAAAACTCAAACAAAAATTTGACGAACACTCGGGAAACATCAGTGAAAATCGAGATAGTTCTGTGGTGACTTGGATACATTCATGTTTTAAACGGTACCATCATGTAAGTGTTGTAGGCAGATATATTGTATACGTCTGAAGAGGTAACCTAAAAAGGATTCATTTGGTATGCGATTGGGTTTTGAGGTTAAATTACAAAGCATAAGATTTTTTACTGTTCTGTATTCGTGCAAACATGATATGTTCCATGTTTAAACTTTTAAAAATCATTTTGGATCCAGGAGTTTCCGTCACTCTGTCCGTTCGTCTGATTTTTGCGCTACAACTCGAAAATTCCTAAACCTATTTTAATAAAAATTTTCACAAATATATCTACCTACACTCTTAAGAGCCTCAACCATTCCCTGTTTTTACAGTTATACATTTTTTTAACAATATCGTATCTCTTACAAACAACGAAGTTAAGAAAAACACATGAGAAAATTGTTAATTAAACGGTGGCCGCGTGCAAACTATTAACTTGGGGTTAGCAGCGGCGGAGTTATTATTTTGTATTATAGATTTTTTAAGAACATAGTATATTTTTGTATTTGGCTATAATCTTAAAAAGATGCTCTTTTGCAGTAAAATATGAGATATTAGTAATTATTTGGAAAACAAGCGGCGTTCTTAGAATTTTTTTATAAATAAAAATTTTGGGGGAATATTCTATTTTAATTTATTATCCTGATTTTCTCTAAAAACATCTGAGTTTTTTGTGGCAGTGGGTCGAAAGGAAAGAGGCGAGAGAGGTAGTTAAATATTTAAAAAAACAAATAACTATTTAACAATATTGTTAAAATTTAACAAAATCATAACTTTCGAAGCATATCATCCTCGTCAGCTACGCTTTTCGGATTTGTATAGAGAAAAAAAACAATTACGAGGAAAGCTACGGGAATCTCATTGCGGCTTTTTTAAAATAGCTAGTAAGATCTTTTAAAATCGGCAAAAAATCTGTAACTAAATTAGACTTAAAATAAGGATTTTACATTTTAAAGCATATAGCGAATTGCAAATAGCGTTTGAAAAATATTGTGTCACTAGTGCACTGATATTAGTTTAGTGGTGTTAAAAATTGCCCCATGCAATTCCAATAGAATACGACAGTGCACTATTGCAAGACGAGGTCAAAGAGCCCGTGCCAAAAAATGTACACGAAGTGCAAAACCGGGTTTGTCAGCTGCTCAATAGAATACAAAAAAATGCATTAGATTTCCCAAAAGATAATAAAAAGTGACTAGTGACGCACCAGTGTTGTATTTTTTCCCAAAAGGATTTGCTAATAGTTTCTGTCTGTCTGGTAAAAGCTCTGAAACGACTGAATCGATTTTGCGAAAAATTAAATAACTTTTAAATCACAAGGAATATTGAAAAGAATTTTTTCGAATTTAAACATTTTTGACTAGAACAAATTTTATGATTATTGAAAAATATGCCAGAGTTAGTTTAGTTTTAACAAAAAATGCAATTTAGATTGCCTCGAGTGAAAGTTTAAAACTGTAAACGCCAACTTTGTCACTACATCGAATAACATGCAAGACAGAAGCGACTTGTTTTTAGGGGATTTTTCAGGATCGCTGCAACTTTTATTCAGCTAGTTTTTTTCTGAGCCACTAACATAATATATCTTTAAAAATTGTAACTGAAAATCAATCGAACAAAACATTTTTAATTAATTAATTTAAAACAACCAATGTAATTTTGACTTCTAGCGGATTTTAATATCGACACAGCTCGGGCTTATGCTGTTGTGTTGTCTCTTGTATACGGCTACCACTACTTTGACCAGGCCGTAAATGAACTTATTTATTCTGTTACCAAACCTCAAAAAATTCCTTTTGCACTTGTCTGTAATATTTAATTTAGTCTCTTCTGTAAAGCACTATGGACATTAGGGCGGTTTTCAACCAAAACTAAGATATATATATATATATATATATATATATTTATCGGTTTCACAACGTTCTACGTCTTCCGATACCCAATCTCCACTCGTTTCTGTTTGCCCATAATTCATCATCTAGGCCTCTTATTCTTATTTCACTATCTATTCCTTCTCTCCAGCTTCTCCTTGGTCTTCCTCGTTTTCTTCGGCCAGTTGGTTTCCATTGTAATATTTGTTTAGGTAGTCTTCCATCATCCATTCTTTGTACATGTCCGTACCACACCAGTTGTTTTGTTCTTATATCATCCACTAGAGTACGTTCACCCACTGTCATAATTTCTCTTATTCTTTGATTGGTAACTCTTTCTCTTTTTGATTTCCCTGCTGCTCTTCTCCAATAGTCCATCTCCGTAGCGGAAAGCATTTTTTCTGTTCTATCTTTGATTGGCCATACTTCTGAGCCGTATGTAATAATACTTTTTACAATGGTGTTATATATAAGCTTTTTGTTATGTTTTGATATACTTTGGTCCCAAATTATTCCATTTAATAAAGTTATTGCTTTTCTTCCTTGTACGTTTCTATCTTTTATAGCTTTGTCTAGTGTTCCGTCAGCTGTAATTTTTAGACCCAAGTATTTATACTCATCACAGGACTGAATTCGCTGCCCAGTATTTAAGATTAGATCCTGTTTCGTTCCACCAATACACATATACTCTGTCTTATTGATATTAACCTCTAGTCCCCACTTATTGTACTCTTCTATTAGTTTTCGTGTCATATATTCGAGGTCGTCATAATCCTGAGCCACCACTATCTGATCATCGGCGAAACATAAAGTATACAAGGTGGTTTCATTCAACGGAATTCCCATGTTTTGGCATTTTCTCTTCCAGACTTTAAGGACCTGTTCCAAATATATCTTGAAGAGCGTAGGCGAGATACAGCAACCTTGTTTAAGACCTTTATTTACTTGAAAGCCTTTGGTTAGTTTTGCTTTTATTTTAACTTTTGCCTTACTATTGCGGTATAACTCTTTGATGGCCTTAATTAGTTGTACGCTTATGTTTGTCTTTTCCAACGCTTTCCAAAGTAGATTTAGTGGTATACTATCATATGCCTTCTGCAAATCTACGTAAAGCAGATGGAGCTCTTGTCCGTATGTCATTTTCTTTTCAATAACTTGGGTTATACAAAAGAGATGATCTGAAGTCGATCTACCCGCCCTGCTTGTTCTTCTGCCTCCATACCTTTATATTCGCTCTCCACTTTATTTCTTATTATTTTGCCATATATTCTGCTTAGCGTACTAGTTACAGATATACCTCTATAATTGTCACATATATCTTTCCTTCCTTTTTTGTGTATTGTGGATATATATGACGTTTTCCACTCAGTTGGTACTACAGCTCCATTTAAATATCTTTGGAAAAGATTCCGTAATCTACAAAACAATTCTTCAGTGCCATATTTAATAAGTTCAGCTGGGATATTTCCGGGTCCGGCAGATTTACCGCTTTTTAAGGTTTTGCACACGTTTTTGACCTCAGATATTGTGAGGGGTACTGGAGATCCCATCGTTCTAATGATATTGTCTCTTTCGTCTTCCTTGAATTCTGCTCTATCTTCAGTTAAAAGTTTTTTAAAATGCTCATCCCATTCTTTGTCTGGTATTGGTGAAATAATATCTCTGCATGTTTCTTTTTTGATCGATCTTATAGTTTTCCAGCTTTCGGTACTTCTCCTGCCTCCTAAGTAAGAATCTATTTTCTGGCACTTTTGCATCCATGATTGATTCTTCTTATCACTGATCATTCTTCTCACCTTTGATTGGGCGCTTTTGTATTCTTCTCTGCTTCTATCTGTCTTTTGGGATAAGTACGTGTGATATAATTTCCTTTTTTCCTCTATTTCACTTTCAATCTCAGCATCCCACCAGTATGGTTTTGTTCTTTTAGGAGTTTCTTCCACTAATCCTAGTGCTTCTTTTGCATCTTGATGGATGCTTAATGTGATACATTCGTATTCCTCATCTGGGGTTTCACCTGAACTTGAATTAAGTTTTTCGTTCAGTCTCTTTTTGTATAAGTTTTTTACGCTGTCATGTTCTAGGCTTAGTAGATTATATTGACAGTGATCAATTTCCTCATTCACTGTATCATCAAGATTTTGTTGATGGAGGCTTCGGCCTTGATAAGGAAAGAGAATTTTGGTCTCCAGAAAATAGTGATCACTTCCGCATGTTGATCCACGCTTTGTTCTGACATCTTGAATTTTTAGTTTTGTCTTTTGTTTAGTGATAAGATAATCAATGACGGATTTCAGGTTTTGTGAGGGTTTGGTCCAGGTATATTTGTGTATTTTCTTATGTTGGAAAAAACCGTTTTGGATTTTTAGGTCTAATTGCTCACATACTGTGATAAGCCGGTTTCCATTGTCATTAACAGCATCTTCTCCATATTGGCCAACTGTCAGATCATTTACTCTGTTACCTGTTCTACTATTTAAATCTCCCAATATTACAATTTCTCTAGATGTACTTACTGCTGATATTTCATTGTGGATTTCTTCAAAAAAATTGTCTTTCACGGCTACATTTGCATCGTCATTATACGCATAGATTCCAAAAATCGTAAGTCTCATTCCTTTTATTGTTATATTCATTTTTATTAGCCGTTTATTTACCGCTTCCCAGTTGGTGATATATTTTCTAAATCTTTTGTTGACCAAAATAGATACTCCTTGTTGCGCATGTTTTTCTTTTGCCACTCCGCTATAGAAATGGTCATACTGTCCTAGGTTTTCAGATCCTTTTCCTTTCTTCTTCGTTTCTGTTAGTACAGCAAGGTCAACCTTCATTCTGCTGCACTCATGGACTATATCATTCACTTTTCGACTCATTCCTTGTACGTTCCATGTACCAAAAATCATATTCCTGTTTCTTTGCTTGGTTCGTCTTAGGTTTTTCATTTCTTTCCGAGGCGTTTGATTGGGTTTTTTAACAGTGTACGTTTTTTCCGGGTATCAGAGAGTTAGTCTAATGCCCCAACCCCCAACCTGGAGGACCAGGTGATTTTTGATCGAGGTTTTCTTCCCCTAGCCTTTGACGATTCCAACGTCGGTACTACAAGGCAGCATCTGCTTCTTTTATACTATCCCTAAAAGAAAGGGTTGCCACCTGCGCTATGATCACCGTACCGAGGTCCATCCTCTCCGCCTTTCATACCGATGTGGTCTTCTCCCGTAACCCTGGGAATGGGACCCTAAACAGGTGCTAACTCTCCGGGTCAGAGAGTACCTGGAATCTACGGAGGGCAGGGGTCGATTCATTTCCCCTGATAGACATCTGACGAGGTCTACCCCGTACCCCGTAGCCCGTAGATTCCGTTCAAAATTCCTTAAAGAAAAAAATTAATTCATATGTAAGAAAATCTATAAAAAATCAATTTACACCAAAATTAAATTTTTATAGATAAATAGTTTATGAACCGAACCGTCTCAAATGCAAACTTTTTAAAAACTTCCTGTAGATTGAAAAGGGTTTGCTATATCAAGCTGCCGTTTTTACCTTTAATTATGCCTTAAAAATCGAGCCTTAGAAGCACCGACGGTTCTAAGGGAGGGGGGGTGTTTAATTGACCCCCCCCCAGAGCCAGAAAAAAATATATTAGGCTGATAGCTGCTACAGATAAGTTAAAGGCTAAAAAAATATTTTTGTTTTTTTTATTAGATTCCCGATAATAAGCGCATAGGAAAAAACGCAGAAGAAATATGCGCAAGAGAGAAGCGCATACGAAAAAATCGCACGCGAAAAAAAACGCACACAGTAAAAACTTACAATAATAACACTGGTAGGTACACAAAATCAAGCAGTGGTCTGTACATTTGACGAGACCTTTCGGTGCGCTATCTAAATATTGCCAACAAATAAAAATTTTACATTATACTAGATAAAACTAGAGACCCTGTATGTATGACATATTTTAAAGACGCGACGGACCCATCACAAGTTCATTGGCGTTTCACTAAAATAATTTATGTTGTCAGCGATGAGTGAAATCAATCATCATGCAACACATAAACAATCAGGTTTGTCGGTCAACCCCTGTAAATGTTTGTCAAAAATCGTTTATTTTGATTTTCCGAGTTTGTCGCATCTTTAATTCTTTAAAATATGTCATATATACAGGGTCTCTAGATATGACTAACCTCAATTAAAAAAAAAAATCAGAGACTATTTGACCACTGAGCAGTAAAGTAGTACTACTTTATAAATCCCCGTTTACATCATTCATAATAATTTTTTTTAATACATTTTCATAACTGCAATTTTTTGCAATTTTTAGACTTTTGCGCAACTTATTTTATGTGCGCGAAAAATTGCAACATTTTTTTATTTAGTTTTCTCGAAGTTTTATGGTGTACGGTCAAAATGAACCCCGCATTCGGATTCAGCGCAACGAAGAACAGAGCACTTCTTTATTTCGTGTGCCGTTTTAAGTTTTTATAGATTTTCAAAATTTTAAGTTTTTTACAACACAAAATTTAATGAAAGTTTTAATATAAATACTCTCCTCTTTTTTGTGGCGAAATAATCTAATAACCTTACCTGTTACTTTTTTTACATGGAACATTCGAATTCTAGAAGCTTAACTTTATTCCATTGTGCACTGTTTTACTATGTGCGCTATTTCTGTGTGCGATTTTTTTTATCCACGCTTTTTTACATGTGCTTTTGTCACATGAACTTTTTTCCTATGCCCTTATTTACAGTCACCGCTTGACCATTACACCCTCCCAGAATTTGGCTCCAGAGCCGCCCTTGCTCGGAAGTGGTTGTCAGATACTTTCTTCCTATAAATACCTAAAACCCACAAAAAACATTCAATTTTGCACACCCTGTACATCGTTTCTTTCACTGGTTTTTAACATTTTAATCAAATCTTTCGTTGCCCTAAATTCGGCAGTTTTAACCAAACTCTAGGTACCTTCCTACCTAAATAAATTAACGCAACTTTTTTTTTAAATATAATAAAAGTTTTACAGACATTTTTGACTGCAAGTACTTTAAGGTTCATTTACAAAATTTCGAATTAAAATATTGTTGGTCATCGTTTTTTGCCTTATAAAAACCATATAATATGGTCGAGCAATTCAATTTTCTATTTAGGCTAGAGACTTCAATGATACATCAGAACACAAACCTACGAAAAAAAAGATTTATACTACTTTAATCTCGTTTTTCACAGAACATAAACTTCTTACTATAATAAATTTCAGTTTGACCGGCAATTAAGGGTTCATTTCACATTTTTTAAATACATCCCTTTTTGGTCTAACGTTTCAATTTTTTAGCGGTTAATACCATCTCTTTCTTTAAACGTATTTTTCGCACTCTCAGAATGAAAACTATCTTATCTCACAAAATTAAATTGTTGGAAAATTGCACAAAACGTTTGCGCGTACCATAAGACGCTGTGGTAATTTAAAACTTTAGATATATTTTTTTATTATTAACTTTAGATGTATTTTTGTATTACAGTCCAACCTCCATAACTCGAACCTTTTTAGTGGTCCCTGCACTTTTTATATGTATTTTGTATGTTCCTCACCCCCCCCCAACCGTAAAAAAATAATACCTTAATAGGCCATCGCACCGACTTTTTTTTTCGTTACTTAGCCTTAAGTGTTCCTTATTACGTCATATTATGATTATATTAAGAAACGCTTTAAGCTAAGTAATGAAAACAAAGTCGGTGAGATGGGCCCTAAGCAACTTATTATTTAGATAGTTAAGCAATATCAATCGGAAGACCTTTTTGCTTGCTACGAGAAAAATAAAGTTTGCCGTTCAAAGCCCAAAGCATCATGCATCGCGGTAAGAAAGACAAACGCAAACAAACTCGGCAGCGGCGCAATTTTGCTGCGCCTATATCTACAAAAAAATTTCTTCAGTTCGATTTTTTCCAAAAAGTACTATTTGTAAAATGTTTTTGTTTTTTTTTCCAAAAAACAAAATATTAACCCGCTAAAGTATCGGTAGGGTGCCATTTAAATTCGACTATTTTAATTTGATACATATTTTAATAATAGGAGAATAGGCGTCGGACAACGTAGAAAAACGTTCTAAACCGACATAGTAGTAGTACTTATTTCTACGTAAAAAAAATTGGTGCCCTTTTAATCCTCTGCCCCCTCCGCCCTTTGAACCACGCTACGCCGCTGCAAGTAAACCCCATGCTATATTTCTTTGATGCTTTTAATAGATCTAAACTTTGAAATTTACCACCATTAGAGGTTAATATGCGGCGCAGGCGAAAACTTTTGATGGGATACATTTTGTAAGAAACTGCGGTTCATGCATTTCTTGCATTTTAAATCGGAAAACAATGTTTTTTTTTAATACTTAGTGTTACTAATCAAACTTTATAACTCTTCCAAAAAGAAGAATAAAATAACCAGTGCATTATAGTTACTTATCTAACAAGTGCAGAATGTGACTTTATCGCACGCGACGGTAGTTGACCGTCAAGGGCGAGAAGGACATTTTCCACAAAAGTTAGGTACAAAACTTTATCTTTTCTTCAAAAACTTAAATGTTTATTTTTGAACAATATCAAATTAGATAAAATTTAAAGGTAAACAAATATTGAAGCAGTCTTATTAATGCGTTGCTAGGGTTTCTATGTGGTGCGGTGCGGTAAAGTAACTTAACCACACTGAGCACTTGCCGCACGCAAATGACTGCTAACAGGACTGAAGTCAGAGAAGTTTTTTTTAATATATGCTGGTTCGGTTCGGTTTGTTCCAGTTCGGTTTGGTTCGGTTCGGTTCGGTTTGGTGCGGTTTGGTTTGGTTTCTCACTCTCAAGGATCACGGGAAAAGTTTTTTTTTTTGAAAAACTATGTTTGGTTCGATTTGATTCGATTCGGTTTGGTTAAGTTTGATTAGGATCGATTCGGGTTGGCTAAGTTTGGTTAGGTCCGGTTAAGTTTTACACTGACAATGCTTGGTATCTATTTTAATATTAAAGCTATTTATTAACTATTGTGTCGTCCGTATAAATTGGCCGAGACACTATACTGTGTTCCAGATCGTTATAATAAAGTCGTGCTCTAAATCATGGTACATATCTTTTGAAATTACGCCTAATGTAAAGCCATAGTATACTACGATTCAGACTACAACTGCTCTGAATAATAATAAACCGGGAATTTTTCAATTTTTTCAAATTTCACACATGTAACACATTTTCGGCGTTATCTCAATCTCAATCTTTTTTTCTTGAAAACAATACCTTCTCTAGCCATTGCTGCGCAGGCTAGGAAGGTAAAAATAACTTATTTTTCCTCATATAACAAGTAATGCAGCAAATAATAATTTTCAAATACATATGCTGTGAGAACGTAGGAAATAACAGTTACCTATTGAAGTCTAAGAAAAAATCTGACTGTAATAGGACAATGCCTATAGCAAAAAATAAATAATATCGAAAAGAGTTCACGGCCAGACAACTGTTCATTAATCAAATTTATTTGCAAATTCAAAAAGAAAATCATAGGTATATATTATAATCTACATGTCTACATACCTCATTATAAATATATTAAGAAATTGTTAAAAAATGCTTTAAATTCTTGAAATGTAATACAGCTGCGTTTTTTCGAAAACATAAACAGCGGCATAGGTAGGTATAGAAGAAGTTTCGCCTCAGGCGGGTACTGCCCATCACGCCGCCCTTGTGTTTCTGGTTACGAAAGAATGCAAATTATTTTAAATAAATTGTAAATCAAAAGAGACAAATTTAGATAAAAAAGTTTAGAGCTTACAATTTATAAAAAATATCAACGTTTAAAGCTATATTTGAATATTTGTTCTTTATTCCTACACATTTTAATACCACAGGGGCACCCAGGTGAAGGGGCTTGGGGTTTTTCGTTCCGAGTTCTTCTCACCCCCTAAGATGAACATATGGGCATTTTTTTAAATCATTTATTTGGGCAATTTTGGGCTTTCACCTTAGAGTAATAAATATTACTCTGAGGCTTCCACATATAATCTGGTTGTCCACAAATCATTGAAGAATAATAGGCCCCACCTCAAACCTAAGATTTTTTTACAGATTTTCCACATATTTTATGAATAAAAAGATAAAATAGCATAAAATAAGAGATTATGACGCCTTGGACCCCCCCAGAGGCCTCGGGCCCACCCAAGACATATTCGTGGGTGCGCCACTGTCTTTAATTGAAGACGGTAGTATTTATCCTGGTCCTTAGAGTAAACAAAGGCTTTATATTGAAAGATTAACTGTCATCTTCCAATCCAAAACTGGAAGCGCTTTTAGGCGCGTATAAACGTAGTAATTAGGAACTTACGGCAGAGAAAATATAATGTTATTTTTTCTATGGCTCGATACAGTGTCGAAAACTATTTTACCTGAAAATTTTATGAAAATCGGCTTAGCGGTTTAGAAGTTATCATGTTGCGGACAGACATACACACACACACAGACAGACATCACGACGATATTGCTAAGATAAGTCAAAATATACCCAAATAACACATATTTGGCGTTATCTCAAAAAAAAATTGTCGAAAATATTACCTTCTCTAGGCACTGCGGGGCGAGCGAAGGTAAAAATTACAAAATAATATGGGAGCTTTGCAATGCATATTCGTTACGCGCTTAACCACAAACTAAAAATTATTGCCATAGATCGATGTTAAAAAATGGCGCCATATATTTCTAACAGTATAGACAAGTGAATTGTTATCCATACATAGTAAATCAAGTTATAAATTTATTAGAAATGACATCATGTTTTTGTGGCGTCGGTTATAAATAGTATTTTGTCACCAAAATAAAATTCATAAATCTCGTCGAGAAATTTAGTTTTTTCGCCATTAACCCACATGTTTAAATTACAAAGCAGCAGCGGCGACGCGTCTGGGAAGGCGGGGAGGGGTCAGAGCCTCCTTATTTTTTGGGACCCAGACTATTTTGTTCATGTATTATACTTTATCGTCAAACCAAACCCACCTGTCGGCCCCCACATCGAAATAGCACGCGCCGCCACCACTACAAATCAGAATAAACTTAGGGGGACAATCCTGGGGGCATCGAAATAATATGCCAAAATTTGTTTTTAATTTATTTTCGTGTTTTTTACTGAGAAATTCTTGCTTACGAAAAATTTTAAAAAATTTACAATTTTAACCAAATTAGAGCATATTCTAAATCTTATATTCTGATTCAAAATAAAAATGCAATTATAAGTTTGCGAAAATTTAACATTTCTGAGAGTCTACAAAATAGTGTTTAAGAATTTTAAATTTTCAATCCCTTTTATTTACTTTGTGGTGGATTTGATAAAAAAAAACTAGATAGGCAAATACTAACTTTGTAGCTTTAAAACTAAACTTTAGCCTCGGCTGGGGTCCAGTCGGTCTTCTACTTAAGACTGAAACTAACAATGGTGGGTTTGTTTCGAGCGCAAACATCAGAATGATCTACAATCACAGCTTAGTAACCACAATACAATTATACACAATATTGGGAGGTTTTTGGAAGGAAAAATCTTGACAGGTTGTTGTGGGCTCTCATTTGTAAAAGTCAAAATATTAAAACCTATGTTTTTAGCCTTATTTTACAAATTAAATTTTTTAAATTAGAAACTAGCAGCACAAAAAATATACAAAATAAATAATAAAAAAATACAACTACCACAACGAAAGGGCTCCGTATGTTACAACAGTGGTAGTGGTTAATTACCACTGAATGACATTTTGCTAGTGCGTAGACGCAATGCTTACCACTAAAACAACGAATTGTCAAATAAGCGTTCCAAAAATTCTCTATTGATAGGCCAGGTCAACTGACAGCACGTCTGGTAAATATAGTGGATTTCATAATATTTTAAATAACTTTCTCGCTGGAGTATGCTAGTTCTTATGATAACTGTCAAAAGGTGATCTCAAATATTATGAAATGCACTTTATATACTTACGGTCAATTTATCCGGACATTCAATGATCTTAAGTCCGTTTTAAATTTGGTACACTTTTTTAAGACTCAATTTTAGAAAAACTCTTTAAAAAAGGTTGCATTAGATAGCACGTGTATTTAATGTAAAAATAATTCAGTTCCGGCTACTAGTTTGAAGTTTAGCATCATGCTGGGACGGCTCCGGAACGAAATTGCCATGTACAAAATAGCGGCGTACGAAATAACGAGTAATAACGAATGACGATCGTCAAAATAGCGATGTAATGAAAGAGCGATTATGAAAATAACGATTTATCATAATAGCGATGTATAAAAATAGCTACTATCAAAATAGCGACAACCATTTATTTATTTATTTTTTTTAAATTTATACTTGGACTTTCCATCCAATCAGGATCAATCGCCCAGTTTCGCAAAGTTTGAGAAAGGTTAAAGCATTTTTAAACAAACACAAACAACCAAGGACCTAGCCAGGAATCGAACCCGGATCGCCGATGTGGGAAACAAACATTGCTACCACTACACCACGACGGCGACAAATAATGATGTATCAAAATAGCCACAACCAAAATAACGACAACCAAAATAGCGATGTTTCAAAACAGAATACGTGTAAATCCAAACCGAACTAAACCGAATCGACCTGAACTAAACCGTACCGAACAAAAAGAAAACTTCGCTGACTTCTTCCCCGCGGGATCCTAGAAGGTGTAAATCCGAACCGAACCGAACTGAACTGAACCGATTTCGATTTGATTCACACCCTCTAGGATCCCGGTAAAAATTCAGTAATGGAGATATTTCCAAGAAAAAAATGGTTCGGTTACTGATTGTATCATATTTTAAAGTGTTTTCAATGATATATCACAATATTCAAAATGGCTCTGGAATGAAATAGCGATGTACAAAATAGCGAGTATTAAAATAGCGGTATCGAAATAGCGACAATCAAAATAGCGATGTAATGAAAGGGCGACTATCAAAATAGCTATTTAACAAAATAGCAAATACCAAGATAGCGATATTTCGATTCGATTCCTAACAAATTAAAAAAAAACTTCTTTGACTTCTCTCCCGGGATCCTAGAGGGTCTAAATCTAAACCGAACTGAACCGAACCAGCATATTTAAAAAAAAAAATAAAAAAAATTTCCAGACTTCTTTTTCAGGATCCTAGAGAGTATATAGTCTAAATATCGCAGGATATAATAACGCATTTTAGTTCGATTCGATTTGGATTGGTTTGATTCGATTCCATTTGGTTTGATTCGGTATTTTTATACATCGCTATCTTGATGCATCGCTATTTTGATTGTCGCTATTTTGATACATCGCTATTTTGATTGTCGCTCTATTATTACATCGCTATTTTGATAGTCGCTATTTCATTACTCGCTATTGCGTACGTCGCTAATTTGTACATCGCTATTTCGTTCCGCAGCCATTTGTATGGCCTTTTTAAAGGATTAATGTAGGTGAGAGAAAAAACTTTAAATACAAAAGTTGCATAATTTTTTCTATATTATCTATCGGACTATGTCAGTAGTCACAGATTTCATTCCTTAAGTCAAATTTTGAAAGCAACTTTCTTAAGTTAAAAGGAATTGGATTACATCATCAGGGGGCGACCTGTCCAAGGAAAAAGTTTACACGTAATGTTTTTGAAGACCTTTCCAACGATGTATTACAACATCCAATCATGTCACCCGTAATGAAGATATTTCTATTTTTCCTAATACAATGATGACATAATCGGACGATAGTAACTCTGATCAAGTATTTCTCGGCGTTTTTTTTTGTGTCTTAGTATAATATGGAGAAGCAATTTGCAAACTTTCAAACGGGTAGCCGAAACTCAAATATTTTGGGTCACTAAATGTATGACTATACTATAAAATACTAGTAATACCCTGTGCCAAAAAGGTAAATCTACCTACCTAATTTTTATTACAATTCATTTGATATGCAATATGCATTATTTACCCACCAATTATTTTATTTAGTGAGCAAGTTAACAAGAAAACAACTTTTCGTGACGTGTATTAAATTTACTCCTAATAGGTATATCGTTAGCACGCATAAATAAAATTCTTTGAATGAAATTTTCTAGCTGTATATATAAGGTTATAGACCACACCACAAACAAATATTTTTTATATTTTTAACAATCCAAACCAAATCGTGATTGTAAATTTCAACCTACGCGTCCAGCAGCACAAGCTGGTCATTGGATTTAGATATACATAGATTAATTGTGTTTTATTTATCAATTTACTATACAGGGTAGACCAAATTTCAAATTCGATGTTTTTTGGGAGTTTTAGTTATTTCTAAACTGTGATACATAAAAACGAGTGGACACATCCCGGGCTCGATTTTCAAGACCATTTTAAATATCAAAACGGCTTCGTAATATATCGTATTTTTTCAGCTACAAAAAGTCTGCATTTATGAAGACGTCCTATTTACAAAAATTTTAATGTAAAGGTTTTACTTTACACTTGCCGCAAAACACAGAATTGTTAGTTGTACTTATTGACGCATATACGAGAATTAATCTTTCGTGTTATGACACTGTAATGTGGCATATTATGTCCTTTAAACCAGCAAGGAAAATGGAAAGACGACCCATTGCAGACAACAAAGCGTTAACGAGAGACAATTACTCCGCTGATTTGCCAGTTCTAAGTATTAGTATTGAATTATATGATGTACAATTAAATCTGTGATCTACCTAAATAATCTTTGTTACCAAAAAGCGCTGTACAAAATAGCGTCGGTACAAAATAGCGCTGGTACAAAGTAGTGCTCGTAGAAAATAGCGCTGGTACAAAAGGCTCCTTTACAAAACAGCGCTGTACAAAAAGGCGCGGAACAAAATAGCGCTGAGACAAAACAGCGCTGCGACAAATCGGCGCGGAACAAAATAGCGTGGAATAAAACAGCATCGCACTTTAGTCTGAAACCCCAATATTTTGGCCAAAAATAGCAAAAACTAACTTAACAATCAAACTGTTTGGTTACATATTTTTTAAAGCTAAATAATGGCACCTTAAAATTCCAGCATAATTAGCTTCATTGCGAAAGCAGGCTTCGAAATATCGTTGTTTGAATTTGACAATTCCTGAGAATCAGCAATTGTTTTTTTATTGTTCATTATTTTTCACTAACTTTAATGTGCTATTTCTAAGAAGTGCGAAGAGTTATAAAAAATTTTAAAAATGACTTTTTTAACCAAAGGTAAGTAGATTATTTTTTGATAATTTTAGTCACAGGGATATTAAACTTATTCTTTAAATACCAATGATACAAAAATTGTGCCAGAAGTGTATGAATTTTTTTTCTCGATATTTCATTGGACTAACAAAAAAGCTTTCACGAACTTTCATATTAATTTTTGTAAAAATATATTCGTCCTGATATGTACTTTCCGGAGTACATACACTGTTGGTGCAAAAAGGTGCGATAGTCTCCAAATTCGTTATTAAACATGACCGTATAGTTTTTGCAAAGTCAGTTGAACAAAGGTTAAAGCCGACCATCGGCATATCCTTTAAAAAAAGTGACATGGGCGGCGGTAGATATACTCATGAAAATTATTTTCATATATGACGTAACCTAAAGAAATAAAAATAGATAATAAAACTTTCTATTCCTACACCTACAGAAACGACACTGATTTATTTTCTAACTCTGCATACTGCCGACTAAAAGGGTCCCGAAAAGCACACCAGAAAGCAATTAAAAGCGCATCTCAAAAAAATCTGTCAATCAGGTGCCGTCTATCCACTTGTGCTGGGTTGGTCAGAAAACAAATACTTTGTGCTCGAACCGCAAAGAGCTGCGCCTTTTCTCTGTCGGTAGGGTTGAAATTATAACTTTTGAAGGGCAGATTGAAGCAAAATTTCATGAAATCGATAGAACCCCATTTCAGGTGACTTTGCAAAAACTATACATATTCTGATAGACACAAAGTGCCTATTCTAGTGCATTTTAATTTGTGTTTCCGTGTGTCTTCTATATAGATAGTAATGAGCAAAGTACCTTTAAAAAAGCAAAATAAATCATAGATATCAAAACTCCTGTCTTAGGAATGAACTTTAAAAAACAAGGGAAAAATTCAAGATGGCCGCCAAAATAGATAGGAAATTATTAGAAACTGCAAACATTTAACATAACATTTTGGGATATTTGGAGCATCTAAGTTTAAATATAGGGGGAGGAAAAGAACAATTTAGAATGGTGGGGGGTTAACTAGGTAAAAAATTATTAAGGTGGTGAAACAAAATAAAAAGGTTTTAATTATTTAACTTGCTCCCATTACCCCCCAAACTAAAATATGATGATCAATATAAATTTATCCTCAATTTAAATCATTCATCGGATTCATTCTCTCTTTTTCACCCTGTATGTGGAGGTAAAAATTTCACTTTTTAGGAACATTAAAAGTTTTTAATGCAATATTAGGTATTCGCTGAATCCAACCAGAACAAGAAAAACTGTTCAGCATCCCCCTGGCAGGGGGAGGCGTTGGAGTGGGAGTATATAATTAAATTTTATATGGAACTTACTATAGGCACGACTAAACTTCTATATGAATTTTATTTTAGTGTCTACGGCTTCTCCTCTTAGGGAGGAAAAAGGGTTGCTTGGGCAAGGTCATATCCAACCCAAAAGAGAAGAGGGGGCAGGTTTCTGAATTCCATGGCCTTCTTAATTTAGAGTAGGGGGGTAGAATTCATATTCTAATTGAATTTCAATGTCCGATTTTAAAAACCTGGTTAAAAAGGGGGACAGCTCAACAGCTGCCCTTCTCCCCCCGCCGGATACGCCTTTGTGCTAAGGGTGACTTAGGGGATAATTGCGTGAATTATTTTTTTTACTGTCTTCGTTGAATTTAGCAAATAGAAATATTTCCATGATAAGCTGTTCATGTCCATTCAAAAAGTAAAGTTTTGACCCCCAAATAAACGGAGTAAAACCCAATCCCCCGGGTTACTGAATGGTTACAAAATTTTTCATCCTTAAATTTTAGTTCTGCGGACCAACACACTTAAGAATATATATATTTTGAATTTTAATAATAGATCAAATTTTACCCCAGGGGGGGGGGCTAATAGGGGCAAATTCGATAATTGAAACATTTTTTTTTGGGGAACTGCATTTTAGTGCACCAAAATTAGTAGAATTTGGGGAGTCTACCCTCTGAGTTTTGTAACTTATAATATTTTGTGAGGCTGTGTAATTTGCAGACCATATTAAAAATAATACACTTTTTTAAAAGGCTGTTAGGCAGTATAAATCACGATGGTGGCAAGTGTGGTGGGGTAATAAAAAATATTTTTTAATTGTATATTAGCAATTCAGACATCTTTATTGATTTGCGTTTAGGTGATTAGAGAGTTTAACTGCAAAAGTCTATTTTGGCCAAAATATTGATCCCTCGGACCATAGTGCGTCGGTACAAAATAGCGTCGGTACAAAATAGCGTTGGTACTAAATAGCGCTGATACAAAATAGTGCGGAAAAAAACAGCGACGGTACAAAATAGCGATATTACAAAATATATCGAATGCCGTTTTATCGAATATTTGGTTTCTTTCTAACATATTTTCTCCAAAAAAATAAACTTCCCTAACTCCTTTCCCGGGATCCTAAAGGGCATGAATCCGAACCGAACCGAGTCAAACTCGGTAGTAGAGGAATATATACATGAGACAAATTATTAAACAAAAAAAAGAAAGCCAAACGGCTGAAATTAAGAGTACGAATAAGATTGACCTGTAAATTAAGCTACATATTAAAAAATAACAAATATCCTCAGTACCTCAAAACGAAAATTTATAACCAGTGTGTTCTTCCTGTACTTACCTATGAATCACAGACCTGGACACTTACAAAATCAAACATGGATAAGGTAACAAAAGTCCAAAGAATAATGGAAAGACAAATGTAATGTCAAGCTAACAGATAGAAAAAGGAATGAATGGATAATAAATAAAACAAAAGTGAGGGATGCCAGTTGTGTATTAGATACTACTACAATTTGTTGCACTCGACGTTCTTGACTGCTTTGGATCGTTCTAGATTCCAATGCAGAGGTTCGGTGTGGCCTTAAATTCTACCTGAAGAAGTTTCATTTTCGTTATTACTATGTAATGTAGATTTTCAAATTTTTTATTTAAATATGACCGTATGGCTTTATTTTTACTAGGCATCCAAACCCAATATTCATTCTTGTCTTCACAATAGCAAACAAAACACATCTTTTCACTCTATTTGTCCCACATACGACAACGTGGCTATCAATTACTATCAAATACCAAATGATCTAGACTAAATACTAGTTTTCCTATCTGTTTTTCTAGAGCTGTGCTTTTACCGGGAGCTAAAGCTGTTTTTTAAGGACATACTGCTGTACCTACTGATTATGCCGTCGGCATTGCTTTGTGGCATTCATCATGGATTATTCTTTTTCGACCAACGTAGCTTGAGACTTTATCCCTGCCATAAGGACTCTTGTTTGTGATCTATACATTTCTCTTGAAACAAAGTTTGCTTTGTGTTATAGATAACATACAACTATCACAAAAATCTTTATTTTAAAACAGCTATCAAAATATATTGAGGGTCTTTCATCAACGTCAAACTTTGTATTTAGTTGCCTGTATTTTTTATTGTGCCTTCAGCCTTAGAAATTTTCATTCGTACTTAATGGCATCGAAAGTAACCCTTTTTTAAGTAGGATATCTCTGGATTTACATCTTCGAACATTACATCAATTTTAGGCACATACACAACATCTGTCAAGTTATTTTTTGTTTTTGTTTTATTAATGCACATTTCTAAATTGATAATAACTACATCTTTGTTATTTGTGCAGATGCAGCACTAGTTTGTTTGGTGATCCGTGCCATCCATCATCCAATGAAAACTGTTTCATTAACCGTCATAATTATGCTCTTCCATGTGTCTCTAGAGACCCTGTATGTATTTATTTGTTATATATGTAGGGTCTTTAGGTGACTACTCTTTCGTTTCAGCATCAGCGTCATATCTAAAGAACCTTTTAAGGCAATAATATGTCCTTTTCTATAACATTTAAAACAATTTTTCTCTCTATTAATTTTTGTATATACTTTTATCCACAGAAGTACTTTGATCGTTAGATTTCTCAGGTATTTCTATAAAAAAATATTAATCGCTTCGTGAGTTTTGTTTATAGTTGATTCATCATATTTTTCTTTATCTTGAGCTGAAGAACTTTCTGCAAAATTTCGTAGATATTTATTTTTACACATGACGTTGAGAAAAACACCTTGGTGTGGCAGAAGATTTGGCACCAGCCTTAGCAGGCTTATTCCACCTTTTAAGGAAAAAGATCTTTTACCCTACACTCGAACCTTGGAAGCAAACGTAGTTCTTTATTCTACCCAAAGATTCTTGTTCACCTACAGCATGTGATCTATAAATTTATCTGGAAACAAAGCTTGCTTTGTGTTATAGATAACACGCAACCATCACAAAAATCTTTATTTTAAAAAAGCTGTTAAAATATATCGAGGGTCTTTTATCAACAAGACGCTAGCCCTACCAAGCCCACTTTGAATCCTTGACTTCGCATTCGCGGATCTACCAATATTATTTACCTCATGTATTAGAAGAGATGAACAGGGTGATTTTCACTTGAATGATTCTAACCACGTGAAAATAGAAAGTTTCAAAAACCTAACCTAATGAAACCTAATCAAATCTAACCGAACCGAACCAAGGCAAACTAAATCAATAATTTTTTTCAAAAAAAAACTTTCCTGACTTCCTACCCGGGATCCTAGAGGATGTGAATTCGAACGGACCGTACCGAACCGAACCTATCCAAACCTAACCATACCTAATTAGCAGTGTTGTTGTGTTTGGTTAGGTTAGGTTTGGTTCGGTTTAGTTAGGTTCAGTTCGGTTCGGTTCAGTTCGGTTTGGTTTGGTTCGGTTCGGATTCACATCCTCTAGGATCCCGGGTAGGAAGTCAGGAAAGTTTTTTTTGTGAAAAAATTATTGGACAGTTTGCTTTGGTTCGGTTCGGTTAGATTTGATTAGGTTTCGTAAGGTTAGGTTTTTGAAACTTTCTATTTTCATGTGGTTAGAATCATTCAAGTGAAAATCACCCTGTATTCATCTATTCTAATACATGAGGTAAATAATATTGGCAGATCTGCGCATGCGAAGTCAAGGATTCAAAGTGGACTTGGTAGGGCTAGCGTTTTGTTTTTTATCAACGTCAAACTTCTGTATTTAGTTGCTTGTATTTTTTATTTTGCCTTCAGCCATTGAATAAATAACTGGTACTTATTCCATGCTTCAGCCTTAGAAATTTTCATCCGCACTGGTGGGCTTTGAAAACAAACCGTTTTTTAAGTTCTTGCTTAAATAAAGTAGATTTACATAAATTTTAGGCAAATACACTACATCCGTCAAGTTATTTTTCGTTTATGTCTTATTGATACCCATTTCTAAATTGATAATATTTACACTTATGTTATTGGTGCAGATGCACCAGTTTATTTGGTGATCCGTGCCAGAATCATCCACTGAAAATTGTTTCCTTAACCGTCATACTTTTCGTACTAACATAATATGCACTTCCATGTGGCTCTAAAGACCCTGTATGTATTTCCTCCTCTTTCTTTTCAGCACCAGAGGCATATCTAAAGAACAATTTTAGGCAACTTTTACATAACATTTAAAACACTTTTTTGTGTCTATTAATTTTTGTATATACTTTTATCCACAGAAGCACTTTGATCGTTAGATTTCTCAGGTATAATTTATTTTTCGTTATCTTGAGCTAAAGAAATTTCTGCAAAAATTTATAGATATTTATTTTTAGACATAACGTTGAGCAAAACACCTTGGTGCGGCAGAAGATTTGGCACCCCTAATGCTACACGCCTTAGTAGGTTTATTCCACCGCCTCGCCGTGCGGGCGCCGCCTCTGTAATTGGTTTATGTTTACTGAAGAAGTTTTTATTTAAAAATCTTACCACGCACATAACGAAATTATTGAAATGTACCATTGAAAATTCGTGATCATAAAAGCAATATCACACCCACGATTTCTATTCAGTAATGTGTGGTATCTTATAAGTGTAAAGTGTACGACACTTTTATTAATAAACGAAACGAACCTTGAATGTATTAGGTGACGTAATTGAAAATTCAAGGTGCATACATGCATGAAAAACTACCGATAATTACATGCAAGTACACGAATGTACATGTAGCAATTTTCATTAATTATAACTATTATCGCAAGGATTTCATTGAATATTTGACATAAATATAAAATATTGCTGAACGAGGCTTTTAAAGTTTTCGTTGTGAGGGGGTAAAAATCTGAAATTTGGCAGACTGATAGAAATTATGATCAAACCCTTGGAAAAACTCAAAAACCCCAAAATTCTAATTTACTGCCCCCTGCCCTATACATGTAAAGTTATGTAAAAGTTACATTGCCCACTTCCAGAAACGCTAGAGGTCTGAGTTTTGGAAGGCCGATAGTAAAACTATAGACAAAAATTTAAAAACGCCAAAATTTTAATTTCCTTCCCTCCTCTACAAATATAAAGTTATGTAAAATTAACATTGCCCACTTCCAGAAACGCTAGAGAGCTGAGCTTTGGAAGACCGATAGAAACTATGATAGAACTATAGGAAAAAAATTTGAAAACACCAAAAATTTTAATTTACTTCCCTCCGATATAAAATTATGTAAACGTATTACTGCCCACTTCCAGAAACGCTAGAGCGCTGAGCTTTGGAAGGCTGATAGGAACTATGAAAAACCAAGGGAAAAAATTAAAAAAACCTCGAAATTTTGAATTAGGTATCGTAAAAGTTTTGAACAATATTTCGCATATTTTACCACTTAAAAAGGGAGTGAAATCATAACAAAAATATTTCATGTACAAAAAGCCAAGTACGCGAAAATGGTATTCCGTAAAAAGAAATGAGATAAAAGTTTAGCCAAGTTCTCCAATACAAATTCCAAAATGAAGGATTCTAACTAGTTTGGAAATGTTTTAACTATTAGGCACAGTGCTAAATTGAACATAAAAAACTTTGGCTGTAATAGCAAAGTTTAAAAAAACCTTTCCAAGCTAATAAGAATCTTTCATTTTAAAATTTGTATTGGAGGACTTGGCTTTACTTTTATCTCGATTCTTTTTACAGAATACCATTTTCGCGTACTTGGCTTTTTTTACATGAAGTGTTTTTGTTATGATCATTTTATTTCTTTTGAACTTTTTTGTAGGTTGCTTTGCACCCTCGGAGTCCTAAGATTAAAGAAGATGTAAACCTCTTGCAAAACTAAGTAGAGGTTATGAATCTTATAGTGTACCGGCTGCAGTGATTGTTTCAAAAAAATGTGTCACTTCGTGATTAAAGCAACAGACTTTTGACTCGAGGAACTTTCAGGATTTCTCGTGCGGACATGCTATAAAGGGGGGTTGAAATGCAAGGGGCAGTGGCGGCTACTGGTCTGGAAATCTGGGGGGGGGGCGCTAATGGCTTAAGGGTCGGAATTATGGATTTTTAATTTTTCTTGTCGTTAACAGAGAAAGAATATTACAATGTGCATGGCGATATCCTCTTCTTAACGTTAAATCTACCTAGAGTCGGTCTTAGATATTTTATATTTCTGTTATTTTTTATTACTCTTTCAACTTTTATTTCTTAGTTCTTTCTTTTAGTTTATTTTATCATTTTTCTTATTGTTTTATTTATTTATGTGTATTCTATCAATATAATTTTTCCTTCTTTCTTCAGATTCCACCTTTTTTCCATCAGTTTCTTTATCTCTTCTGATATACAATTTTCTCACTTTTTATCTTTTTGTTTGACATCTTTTCTTACTTTGGTCATAAGTCTTATCAGCGTATTATTTATTAAATCAATATTTCAATTTCGCATCTTAAGTTTTGTGTTAGCTATACCTTTGGCCTTTCTCTGTATATAACTTTATTTTGTAAGTTTATTCAAATCAAGTTCTTCATTGTTATTATTAATTTTTCTTTTTATTTCGAAATTGCTGTCAATGAAAATTTTTGACTGTTACATCTGTAACGATGTTTTTCTCAGTAGTTAGTAGTATGTAATCAATTTCATTTTTTGTTATTTCATTAGGGCTAAGCCATGTGCACTTTCATTGCGATTTAATAAAGGTGTCTTTCCTTTAGATAATTCATTAAGATTGTGTCCCTGTCATTCCTTTCGCCATATCTAAAATCCCCTGTTTTAGTTTATTCTATGTTCATTTTCTTACTTAATTTGGCAATGTAATCTGCCATTACTAGTGTAAGATGGTTCTTGCGTTCTTTCATAGCTTTTAAGATATCTTCATAGAATGCTTTAATGTGCTTGTCATCGTAGGTAGAAGTGGGGGATTTATTTTAAAAAGATAAATGTTATAAATGTCCAACAGAAAGTAGTATAATAGATTACAAAGTTAAAAAAACCTTCTGTATATCATACCAAAATTAGCAAAGGCTGAGTTACAATGTTTGCACAGCGCGAGCAAAGTAACGTTTCTGATTTTTTTGTGCATATCTATGAACTTGTTTATATATAAGGTTAAATAAAGTTTAATTACTCTTTTCAAGCAATGTTAAATCGAAGAGGTTAACTATGTACTTTATCATATATCAGGAATTAAAAAAATTATGACTGAAAAAAATCACCTGGATCTAAGCAAGCTACGTTCTGGAAAATAGCATTTAAAACGCGGTTGATAATTTGAGGTTTTTCTTTAAATTCTGGTTGAAAATCGCGGGAATATCGTAACAGTCCCAGTGGTCGCGACCAAAAAGTTTGGTAAACACTTTAGTTCAAATTGAAATACAATTTAGGTTTTAGTTCCATATAAATGTAGTAGCTATATGTATTATTTTCCGTTAGGCTGCTGCTGCACAAATTATTATGATGATGCCACGGTTCTTAATTTGTATTGTTTTCTATTCACGCTCCGGTGTCTCTTTTAATTCCGTAGATATCGCATCGTTGTATAATAATATTTTATTATTTAGGTAGACATTTGAAGCGAAAATTAACCCAAAAACTTAAAATAATAAATAAGCCCAAGCAGAGGGGAAGCCTGCTTAGAAACAGATAAACTAATTTAGCAGGTGTTTAGATATTACCTAATAGAAGCAAAGTCTTCTCTTTATCCCCTCCCAGTTCTTGCTCCACTGTCATGTCAAGTCGAATGGATTTTATTGCATTGTCTACTACGCAGATTTAAAAGAAAATACACTGTCGATGCCGTAACGAGAGCTTGTTTGTTCTCCCGCCAACTCTGATGTATAATTTCTCCTCCGGTGTTCCCGCTCTTCTTTTAACTTTTAGTTCATGGCTCGCCGGAATGTGCTCAGATTGGGGTAAACCCTTATGTTTCTATTCTTATCTAAACACCCGCTAAATGATTTTTTTTCTAAGCAGGCTTCACAATCGCCAGTATAGCTTTTTTCTATATGGTATAAAATGTTAATATTACATTATATATATTCGCTGGCCGAAGCCGGGTCCAAACTATACTATAACAAATTAGCCTTGGTGGCTCGGTGCGTAAGCGCATCCAAAGCCGGGTACTAAATACCGAGCCACGAGCCTCGAGCCTCGAACAATTCGCTAATGTAGACGTGAAAAAGTATGATTGCGAGCCCGCAACAAGCCATTCGCGACGAGCCAATAGGCGGTTGTCGTTCAATGCGCTTCAAATAAAAAAAAATACCATGAATGATAAAAAAGTATTGTCTATTTGAAAATTACAGGAATAGACCTGATATATGGGATCCAAAGAACAAAGACTATTTAAAATACTCTGCCAATATATGGGCCCCTAAGCTCACACTAGGTATCTACTATCGTTATAGCGTACGTTGAGCTGATATAACTAAAAACTAAAATAAATTTTATTCAACCCCAGACTAAATTACCTTTCCTTTGATACCACACAAGCCACGTTTTGACTTAAACTCAAATTTTTGAAAGCTACCCCCACCCTTCAAAAAACAAAATCTAAAATATATTTTGTTTAACTCCGGACTCAATTACCTTTCGTTTGATATCACACACGCCATATTTTGACGTAAACTGTAATTTTTGAAATCTACCCCCACCCTTAAAAAAAACTAAAATATATTTTGTTTAACTCCAAACTCAATTACCTTTCGTTTGATATCACACACGCCATATTTTCACATAAACTCTAATTTTTAAAATCTATCCCCACCCTTTTATTTGGCTTGTGTTCGGTGGATTTTGTTCATTTTTAAATGGGACCATCTCGACCCAAGACCCAGCCTAGGTACCAAATTTCATTGAAATCGGGCAAGCGGTTTTTGAGTTATGCGCGTTGGTCGTTACAGACAGACATACAGACATACAGACATACAGACATACAGACATACAGACATACAGACATACAGACATACAGACATACAGACATACAGACATACAGACATACAGACATACAGACAGACAGACAGACAGACAGACAGACAGACAGACAGACAGACAGACAGACAGACAGACAGACAGACAGACAGACAGACAGACAGACAGACAGACAGACAGACAGACAGACAGACAGACAGACAGACAGACAGACAGACAGACAGACAGACAGACAGACAGACAGACAGACAGACAGACAGACAGACAGACAGACAGACAGACAGACAGACAGACAGACAGACAGACAGACAGACAGACAGACAGACAGACAGACAGACAGACAGACAGACAGACAGACAGACAGACAGACAGACAGACAGACAGACAGACAGACAGACAGACAGACAGACAGACAGACAGACATACAGACAGACAGACAGACAGACAGACAGACAGACAGACAGACAGACAGACAGACAGACAGACAGACAGACAGACAGACAGACAGACAGACAGACAGACAGACAGACAGACAGACAGACAGACAGACAGACAGACAGACAGACAGACAGACAGACAGACAGACAGACAGACAGACAGACAGACAGACAGACAGACAGACAGACAGACAGACAGACAGACAGACAGACAGACAGACAGACAGACAGACAGACAGACAGACAGACAGACAGACAGACAGACAGACAGACAGACAGACAGACAGACAGACTAGGTATCTACTATCGTTATAGCGTACGTTGAGCTGATATAACTAAAAACTAAAATAAATTTTATTCAACCCCAGACTAAATTACCTTTCCTTTGATACCACACAAGCCACGTTTTGACTTAAACTCAAATTTTTGAAAGCTACCCCCACCCTTCAAAAAACAAAATCTAAAATATATTTTGTTTAACTCCGGACTCAATTACCTTTCGTTTGATATCACACACGCCATATTTTGACGTAAACTGTAATTTTTGAAATCTACCCCCACCCTTAAAAAAAACTAAAATATATTTTGTTTAACTCCAAACTCAATTACCTTTCGTTTGATATCACACACGCCATATTTTCACATAAACTCTAATTTTTAAAATCTATCCCCACCCTTTTATTTGGCTTGTGTTCGGTGGATTTTGTTCATTTTTAAATGGGACCATCTCGACCCAAGACCCAGCCTAGGTACCAAATTTCATTGAAATCGGGCAAGCGGTTTTTGAGTTATGCGCGTTGGTCGTTACATACAGACATACAGACATACAGACATACAGACATACAGACATACAGACATACAGACAGACAGACAGACAGACAGACAGACAGACAGACAGACAGACAGACAGACAGACAGACAGACAGACAGACAGACAGACAGACAGACAGACAGACAGACAGACAGACAGACAGACAGACAGACAGACAGACAGACAGACAGACAGACAGACAGACAGACAGACAGACAGACAGACAGACAGACAGACAGACAGACAGACAGACAGACAGACAGACAGACAGACAGACAGACAGACAGACAGACAGACAGACAGACAGACAGACAGACAGACAGACAGACAGACAGACAGACAGACAGACAGACAGACAGACAGACAGACAGACAGACAGACAGACAGACAGACAGACAGACAGACAGACAGACAGACAGACAGACAGACAGACAGACAGACAGACAGACAGACAGACAGACAGACAGACAGACAGACAGACAGACAGACAGACAGACAGACAGACAGACAGACAGACAGACAGACAGACAGACAGACAGACAGACAGACAGACAGACAGACAGACAGACAGACAGACAGACAGACAGACAGACAGACAGACAGACAGACAGACAGACAGACAGACAGACAGACAGACAGACAGACAGACAGACAGACAGACAGACAGACAGACAGACAGACAGACAGACAGACAGACAGACAGACAGACAGACAGACAGACAGACAGACAGACAGACAGACAGACAGACAGACAGACAGACAGACAGACAGACAGACAGACAGACAGACAGACAGACAGACAGACAGACAGACAGACAGACAGACAGACAGACAGACAGACAGACAGACAGACAGACAGACAGACAGACAGACAGACAGACAGACAGACAGACAGACAGACAGACAGACAGACAGACAGACAGACAGACAGACAGACAGACAGACAGACAGACAGACAGACAGACAGACAGACAGACAGACAGACAGACAGACAGACAGACAGACAGACAGACAGACAGACAGACAGACAGACAGACAGACAGACAGACAGACAGACAGACAGACAGACAGACAGACAGACAGACAGACAGACAGACAGACAGACAGACAGACAGACAGACAGACAGACAGACAGACAGACAGACAGACAGACAGACAGACAGACAGACAGACAGACAGACAGACAGACAGACAGACAGACAGACAGACAGACAGACAGACAGACAGACAGACAGACAGACAGACAGACAGACAGACAGACAGACAGACAGACAGACAGACAGACAGACAGACAGACAGACAGACAGACAGACAGACAGACAGACAGACAGACAGACAGACAGACAGACAGACAGACAGACAGACAGACAGACAGACAGACAGACAGACAGACAGACAGACAGACAGACAGACAGACAGACAGACAGACAGACAGACAGACAGACAGACAGACAGACAGACAGACAGACAGACAGACAGACAGACAGACAGACAGACAGACAGACAGACAGACAGACAGACAGACAGACAGACAGACAGACAGACAGACAGACAGACAGACAGACAGACAGACAGACAGACAGACAGACAGACAGACAGACAGACAGACAGACAGACAGACAGACAGACAGACAGACAGACAGACAGACAGACAGACAGACAGACAGACAGACAGACAGACAGACAGACAGACAGACAGACAGACAGACAGACAGACAGACAGACAGACAGACAGACAGACAGACAGACAGACAGACAGACAGACAGACAGACAGACAGACAGACAGACAGACAGACAGACAGACAGACAGACAGACAGACAGACAGACAGACAGACAGACAGACAGACAGACAGACAGACAGACAGACAGACAGACAGACAGACAGACAGACAGACAGACAGACAGACAGACAGACAGACAGACAGACAGACAGACAGACAGACAGACAGACAGACAGACAGACAGACAGACAGACAGACAGACAGACAGACAGACAGACAGACAGACAGACAGACAGACAGACAGACAGACAGACAGACAGACAGACAGACAGACAGACAGACAGACAGACAGACAGACAGACAGACAGACAGACAGACAGACAGACAGACAGACAGACAGACAGACAGACAGACAGACAGACAGACAGACAGACAGACAGACAGACAGACAGACAGACAGACAGACAGACAGACAGACAGACAGACAGACAGACAGACAGACAGACAGACAGACAGACAGACAGACAGACAGACAGACAGACAGACAGACAGACAGACAGACAGACAGACAGACAGACAGACAGACAGACAGACAGACAGACAGACAGACAGACAGACAGACAGACAGACAGACAGACAGACAGACAGACAGACAGACAGACAGACAGACAGACAGACAGACAGACAGACAGACAGACAGACAGACAGACAGACAGACAGACAGACAGACAGACAGACAGACAGACAGACAGACAGACAGACAGACAGACAGACAGACAGACAGACAGACAGACAGACAGACAGACAGACAGACAGACAGACAGACAGACAGACAGACAGACAGACAGACAGACAGACAGACAGACAGACAGACAGACAGACAGACGCAACAAAAATGTTTCAAAATCATCTGAAACGCAAAGATATATAAAAAAATTTGAAATCGGAGCCACTTTTTTTTTCTCGAAAAAATTAGGATCACCATAGCTCACACTACTATAGTAAAGTATATGTGTGAGCTAAAACATTTAAAAGAAGATGCGTGGTTTATATGTTACTAGCATAAACCAAATGGCTTTGCCAGTAAGCCCGACCAGTGGCGGATCCAGGATGTCCGGGGTGGAGGGGACAAGGAGGGAAAAAAACACAAAACAATTTTTTTGCGGGATTTTACCACTATGTGCAAACAAAATGTGCTACAGGTGAAAATTTGAGCACAATCAGTTCAATTTTAATTAAAAAAAATGATCTTTTAGCGAATATTTTTGAAAAATTTTATATTTGGCAAAAATTTGCGACTTATGCATTTGTTTTCTTTTTCTGGAACTAAAAATTATAAGCTTTATGTCAAGGAGGGGGGAGGGCCAGGCCCCTCTGCCCCCCCCCCCCCCCGGATTCGCCACTGAGCCCGACTCGCACGAGCAGCAGCGAAAAAAAAATTGCCTGAACCAGACAAAATAACCCAGAGAACATGTATAGGTATTAGGTCATTATTGAAAAAGATTACCCCTTTCATGTTACCATCCAAAATTAAATTAGTATTTAGTATATTAGTTATTTTTCTTGTACAAATAAAATTGCCTCCAATATTACTCTAAAGCACTACATTTAGTTTGATGCTGAAGTTGCTATTTGTTGTTAACATTTGTGTAAGACTGGCCCAACGTCATACTCCGTTATCATAACTGAATAGAGGTTTGCATTCACGTACGAAGTATCGTACGAATTTCAACATTATATTGCTCTATAAGTCTAGTTTATTGTTTATATGTATAAGTATCGCCGTTTGTTAAAACCAAATATTATTTCCTAATTTTTTATATAAAATAACATTTTAAACGCGTACCCTGGTAGAGCGTTATTACCGTTATCAGTTTGTAATTCCTAAATATCTGCCGCTAGAGGCGTACTTAAGCGAGCGAGAGCGAATTGTTCAATTTTTTTTTGAAAATAACATTTTATACGCGTACCTTGGTAGAGTGTCATTATCGTTATCAGTTTGTAATTTGTAATTAAAAATTGAAAAATAAACCTAAGAAACCGAATCTCATACCAAACGTGAGTACAAATAGACAAAACCAACAGACAAGAAACACAGTCACACAAAACTCTGTGACAAGGACATACAGCCAAGTAGCAGCAACAGCTACTATACCTGATATTAATATCAGTAGTCCAAATACTATGGAACAAACACTACAATTAATTTTGGAGAAATTGAACAAACTTGATGAGCGATTAACTAAACTAGAAAGTAGCAATAACGGAGCTACCAATATGCCTCAAAATGGTCAGTAATCTTAGAATCCTAGCTTGGAATGCCCATGGTCTCTTGCAACATCAGCAAGACTTGCAAGTTATTCTAGACATAGAAAAAATTGACGTCTGTCTTGTGTCAGAAACGCATTTCACTAACCAGTCTCACATTAAATTTAAAGGTTATAAAGTGTATCATACAAATCACCCTAGCAATACTGCACATGGGGGAAGTGCTGTAATAATTAAAGAAAATATATCACACTATGAGGAGATGGGATATAAAACCATAGAGATTCAAGCTACATTAGTAAGTGTAAAAACCAAAACATATACATTAGTCATAAGTGCTGTCTATATACCACCAAGGCACTTACTAAAGAAAAATCAATATCTTAATTTTCTCAGAAAATTAGGAAACCGTTTTATAATTGAAGGTGACTTTAATGCAAAAAATACCTACTGGGGATCTAGACTGACGAATTCTAAAGGAAAAGAACTTTTGCAAGCTATTAGTGAATATCAATGTGAGCCGATATCAACTGGTAAGCCCACATACTATCCAACAGATCCAGGAAAAATTCCAGATCTAATTGATTTTTTTATAGTAAAAAATATATCTTTAAGTTTTATAGATATAGAAGAAAGTTTTGATTTAGACTCAGATCATTCACCTATTATTCTAACTCTTAGTAAAAACATAATAAAGAAAGAAGCAAATATCTCACTAGTTAATAAGCTGACTGACTGGATTAGTTTTAAACAAAGTCTGTCAGAAAAAATAAACCTATCAGTACCATTGCAAACGCCAGAACAAATCGATAAAGAAGTTGAATATTTTGTTACAAATATTCAACAAGCAGCTTGGGAAAACAGTCCAAAACCAAAGAGAATTTTTAAGGAAAAAAACTATCCAAAGGAAATTAGAGACCTTATATTGGAAAAAAGGAAACTAAGAAGAAAGTGGCAGCAAAGCCGTGATCCTCGGGACAAAACAAATCTCAACAACATGCCGCAGCGCATTAGGCGAGAAATGCTAGTAATAAAAAATGAATCTATTAACCATTTTCTTAATGAACTTACAGATGATTAAAATACCGACTTGGAAAGCAACCAAAGATTTTAAAAGACCAATTATCCAAATTCAAGGAGCAACGAAGAAAAAGCAGATATTTTTGCAAGTCATTTAGAAAAAACATTTCAGCCCCACGAAGCACCAGATGAACACTTTCATTTAAATGAACCCCATCAAATCGAAGACCATATTAAGCTTACATCACCAAAAGAAATATTAACAGAAATCAAAAATATTAATTCGAAAAAAGCCCCAGGGTATGATCTTATTAACGGGGTAGTCATAAAACAACTCCCCAGAAAAGCTATCGTAAAACTATGCAACCTAATTAATGCGTCTTTTAGGCTTAGGTATGTATCTAAACTGTGGAAAGTTGCAGAAGTTATCATGATTCCAAAACCGGGAAAACCACTCCATGACGTGTCATCTTACAGGCCAATATCTTTGCTGCCAATTATATCCAAGCTCTATGAAAAATTATTGCTTAAAAGAATAAAACCCATCATAGAATGACAAGAAATTATTCCGTCTCATCAATTAGGTTTTCGAGACAAGCATTCCACGATAGATCAAGTACATAGAATTACTAATATAATAAAAAAAGCACTAGAAGAGGGAAAAGTTTGTTCTGCAGTTTTTCTAGATGTAGCACAAGCATTTGACAAAGTCTGGCATGAAGGCCTTAATTTTAAACTAAAACGGTTTCTGCCAAAACAATATTCGGATATTTTGGAATCATACATATCTGATAGACATTTAAGAGTAAAACAGGAAGACTCATACTCAAATTTAAGAGAAATTCAAGAAGGCGTGCCCCAGGGTAGCGTACTAGGCCCATATCTATACTTATTATTCACTTGTGATATCCCAAAGCCAGGAAATTGCCACTTAGCAACATTTGCCGATGATACTGGTTTATTGACGGTAGAAAAATCTATTGAAAAATGCATAGAAAAACTCAGGATGCAGTCACCCAAGTTCACAGTTGGACCACAAAGTGGCGAATAAAATTAAATGAAACCAAATCAATTCATGTTGATTTTACAAACAAAAATATAAATCACATACAAATTACAATTATCAACATTCCCGTACCATATTCAAATCAGGCAAAATATCTAGGTATGACACTTGATGCCAAATAGCGCTGGAAAGCACATGTTAAGAACTTGAGATAAGGTATAGAAAAATGAACTGGCTAATAGGAAGGAAGTCCAATTTAACAATTCATAATAAGTTACTGCTTTATAGACAATTCTAGTTGTACAGAGATTTCAAAATAAAGTATTAAGAAACATTGTGAATGCACCTTGGTACGTTCGAAATAGTGACCTTCATCGAGATCTAAAAATCGAAACTGTAGCAGAGACTATAAAAAAGTACGCAAAAAGCCATGAAGATAGACTCCATCGGCATATGAATGTGGAAGCAATTCAGCTTCTAGACAATACTATGCTAGTTCGAAGACTAAAAAGAGTCAAGCCGTTTGAGCTAGTAAACTAAGTGAATCACACAAAAACAAAATAATGCTATAAACACAACACAATTGTGAGTTACAGACTAAACAAAGCGGGGAGAACTGTTGAGTGAACCCTAAGTTTAAATCTGACTTTTCCAGTAAATTAAGTTAAAACAAAATTGCTAACCGAACCGAACCGAACCGAACCATAAACCCGGTGTGTTTGACAAAAAAAAAGTTTGTAATTTCTAAATATCTACCGCTAGAGGCGCTTTGAGCGAGCGCGCGCGAATTGTTCTTATTCCTTTAACATCTCTCAATACAGATCGCAATGCCTGAGTAAAGCCACATCTGTTCCGTGCCGTTTTTAGCGTTAATACGTGCATAGGTTAGCTTGTCCAATCATAAGTGGTAATTACCATTATCAGTATAGTGAGGTAAACAAAATATATTTATTTTCCATTTTATAGTACAAAATTTATTACCCAGAAAGAAAAAACAAAAACTCTTTTTACAAAACAAGCGGAGCGATAAAACATACGTATAATCATTTCCATTATCATCATCATTATCCATTTTAATTTAAAGTAATATACTCACAGAAAACGTATACGGGATGCCATTATGAGTATTTAAAGTAAATTTTTGAAAAAATACTTGGACACAATATTTTTCTTTTCTTAAAATATTTATATCTATCGACTCCTAGTTGGGGTAGCTTTGACCTCTTGACTTTAGAGAGGGAAAGTGGGTCAAGTGATACCTGGTTTAACAAAGTTTTTTTCATTCCTTTACAGCATTGATATTATTTCAAAAATTAATAGATTAGTTTTTGAGATATTCGCTATTTAGGAAAAAATTAAGACTGACAGCTTACTATTTTCTTACAAGTAAACTATTACAAATAGACCTAGCTATTTTTTTTTAATGTTTTTTTTTATTTAAAAAATTTATTTATGTAGTAGTACTTTGTTTTAATTTAAGGCTTCGATATCGCGCTGCGAGCCTCGAACAATGTCGTCCATATTAGCGAATAGATCGCGCTCGTTGATCGAAGCTCGTGGTTCGTTAATGAGTACCCGGCTCAACACGAATGAGTGAGGAATCTCGATTGCTACAGTGGCGGGTTCGATCCCCGTCGGCTGACTAAGTCGGGTGCGACAGACATTTATAGGATTCCCTGGGGAGTGTAAAATGTAATATTGTCTTACCCCTTCATTTACGCCGGTAACCAGGCGGGATGAGGTCGATTATCTGGTGAAGGCGGACTTTATTACACACTCCATCAGTCGGTAGGCCATTCTAAGGGACAAGAGGACCCGGTCTGGTGTTCCAAAGGTGGCTGATGACCCCTACAATTAGGCGTTACGAAACAGCGGCCTTAGAAATGGCAAAAGAGTCATGGTTATCAAATGAAAAAAAAAACATGCAAATTCGTTACGCACAGGATCTATCAAATTTGATGTTTTTGGGGGGTTTTTAGGTATTTCTAGGGGAGGTGGGAAAAAACTGCAAAGCTTGAAAAACCACTTTTAAACTACAGAGGGTTTTTGAAGTCTACATTTTGGGAGGTGGCCTATAACATTTTATTTTTGAAAATTTCATTTGTTGTAAAATGCTTTTTTGAGGTTTTGTAATAAAGAATCCCACTAATAAATCAAAATTTATCTTTTGCTTTTAGTTTTTAAGATATTACACCAAGTTCATCATCAATCGCTCAGTTTCGCTCAGTTAAAACACAGTTAAAGCATTTTAGGTCAGGAATCGAACCCGGACCACCCCTGTGTAAAGTAAATGTTGCTACTACTCGCTACAGACGACGATTACTTAGATTAAAATAATAATAACCTGACCAGGACGTTTATTCTTAACTGCCCGTGAGGTGAGGTGAGGTGAGGTGAGCCAAAAGTTCACTTTCACGGGTGGACTTATACTTTCACCAACGTTTTGCACGGGAAATGAATCCACCGGTGTAAGCGCTCACCTCACCTTACGTCAAGGACAGTCAAGAATAAATGTGTAGGACCTTTATTCTTGACGGCCCGTGACGTAATATGAGGTAAGCGCTCACACCGGTGGATTCATTTCACCGTGTAAAAAGATGGTGAAAGTGTTCCAAGTCCACGAGTGACAGTGAACTTTTCGCTCACCTCACCTCCCGGACAGTCAAGAATAGACGTCCTGAACTGATTGCATTATTTTGTCAGGTTAGGTGACGTATCTTCGTCAGGTCTGATTAGGTTAGAGGCCAAATGTGCACAAATTACGTAACGATCAGAGGGTCCTAAGGAGTAGAGCCGATGCGTTTCAAAATATTATGTAGAGGAGCTGGGGGAGGAAGTTGCAACAGCCTGTGTGAAAATTGTTAGTTTTTTACTTTCACCTACTAAATAAAATTTTAAAAAATTGGGAAAGTTATGTTTGAAGGGGGCGAAGTCTTGTAAAATTTTCATGGAGTTCCCCAAGCTATTGCAAAACGTTGCATGGTGGGAGCGGGTGGCTCCAAAAGTGGCAATATCAATTATCACCGTCATTTCCTAATTTGTGTATAGCCTCTATAGGTTAGTTAATTAGGAAATTAGGTTCGGTTAGAAGGCCGTTCACCTATGCCCACAAAAAGAGGGGGTACAACAAGATAAAAGACTCATTTAAAAATTTGTAAATCTCATCAGTTTTTTTAAAGGAACCATACATAAAACAAAGTTTTAATAAGAAAATAAATTAATCGCTCGTTGCCAAAAAGGGATGTATTAATAACGTAGTAAGATTTTTTCTCGAGAGGTTGGGAACACTACATTTGCAAAGCACAAGGAAGCCAATTCGTTCATTCCTGCTCGCTATAATAAAACGAGGCATAATTTAACTGATGATCGCCCCTTATATGTTAGGAAATATGACGGAAGTGCCGTCATATTTGCCCCCGAAAAATCAATATCGGATACAAATCGCTTTGACTCAATTCTTTTTGGGGTCAAAACTGACGGTTATTCTGACATGTTTAGATAATTTACAACTTCATCAAATTAACAAGCATTATCTTTCTTTGAATGGAAATATATTTAATATCATAATTTTTGAGATAACTTTTTGACAGTTGTCAGCTGTTTACCATAACAAATACCATAGGCCAACGAAAAAAAATTGTCAAAGTTTGTCTCAAAAATAATTATAATCTCCATACCATAATTTTTAAGATAACTTTTTGACAGTTATCAGCTGTTTACCATAACAAATAGCATAGGCCAACGAAAAAAAGTTGTCAAAAGTTGTCTCAAAAATAATGATATAGGGTTTATAAACTGAACGTCGAATGATGAAATTTTGTATTAATTTGTACCAGCTTTTTACTTGTTGGCAAACAGATTGCCGTTCACAATATTGTCAATTTAATCGAAATTTTGGATCTGTCAGCCTTCAACACTGTTGCAATTTAGAGAAGGATCAGGTATTACGTATGTGGATCAGGCTTCTTAATTTTTGTTGGGCTGTGGTTAACTATAAGAAGCAGTCTAGAAGTAAAAATACCAAAACAATCTTTAATGATAATTCTCAATTGTTTTAGATGTCTAGCCAATTAGCAAGCGAAGCAAGAAATCCAAGCAAGCCAATACATCAATCAAAGTTCCAGATGGTGCGTGAAACTGCAGTGACCTCGTTCTAGTGTTTTAGTGCTCAATAAAATTGGCGAAATTAGTGACTCTTTCCATTAAATGTAACTAATCAATGACTTTCGTGATTTAAATAAAACAATACAACAATAGTGTAAAACAAGTATTAGAGTAACAATAAAATAAGATAAAAAAATAGGTCAAAATGATTCAAAGTTCTTATAAAGCAATGTATCGGCCCAATTTCTACGAAAGTACTTGTCTTAGATGCGGGGAAATAGTGTACCAAGTGGACAGAGTAGGACCTCTAAAGGATTTTACGTTTTTTCACAGGTAAAGTTATGTTCAAAATTTTTGTACCAATATATACTTAATTTTTCCTAGGCATACCAGGTCCATACAGAAATACACGAATTAATGTAATAAAAACTGGTTTCCCAATCATCAGGACTTTCCCATCTTGGATGCAACTGCTCCCTTTTTTTTCTTGGTGCTCCTCTATTTTATCGATATTCTGGAGAGAGAAGTACGTGATATAGCCAAACTGTAACTTAAGACCGCCACTTTTTCTATAAGTTCAATATCTTAGCGGAGTTTGCTGCTGCCCTTACTATATAACTCTTAATTGCTTAACAGCCAAGAAGTTTTTTTTGTCCTGGCTTCTTTTACCTTAAATTTTTTATTTTATTAAACTCTATTGACTAAGCTTGAATTGGGACCTCTCATTACGGGACCGAAATATTATAATAATTTATTTTTTGAAGTCAGTAGAGTTTCTTTTTCCTTTTAATTTCTCTGCATCTGTTTTTTGAGTCGTTAATCAACTTGTCCATGAAATTCTTGGCATACGACGATTTTTTAATCGCATTGTGCGTATATTTATTGAATACCTTGCATAAACAAATCATTAGGAAGTAATTTTAAAAAGCTATGTATGAAATGCCAGGAGAGGGTTTCCCTTAAATAAATTTACTTTCCAGAAAATAGTCTGAGATGTTTTCATATTCTGGTGGAGGTACTATTGTAAATATGGGCAAACGTCAAAGCTCCGCAACTGTAACTACAAACTGGGCGTTCGTGGCAGTTCCTTACCGATCCAAACGGTCCGTTCGACCCTCACAAGGAAGGTAAAGTAGCTGCACCACTAATTAAACATGGAACTGGAACAAATTTAAACAAATAGCTCAAACTCTATCTCTTGGATTCTCGTTTGGGAGTCGGGCGCAGTCAGATCTATTGCTGAAAATTATCGAAATGCAGCTAAGGACATTCGAAAAGACGACACAAGAATAACCTAATTGAAGTTTAGCATTATTGTAGCAAGCTATTTACATCAAGGTTGAGTTATATCATTCTTTATATAACTTGTCATTGGTTATGTTTAAACCAAAATATTTTTTAAAGACTAATTTTTAGAGATTTGAGTTAGGAATTTCTAGTATTTTTTCCTCAGAAAAGCATAAAATACACCTTATATAAAAAATAATTTATTATTTTACTCAGTGGCATATATAGAAGAAAGTTTCAGGGGCGGCCGAGACAGTTTCGGGGGGGGGGGGTTGGCGAGAACTCATGATGCCGTATTTTATGCGATTTTATGTTTGTATTCATGGAAATATGTGGAAAATATCTAAAAAAATCTTAGCTTCGGTTCGGTTCGGTTTTTTTGGCCAAAAAAAAAATTGCAACAAATATGACTGGAAGGAACACGCTTCTCAACCACTACTCAGGTACGTGGTACATTGCTCTTGATTTCTTCTGTTTCTCTAAATGGTTGAGGTATTTTATCTGGATCAAAATTTTGCTAGTTTGCTCAATTTCTTTTATTATTATTTTCAAAAGGGTGAAAATACTATTTAAGCATACCCAATCCGCATCTAAAGTATTGGAAACAACAGTATTTTGTAAACAGTTTTGTTTCGTATGTAGAGAATACAACTAATTTAAGATTGATACTAAAGATTTCAAGTATTTCTCTGGATTATCCCAAACGTGTAGTAAGCTTGTCTTGTTTATAATACTATCCAGGTATAAAATCCTTATAATACTTCAGATCTTTGGTAATAATCTCCGCTTATTTTGCCATTTGAATTAGATTTGTATGAACTCCCTAGATATCAGGCATATTCGACATTTCTTCTGGATATTTTGAGAACTATACCAATTCAGATATTTAAATGACACCAATTTCAATATTTTCGTGAAAAAGAGATTAGCCGGCTTGGTAAGAATCTCTTAAGATCCCAGGTTGTGCATTGGTAAAAATCTGGTTAATTGGTGTATTTTCAGCTAAACAATCTGATGTAAGGCTCATTCTAGTGACGGGTTGCTATTGAGGAAATTGCTATTTGATCGCTACTATTTGACCGAAGCAATTTTTAACTGCTATCAAATATAACAAAACGTTGCTTTTTAATTGGTGGTTTGCAACAGGTTATCCAGTTGAAAAATTTGATTTTAGGTAGGCAGTTAGGAAATATTGAGAGTAAGGGCTTTTTCTTTGTTAGTAATTTTTTTTTCCAGCAGAAATTTCTAAAGCGTCAGTTAAGGAAAGTCCTGCAAACTATTAACTATTGCAAAGTTGCTATTTGGACAAAGCAGCGACTGTACTGTGTTTTGTTCATTACTAGCTGATTCCTAATTTATTCATAAAACGTGCTTGTTGAGCTTCATCAATTTCTTTAATCTGCACCTGTCAGGTTTTCTTTAAATCAGTTCAGTTCTTCAATCATATGAATTAATCTGTCTTAACCTCCCAAAAGAATGTGTTATATTATATGATAGAGAACGAGATAGAGAACGACAAGGGTATAGCAGAAATTAAATTTGAAGAAATAGTTTCCTTATAGGAGGTTAAATCAGAAGACCGATGATGGGTGCGGTAATAAATTTTATTTGTGAAACCAAATGGATGGCAACTGTATATCAGTCGCGTATGCTGATGGAGGCAATTCCGTATTTATTTTGTTCCAGTTCCGTGTAATTTAAAGACAAACCACAGTTAGTTAACATTGCCTTTGACCAAATATACATTTTAAGGCATGCTTCCGGAAAAGATTACTACAAAACTTGAGGGTGATCCGGGAAGCCTGCGTTTTCTAATTTGAAAAGACGATCCTGTGACAAAGTCGTAAAATTGCTTAGTTAATTTTTGTCAATGACACGTATTGTGGGATTAATGAACTACAATAATAATGGTGTAGTAATTTCTTGACTTGTATCCCTTAAAGCATGCAGGTGGGCAAATTATATGCTGTGGTTTGTCGGTAAATTTATCGCGGCTACTTTATCTTTTATTTTTCTGAACGCTTGACCATGCTTCTCGGATCGCCCTCTTCTTTAAATCTCGCTATTCTCTAAGATTAGATTCGGAGGCCGTTATCATCACATCGCTACCATACCAAATCTCTCTCGAAGAAGGTGACATCTCAAAATTTGGCAAAATTGAGTTCTTTGCAGAAACAAATGGCAAGAGAATGGCATGTTTTCGCTCGACAGTTTCACGCAGAATGTATTAAGAAACTAAAAACAGACGATCTTTTAACACCTCCTGAAAAGTGAGTACTTTTGAGATGTCATCCCATTCTTCCGAGTATACAATATTTGGACACGCAAATACTGATTCTCTGCAAATGTTTATTTGTTAACCGGTGTGAGCGTGCGCATAACTCACTTCCCGAACGTGCACGTATACCTTATACCCATTTAGATTTTTATATTCTAGGACGAATACCTCATGAATTAAAAAAAAAATAAACAATATGATCAACAATACTACAATTATCCTAATTTTAGTGGCTGCTTCAAATGTGCAGTTTGCGGTACCAAGCTCACATTAAAAACCTACTACAACAATCAACTGCGCCAGGAAGACAAAGAAGTTTATTGTAGTGGTCATGTGCCAAAAATAGGTAAGTTTTCAATTACTACTGTTTCAATTTGAAACCAGAGAATTAAAAACTGCGACTGAAACAATAAGGACTTGGAATAAAACCTGAATTTATTTTAGGGTCGGCTTTATTCTGACAGATTTATAAAGAAAACTGACAGCTGATCTCTCGAAATTGACATACCAAAGTCAACATTAATAAATCCGGTTCTTAAATACACAAAGGCCGAATTTTGAAAGAAAGCAGCTGCTTTTTATATGTAAATCTGTCACAATACGGCCGATTTTAAAATATTATTAGGCTTTATTCCAATCCAAGTCCCTATTAACAAATTTTTTTGTACTTCAGCGAAATTTAAAAAAAAAAGACTGGATTTATTAACCACAATTTTGATATATTAACCTTCCAGCGCAAAATTTACGACAAATACACATTATTGGTTTCCCTATATATTTCCTTGTCCTCGAAAAGTACTTCGCAAATAGCGACTCGTCTTTACAGCCACTCGCACACACTTAAAAAGTTACTTGTTTTTCCCATTCGCTTGTCGAAAACCGGTGCGTGTCAAAGGCCGCGAGTCAGCAATAAACTGACACGTGCTAGTAGGAACGTACAGCAGCTGATCTATTGGGAGCTAATGGGTCCTAGTCGCAACTTCAGTGATTTAAAAATAAATTATCCTCGAATCTACCAGTACCTCCCTCAATTTTAATCCGTAACTTGTACTTACTTGCACCCATTTTCCGACAAGTGAAGCGATGGGAAGTGAAAATAAGCGAGTAGCTGTGCCGCGCACCGTATACACTACTCTCGCTACTTGCGAAGTACTTTGAAAGTATTTGACAAGTAGCACGTAGTGATTAGCCAGCTTACCTGGGATGGGATCATAAAAACATACTTTTTTTCTGGTTTATAGGTCCAGGCCATCTTGATAATTCATCGGTCGGAATCAGGAGTGCGTTGAACGTGCCCAAGTCACATAATTTCGTCAACGAGCAAATCAGAGTACCTGGAAGAAGCAGTTTTGATGGAGTAGATGGTAAGTATTTTAAACTTTGAATTAAACATATTATATCTTCCACAAAATTTTAATTTTTTTAAGAAAGGAAAACTAGACTAACATTTACGGATTTATTAAGGTTAGGTTAGGTTTTAGGTCAATGCCCTCAAGGTTAGGTAACACCTGAACATGAACGTCCATGCTAGGGCAGAGAGAACCAATTTAAAAAAAATAACCTAATTAAGGATACGTCAGCCGAACTAATTAGGTTAAGTTAGATTAGGTAACTTAGTCACTTTAGGAGAAATAGTAGTGTATTTTTAAACTACGCGCCTCACTTTATCATACATAGGTCAAATAGTATTCCAAAGAGTTGTTTTCTGGGCTTCAGAAATACTTAAAAAGATCTATCTACACAACGATAGAATTATGTCTGTTGCAGACAGAAATAGAATATACAATAATAAAATAGTAGATAGATATGCGAAATAAAGGCGAACCTAAGCAGTAGGAGACTAGCGTTAGATTCGCCGTTTATATATTTTTAATCCATTCACTACAACATAAGGCACACCACATCATTAGACGCACAACACATACACCACATCACGACACTTATTGCTGCTAAGAACGCTGCAATATCGCATCTATGTGGATTTAGTGCATCGTCGCAAGTGGTTGATGCAGTTTGGTAATTGTAATCGGGCTGTAAAGTAGCACACATATGTATACGGGCAGTTTTCTAAGGAAGGTCTAGAAACACAAAATAAAAACGCAAACTTTAGCAGTTAGAGACTACCGTTAGATTTGCCTTTTATATACTGACCAACCAACAACATAAACATCGCACATCGCATGACACCATACACCACATAATAAAGCTGCGTATTCATTTGAGCACGAAAACGCATGCTTCGTTGCGAAGCCAATCGGATGCCTCATTCGCAGTGAATACCGCATTGAGACCAACAATTGCCGTCTATATCCGATCCCATCCGATCGGATGGTGTCGCATGCCACGAGTCCGAACTGAATGCTGTTTGCCGCTCTTGAATGCACGTGCACATACATATACAAGTTTGGCCTCTCAGCGAGCCACGCGAATTCTGCCTCTTAATAAATACGCGCCTTAAGACCCACAACACATACACCACATTACCACACTTATTGCAGCTCACGCTGGAATATCCCATCTGTGTCTATCTGTGCGCCGTGGTTGGCGCGGTTTGGTAATTGTAATCGGACCGTAAGGCATACAGTCTAGAAAAACTTTGAGATAAAAACGGCAGACATTAACAGAACCAACAACAGATACACTACATCACAGTCGCACAACACATACCACATAAACCACATTACTATACTTATTGCTGCTATCCCTGCAATATCGTATTTGTGTCGATTTAGTGCATCGTCGCAAATGGTAGGTCCAGTTTGGTTATTGTAGTCGGGCCGTTAATTAGTATACAGATAGTATGTATACTATCTGTTTGAAAACGGTCTGTATACAGACCATTTTCAAAGCACATCTTTTCACACAATACATTACATCACGCGACGCACAACACATACACCACATCACGACAGTAAACAAGGTCCAGAAACACTTAATAAAATAAAAAAGTCGATCTATAGCAGTTGGAATCTAACGATTTGCCATTCATATATTTTTATTAACCAACCATACATAAATCATATCATAAGGCACAACACATAAACCACATCACACGACGCACAACGCATACCATATCACGACACTTACTAACGATGAAATATCCTATCTGTGTTGATTAACTGCGTCGTCGCACATAGTTGACGCTGGTTGGTTATTGTAATCGGACCGTCAATTATTATCGATATAGTATACAAGCAGATTTACAAGCAAGGCCTAGAAAAACTTTGAAATAAAAAAGGCTAATCTTAGCATTTCAAGACTACCGTTAGATTCGCCTTTCATATATTTTTATTAAGCAACCACATATACACTACTATCCAGTGCAATATTGCATCTGTGTCGATATACTGCGTCGGATCACCTGGTTTGTGTGATTTAATAATTGTAATCGGGTAAAGTGTATACGGATGGTATACAGGTAGTTTTCTAATTTGATACTTTCATACAATTTTATGAACCAACCACACATATACCACATCATATATTAACCAACCACATATACCCCACATCACGCGACATATAACACACACCACATCACGACACTATTGCTACTAACGCTGCAATATTGCATCGTCACAAGTAGTTAATGTAGTTTGGTAATTGTAATTGAGCCGTAAGGCACATAAAATAAAAAGGCGAACTTTCGCAGTTGGAGCCTACCTTTTATATACTAACTAACCACACAAACATCACATCACACGATACAACACATACACTACATCACTACACTCATTGCTGCTATCGCTGGAATATCTGTATCCATTTAGTGCCTCGTTGCACGTGGTTCGCGGTAATTGTAATCGGGCCGTAATGTATACAGATTGTATGCAGACAGTTTCTAAAGCAAGGTCTAAAAAAGTCGTTAGTACGTTGACGCACGTGGTTCGCGCCATTTGGTAATTGTAATCTGGCCTTAAAGTATACAGATAGTATGCAGATAGTTTTTCAAGCGAGGTCTAAAAAAGTCGATCTTTAGCAGTAGTTAGACTACCGTTAGATTCGCCTTTTATATATTTTTATTAACCAACCACACCAACCGCTGTTGTCCACCACATCACGACACTTGTTGCTGCTAACGCTGAGAAGTAGTGCGTCGCAGGGACGTAGATAACTTTTGATTCTAGGGGGTACACACATATAGAAAGTTTAAAGGCCGCTGAGGTTTTGGCAGGGTAACAATCTTATTTAGCAGTATCCCCCCTTATCTACGTGGTTGGTGTGATTTAATACTTGAAATCGGGTTGTAGTGTTATACAGATAGTATCCGGGCAGTTGTCTAAGCACCGTTTAGAAGTTATTTAAAATTAGAAAGGTAAACTTAGCTTTTCCTTTTATGTAAAAACTTTTACCATGGTAGCAATGGGTCAGTGTTGTACAGTAGTAGATAAATAGGTAGTATACAGCGCAGATTTCTAAGCAAACTCTAGAAATACTACTACTATGTCGGTTTAGAACGTTTTTCTACGTTGTCCGACGCCTATTCTCCACCTCCTTCGATCCTGACAATCATCCTCTGTCAGATTCTTTTGACTCATTGATCTTTGGATTGACTGTTGCCATTCTAGTTTAGGACGCCCTCTTTCTCTGCGCCCTATTGGTTGCCATTCTAGGACCTGCTTTGGTAATCTTTCGTCGTTTATCCGTTGTACATGGCCATACCATATCAGTTGCCTTTTAGTGATGTCATCCGTTATGCTTCCCTCGATTCCCATTCTTTCTTTTATGATCTCATTTCTTATGTGATCTATTCTAGATTTTTTTTACGGGTATGCGCACTCGCAAGGAGATCCCTATCACGCTCGAGAAGCGGCAAGTGCGCGGAAATGTTGGTGCGTGTTGGTTTTGAAAAGGTTCAGGTTGTAACCTGCAGGGAAAACTGTCGCAGGGAGTTTATTCCACAGCGATGCTGTTCTCCAGAGATATGAATTCTGATATAATGAGGTTCTTGGTGCCTCTATTTTGACAATAAATTGATGGTTACCGTCTGTTTGACGTGTTCGCCTAGTAGGTGCTACTCCCGGGGGGATCATACGTGCCAACTCTTCAGAGCATTTTCCGTGATAATACCTGTAGAAGAGAGACAGATCGCCCACAGTTCTTCGATGTTCGAGACTATCCAAGCTACGGGTAAGTGCGGGGTCATTGATCAGCTTGATAGCTCATTTTTGCACGGTGTTCGAAAGCATTAAGGTATGTTTGGGTGCCGCACTCCATATATGTGAGCAGTACTCCATAGTTGGTCGAATCTGGGCTTTGTAGAGTGTCAGCAGTTGGCTTGGTGTATACAGATGTCTTGTACGAAATAGCATCCCAAGCTTTTGGGACGACCTTTTAGCTATATCTGCCACGTGACTGTGCCAAGACATGTTGGTCTCTGCAGTGACTCCTAAGACGTTCAACTGGCTCTACAATGCGACAGCACTTCCAGATAGCATGATGTTTGGCTCACCGGTGCTGGTCTTTTTTGAAAACAGGGCTGCTTGGGTTTTCTGCGCGTTGAACTGTACAAGGTTTTTGTCGCCCCCGTCCTCTATTATCTCCAAGTCGTTATTTATCTGTGATATTTCAGTTAGTCTAAGGTAATGGAATTCACGTGCGGAGAGACATGTGGGTGGTATGACTGTGGAGACTACATTGCCATCATCTGCAAAGCAATAAAGTGGATTTACTGTTTTATCTATGAGGTGATTTATGTAAATCAGAAAAAGTGTTGGCGAAAGGATTGCTCCCTGTGGCACACCAGCATTTATTTGGTAAGAGTTGGAGTTCCGGCCATCCAGTGCAACATAAATGGATCTATCCTTAAGGTAACTTTCAAACCAAGTGCAAAGTCTCGGCGACAATCCCGTTGCTTTGATATATCTAAGGCAATTGTTCTTGTTTCACCTCGCAACTCAATCGCTTTTTGCCATCAGTGAGTGACGTATGTAAGTAAATCGCCAGTTGACCTATATTTTCGAAATCCGTATTGCTTGTCGTTGATAATTTTGTACTTTTCCAAGTACTTGGTTAGGTGATTGTTCACAACTCTTTCCATTACTTTTGATATCACCGGAAGTAGAGCAATTGGTCTACAGTTTAACGGATCTGTCTTTTTTCCTTTCTTTGGAATGGGTTGTACTGCAACAGACTTCCATGATGATGGATATACTCCTTGCCTATAAGATAAATTTAATAATTTTGCGAAAGTTGGGGTGAGTTCGCTAGCACAATTTTTGAGTACTATCGCGGGAATGCCATCTGGACCCATTGCTTTGTTTGTATCCAACTTTTTAAGGGATTTTCGTATTTCTCTGTGACAAAACGGTACCTCTGGCATACTGTGGGAAACCCTTTCAATGAACGGTGGAGTTTTTCCATTTGGCACTGTTAGGTTTGAGTTGGAGGAAAAGATTTTGGCCAGCATATTGGCTTTTTCCTCTGATGTTGTGGCTAAGTGAGTATTTTTATCTGTAAGTGGTGGTATGGATGACTTGGTGAAGTTTGATCTACTTGAACTACTTGGACAATTCAGCAACCTGTTTTTTATTCTTTGATTGTATGTTTCTTTGGCGGCGTCAATAGTAATTTTGCAACTATTTCTGGCCTATAAATTCTGTGTGGTTTTGAGCGGTTTGTTGTCGTTGCTCTGTGTTTTTTCTGTACAGCCGTTTGACACTGGCTGTTGAACCAAGGTTTTGCATTAGCTCTGCGTTTTATTGTATGTGGGATATATGCATCCATTCCAGATAAGATTACTTTTGTTATTTCATTACAGCAAATAGTGGGATCAGCTGTTTTAAAGCAAACCTCTTGCCATGGAAAATCCAGGTAAAACTGTTTAAGGTCATTCCATTTTGCCGATTTATAGTGCCACATTTTACGAAGAAGAGATTGTTGGCTTGGCGGTATGAACATTTCGCACTTTGTTCTTATAAGTTTATGATCGGATGAACCAAGTGGGGGATCTACTTGAATTGTGTACAAGTCAGGATTTGTAGTTAGGAACAAGTCTAAAAGCGCTGCAAATTCACCCCTTTCTGAGATACGGGTAGGTTCATCGACAAGCTGCGTTAGACCACAACTTATGGCAAAAGCTTCTGCTTCCCTGCCTTCATTATCTGTTTTGTTGTGATGTTTTAGCCAGGGTATATTGTGGACGTTGAAATCGCCTAAAAAACAATTTCCGCATGTGGATAGTTAGACTGTATACTATCACAGTTTTCGGATAATGTCGCAAAAAAGTTTTGATACTCGGTGTTACTTGGCGGTCGGTAGAGGCAGCAAATGAACTTGGTCGATGACTTTGAGGTGAATTTCAGCCATATGATATCGAGGTTCGCTGGTTCTAGCTTCTCCTCTCGATGACATGAAAGGTCATTTTTAATGTACACACAGATCCCAAAATTATGTCGAAATCGGTGGTGTAGGTCATAGCCGGGATAAAGATAGTTCACAATAGGTGTTGCAGAACTGATTTTAGTGAGAACAAGGATGTCAGGTCTTTGTTCTTCAAGATGTTGGTGAACTGAATTCATGTTGGTACTTAATCCTCTTATATTGCTAAAATCAATTCTGAATTGAGTTTTTGGTCTTCTTTTAATATCTTTGCATGAAGGACTCCCAGGATCATCCGACGCCCGGAGATCCGAGTGGTCGGGTATTTTACCTCCGGAATATTTTGATCCTGGAGGCGCCATCATACTATCTGTTACTCATTGTTGGAACCGGACTGCCAGCGCAGTAGCGGAACGTGGTAATACCACTTTGCGCTACTCACTTCTGGCATGGTGGTATCTCACCGGTCGACGCCCAATGAGTAAAAAGCGTCTACCACCTGCCTGATATTCTCATTGATCTTCTTATTGCATCCATTTCGACACTTTCCATTTTTGTTTTGTATTTTTCTGTTACGCGACAAGTCTCTATTCCATACAACAGCGTGCTTTTGACCATTGTTTCATATATGTTAAATTTTACATTCTTTTTTATCTCTCTGCTCCATAAAATACTGTTAAGACATCCAATACCTTTTTTTGCTTTTACTATTATTTTTTCCAATTCTTTACAGTGTGTTCCTGTCTTATCAAATGTGACACCCAAGTATACATACTCATTGCATGGAGATATTGTTTGTCCATTTTCTAGTACTAACTCACTGGATTCGTTTCCAATACATAAGTACTGTGTCTTGTCCACGTTCACTGTTAGTCCCCACTTTTGGTATTATTCTGTTAACTTTCTCATCATATACTCCATGTCTTCTTTATCATTAGCCACAATTACTTGGTCGTCAGCAAACTGTAGTGTGTATATGGTAAGTCGGTCGTTAAGTTGTATTCCCATGCCGTGCACTGTACGTTTCCAGTTTTTTAGAGCTACTGCGATATATATTTTAAAAAGAGTTGGAGAGATACAACATCCCTGTCTTAAGCCTTTTGTTACCAGGAATTCTTTTGAAAGTCGATTTTGATATTAGTTTGCTCTAACACTGCCCATAATTTTTCTACTGGAACGGTATCATATGCTTTTTGTAGGTCTACAAAGGTAACATGAGTCTCTATATTTCTGGCGCTTCTTTTCTCAATTACTTGTTTAAGACAAAAAACATTATCACTACAAGATCTGCCTGCGCGAAACCCACTTTGCTCTTCTTCTTCTTGTTCATGAAAATCATTCTCTATTAGATCTCTAAGAATCCTACCGTACAATCTACTTAGAGTACTGGTTACTGAAATTCCTCTGTAATTTGTTGCAATCCAGCTTGTTTCCTTTTTTATGTATTGAGAATATGAATGCAATTTTCCAATCATTAGGTACTGGATGTCCTTTTATGCATTGATTAATAATATATGTGAGATTTTCGAGTAGTTTTTCTGATCCATATTTGAGCATTTCAGCATATATTCCCCCAGGTCCGCTAGCTTTTCCGGATTTAAGTTTTTTAATATTATTCTTTATCATTTCTTTTTCGGTGATTACTTCCTCTCCACTACTTCTATGTCTCTTCTCGGAGAAGCTGCCAGATATTCGGGTCTCGTCTCCTGTAGCAGTCCCATGTAGTGTTCTGTCCAATGTTCTGGTTTGATTATCTGGATGTTTACTTTTTCTTTTATTGGGTATTTTACTGTAGAAATGAATTTCCATACTTCAGAACCCTGCCTACCTCCTACGTGTGTGTTTATGTCGTGGCACTTGCGCTCGAACATTTCATTTTTTTCTGTGCGTATTAAATTTCTTAGCTTATTAGTACTTAGCCATTTCAAGTATGTGCTCTTTGACCATTTCCTGTATTTTGTCCGTCCACCACATCTTCCTGTTATTTCTATTATCTTGGTACTTTATAAAATAAAAAGGACGTTTAGAAGTTAGATACTACCGTTAGATTCGCCATTTAAATATTATTATTATTAACCAACCACACATACATGACACCACAAGGCACAACACATAAACCGCATTACGATACGCACAACACATACACCACATTACGACACCTATTGCTGCTAACGCTGCAATATCTTATCCGTGTCGATTTAGTGCCTCGTTGCACGTAGTTCGCGCCTGTTGGTAATTGTACATGGACCGTAAAATAGTACCCAGATAGCTTACGGGCAGTTTTACAAGCAAGGTCCAAAACTAACCTTAGTATTTGGAGACTACTGTTAGATTCTCGTTTTGTATATTTTATTAACTAGCCTCATATGCCCCGCAACACATGACACAACACATACTCCACGTCCACATCACGACACTTATTGCTGCTAACGCTACAATATTGCATCTCTGTCGATTTAATGCGTCGCAGACACTTAGCTTTTCTGTCTGGAGGGGTACTTCCATATAGATATTGCTATTACAGACCATGAGATTTTGGATAGGGTAACAAACTTCTTCAGAGGGGGATGGTCCTTCAGTACCCACCATCTGATCTACGTGCCTGATGCGTCGTCGCACGTGATTGGTGTGATTTGGTAATAATAATCGGACCGTAACGTACAATACAGATAGTATCCGGGCAGTTTTCTAAGCAAGGTCTAGAAAACATTTGAAATTAAAAGGGCGAAACTTACCTGTTGGAGAATACCGTTTGATTTGTCTTTTATATATTTTTATTATACATCATGTCGCAAGAGATAACACATACACCACATAACGCGACGCGTAATACACAAACCACACCACGACACTTGTTTTTGCTAACGATGCAATATCGCATCTGTGTCATTTTGTGAATCGTCGCAAGTGGTTGCTGCTGTTTGGTTCATCGGGCTGTTTGGTGATTGTAATATTGTAGTGCTAACACTGCAATATCGTGTCGATTAAGTGCACCGTCGCACGTGTCTGACGGCGTTGGTAAATGTAATCGGGTCGTAAAGTGGTAGACAGATAGTATACGGGCAGCTTTCTAAGCATGGTCTAGAGACACGTTATGATATAAAAAAACAAGACGCTAGCGCTACCAAGTCCACTTCCAATCCCTAGCTTCGCATGCGTAGATCTACCAATATTATTTACCTCATGTATTAGAATCGATGTACAGGGTGATTTTCACTTGAATGATTCTAACCACATGAAAATAGAAAGTTTCAAAAACCTAACCTAACGAAACCTAATCAGATCTAACCGAACCGAACCAAAGCAAACTAAACCAATATTTTTTTTCAAAAAAAAAACTTTCCTGACTTCCTACCTGGGATGCTAGAGGATGTGAATCCGAACCGGACCGTACCGAACCGAACCTATCCAAACCTAACCCTACCCAACTAAACCTAATTAGCAGTACGTGTTGTAGTTTAGTTTGGTTAGGTTAGGTTTGGTTCAGTTTAGTTAGGTTCGGTTTGGTTCGGTTCGGATTCACATCCTCTAGGATCCCGGGCAGGAAGTCAGGAAAGTTTTTTTTTTTTTAATTATTGGTTCAGTTTCCTTCGGTTCGGTTAGATTTGATTAGGTTTTGTTAGGTTAGGTTTTTGAAACTTTCTATTTTCATGTGGTTAGAATCATTCAAGTGAAAATCACCCTGTATGCATCTATTCTAAGACATGAGGTAATTAATATTGGTAGATCTGCGCTTGCGAAGCCAGGGATTGAAAGTGGACTTGGTAGCGCTAGCGTCTTGTTATAAAAAAGGCGAACCTTTGCAGTTGGAGACTACAGTTAGATTTGCCTTGTATACAGGGTGTTGATAAATAACATATGTCCGGAAACGTATACTTTTCAAGGTACAGGGTGTTAAACCTTGAAAAAATTATATAAGTTAGTTTTTGTAAATATCTAGCAAATTTTACGAAATCAAACTTAAAAAAAAAATTGTAATTTTTTTTAAACTTAACACTTGCTGAATTATGTTAAGATTTGACAGTTTTATTTATAGAAGTAACGTGCAAACGGACATATATTTATATTAGCTTTTTTTCTTAAAATCACCCCACTTCAAATTTGGCGGCATACTTTATTAACACCATTATGTTTCCATTAGCTAGCCCAAACGACACATACACCACATCTCGCGACACACAACACTTATGACATCATACACGACACTTATTGCGGCTAACGCTGCAATATAACATCTGTGTCAATAAAGTGCGTTGCTTTTTTTTGAAAACAGCTTTTTAAAAACTGCTTGTATTGAACTAAATGAGTTATTATTATCAATCAAATTTGAGGTTAGTTTACCAATCGTACCTATTTTTTCAAAAGCTGCTTAAAATTGTCTCCATTGACATTACATCGAATTTTTAACAATTTTAAACAGCTTTTGTTTAAAAAGTATGATAACTATTAAAAACTGATGGGTGGTGTAAAGTTTGTCGGATAAATTGTATATCTCGTATACTCTTAAAAAAGTTGTCATTAAAATGTCATGGGCGCACCCAAAGGGGCCTTGGAACCCGCCTTCCCCCAAGATATTTTTAGATATTGTCCAGATATTATATGAATAAAATTTGTTATAGCCAAAAATATAAAATCATGGGTTCTCGGCCCCCAAGTAGTGATTTAAAGCTTGAGAAAAAAACCGGAAAAATTGGAAAAAAACTCGTTTTTTGCCGTTTTTCTCACATACCTTAGAAACATTGGAAAAAAATTGAAAAATTGAGAAACCACAAATTATGTTTATACAAGCACAAATAGCTCAAATAAACGTAAATTAACCAAATAATACATTCTTGTGGGGTCAACAGTCAAAATCAAATAACATTTATTTTCATACAATATAAAAATAACGTTAGTTTCAAGTTTTTAAACAAAATAAATGTAAAAAAAATATTAAAAATTAAACTAAATTATCACTTCAACAAACAAAAACATTATTTGGCAAGAAAACTAAGAGGAAGAGCTTCATCCGAGTCCGATCCTGAGTCTTCGGCTTCTAAGTCTGAGTAAGCATCGACATCTAAATCTGCCTCCACAATACCCTCTTCTTCATCTTAGATACGTACGGTGTATTTTGCATCAAAATTTTTATTAAAATTACTTAATAATGATTTAAATAAAAATTATAAATTTTTATGAGGCTCATATGGGCTAACTTCCTTATCAGAGTACTCTACACTGATTTTTAACACAATTTCAATATTTCTGTTTTTTTTTCGTTTTTTTTCGGAAAAAAACCCGGTTTTTTTCCATAACTTAATTTTTCCGGAAATTTAAAATCCCTACCCCCCAGACACTGAAAATGTGTTAAAAGAATTAAAACAACTCATGAAATAATAAAGATTTATTCATTTGTTAAAATTTAGATATTTTTAAAAATCTCCCTTATTAAAGAAATTGCAAGAGCGAGCAAAATGGAGAATAACTTTTAAGGAGGCTAAAGTCCACTAACGGTCACAGATCGTTATTAGAAGAAACTTCTGGGCTCAGCAGCCATTTTTCCTATTCTGAATATGGCACTAATTGGCTAATAAATAATAAAATAAATAACTTAATAACTTGGTGTTATAAACAAAACTTATTGTACACGCACCAGCAATAGAATTTTAATCTAATAAACAATATAATAATAATAAAGTATTCAAGTAAAACAAATAGAAAAATCTAAAATACCGTTTCAGCCAAGGCTGCATTACGACCTGTATTACTTAATTTGCAATCTGCAACCATTTCTAATCGTTAGCGCTACATTTTTTACAAATTGTTTTTGCATTCGCTTCATAAAATTTTATTAAAACAGAAAAGCGCATGTCATAGAAATCGAATAAATGGACCATTAAAGAGTACAAAAATATTACTACTATATCGATTTATAACGTTTTTCTACGTTGTCCGACGCTTACACGCTCCACCTCCTTCGATCAATAATCTTCTGTCAGGTTTTTTTGACTCATTGATCTTTGGATTGACTGTTGCCATTCCAGTTTAGGATGTCTACTTTTTCTGAGCCCTATTAATTGCCATTCTAGAACCTGCTTTGCCATATTAGTTGTCTTTTAGTCATCATATGCTTCCCTCGATTCCCATTCTTTCTTTTATTTCTTTATTTATTTCTAGATATTCTCATTGATCTTCTTATTGCATCAATTTCGACACTTTCTATTTTTGTTTTGTATTTTTCTGTTACGTGACAAGTCTCTCATACAACAGCGTGCTTTTCAACATTGTCTCAGATATGTTAAATTGTACGTTCCTCTTTGTCTCTCTGCTCCATAAAGTACTGTTAAGACATCCAATAACCTTTTTTGCTTTTATTATTCTTTTTTCCAGTTCTTTACAGTCTGTTCCTGTCTTATCAAATGTGACACTCAAGTATTCATACTCATTGCAAGGAGATTGTTTGCCCATTGTCTAGTTCTAACTCAGTTGATTCATTTTCAATACATAAGTACTGTGTCTTGTCCATGTTCACTGCTAACCCCCAGTTTTGGTATTCTTGCGTTAACTCTCTCATGATATATTAAATGTCTTCATTATTATTAGCTGCAATTACTTGGTCCTCAGCAAATTGTAATGTGTATATGGTAAATCGGTCGTTAAGTTGTATTGTATTGTTGCAATCTAGCCTATTTCCCTTTATATGTATTGCGAATATGAATGCTATTTTCCAATCATCAGGTACTGTATGTCCGTTTATATATCTGAGTAGTTCAAGCTTTGGCTAAATTTGTATCAAATTAATTTACCTGTCAAAACCGTCAATCTTATTAATAACATTCCAGGATTTTCAAAATATCTAGCACTTAACCGTAGTCTAAGTTTTTTTTAACCAGTTTTCACGATGTTGTGCTAATTTATTTGTATAAATCCTCTAATTATATATGTATATGTTTTTTAAAAGTAGGTAGGTACTCGAAATTGTCAGTCATTTTAACGAGATATTTTGTATTTCTTGATTCTAGTTTTTAACTTTCGGATTCGCTATTTTGATGTTTAAAGTTCAACAATTCTTCTTGTAAAAAAAAAGGAAACTGCCTCGAAAATAATAAAAGGATAAACAACAACAAAATCCCCCTTTTTAGTCAGTTTCCAGGGGGTACATTTTAGTTCTTATTTGGGAGCCCAACCGCGCTTTTAGGGGGGCAACCGGGCTTTTAGGAGGGGCCTACTGGGCGTTTGCTCGATCGCCCGGTGTCTGTTACTGAGTCTCTAAGTACGGTAGAGTTTTAATTTTGAGGCAAATCAGTTTATTAATAAGAAAGTCCACCGTTTTGGATATGCCCTTTCGATTTTTTTAAAAATTGTATTAAATCAACTTCAGCACCGCGAAGCTAAAAGTTTGAGGTTAATATCTTCAAACTTTAATTTTTTTAAGTTTGAGCCAAAAATTACTACTAGGCCTTAAACACCCCAAAGTTCCGAATTTGAGACATATCGGTTTCTAAATGGGACGTGTAAATTTATGTATTTTACAGAAAATAAACTCTTGCCAAATTTTACAAAAATATTAAGAAAAATATCTTATCATGTTTCAAGTATATTTTAACTAAACATAATTATAAATGTTAATGTTAAAAACTCTTGGCAAACTTAAATGCATGTCAACTTGACTCATAAAGTCACTAGTTTTAACTCTGTGCAAATAGTTTTTTACCTAACAAGTGCCGAAAGTGGTATTTTTCCGCACGCGATTGCAGTTGACCAAACGACGCGTAGGGGATTTCGTTCAAACCATCAAGGGTGGCAAAGTGCATGTGTCTTCAATTGTCGCTGATTTATGAGAAATTATAAAAAGAAATAAAAATTTTAGTTTGTAGAATAAAAAATTAAAAAGAACGTTTTCGAAATAAAAAAAATTAGTGCGAAAAAGTTACTTTATTGCACAAGTGCCGCAAAGTACAACTTTCGGTCCGCAAATAAGTACGAACAAGTGACCTTTCTGCACGCGAGTAGAAAAATATTTTCGGGCCATTGTTCCTGATGTTTCTATTCCTTTTAGGAGCTAATATCAGAACGCAAGTCAATGGCACGTCACACTCCCCCACCTACGGCGACAGACATACTTACAGCCCGACATCAGGCTATCACCATGATACGTCACCGGGCTACCATTACGGCCGTTTCGACGCCAGCGCGCTGCATATTGCACACGCGCTCAAAGCGCAGGAGTTGCAGAAGGCCTACAAACAGTCCCGGGAGAAGCCCATTGATTGTTATTTGGTAAGTTATTTTGATTTTACTCTATTAAATAAGGTATCATCAGCCGCAGCCAATTACAAATACTTATACTATAGTTAAACTGGAGGGATTCCGTGACAATTGTTTTCCTCAAGTTGAACCAGCTATTCACAGACCACTTGTGCCAAACGCCAAACCGACCGCAACAAGTTATGTGAGGCTAAATCCCCATACAAATAGTTAATAAATATAAAACATAAAAGTAGGGATAAAAGACACTGAAAATACATGAAACAATAACACACAAGCCATATGTATTCATGATATTAAAGAGGTACACAATTTCTAAAATGTTAAAAATAAACTCTAAATTCACATTTTAAAGGACCAATGTCCCCTTCTTTTAGCTATTTCATAAATGTAGACTGTCATCTCATCAGATTGGGTTTCGAAACAAACATTCCACAATAGACCAAGTACACAGAATTAATAATTGAATATAAAAAGCACTAGAAAAGAAAAAGGTTTGTTTTATAGTATTTCTGGATGTAGCACAAGCATAAGTATTTGCCAAACTTTGGCATAAAGGCCTTAATTTTAAACTAAAGCTTTTTCTCACATACGATATTCTGATATTTTGGACTTATACATATATCTGATAGACACTTCAGAGTAAATTAGGAAGATTCATACTTTAATTTAGGAGAAATTCAAGGAGATGTGCCCCAGCGTACTCCTTATTTATACTTATTATTTACTTGCCATATCCCAAAGCCAGAAAAATGGCACTTAACATTATGTGCCGATAATACTGGTTTATTGACAATAGAAAAATGTATTAAAGGATCAATAGAAGAACTTCAGGATGCAGTCATCCAAGTTCGCAATTGGACTACAAAATTGTGAATAAAATTAGATGAAAGCAATTCAATTCATGTTGATTTTACAAACCAAATATGTAAATCACAATTAGCAACATTTCCGTACCATATTCAAATCATGCAAAATAATAATAAAAAAAAAGAAGAACTTGAGATAAGGTTAGAAAACTGGTACTAGTTAAATAAAAGGAATTCCAATTTAACTAATCATAACAAGTTACTGCTTTATAGATAAATACTTAAACCATAGACATATGGAATTCAACTATGGGGTTATACTAAAATTTTAAAACAAATTTTTAAGAAACACTGTAAATGCACCTTGTTACATTCAAAATACTGACTTTTATCAGGACCTAAAAATCGAAACTGTAGCAGAGACTGTAAAAAAGTATGCTAGTTCCAAGACCAAAAGACGTTTGAGCTAGTGACTAAATAAAATATAAAGAACAAAATAATGCTGTAAACACAAAAAATTGTGAGTACCAGATGAAGCAAAGTCGGAAGAAATGTTGAGTAATCCCTGCATTTAAATTTAACTTTTCTAGTAAATGAAGTTGAAGCAAAGTTGCTAATTAGTCTTATTGACTAGATTGTAATGCAAATAAAAAAAGTCTTATGAAAAGTGTGCTCTATCCTACGTAGCATTTTTTAGTTCTGGAAGTTGTAAGGAGTTGCACTAAATATAACTTTGTATAGTTATTTTATTTACAATTTCGTAATTTTACTCTTCTACGGGAAGGACTGGACGGTGGAAATTACGTTTGATTTTAATGAATAATGGAACAAAAATCGAATTATAAAAGATCGCAACCAGAAGTTCGAAAAACAAAAGATCGAAAAATGAAAGGATATACGTGAACAAAAGAAACTACAAAAATCGAAATATAAAACAACAGATAAAGGAAAGGTGAAAATGAGTGATAAAATATTAAAAACCAAAGTACAGAAAATCGAAAATCAAAAGACCACTTTGCCTTTTAATTATTTATTTTGCTATTATTTCCAGTTGATCTGTTGTTTTTTTATACTAAATTCAGGACCTGATTTTAATTCCTTTTCGTTTTTTTTTTAAATCTAAGTAAATTCTGTAAAAATGTAATCTCATTCCTTTATCTTATAATTATGCGTATATTCATTAAACATCAAGCAAAGATAATATAAAATAACTGCTTTTTCAAACGGTAATTGCTGTATGTAAAATTGTAAAGCACGGCATTAATGGTTATTTTATTAAGTCGAGTTTTTGATAATTTTGCTTTTTGAAATATAAAAATATTTGAATTAAAAAAAAAATATTTTTTTTTAGAATTTTGAAATTAATTAAACATTTTTTAAATTTCCATTAAAATGTAAACTTTTAGAAAGTCTTTAAAATATTTAAAAAGTTTTTTAGAATTTTAATTTTTGTGGGTTAAGTTGCGGTGACAAAATACCCCAACCTAATCTATAACTGTACTTTCCTAAAGATTTTTCATATATTTTGTCTTTTTCATCTAAGTACCTCCATATTTCATCGAAAAAATTGTTTTCGTACCCAGTTGTCCCATTCCGATAAGTATTCCATTGCCAATTTCACAAAAATAAACCGCGCATTACAAAATAAATAAAAAAAATTCTCAAGCTCCGCTGGGTAATATTGGTTTTCTTTACCACTATACAATAGAATGATTACATATTAATTAAATTTAAAGTTGGATACATTTTCTCATAGATTCAAAAGGGCTCCTCCAAAATTTTATAAAAAAAAATTGTATTAGAAACGTGTTTTGAGACAGAAAGTATAACTTTAGAGCTAAGATCGCTCTGCCATTCTTAAAATAAAAAACCTGGGATACGGGGTGCAGGGGGCAAGTGCTCCCCTCAAACAACGCCCATGCTTTTCTCGTTACAATCTATGATGTTTGGTAAAGTAAAAAATAAATTTTTTGATAGTATCTATATCTGCAGGGGCATAACTAACTAGGACATTTTAGGAGGGCCTTCAGATATATAATGCGAAAAAAGTTGCAGGAATATGCGTAGAAATTCTACAGGATAGGGAGGAGGGTTAGACAGCTTATAACACCTCAAGAGATGAGCCACAATAGACCCACTGGTGGTCCCAGTGGAAGAGCTGCAAAGCCCACTTACATTCCCATCATTATCAACACCTCAAGATGAGGAAAAACTTTCAAATTTAAAAAAGATTAGTTAAGAGCTTGTTCCTAAATTATGTAACGCAGTAAAATAGATAGCGAAAACTAAAAAAAAATTGGTACGTTTCGGAAAAAATCGCTCCGCAGAAAAAATTGTAGAAAAAAACAAAACAATGGCGCCACAGCAGAACATTTTTGCCGAAAACGAAAAAAAATTAAATTAAAGTCAAAATTTAATAATTTAAAGAATAAATACGCCGCAGGCCAAAATTTTTTTTTTACAAAAATAACCAAATCGAATAGTAAAATGGCTTCATGAGACTAAAAGAACATTAAGGATCCATCTCACCGACTTTTTTTTCGTTACTTAGCTTAAAGCGTTTCTTAATATAATCATAATATGACGTAATAAGGAACACTTAAGGCTAAGTAACGAAAAAAAAAGTCGGTGCGATGGGCTATTAAACTCATTAAATTAAGAAGTAGTTTTTAAGTGCAGTAATTATCTCTCCCTAAAATAAAAATAACTAAGACTTTACATACACTAAACATTATGTAAATTACATATAATATTTTATTTACCTTTTAAGAAACTTAAACAAATGCTTATACAGCGCTGGATAGCCATTAATACATTTTAAGATTTTTATTTGATATCGATATATTCCGTTTAAAATTTACCAGGTAAGAGAAGTCTTTCTACAGCCGCACTGTATAGTTGGAAAACGCCCTGTACCTTCTTTTATTTAAATAAAAATATATATTTCTTTATTTGAGAAATTTTTGCAAAGACCCCACGTTCATAATGATGCTAGGCCAAGAAAAATTACGGTTAGATTTTTGTAGGTTGCGGATTTTTTGGTGCGTGAAGAACAACGAAGATTTTTACCCACCACCGGCCGGGCCATGTGATTTTTATAACTAATTGCTACATAATAGCGAGATGTAATTTAGCTACTGGAACAAGATTTTTAAAATTTCAAGTAGTATAAAAAGTGCATGTAACTTTCATACATCTTTGCTAATATCCCGCCGGTCTCGAACATTTCTGAACGATATTTCTTGTTTGTTTTCCACCTTTTGCGACCTAGAGGGCTGCCAGTCAAAATAAGTTCTATTATCGGGTTCTTTTCACTTAATGATTAGTCCTATTGGTTAACATCCTAGGGCTTGCATAGATAGTCTTATATTGTTTATGCGTTGGACGTGCACGACAGTTCCATATATTTCCTCAAGACAAGGTCGTACCCACTTCAGAAACTTTCGCGTAAAATTTTGGGGTCATAACTTGAGAACCTTTTATTTAACTATGGTAAAAATGCCACCCATTGTAAATTCATTTTTTACAAATTGTGACCAGAGTCTAAGAAAATCGATCAAAGTACGACGTATAATACTTTTTTAAAGCTTGTTTCTTTTTTATAATATTAAATGCCGTATCTTCCACAAACTCAAGTTTATGTCTTCCTCAACGAAACAAATAAGAAAGGGGTATGTTTTAAAAGCAAATTATTTCATATTGATTAAAGAACTACCTAACAAATTAAATTCTCAAAAATCATTGGCAATTGCCTTACTGGAACACGGAGGCAAAGCTTCTGCTGTGGCACAAAACATAGTTTCGCGCCGTTCCCTTTCCTCTCCCATTTCACGAATAGAAGGTGCTTCTTCACCACTGCATTTGTGGGAAAAACTGACAAATCCTGTTCGTTGGAAATGGGTTACTATTTTTTGAACCGTGCTACGGCTTGGAATGTCTCTTCCCTCAAACGCGACAACAAATAAATTTGCGACATCTTTCCTATTTCCCCTGAAATGTCATTAAACCATCTGTACTTTTTCCTAGAGTCCCTGTATGTTGACATATTTGGATATATCCAAATATGTCAACATACAGGGACTCTACTTTTTCCTAGACGCTAAATGTAAAACGCGGGATGGCTTGAGCTAGAATATGCGTGAAAAACAAAGAAACCCCTTTCACCTATTTCGCTGCACACAACGGAACTTTCCCATTATCAGCACGAATGATACAAGACAAAATAAAATCTCTAGCCGTTCCAAATAGCGTTTGCCGAAGTCATGCCGAGAGTGAAGTTTAAAAACATGAGGGCGCGCTAATACATTTGATGTAATAGAACTTGGGTATGTTGCGTCGCTAATGCGTTTTCAATAAACATTAGGGTAGTTCAGAATAAATGAGATATTATTAGTATTATAAATGCAAAGATAAGATAATATAAAAGTTTTATTTGGAGTCGAAAAGCCGACCAGAGCAAAACAAATCTGATTAAAATCTGTTTGATCACTCCGTAAAGTAAAAATTTACTCTATTGATACAAAAATCATGTATTCTTTTACCGTTTGGATTTTTTTTAACATGGCTTTAGTGTCTAACTAAATATAAAGAATAAAACAAAAAGCCAATTTTTAATCGGTTGTTTATTTTTAAAATAAGTATACTACAGTTACAACTCAGGGTCTGTGGAGCAGTTTCTAAATTAATTATAATAATCAAACAAGTTCGGTGGCTAATCGGGTAAACAGGAGTTTTTGTTTCTCTCATATTTTTCCGTGGGTAGCTTGAAAGCTTAACCTCACGGGGGTCTAAGATCTAATAGACACCTAATAAGTGTTGACAGTTAACTGTTTCGTCCTTATGGGAGTCTCCAGAACACTGCTTGGTCAATGTGACACTCTTGCAAAGTTAATTAGATGGTTTTGTCGTCTCTAATCCTATGTAAATAGTGAAAAAACTTTCGCAAGGAGCGCCATGTACCTAGATACGCGAGAAACAAGAACAAGAGCAGGCGAAATAACCAGCTTGCTATACATATCGATCAATGAAAAGATGGAAAACAAGTAAAAAGAAACTCCGTGACCTACGACAGCTCTTTCTGCCGTTCAGGCCAGAAACAAACCGAACCGAACCAGATTAACGCTTATTGCGTTTTTACCCGCTATCAGACACGTGAGCGTCAGTCAACGAAATTTTTAAGCCAAATAATACTAACAAACGTGAAATTTAGTACCCTTGAATTTAAAAAATTAGATCTTGGACCCCCGTGAGGTTAAGCTTTCAAGCTACCCACGGAAAAATATGAGAGAAACAAAAACTCCTTTTTACCCGATTAGCCACGAAGCGGGTATTAAATTTCACTTTTGTTAATTATAATAATAATAATAGTATAATTATTATTAATATTACTTTTGAATTGGTAATAACAAAGTATAAAATTAAAATTTAAAATGTTTTGAGCAAATCCTTGCATTCACATTAAATTTATCTTTACGTCTAGACAAACGGATCCACTGCTTTGCCATTTTTTTGTCTTTTGGAAAGGTAAAAAAGCTCACATCGTGTGCAAAGCCTTTTACCTGATTGTCCGAATCACAACCATACACTGCACATATCATTTTCACCAATTTTAAATAATCAAAACTAATCGACAGAAACGTATTCAACAATGCAAACTGCAACCTAAATCAAGGGCGTTAACTCTCGGCGTGACGTCACCCCAGCTGATCGCGAAGCGCAGTGCATGCGCGAAATCATATCTTGTCTTGTTATACCATGATCAGCCCGAATACGGGTCTAAAAAAGAAAAAAATATTTTAAGACACCGCCCAAAATATATTTTTCTCTCTTTTACTTCTCTCTTACACACATTAAGCACATAAAGCAGTCTATGAATCCTATAGCTTTTAACCATGCTGCATATTTAATGTACTCAAGGGATGTAACTTTATTAGACCTTCAGGAATTAATTTTTAAAATACTTCATGTTTCATTTCGACATTTTTTAATTTTAGCAATAAAGCAAGATCTCTGCCTTTGCCTCAGAGCAAAAGGATACTACAAGTAAAGGTAATATACAATATATGAGTGTTTTCTTGATAAAGCTTTTCCTTTATAATATAATTCGGGTTATGGTTAACAAGTAACAATAGTGGTAGTAGTTTAAAGAAAAAAACATACACACATTTTTTAAAATATCGTACCAAATTTGATTGCTTTAACAGTAACTATGTTCTACCGTAATGACATCGAAAATAAACATCGCCAGTCAAGAACTATAACTGCCTACTTAATATCATTCTTTGTTCGTTAGGCAAGGTGTACAGACTTGTTTTTTTTATTTTTATACTTATAATGATATGCGATGGAATAAGGCACAAGGCTGACGGGCCTTATATGGTGCACAAGAGAGAAAACCATAAGAACACCGCTACTACAACTTGTGACGTCATGTAATTAACACGATTATTAAAATTTCTCGTTGGTTAACTTGTTGTTCTAGACTAATGTGGCCTTTACGTCATTATATTCCTTCCGTTCTTTAGGTGTAGGAACGGATTTTTACATGTGGGATGGGTTTTGTAATGGGTTATATTATAACCACACGAATAAAGTTCTTATTTATTTTTGTCTTATAACCTCGCATGATATTACAGAGGATTAAAAGGATATATAGGTAACTAAGACAGGATATTATGTATTTTATATTTTATAATTATGTGGAAATCCACCTAATTCGCTTTTCCCTGTCTGTCACTTTGATTTAGGTATTGTTTGTTGCACTTAGTTTTTATTAGTTCACCTTAGGTAGGGTACGCAACCGGGGGGTGATTCGGTGTCAATTTTTGTACAACAAGGGGCACTGAAATACGCAGGAAACGGCTCAGGTAATTCAACTTCATTAAAAAAAAATATTTTTGACGACCAAGGTAAAAAAATATCCTTTGGTAATTTTTGACTGCCCACCCAGGCAGTACTCGTAATGTCCTGGAAATGTATAGTTAATAAAATAATAAACTAAAAGGGGCTGCTGACTTGAAATTTTGTGGAGTATTGCATAATTGTGGATACTGTTTGGCTAAAGTGTTGATTATTACTTAAAACTTAGTTAAACCTGCAATTAAACGGCCGATATTTTTTTAAACCTTGTTTATATAACCAGACGTTAACGTTAAACGGCCGTTAAAATCAAATAGTGCAAGTTCCTAAAAAAAATTTAAAATATAAAGAAACAAACAGGGTATTAAGATTGAATATTAAATTTTTATAAAAAGAAACTAGAAAAAAGTAATTTACACCAAAATAAAATTTTCATAAATACAAAAAATTATAGGCTCACTCCCTGTGACGCACCCAGGCACCCAGGAATATATTTTATGCTATTTTATTTTTGTATCCATAAATTATAGTATGTGAAATTTTTTTTTTAAATCTTAACCTTGGGGAGGCCCGGGCCCCTAGGCCCCACCCTGGGTGCGCCCATGCCTAAATGCAGATTTCGAAAACCTCCCGTAGCTTAAAAAGGCCTTGCACATCAAAATGTGGTTTTCAACTTTAAAATCGAGTCCCGCAGTTGAAACACCCGAAAAACATTGAATTTGTGACACCCTGTACACCAAATTACTCCACCTTTTATTATTTTAGAAAACAATTAAGTACAAAGGGCGCACCCAGGGGGGGGGAGCTTCGGGGCTGGGACCCCCCTTCCAAGCCTAACACTTTGGGTATTTTCCAAATAGTTTATGAATAAAAACAAAACATAGCTTGAAATACGACATCAAGAGGTCTCGACCCCCCCCCAAGACAAATTTCTAAGTACGGTGCTGTAAGTACTACTATCAAAAATTGAGAGTAGGCATAATAATGTTACGTTGTCTATTTATTGGGTTGTTTATGTTTTTCCTTCCATAAAAAGAAGACCCGTTGCGATAATAAATTTCACTTTCTTCTCGTCGGACGGACACTATCCGATTCGCAAACATCCCGTATGTGGTCAACAACCGTGTAGATTGTTACGGGTTCCGGTCCGGTTAGGTACAGACAGTCAGTCGTTAGGTACCACCAATATACAGGGTATTTGAGGAAGCCAAGAGAATATAAGTGCGCTGCACTGCCTGGTAAAAGACATTAAAAAGTAAGTAAATGTAAGGTAACAAAATATTCCCGAAACTATTTAACCAGGCTCTAGAAAATGTTTTTAGAAACTTAGAAATAGGCATCAAAGTAAATGGACAATACTTGAACAACCTAAGATATGCTGATGATATTTTCTTAATAACAGATAAGAAAGAAGAACTAATAAAAATGCTGAAGGAATTGGATACAGCACCTAAAAATATAGGCTTGAGTATGAACTGCACTAAAACTAAAGTCATAACAAACACAGATGAGGATATCACGATCAGAATAAACCAAGAGAAAATACCTGGGACAAATTATTAAACTAAAAAAGGAGAACCAAACAACTGAAATCAAGAGACGAGTAAGATTAGCCTGGGCAGCATTCGGTAAATTGAACTACATATTAAAAAATAAAAAATATCCTCAGTGCCTCAAAATGAAAGTGTATAACCAATGTATCCTTCTTGTACTTACCTATGAATCCCAGACCCAGAGAAAGAAATAAAACAAAAGTAAGGGATGTAAGAGGAGAAGTGGCAAAATTAAAATGGAAATTTACGGTCATAATATCAGACAGACAGACGATCGATGGAGCAAGTGTATTGTAACCTAGGGAAAATAAAAGAAGTAGGAGAAGACCCCAAATTAGATGGGCGGAAGATTTGAAGAGACATGCAGGAGCTAGATGGATGAACACGGCGACAGACAGAAAAGAATGGAAAATATTAGGGGCGGCCCATGCCCAAAGATGGATCGAAGAAGGCTAGATAGAATTGTAAGGTGGACTGAAGCAATGCTCAACTACTAAACAGTAACTGCTGTAGTAAATGGACCATCTACCATAATCAAAGCAAAATGCTGTCCCCAAGGAGGAGAACCAAACCCAGTAAAGGATTTACTAATTAGAAACAAACATGAAGGCAAAATAGGGACTTATTGAAATAAAGTCATTGAATAATAGTGTCAGGCAGTATTTTGACAGATTTGCATTGCAGGCTGACAGTTGGTCTTTCAAAATTGACATACCAAAGTAGAATTTGAAACTAAGTCGTTTATTTATCTACAATTAAAGTCGACAGTATTTATTTCGGTTCGTATGTTGAAAGATTAGCTGTCACATTCCAATGCAAAACTATCAAAATATGGCCTGACACTATTATCGCTAATATCAAACCGAACGCAAACCGCCTTAAAAATAATAAATATCTGGAGTGCGAGTAAAGCCTTTTACTCAATCCCAACAAAACAATATTAATTTTTAAGAAAAATTAATTAAAAAAATTATTTTACTTTTGAAAAACTACCCCAAATTCGACACCCTGTAGGGTTGTAATTTTTGGGATGACGTAGATAATCGATGTACCAAATTAAAGTTCTGATCGTGTACTTTTGAATCCGCGTACTAAATTTTACCAGCATTCATTTTTCAATGGTCTTTTGTGCAAATATAAAAACAAAATGAAAACATCACGTTTTTAGATATATTTCCACATAGCACAAAAATTAACGTGAACAAATATTATAAAGTTATTTTTTACTAAAAAATAGCCTCATACCATGTAATATTTGTTTTGTTAAATCTACATGCTTAGAGATAACTTAAAAACAAGGAGGAATCAAGCCATAAAAAAAGTAATTTTTGCTTGGTGTTGTAACGTCTTTTTCACCCTCGTTACTTTCATTTGCCAAATTCACACTTGAAAAGTCCTCGACGACATGTTCTAAAACGCCACTAGATTTAGACTTCCCAAACCTACTAACTTTTGTATATTATTTTGTCACGTTTTTTCTCTCAGAGTAATAACATATATATTATTACTCTAAGTTTTTTCTCTATATGTTTTTTTTATCAAAAAATTGCGTAAAAGCCTGTTCCAAAAGCCCTCTAGATAAAGTATTTTTAAAAGTAATCACTTTCTGCGGCTTTCTTTGTCACTTTTTCTTAAACTAAAAGTGACTCGAAAGGAAGTTTTCAAAGTTCCCTAGTTTAAGACTACTATACTTCAAGACAATTTTAAAACATGACGCTCAAGGCAAGACAAAATCTCTATACATACATTATGTTTTCTTTAAAAGCTACACAAAATTTTTCAACAGTAAACACTTTCACACAAAATTAATGTGTCTTTATCAGGTTAATAACTGATGCGTCGTGATCGTGAAGGATCAGGGATTAGTTTATTAACTGGTGTATGGAGTTTAGAGGTCAAAGCACTGCCGGATAGATTTCGTCGAGGTGAAAAATGACGTCTATAGGTGGCGCTGCTTCTAGTAAAATCTCAAATTTATTGGGAAGAAAAGCCATGCAAGTCGTCTTTCATCGCGTGTAGAAAAGGCGCGAACTTAGAATTCACTTGAAAATAAGGTAAAAACATTGCTGTTTTGTTTTGATAATGGCGTTATTACAACGCCGTTCTTAGCAACGTTATTTTTTATAATGTTAATGAATGACCTATTAAGCTAGTTCTCATATATGAAATAAACGTAATTTTCTAGCAGCTTTTAAAATCAATTTTTTTTTCTCACGCGTTTTTTACGTGTTAAACACGTGATTGTGCTATGTGGATTTTGAGGGTTGCTGACCCCCCCCTATGGGGGTTATATTATGTACCAAAATACTGCAAAATAGTGTATGTGTAAAAGTAGGGTAAAACTAACTCGAATTTTTATGTTTTGAAGAAACACCACCCTCCGACGACATAGAGATTCGTATTCTACAATTTTTTACTGAAAATTTTGGGGCATCACTCAATACTGTATCATCAAGCAAGAAGCAACGCTCTATCATTCGTCTATGGCTCTATCACAAAAAATATAGGCTATTGTGATTATACCCTCTTATTATATTTTGTTTTAAGGGTAAATTTTCTAGGCCGCCTAAAGGAAGGAATATATTATATTAACAAAAAGCGACAAAAACCGCATAAAAAAGTGCAGTTTTAAGGCATGTATACAAAAACAAATTCGCAATCCTCACTCCGAGGCCAAGCAAATGCCTACTTTGGTTCTTTTTTTTAGAGCGCGGCGAAGTAAGACATAAATGTGATGAAAACATTAAAATAATATTTTTATTAGATATTGATAAAAACACACGACAGCTGTCTTTATTATAAAATAAGACATAAAATAAAAAACTAAAACTTCATGGTAAAGCACGTATATACAAAATTTCACTTAGTTTACCTCATGTGCTATTTACTTAAATATAAGTCGGACCAAGCGTGGCGTGACGTGACATACTTATTTCCCAAATAAGCAACGCTTTTGAGTAAATTTTGTCGCTTGCTACAATATCTTCTGAAGTTAAGGCCTCCCAACTAGTTCCAAGATGGACACCATTATAAAGCCCTGTTTACACAATGCATCGGAATGGTATAACAGAGCGTTGCTTCTTGCTTCAGCTCTTTGTCAAGGGAAAATTAATAAAAACGGACACTTTCGCCCTGTTGCACAGTGAATTGATTATATGGGAATCTGGGACAAAAATTGTATCTTCAGAATCGCTAAATGGATTTTAATGAAACATGGCGATACTGTTAACACGCAACACTAAAACGTGAAACAGCCAAAATACACCGTTACGTGTATTTTTTTAATGATCTTGGTTCCAACATAAATGTATTTAGCCTTGTATATTTTAAATGGAATATACTGTAGAAATATTCCTGTCCCCAATTTTAAACAGCATCAAGAGAAGAGTGCCGTGAGTTTGTTATGCGTACCTACTTTAAGCATTAAAAGATGATTAGACTCATCCTAACCAGGAAAAAACTCATACTTCAATTATGCATTAAAATATGCCTAACCAGGAAAAAACGTAAGATTCAATATAGCACCTGTTGGTCGATGAGCAATTAGTAAAAGATTGTATAATTTAAAGAAATTTCTCTTTTTTTCTGCAGTTTAATAAAAATTCACTCTAATCATCAGCAACTGGTGTTTAAATCGAGTTCCGGAACAGATTATGTAAAATTGTATGTTTTAAAAACATATGGCTTATTTTTCTAGTAAACATTTTATGTTTGTAATTTTCATTTGTATTTAAATTCGTTTTTATTTGATGGCTTATTTTATGGTCAGTTTCATTAGGTAAGGTAAGATAGATATGGTAAAAAACTCTTTGTTAAAATCTAAGAGAAAATATTTTAATTTAAATAATTTGACGGATTTCGCTGGTTCTATAGACTATTCGTTTAGAGGCAATCATGTGTTAATACTATATCTTTATTGTTAACCGTTAATTGCAGGCGAACTCTTTGCCTGTGATCTGTTTGCCTGCGATATCTTTGCCAACACGTTTTTTTAAAATAATTTTCAAAAAATAAAGGACATACTTTACGGTATAACGTTTCCAATAGCATATATGCCTTTATAACCCCATATAACAATGCACTTTAAAATGTTTATTGAAGTTTTTTGAAAACATACGCAAATCTTTCCTAAATGCTAATTCCTAACGGTGAAAAATTACATCAAAAAGATAAAACAGCTTTTTTAGCATAATTTTGAAGTATTTATTTACAAAAATACTAATTTCAACGTGCTTGCTTGTTGCCAGTTTTTGAATAAATTGCACAGCCTACTCTTAGAAGATGCAGACTCTTACCCGACTTTATTACCTTATTGATTAATTGATGTATTTTTAGTTTTAAAGTTTTACTATTTTATATAAGATGATCGTGGGAGTTGCTTGGCTCCAGTCCATAAGACATTTATGGAAATTTATCGCATTTTTAAAAATTGATTATAAATTGTTGATTAGAAGGCGTCTAATGTTTGCCGTCACATAATTAATAATAGCAGCAGTTAAATACATAAATTTGAATTACATAATTTATTAAAAAATAGGTTTTAGAACAACAAAATGCATCTTTTAAAATGACGTCACATCTTCAACACCAACATAACTACCATTTTGTGTTAATATGAATTAAATGATATAAGGATATGAACTTAATAATAATCTTTATATTAAATATTTATATTATATTAAGTAAACAGGCAGTGGCGTACGCAGAGGGGGGCTACCTAAAACAAGAATTTTCCCCAAAATCAATACTAAAATGTATCAATCTGCGCTTAAGCCCCCCTCCAGTATTCATCTCTGCATATCAAATTGCGCTCAACCCCACCCCCAAGATTTACTCTGCGGAGGCCACTGAAACAGGGTATTCAATTTCAATTCCTTAATCCAAAAATCGTGAGGGCGGATATGATCTAAGTATGCATGGCATTAAAAGCAACCGGCGTGCATCCAATAAAAAGGCGCCTAGCGAAAACGCTGCGTTTATGTGGGGGACTGGCTGTTCTTTTCATGTACTATGGAATTCCATACTTTACTTCTCATACTAGCGACTTCTCAATGCAAGAATTGAAATTGAACAGGCTTTATTATGTATGTGTTTTATTATACCGGGTGCCCCAGATAAACGTAACTACATGAGGATTTCGGAAACGGTAAAAGATACAACTTTGGCTAAATGATAAAAAAATTACGCTATTCCAAGTTCAATCAGAAGCAAAAAGTCAAATTTGTGTTTTTATAAAAATTAAAATAACTCCGCCATCTTGAAAACAAATTTTATAAAATTTAGTATTTGTGCATTAGCAACTAAGTTCAATCGAATGACATTAATGAATTTTTTCCAGGCCTTCTAGTTTTTTTGTTACCATGTCCATCTTTGTTATTGCTTATGGTTGCCATATTGGAGTTATACGTCGTTAAATAGAGAATAAAAAGAGCTTTTCAACCGTTTGTTTTACACGCCTATCAAGTTCAAGTTCAAGCTTTTTATTGTTTTTAAAAACATTACAGTTTTTACAACAATTAAGCGATAACTAAACAAAAAAAAATCAATAAAAATGCCTTAAAAGCTAAACTAAAAATACATTCCTGGAAAATAGTAACAAGTACCCATCAAAATTAAATGTTAGAAGAATACATTATATTTTTTCTACGAATTTGATTGCGCCTACATTCAAGGGCATTAATATCAGTGAGAAGTGATAAATTAAAATAAATAAATTAAATCTAAAATAGGCAAAACAAGGAAATGGAATCATTGAAAATGTGAATTAAAAAAACAACTGTTTTTCACTTAGTTGCCTATGAAACAAATGAGGTAATTGTGTTTTTTTGTCATACCTACGTAACTATCTGTCAAATGTCAAAGGAATACCGTCATAACTCAAAATTCTAACTTTCATTTTTTAATTGCAATAACTTCCAAATATTATGTTCTATATGTTGTAGAAAGTGACACATCTATGTCACTAAAAGAATTCTTTGTGTCATTAACAAAAGCAAAAAGTTACAATACTATTAAAAAACCTGTGTTTTATGATACATAACTACTTCTATACTAAAAAGGCAATTAACTTCAATAAATCGATAAATTAAATGAATTGCAACTTTAAATTGCTTCTCCTGAAAATTTAACTTTTTTGAGTTGTGACAGTATTCTTCCGGAATGTACTTGGTACAATTAATACCTGTGCTGGGTTTGCGCTTTAGGTGACCCCACATCGCTGCCCTGCTTTAATAGTAGCATAACTGGAAATGATAATTTTCAGGAAACGCTTTTTAAAAATAATGGCAAAGGCAAATATTTATATATTTATGTTGCTTTAATTAAATCAATCAATAACTTACCCATGGTTGAAATAGACAATAAAGAAAATTTTGTGGTAAAAATCATATACATAATATTCCAATACCCACGGTAACTGCCCATTCATGATGCAAACCTGAGGGCCTTGGGGTCCTCAAGCAAGAAAGACCTGATTGGTTGCTTTCAAAGACATATGCATATTATACTATACTATACGGTACCCTACGATGCAGAATGCAAACATATTTGAAATAGCAATATCAATTGATAATCTCTTTACTTTTTGCGGTCCTTAAGATAAAATGTTCTGATTGGTTATACTTTTTTGCATGAATATTATTTTATTCTTGTATTCGTTACGTCAAATCATCGGCGTACAGTTGACAAAAACTCTATCCATGTAAATTTGGTATCTGTGCATTTTTCGTATCTTTATTTCTGAATGTTTGCATCAAACGCCAACCATTGTGTAAATAGGTATTGGAATATTACATATATTTTTTTTTAGTTGTGCCACTATCAAAGCAAAGCAGCGATATGGGGTTTTTAATTTTATAATGTTAATCAAAATATTTAATAATAAAATTTAATTTTCTTCAACCCTTTGTCATCGGTTTTTAGTTTTTGGTCTTGTTTTGAGTTTAATCATAAATAATGTTTTAGTTGTTAACTTAAGTATCATAAACAAAAGATAAATTTTAGGAACCCCTCAAAGAGGGTGGAATCTACAAAAACTTCAAGACAGTCAAAAGGCCCCCCTCGCAACCAAAATTGATGTGTCCGAGGTTTTTTTAAAAACATACCTGTAAACCTATTATGTATAAAGAAATTTTTAAATAGAAAAAACACCCAGCTGCTAAATCTACTTGTAAGTACTAGTCGCAGTTGAGTACAAAATTGATAGGTATACTATAATGTACGACATGCTTCAACTTTTAGTTTTGATGCCCAAAGCGCACTTACGAAATTATACAGTTTTGTATTTTCATGAATCAGGTTATTGGGCAATTTTGTACCTAACTGCGACTAGTAGTTACAAGTAAATTTAGTAGTTGGGTGTTTTTTTAATTAAATTTTTTTTGTATTTCCAACTTTTAGGTTTAATTCTTATTCAGCCTTATAAAAAACACTACGCATTTACAATCCATTTAGCTTTCCCCAGTGTTACCTTCCATTGAGTGAAGGTAGGGGCGGAGAGAGGGTGGAGGGAACTAGTAAAATGGTGTCGAAAAAAATCTTAAAGCGTGTGCCGAAAGAATTTTTGAAATCGCTCTAAATTTGTGAAAGGTATAGCTACAACTATTATTAATAAGGAAAGTGGGGAGAAGAGACGGAGGGGAGGGGGAAACTAGTAAAATGATGTTGAAAAAAAAGTCTTAAAGCATGTGCAGAAAGAACTTTTGAAATCGCTCTATATTTGTGAAAGGTATAGCTGCAACTATTACTAATAAAGAGGAAGGGGAGAAGAGAGGGAGGGGGAAACTCGTAAAATTATGTTGAAAAAAAGTATTTAAGCGTGTGCAGAAAGAACTTTTGAAATCCCTTTATATTTGTGAAAGTTATAGCTATAACTATTACTAGTAAGGATGGCGGGGAGGAGAGAGGGAGAGGCGGGGGGAGGGGGACTAGAAAAATAGTGAAAGCGAATGCAGAAAGAATTTTTGAAATCGCTCTATATTTGATAAAATTATGCGAATATGTTTTTTGAATAGAGTGAGGGGAATAAAATCGCCTGAAATTTAAATAATTTATATGCCTTAAAGCCTACATCATGTGACAAAATGGCGTCTGAAGACCGCTATGTTTATTCTTGTTTAAAAAATATAGCCTATAGCACCTTCGGGATCAGTAGCAATTTAACGATATCTTTTTTGTCAAAATCGGTTCAGCCGTTTAGCCTCTAGCGTGACACAAACATATTTACTTACATACATATTACATACAACAATCGAAAAACATTAATTACCCTTCCTTTCGCCGTGCTGCAGTTGGGTAAAAAATAAAACAACACAAAGGTACAAAATTGATTGCAAGCACAGAAGCAATAACAAAAAAAAATGCAAAGAAAATAAAAATAAACGCAAAATAATATTCTATGTTGTCATTGAGCCTATAATCGCTTTTAAAAAAGACTCGGGTCACAAAGTGTAACAAATTTTTACGCTCCAATGCCCCCTCATTCCCATGCATAAAATCACTGAACAAGATAAAAATAAAGCAAATAAGTTTAAAATAGAAAATATTGATATTAGGTTTATTAGTAAGTTTACACGTTTCAGCTTTCATTTTCCTTTCACGTAGGGTTGCCAACTCGTCCTGATTTCTCAGGACTGTCCTGATTTATAGCAAAAGGACCTGCGTCCTGACAACACCCTTATCAGGACAGCAAATGTCCTGATTTTTCGAGCATAGAAAAATAAAATGCTTCTCAAATCTGTAAAGTCTTCAATCAAATCTGATTTCAAAAGAAAAAGTGTAACTTTTGATTTGCTCATATATGTCACATTTTTTAGTCCGTTGATTTAGTGTTAAAATATTTAACGTTATCAAATTTTCCAATATTGCCACCCCCAATGAAGATAAATACTTCGATTTTTCAAAATACATACCATTTTTCCACCGATGATGTCATCAAAAAAGTTGTAAAAACATTATTTTTAGCATTTTTAAGAGCTTTCCAACGATGCATTACAACATCAATGTATACTTCATGTAACGCAAATATTTCAATTCTTTTCAAACATAATATATATTTAAATTAGAGTGGTGGGAAAAGTAACTATTATCAAGTGTCTCCCTACGCTTTTATGTATTAGTAGATTGACAACATTAACGTATTAAATACGTTAATGATTGGCAAGCATCGTGAAAATTTCTAACTGGTAACCGGCAGTGAAATATTTTTATGCTATTGGTCAACAAATCCATGGACCATATTGTTATAATTTTTATTAGATATATGTAATGTCTTAGTAAAATTAAAAAGGTTTTTTAAAATTGATAATTTTAAAAATTTTAGGAATTTTTACGAATGTTTAAGTTTTTAATAACAATTTGTGGCTGTCCTGCTCAAATTTCCTAACAATTTAAAACAAATGCCCTGACAAACCTAAATTCAAAGTTGGCAACCCTATTTTCACGGAACTTTTTGTTTCGATTTCGATTAGTTGAGTATTTGTAGGGTATTTTAGGAAAAAGCTGCAAAAAGGGTATATTTTTTTATATTTGGCATGGTGGTACCTAACACCCAAAGCTAAATTTTTATTCGAGGATCACCGATTTTCCGGCTTTAAAACCCAAGATGGCGGCCGCCAAAGTTAATAAAAAAAATGAATTCCCTGTTTTAGAAGAAATACAATTAATTTTGATTGAGTTACTTTAAGCGGGACTTACTTAATTATATATATAATAACTGTAAAAATTTGACATCTGTCACTTTAAAACAAAATGGCGGCTATATTTCGAAAAATTAGTTTTTCTTCGATATTTCCTTTAATTTTTGTGCAATTTTTATTTTTAGCACTTTCTGGTAAAGCTACTGACCAGCTCATTAAACTGAAAAAAATAATTAAGTTCGCCAGCCGAGACAAAGATAGCACTTAATATGTTAAAAATAATAGAGACCTTCGTAGACCAACTTTAATTTTTACAAAAAAAATCCTGGATTTCGCAAGTATTTATAAGAAATTACAATTTAACATTCAAGATGGCGGCCGAAGTTTAGATAAAAAAGTTATTTTTTTTTAAATTAAAAATGTCATTTTATATTACTCTAAGCTATAGTTGAGGTTGTATATAAGTGGCACCGCGTCATAGCTATGGTAAACCAAATTTTGCGGCAAAATCTAAGTAAAGAAGCCGTAAAAAATTAGTGTTTCACTTTGTACATGCAGTGTGCCGCTCGGGGTTTAATGTTCGAAGGATAAAACACTAAAACCTTTTAAAGGAGAGATCAAATAGGTACTTACCTAATAAATAAAGATCCGAAACATAAAAGAGGATCCAAAATTATATTAAAATGTGCGCAAACATTAATTTAGTTGCAAAAACGGTAATTTGTTTTGTAAAAAGCTCCGTCATAATTTGTTTGACATAAATAGTCAAAACAACAACGAATAGAAAACGTCAAAGCCCGGCTAAATCAATAATATATTCGTAACAACCAGATAAGAGTATATATGTTCCTTTTTAATGAAATCGTTTAGAAGAAGGCATCAATAAAAAGCAAGTAAAATAGTAAGCTAATGACTAATTAGTGCAGTGCCTCATTTTGGGTATCAATATCAATAAAAAAATTAAATGAAGTGCGTGCCACTGTATGTACCCCTCTACTCCCTTCCCGACCATCAAGGTTTTGATGACGCGGTGTCACTTTAATACAATATCAAGTATAGTTTTAAATTATAGTGAACAAAGAAAATACAGTTCATTTAGTTTTTAAAGATGGCGGCGGAAAAAGTAAAGAAAAAGCATTTTTTTTAGAGGTTAACGAAATAAATCGAACAAACAAGACAGATTTTTTAAAAATGTTAAAACAGTTGACATATTATTATGCCACGTACCGAGTTATTGATTATTTCTTACTTAACAACTATCTCCGTTAATATTGATCTGGCAGTAACCTCAAAATTTTTTAATAAGAACATTTAATTTTTTTCTAAACAATAAGGATGTTGTCATTTTGGTAATGAATATAATGAGGTTTTTAAAATGCAAATATTTCAACAACGGCTGGACTAAATGTCAACATATTATACATTTTTAAAATCAGAAAATTAAAAAAATTAAATACAGGGTGTTTGATTAAAAAAAATAAACCTTATGGCAAAAATTTGGCAACTGTTTGACTTATATTTTTGACATCTTTTTGATTCTGGTGATCATTTAAATTTGCTAATTTAAACGTTACTGTCAGATCAATATTACCTGAGATAACAATTAAGTAAAATATGGTCAATCACCCGGTATGACATATGTCAGATTAAAAAATCTGTGTTTTTTTAACGAGATGTCTTGTTTTATCCGGTTTTTTCATTATTCTCCGAAAAAAAAACAAAAATGCTTTGTCTTAACTTTTTCCGCCGCCATCTTTAAAAAGTAAATGAATTGTATTTTTTTGTACATTATGTTTTACTAGCTCAGAGTAGTATAAAATTATATTTTTTAGTAAAAAAAATTACCAAACCAAAAAATACTGTTGTTTTTATATTTTAAACGCCGCCATCTTGGATTATATTAGACCTGTCATTTATTCTGAAATTTTTAATCAGCGACCCTTATTTAGTATAAATTTATATACTACACGGCAGCATTAGTTCTGTCAAAAAAGAATGAAAAAATAACTGTCTAAACTGCGGCCGCCATCTTGAATGGTAGATGTTAAAACATTTTCGTGCGCCGCAGGCAAAAGTTCGCACTTTTTGAGGAAAAACTTTACTTTGCCGGCGTAGTTTGTGTGTTGTTGTTAATCTTTATTCCCATCAAATCATTGTTACAAATGCAAGAGCAACGTCAAAAATTGTTAGATCTAAGATCCTTAAAATACATTTTCATAATGAATTAAAGCTATATAAAACTAACAATACCTATTTACATACACACCCATCTATTTTTGTTTTAAAAAAGAAAATCAAAAGAGTAATATTGTTTTTCTAATAAATAGTTATTTACTGCCTTTTTGAATATGTCCCTGATTGTTTTGGGGAGCATCTGATATGTTTTCACAGATCAGAGATTTCAAAAAAACTGGAGCTGTGTGAAGGTATGGCAAGTTCATCTCTGGTTGTAGTGGTCATGCCTGTTACAGATGCATTGTCTCGATTTATTGTAAATAATGCGGGATGTTTTTTAACCAATGTGACTAGACATTTGAAATAAACTGAAAGAGCTGTCAGAAGATTAAGGTTTTTAAAATGTGATTTACATGAAGATCTTGGGTGCAATTTTAACATGCAACGTATTATTCGTTTTTGTGCTTTGAAAACTTTCTCTGCATCCGACGCCGCTTCCCAGAAAAGCACTCCATAACATATGACAGATTGGACTGAAGCATAATAGAAGGTCTATCCAGAGTTATAAGTGTAAATGAAAATAAATAGAAACTTATTTATGTTTTTTAGGACCGAGACGAACAAAGAAGACTGGAAATGAAACATCGAAAAGAAGAAGATGACTTGTATAGAAAATTTGCTAGACAAAGAGAGGAAGAGGAGCGACGAATAAGAGATGAAATTCGGGTAAGAAAATTAATATGTAAGATTGCTATATTTAAGGACTCGAACATGCTGAAACAGTCTAAATATATTATGCGCGTTTAACGTGGAAATCAATATTAGAGAGTAATTGGAAACCACAAAATAAGACTAGCACCAATAACGCAACAACTTTATTTTAATAGTGCTAGACCTTGACGCGCGGCTCGGACAAATGAGTTATTGGAACATGCTTTTTATACGACCGTCCCTTATTTTTAAAGCTACTTTTTAAAGTTTAATCATTAGGTTGATGTATGAGGTTGTGTTTTTATGTTATGCTATGCTTATTGTTCTGTTCGACATATTTTTAGAAGAATAATAAAAATATGAATAGATGATTTGTGGCGTGCCGAGGGGGACAAAGATATCTTAGAACATTGGTAAGGTGTCTTCATTTAAAAATGCAACAGTTTGGGGTTAACCCTTCGTTCCATGCATGAGGTTTGCCTTAAGACCATCATAGCAGGCGCAACGTTGTCAAAGTAGGTCTTTGGTAAAAGCGCGCACTCTCTATTTGCATTTTTAAATGGATACAATGTACTTATTATAATAGACCTTGCTGGTAGACATGGATGAGGACAATGAACTACAAGCCAGAAATGTTTTTTTCTTGCATATTTACAAACTTTCGGAAGAGCAATATGTCATTTTCGTACAAAAATCACGATCGGATTCTTTTCTCATATTTTTTTTCTGTTTAAAACAATAATCGGAAAGAAAACGATGCTAAAAACAAAAAAATCTATAATAAAACACCTCCCCAAAAGAAAATTAGCATGGGATGGAAAATGGTTAGTTAAGAAAGTGACAGCTTAGCTGTCAAAATATACAAACAAAATACAAACCGTCAAAATAAGGCCAAGATACATAAATTATGCATGACTTTATTTGTGCACTAATAAGTCTAGCACAATTCTTATTAGTCTGCCGTATTTTACTGCGCAACTGCGCAAGTGTAGATGTGAATATACTGCTAGGATTATTACTGCTTGACCTTGTTTTCAGCATGCTTGATGACTTGTAGTAAGGGGGGGTTCAGGTCTAGAGTTGGGCACGTGATTGATTTTTTATGCCCGTTTACGCCCGGTCACGATCTGTCTGGCCCGGGTGCACTTCGGTCACACATAGATCACGTGAAATAATTCACACTTCGGATATGAAATGAGAACGACTTTACTTTACCAAAAATCGCGGCGATATTATAGAACATGCTCTAAATATAACGCGCGTGCTAAATCGGGCCGTGTGAAACCCCAAAATGTACAGACGGCAAGTAAATTGAATAAAAAATCGCATCGTTAGAAATATGATGGGCGTGCGCAGCAAGCGCGGAATTGCTTCAAAATCTAGGGGGGTGGTGGTAATGCTCGACGGAAAAATGTTTGTATACTTATTTTTTTTTTCTAGGAGAGTTGTAATTATCCAGTGAGCCCTGTATTTATTAACCTAAAGTGTATATTTCTTTTTATAGGGGGGTTAATTACCACTTTACCCCCCTTAAAGCCACTTAAATGTAAACAGTTAAAAGCAAAATAGGCATTTATTGAAATTAACAAAAAAAACCAAACCAAAATGAAAAACAAACACTATTAAGTACGAGCAAATCACTTGTAGAAAACCCCAAAAATTAAATGGCGTCGCGGCGGAAATTTTTGAAAAAATGAAATAGGTACTTTTCGGTGCAGCAAAAAGCTTTAAAAAAAATTAGTAATTCAAGAAATATATGGCGGCAAACATTTTTGGAAAAAATGACATAGGGTGTTTGACAGTAGTAAAAAATAAATATATATTTATTTTTAGATATATCTCTTTAGGTCTTGGGAATGCTAAAAACAAACTTTTTTGCTTAATTTTTGCTCAAATTCATAGTTCTTTTAATTAAATAAATTCATTGAATTCAAACAATTAGCCACGTGATTCAAAACAGGCGGTCTACCAATCAGCTGCGAGTGACGTCACAAAACAGTAAACGCCTCGAACGAACCTATTTTCTGTGTTATTTTCTTATGGATGGTAATGTTTGCTTTGGTTTAAAGTGCGAATTATCGTCCTAAATTAGATTTTATTTTGCGTTTTGCTTATAAAAAACATTTTCAATGGAAAACGGATTCTCCAAAGCCGATAGTTTCAACTTGTCAATGCTGAATTCCTTTATGGTGGCAGGCTTCTTTGCCAACAACAGTGGTTTTTGTACTGCGAAATTTAGAAACGTTAAAATGTTGATGTAAGTATTCGATGAGTTGTTTTGTATATAACTGAAAGTTTTTTTATGATATTCTTCGCCTACTTCTACTCATTTGGATTTTGGGGTTAGGTTAAATGTTTTGCTTTTTTATTGAGTATGCCACTTACAATAGATTTAATTAAATACCCAATCATTATTATTTTAAGCATAAAGAAACAATCAGAAATTGCTTTTTTAAAACAACATTTTCTAAATACATTTTGTTCTAAAGAATTCCTATGACCCTTCATAACAAATATGCACTGCCAAGTCTTGCATATGCACTGCTCAGTCCTACATTTAGCCTGCATATGCACTGCCTAATTCTGCATTTAGAGGTACTTCCTAGTCCTGCCTAATAACTGCCAAGCACCGCCTAAAAATTTGTACACCTTTCTACCTATTATAGTTGTTTACCTCTTGTAATAAACATAACCTCAAAAATTTCATCGTCATTTACGAAATAGTTATGTATATTATAGACAACGTGAGAAAAATTAATAGAAACAATTTAGTTATACTCACATCAAAGTGATCTTCAAAAATGTAAAGTGAAGAAGTATTAGATAAGGCCGTTGGGTCTCTTCGAGCAAGTTCTAGCCACTTTTTCCGTTCTTTTACTGCTGTAGGCACATGAATAAATAGTTTTTCAGGTGTTTTTATGCTAGTATTCGAACACTGAGGCACTACACACCACTTATAGGACATTTTTTTATTTAAAAAACAGTAAAAACACAGACCAAAAACAAATAAACACTTGAATGCCATGTATCTGTCCGCGAGTTTACTGCACTGTGACGTCATTGCAACCCCATGCTAGAAATGAGCGTTTTAGCAGCAAATTCAAATCGGAAATTAGAAAACTTAATTTTAAATGTAGTCATGATAAAATATACTATTTTAATAATTTTGCGTAGCAAACTAGGGATCTATGTATTATTATAAACTCTTTTCTAAAATTTGTCAAATACCCTATTGTGGAAAGAAAGAAAGTGAAAGTGAAGTAGTTTTCACCAAAAATACCACAAACTGCAAAAGTTTTGATTGGATTCACAAAGCCAGTGCCGCAGTTGGAAAATTTCATGATAATTTATACTTATCTCGTTTGGGAAATCACTGAATATATTATGAGATCAGAAAAAGTAAATTATAATTAGGAATAAGTGTATCTATTGTATATTATTATGTAGGTAGGAACAGAGCTGTCAGATACTTCAAGTACAGTACTTGAAATTGTACTTCAAGTACTTACAAGTACTTCAAGTACTGTACTTTAAGTACATCTCCAATCCGGTATTTGTACTTGGTACTTGAAGTACTTTTACCAATGTACTTGGAAATGTACTTGATTTTGTCAAGTAATGTACTTCAACTACATTCAAAGTAGTTCAAGTACATTCAAAGTACTTCAAGTATATTCAAAGTACTTCAAGTACATTCAAAGTACTTCAAGTACATTCAAAGTACTTCAAGTACATTTAAAGTACTTCAAGTACATTCAAAGTACTTCAAGTACATTCAAAGTACTTCAAGTACATTCAAAGTACTTCAAGTACATTCGAAGTGCTTCAAGTATGTTAAAAGTACTTCAAGTACAATAAAATATTCTTGAAGTAAAATGTCGATATAGGTAAGATATAACTTTAATGCGCCGAAGACAAGTGATAACCTCAGGGTTGCCACCTATCCGGTTTTTTTATAAACTTGTCAGGGAAGTCCGGTATTTTAGCAACCTTGATAGGTACGACTTAATTAATCGCCCAAAAATATTAGGTACACACTTATCCAAAGAATATAAGCCTATAGGCTTATTTGCACGCACCTTCATTATTTCGCGGAACGTGACATTCAAATTCAGTGTGAGAAACTACTGCAGCAATTATGCCATCTGTTGAGGGGTGTCGGTAGTACGGTAGTGCAGGTATATTGCACTTGCAGCTCGATTTTTGGGGAAATACCTACTCGCCTTGCAGCAGACGTAATTTCTACGTTTGATGGAGGTTGGTTTAAAGAACCCGAAAATTTATTTTAGATACACCTCAAAAATTCCTTGGTTATTTACGTTTGTTTAGCAAGGTAGGGTACGTGCATCCGGGTTTTACAAGAGTCTTTTGTAGGTCTCATTACAAAGTCAAATATATTCCGATGTGATTGGAAAAACCGTATGCAATTTAAGACAGAAAAACTTAATATATTTTAAAATTTTTGTCTTTTTAGGTAGGTCTCAATTACCCCGGAGTTCGCGGTAACTGTGACACCCCTATTGCAAAACTATAAAACGTTAAAAACATTTTTTGTTGCACGTTGACCATTGTTTTATGTTTTGTCCTGTTATAAAACTAGGATTAGCAATAGTATGATCTAAATAAATTTAGTCGAGGACGACTTAGAGTTTTCAATTTTCTTGACTTGAACCTCCTTTTAGAGATATGGATTACTTCTTCAAAAACATTTTGATGCGACTGGATCAATTTTGCAGCTTTTTGTGTATTAAAATTATCTCTTTCCATTCTGTTTCTATGGCATTTGTATGTAAAATAATGAGTTTAGAAAAAATAAATAAATGCAATTTAGGTATATAAGTAATACATATTTACATACAGTTCATATCATTATTTTTGAGACAACTTTTTACAACTTTTTTTCGTTGGCCTATGCTATTTGTTATGGTAAAAAGTTACCTCAAAAATTATGATATAGAGTTTTCAATAATATTCCAAAAAATATAACCTTTCAGGTTGAAAATTTTTGACGGTTTTTGACATTTTTTGAAAATTTCTTTTTGAATTTTTTTTTTATATTTTTGGCATTTTTCTCATTTTTTTACATATTTAAAGTACGTGAAGTACTTTTATTGTAAAAGAAATAGACTTGGGGAAAATCAAGTTCTTTTATAATGTACTTGGTACTTGAAGTCCATTTGAAAAGAAAATGTACTTAGTACTTCAAGTACTTTTACAAAACTTAATGTACTTGGTACTTGTACTTGAAGTACTTTCATAATGTACTTGTGACAGCTCTGGGTAGGTAGGAATAAGTTTAAAGTTGGCAACATCATACTTCATTGATTGATTGTTTTGTTTGGAAATTAAGAAATTAATAAGACATTTTGTTGGGTCAGTTAAAATAACAGAACATTTGACAGCTGTTACCGTTATTGTTACTAAAAATAATGGTAATTTAGTAGTTTACACTCCTTCAACGTTTTGTTTATTTATTTTTATTCAATTTATGACTTTTTACAAACTAACGAGTTTTAGTAAAAAATTCGACTGCATTAAAAAAACAATACAAAAATAACCTTAAAAAATAACGGTAACATTAAAGGACGGCCACCGTAAGTACCGGGCCCCGTTACCGTAAATAACAAAAAAGTAGCGAGAAGCTGCTAATGCGCAGACTCAGTAATAGCAATAACGGTAACAAAGTGAAAATTTGCGACCCAAAATGTCCCTAATATTCAATATTTAGTGGCGGGCAAATGCCCTACCCTTGCCCTCTTTGCGTACGACCATGGTGTTAGATGTGGTTATATTTTCCTACTTGAATTTAATAATAAATTACAAAGGAATTTGGGTTACATATTTCTAGTCGAATTAAATATTATTTAACATGGTTTTAACATTTTACTCATAAAAATTTGAAATAAATATAAATAATAGTGATAATAATTATTTTAGTCAGTAGGTACTTAATTATGGGTTACGAAATGTGATATATTTTTTAAAATGTCAACTTTTAACATTTGAATAATTGAAATTCATTGTAAGAATTATAGACCAGGCAAATTACACTTTGAGAAAAAGAAAATTATTAACAGGACTTGAAGCATTGGAAATTATAGAGCGGCGAAAAACGAAGTTAAAAAAAATAAATGCGTGAGCAGGGGCGTTGCGAGTTAGGTTTGGGGGGTAAAAAGGGGCAGGGAATCGTATTATTGCGATTTCCGGCGAAAGCTGACGTCGGAGAAAAAAGTGACATACAGAAAAGTTATAGGACATGAAAATATCTAAAACTTTTGTAAATGTCATTTTTTACATACCCTTAAAATGTTCGAGAAAAATTAAAAAGACTTAAAAAAATTTTTTGTTTTTTATTTTTGCAAAAATAATGTCAGTTTAACAAAACTTGGTAAAAGTAGAGCTCTTTGAGTGCTTAATGTCTACAATATTTTACAAACAAAAAAATTAAGAAGTTTCTAAGATATTTGTCTTTTCCTTTCAAAATCACTGTATTTTTAAATGAAATTTCTCCTTCAGAAAATCATCGTATCCAGTTCTGCTGGTACTTATGCGACATTTAAAAACATGTCCAAAAATAGAAAGAACATAAAAAAAAAATTTCAACCTGTCAAATTTTGACATTTTGAAAAAAAATTACATCCTGAAGATTCCTAAAATTTGTAAAAAATTATAAAACTTTTGTTTTTATAGTATTTTGATATCTATTGAAGTAAACGTTTTGGATATAGTGTAAAAATATACGGGAAAACCCTGTACATATAGAAATTGGCTTAACTAGGGGGTGACAGGGTGCTTCGCTTTAGGCGTCACTTTTTGGGGGCGATAAAGCTCAGAAAGAAATTAAAAATAAAATACAGAGCGATAAAAAAAATTATTAGAAAAAATAAAATTTTTGTCATAATGTATATATTTACATTAATTTTCCAAAAGCAAGGCAGGTAGCCTAGTTTTTTTAGCCATAGTAATAGCCATTTTTCTTGCGTAAAATTAAGTAATGTAGTCAGTTTTAAAAAATGTTTTAAAACTTATAAAATAACTACAGTAACTTAAAAAAATATTGTGACAATTTCTTTTTTAGTTTTTTCCTTTTTTGGACATTTTTTTAAATGACGCATATTATCTTTTTTATTTCGCCAAAAAATATATCTGTGCCAAAAACTGAGTACCAGCAGAACTGGATACGATGATTTTCTGAAGGAGAAATTTCATTTCAAAATAAAGTGTTTTTGAGCGGAAAAAAACAAATATCTTTGAAACAACTTAAGTTTTTTGTTTATAAAATATTGTAGACATTTAGCACCCAAAGAGCTCTACTTTTACCAAGTTTTGTTAAACTAACATTATTTTTGCAAAAATAAAAAATAAAAAACAAAAAATAAAAAAAAATACGGTTTTTAAATTTTTTCTTGAACATTTTGAGGTTGCTATGTTTTAGACATTTTCATGGCCTATGACTTTTCTGTATATGACTTTTTTCTTCGAGGTCAACTTTTTCCGGAAATCGCAATAATACGATTTCCTGCGACTTTTTACTCCCCCAAACCTAACCCGCAACGCGCCTGCTCACGCATTTATTTTTTTTTAACTTCGTTTTTCGCCGCTCTACAATTTCCAATGCTCCAAGTCCTGTTAATAATTTTCTTTTTTTTTTCCTTAAATTATGGTAATTCCGCTGGCCTATTATTTTATTTGGGGCATCCATTACTTACTTTAAGGATAATGTTTGACGTTTGTAACCTTTTGCATGTCCTTTATTTACGCTGGCGCGGATCGAAGGGGAGGGGGGGAGGGGGAATTGTGTGAATCAGTTTTGACACACAGAATACATCTCCTGATTAGGGTCTAGAAGAATTCGCCGCGGTTGATTCGCCGCGGTTGATTCGCCGCCGGGCCAACTCACCGCCGACAAGATTTGCCGCTGGGCTATAGTCTAAATTATACGCATTTGTAATGACGTCACCAGATGAGAAAAAAACGTATGGCGTAGATATTTTTACCAATCAATATTTGTTGTTATGTTTTTGATTGACAGTGATGGATACTTCACATCACGGTGGATAGAATAGACCGGTGTTCGGATCCTATAAATATATGTCGAATTTTCACGACACTGGTGGTCCAGCTGATTTTTGTAAACAAAGGTTAGATATAATATGAACAACTAATATTTTTTGAATTTTCCTACTATTTTTTAGTATATTCTTATAAAATAATATTTTTCAGGCATACCAGTCTTTATTTTTTAGAGCGCGCTTCATTTCTCCTTACACAAAAATTAAAATTCGAAGAAAATAATGTGTTAGTCTCAGTTTCAAAACTAATCCGCTGACTTACATCTTTGTTTACTTCCCAAGTCCTCGGTTCACCTTTGATATTAAACGATCACTTTCAGTTTGACTTGTAGTTTCAGTTTTGTGTAATAAAAAATAAAGCGGGCTAAAAAAAACAACGACAATAAGTCTAGAAAATTATATTTTATAAGGATGTACCAGAAAACAGTGGGAAAATTGCCTTAGTTTTCAAAAAATTCAAAAAATATTAGTAATTCCGTTGTTCATATCATATCTAACTTACTACTACTATGTCGGTTTAGAACGTTTTTCTACGTTGTCCGACGCCTATTCTCCACCTCCTTCGATCCGGACAATCATCCTCAGTCAGATTTTTTTGACTCATTGATCTTTGGATTGACTGTTGCTATTCTAGTTTAGGACGCCCTTTTTTTCTGCGCCCTATTGGTTGCCATTGTAGGACCTGCTTTGGTAATCTTTCGTCGTTCATCCGTTGTACATGGCCGTACCATATCAGTTGCCTTCTAGTGATGTCATCCGTTATGCTTCCCTCGATTCCCATTCTTGATCTTCTTATTGCATCCATTTCGACACTTTCCATTTTTGTTTTGTACTTTTCTGTTACGCGACAAGTCTCTATTCCATACAACAGCGTGCTTTTGACCATTGTTTCATATATGTTAAATTTTACATTCTTTTTTATCTCTTTGCTCCATAAAATACTGTTAAGACATCCAATAACTTTTTTTGCTTTTACTATTCTTTTTTCCAATTCTTTACAGTCTGTACCTGTCTTATCAAATGTGACACCCAAGTATACATACTCATTGCATGGAGATATTGTTTGTCCATTTTCTAGTACTAACTCACTGGATTCGTTTCCAATACATAAGTACTGTGTCTTGTCCACGTTCACTGTTAATCCCCACTTTTGGTATTCTTCTGTTAACTTTCTCATCATATACTCCATGTCTTCTTTATCATTAGCCACAATTACTTGGTCGTCAGCAAACTGTAGTGTGTATATGGTAAATCGGTCGTTAAGTTGTATTCCCATGCCGTGCACTTTACGTTTCCAGTTTTTTAGAGCTACTGCGATATATATTTTAAAAAGAGTTGGAGAGATACAACATCCCTGTTTTAAGCCTTTTGTTACCAGGAATTCTTTTGAAAGTCGATTTCCAATTTTAATTTTAGATTTTGACCCTTTGTATAGTTCTTTTATCGCTTTTATGTATGTATGATTGATATTAGTTTGCTCTAACACTGCCCATAATTTTTCTACTGGAACGGTATCATATGCTTTTTGTAGGTCTACAAAGGTAACATGAGTCTCTATATTTCTGGCGCTTCTTTTCTCAATTACTTGTTTAAGACAAAAAACATTATCACTACAAGATCTGCCTGCGCGAAACCCACTTTGCTCTTCTTTTTCTTGTTCATGAAAATTATTCTCTATTAGATCTCTAAGATTCCTACCGTACAATCTACTTAGAGTACTGGTTACTGAAATTCCTCTGTAATTGTTGCAATCGAGCTTGTTTCCTTTTTTATGTATTGAGAATATGAATGCAAGTTTCCAATCATTAGGTACTGGATGTCCGTTTATGCATTGGTTAATAATATATGTGAGATTTTCGACTAGTTTCTCTGATCCATATTTGAGCATTTCAGTATATATTCCCCCAGGTCCGCTAGCTTTTCCGGATTTAAGCTTTTTAATATTATTCTTTATCATTTCTTTTTCGATGATTACTTCCTCTCCATGTACTTCTATGTCCCTTCTCGGAGAGGCTGCCAGATATTCGGGTCTCGTCTCCTGCAGCAGTCCCTTGTAGTGTTCTGTCCATTGTTCTGGTTTCATTATCTGGATGTTTACTTTTTCTTTTGTTGGGTTTTTTACTGTAGAAATGAATTTCCATACTTCAGAACTCTGCCTACCTCCTACGTGTGTATTTATGTCGTGGCACTTGCGCTCGAACATTTCATTTTTTTCTGTGCGTATCAAATTTCTTAGCTGTCTTCTGGTTTCCCTGTAGATTTCTAGGTCTCTTTGCTCCTTAGTACTGAGCCATTTCAAGTATGTACGTTTTTTCTCTTTGACCATTACCTGTATTTTGTCCGTCCACCACATCTTCCTGTTATTTCTATTATCTTGGTACCCAACAGCTTTGTTGCTTGCTTCCTTCAAGTTTTTTATTATGTTTGTATATATCTCTTCAAATGAGTGATTTATGTTTATTAATTTTTCATCTAATCGGTTTCGATTTCTAGACTTCTAAAGTTGTATTTTTGATTGTCTTCGATGCTTTCTAGGTTTTCATTCTCTAATACTTTCGTCCTTATTTGTTTTTCTTAAAGGGAATAATATTTTTGCTTTTACCAGATGGTGGTCAGATCCACAGGTAACACCACGAAGTGCTCGCACATCATACCACTTTAATTGCGAGTGTTGGCCACCTATAGCATAATCAATGATTGATTTGATTTCTTGTTGGCTGAATCCAGGTATATCGATGAATATCCTTATGTTTAAAAAAACTATTATTTATTTTTAGGTTGTGGGTTTCACACAATTGCATCAGTCTTAAGCCATTATCATTTGTTACTTCCTCTCCAAATGGTCCTATCACTTTGCTCTGGGTTTGCCTACCAGTTCGGCTATTAAAATCGCCAAGCATAATTATTTCTCTGGTATTACCGATTTTTGTGATAGTCTCATCAAATTTATCAAAGAACATTTGTTTTGTAGCTACTCTTTCGTCATCTGATGGTGCGTAGACTCCTATTATGCTTATATTATGTCCAAGCATCTTCATGTTCACTCGAAATATGTTTTCACTAATGCAATCGCAGTCTGTAATTTTATTCTTTAGATTTTTCTTTATTAACAAGGATACCCCTCTGGCTGCTCTTCTTTCTTTTGGGACTCCAGTGAATATATGGACAAAATTACCGACACTATTCGTACCTGTTCCTTTCTTTTTTGTCTCAGTGAGTGCAATAATATCGATTTTGCAATTCTGCACTTCGGTTGCAATAATGTCCAACTTTTGATTCAATCCCTGTACGTTCCATGTAGCTATATTTATAGTCCTTTGTCTTTGCTTTTTTCGTCTTCGAGAGTTTCCATCCATTGCTCCGAGGCTTTGTTTAGGCTTTTTGGTAACTGCTTTATTTTACAAGTATTAGAGAACCAGTCTAATGCCTCAACCCCCTACTTGGAGGGCCAGGACCAACGCCATATGTAAGGCAACAGCTGTAGTCTTTTATACTATCCCTAAAAGAAAGGGTTGCCACCTACGCTATGATCACCGTACCGAGGTCCATTCTCTCCGCCTTTCATATCGATGTGGTCTTCTCCCGTAACCCTGGGAAAGGGACCCTACACAGGTGCTAACTTTCCGGGTCAGAGAGTACCTGGAATCTACGGAGGGCAGGGGTCGATTCATTTCCCCTGATAGACATCTGACGAGGCCTACCCGTACCCCCATATCTAACTTTTGTTTACAAAAATCAGCTGGGCCACCAGTGACGTGAAAATTTGACATATATATATATATATATATATATATATATATATATATATATATATATATATATATATATATATATATATATATATATATAAGATCCGAACACCGGTCTATTCTATCCACCGTGACTTCACATAACCAATTACCTAAGGTCTGTAGAGTATAGGTTACCTGGTAACTTTCTGACCAATCAGAGCCAGTTGTTGAAGGGGGAAATGACGTCACCTGGAGTGCCCATTTAAATAAAAAGCATTTAATATAGAAGAGAATCTTTAAGTTTCTTGTGTTCCTTTATTGATTTAAATGTAAAATATGTCTTGTTATTTATTTTTAAAGTGTCTCTAATAAAAATATTCATAAAATACATCAACTAACTCAAATATAAAACTTACCTGATACCAAATATCCCAAAGGCAAAATGTCTTGTGAAGCTATTAGCCTGTTAAAATAACAACAAGTAGAAAGTATGAGTAAACTAGAACACGTATTTAGGGTCTTTAAATAAATATAGTGCAAAAAAACACCACAAATGTAAAAAATATACCATCGAAGAATAAAAATACTTGAAAACACATGTAAACAATGGGCTCTAATCAAATAGTCACACACTCCAAATGACGCGCTGTCACCTATCCACTACAGACCTTGCCAATTACCTACTTATTTAAAAAATGAATTAATCATAGACACTACTTTTCTTTAAAAGTTTATTGTCACCGCTGTTTATAATATACTAAACAAAGATAAACAAAAATGACGTCATTACAAATGCGTATAATTTGGACTATAACTCTCTACCGACCCGATTTGCCGGTGGGTAAACTCGCCGACATTTGCCGCCCTCCGCTGTCGTTTTAGTTTGCGATTTTGTATATCAAAGAGCTATTTAGCTTGACTGCGATACTTGTTTGTTTCTTTATTATGTTTTTGTTTTGGTTCAAAATATTGCGACAGCTTTTTAAACTACCTTCCCAGATTTTTTTTTTGACAATGGAATTTCATTCATTCATATTTTTTATCACATAAACATTTAAGAGGGCGAATACAAAATGGCGGACTTTTTTTTATTTATAAACCAATTTTTCGTAAATCCGTAATACAACTTTAGACTAGTACGTATCAAATTTAAAACTTGTTTAAGATAGCTAATTAAACTTAAAAAAGACAAAACGGCGGCTCCAAGATGGCGGGATTTTTGATTTATGAATGAATGAATGAGGTTATGATATTTGAATTACACTTTAGGAAAATATAAACGGAGGATCTAAAATGGCGGTCTTTTCCATTTGTGACCCGATAGGTATTATTATTGTTATAAAATCATAATAGAGAACCAAAGCACCAAATTTAATAGATACCCACATAACGGTTCATATTGGCGCAAGGTGAGGAAGGGCTCGGGGCTCGGGGCTCGGGATCCCCCAAGCCTAATTTTTTTTAGATATTTTCCACATATTTCATGAATAAACCAATTAAATGACATAGAATACGACATCATGGGGTGCTTCCCAAGACATATTCCTGGACGCGCCACTGTCGGTTCATAAATGGAAAAGTCCTCCATTTTGAATCCTCCATCTTTATTTTTTTAATTTAATAATTAAAATAAAGTTTAATTAAAAAAGCATCCGCAACCTTAAACACTTCAAGTTCCCAAGTTATAATACAAATCGGTTAATAAATGAGATAGGCCACCATGAAAAAACAACAAAGCTTGCGGGCAATTCCTCAAAACCGGGATATAAGTAACTCGTATACTAGTTTCGGTCTTGTTGGACCTTCTCGGTACGAGCGTAACAAGTGTTAAGGGACGATTAATGGGGATGATGATATCTGAAAAGGAAATATGAAATGTGGACATTTACTGAAAACAGACCAACTGCCGAATTACGCCACTGCTACTTAGTCTAATAATTTTAATAATCCTCTTACTAAATTAATTTATAGGACGAGTGGGAAAAAGAGCTGGAACGATTAACGAACCGTTTTGAGAGAGAAATGCAAATGAAAAAGAAGAGAGACGACCAAAACATTTTGACCCTGAGGCACCAGCAAGAACGGGAAGACCTGGAGAAAAATATGACGTTGAGAAGAGATAAGAAAAAAGAATCTCTTACTCGAAAGATGTTGGAGCATGAAAGGTAAGGATTTTAAATAGTTTGACAAGTTTGTTTGATTTATTTCATTAAAAAACAGAAGTTTTACAATATCGTCAAATAGTGGCTAATGCAAGATGTGCAGGGGTACAGTGGCGGATGCAAGATGTCCAGGGGGGGGGGGGGTACCAAGGAAGCAGTAAAAACCAAAAAAATGTATAAAATATAATTTGCTATTTTTTTTTAAATAAATATATCAACTGTTAAAATGAATTTTAAATGTCACTTTTAGTTTTTGAGATATTACATAAATTCTTTATTTCTTTATGGAATGTCTTCTTGCTTTGTCAGTACTCTTTGTATTTTTTTATATTGATTCTTTTTATTTTATATTTTAATTTTTTGAGTGAATTTAAAATATTTTCAAAATGTCATTTAAATGGAAATTTTACAGTGATTTTTAAAATTTACAAAAAAAGAGTAATTTAAAATTTTTTTAACTTTACGTAATATCTCCAAAACTAAATGTGACAATTTGATAGTTTGAATTTTTATATTTGTCATTACACTTAATTTTTTATTTATTTTTATTACTTTTTATATTATTTGAATTTTTTATATTGTTGTAAAAGTTTAATTGTCTTTATTTGAGATACTTGTAAATCAAGAAATTAATCAAAAATAAAATTTTATCAAACGTAAATTTTAGTACCCGTGAATTTAAAAACCAAACGAGTTTGCGTGGCTGATTGGGTAAAAAGAAGTTTTTGTTTCTCTCATATTTTTCCATGGGTAGCTCGAAAGCTTAACCTCACGGGGGTCCAAGATCTAATGGACACCTAATAAGTGGGACTAGTCAGAAAACTGCTTGGTCAATGTGACACACTTGCGAAGTTAATCGTTTTGTCTCTGATCCTACGTCTATAGTGAAAAAACCCTCGCAAGAAGCGCCATCTACCGAGATACAAGAGAAACTAGAACAAGAGCACGCGAGTATAAATGTATACATCGATCGATAGATCGATTGCACTTCTGCTTTTCAGGCCAGATCAACGCTGATTAGCGTTTTCACCCACATTCAGAGATGAGCGTCAATCAGCGGAATTTTTAAGACAAATAATACTAACAAACGTAAATTTTGGTACCCGTGAATTTAAAATTCAAAACAAGTTTTCATGGATTATCGGGTAAAAAGCAGTTTTTGCTTATCTCATATTTTTCCGTGGGTAGCTCGAAAGCTTAACCTTACGAGGATCCAAGATCTAATTAGGTGTCCTAATAAGTAAGGTATTATATACCGAACCCCCCCCCCCCCACTTCGAAATAATCGATAAAGTGTGTTTAGAGATTTCTTAGCAACAAATATAAAAATAATTGACAAAATATTCCAAGTTTTTTAAACTTTTATACCGCCCCCCCCCCCCCATCGACCCCGATTTCTATTCAAATAACTCGATTTTTATGATTTCCGCTATCGTAAAACATTTGTTCCCAGCAGGCAGAGGCTAGTAATGGGTTCTTTAAATATGTTTTTTAAATAAACCGGTCGTGTTGGTTGCAAAATCTTTTGGACAAAAGTAAACAATGGTGTAGGAATAAGAATATTGACCAAACAATATGTTTTGTATGTATTTTGTAGCTCAAAATGTAAACATGGTAAATATTAACCAATAATATAAAAATGATACATGTATAGATTCAACAAAAATATAAATTGAAAAAATAAACTAGGCAAAGTGTACAGGGTGTCGGCTTTTCCTGCGCGTGGCTTTTGTGAGTTTATCATTCGTAATAGAGCAAAAATGATAAACTATAATTTGTATCCTATCCTGTATTATTGAATTCTATCTTATGCGCTAGAACCAGCACTAGAAAGCTTGAAAGTCAACACAATTTGCTAATTTTAGAGAAAAAATAGTTCATTATAAACCAGTCTCACACAGTGGTTCAAAACCCCCGCATTGGGGCCCCTATATAACTTTTAGCAAGTCAATAATTAGCTACTATTACCGGATGGGCCAAAAAAAACCGGACAATTTTTTTTCATTATAGCTTTTGAACCATACAATCGATTTTAATGGGACAAACTGCACTTGATAGAGAATTGATCAGAGTTTGGACTAAATATATTTTTTGTCCGCCATCTCAAAATCCAAGATGGCGGACGAAATTAAAATGTACCCTATTATTATTATTTTATTAAATTAGTGAAAAAGCTGCATTCTTGCCACGCATAATAGTGTATGAACTAGCAAAATCGGTTCAGTAGTTCTAAAATAAAATATATTTGTTTCAACCATTGTTTTGCATATTATACGATTGCCTTGCCAATCATGCATGTCTGTATTTATTTCCTTATAACTTCATAACTACTAAACCGATTTTGATGAAATAAAAAACATCCTGGTGAGAATTGATTGCTTTTCAAAGATCATGATCAAAATTTATCGCCATCTTAAAATTTAAGATGGGGGACAGAATCATACTTGATTCTTCAAAATGGGGTTTTTATTCTTATTTTCCGAAAATGTTTTAGTTTTTTTTTTAATTTATGGAAAACCACTACTTTTTCCTCACACAACGACGTAGAAATTAGTAATATCGGTGTGGTGGTTCTCAAAAAATCTATTTTTGTTTCAACCATTGCACAGTAGGATAAGACGTCTTTATTTTGGCCAATATTAGAAGAATATGATTTAAGCAAAACAAAACCGATTTTTTTGAGTAGCAATATTTTGAAGACCTTTATAGGTGGTATACTAAAGAGTTTAAAATCATTTTAGTAAATTATATAATATTTTATTATGTACAGGGTGATCCACATTGGGCAATTTTGGGGTGTTGAAAATAACTTGCATTGGACATATAAGAAAACCGCATGTGTAGAGCTGTATTTTAGTCAAATTGAATGTCGATTTTTAAAATTAAACAGATCAAAGTTAAAGTTTACTTTTTTAAAAATATAAAAAGACAAAAATCAGACATAAAGGATTATAGACACTTTTCAAAAAGCAGAATTTTTAGAACGCCCTGTAGCTTGGTAATATGTAGTTTTCATCGTAAAAGTTAACTTCATATTTTATCTCTTTCCTTTAAATAACCTTAAAATCCCCAAAAGTGCCAAATCAGAATTACACTGTTTGTTCTAGTTCTATATTCATAAGAAACATCTTACATTCACCCTAATTATCCGGAATTCCTGGATACTTCTACAAATTAAAATGGCTGGATATTGAAAAATTTTGCAAAAAAAGAACAAGTTATATTTACTCAAAAATAGCAAAGTCTAAATATTACAGATCACTTAACTTTTCTTGAAGTTTTACTTAATCATTTATTTCTGAATCCAACTCTAAGCTATCTAATTCTGAAATGTCAAATAAAAATTCATGATCTGGCTCAACACTACTGGATTGGCTGTTATTTTCAAGTAAACCCGATTTAGATAAATATTCATCGGGTGATTATAAAAAATTTCTAACATCTTCAGGTAACACTTTCGATTTCAGTTTGGATTTTCATGACATAAGTGACAAAGTTGAGATTAACGGATCTGAAGTGTCCATTGCCCTATTGAAAATGTCTGTTAAATTATTTATTCTACTACTTTTTCGGGCATAGTATTCCCGATCATGCTTGTAGATCTTGTTTCTCGTTTCTGAGGCTTCCTCTCCCAAAAATCCAGCTGGTAATAAACAATTCTGCAAAATCTGCTTGCTGTGAATAAGCACCTTGTGTACACTAGCTGGCATAGGAAACCAAGGATAAGTGCTCATGAAAATATAAGCAGTTTCAAAGCAGTAGGTCTCAAAGTTTGTCAAATTTAAAGGCAATTGGAAACACAGGGAAACTAATATTACCCAAAAATGATGAATTAATTCAAAGGAAACTTGTGTTATCTCAGACAACCACACCTCAAAAAGGTCTTGATTTTTAATGCAGAGTTCATCTAAAAGTAAAAAAAAACTCCTTTGTTGCAAATAGTTGCAAACGGTTTTCAACAGCCTTTTAGCCTAAACTCTAAAGAATATTATTACATATCCGCCTGATCGGATCCTTGCGGATCTCATTTTGTAATTCAACCTAACCAAACAATTTTATTTCTTTTGCCAGATTTCTGCTATATATTGATTTAAAACCAGCAAATAAAAAATAGGTAAGCTTCTAAAAACAAAAGGTATATAATTAATCAATCTTACCTTCGTTCTTCATGGGTAATAAAAAAAAAATCACTTTTAAATTAATATCTTTGGTACAGCCTTTTGAAATATCAGTAAATATTTAAAGAAAAAACAAAGGAATACTTTATTCGACGTATAAGCTGACTTTGCGCTGTCATCAAGCACAGCCTACTTAGATTTCAAATGTTATTATTAAAAATATTGATGACTTGGTCATTTTAAATATTTTTGGTGGTAATTTTATAACTAAAAGGTAAACCTATTTTCTTCCTATATTGGCCAAAATTTGGATTTTTTATCCTATAGTGCATTGTTTTAAAGATTCTACGATTGCATTGCCAAGCCTGTCTACATTCATTTCCTTATAAATTCGTTATTGCTGAACTGATTTTTACTAAATAAAAAAAATCATGGTAAGAATTGATTGCTCTTTAATAATTCTTATCGAAAGTTTCGGCCATCTTGGAATTTAAGATGTCGGACAGAATCATACCTGACTCTTTAAAGTGGCGTGTTTATTATTATTATTATTCTTATTTTGCAAAAATGTTTTAGTTTTTTTTTATAAAAAAACACTACTTTTCTCCCGCATAAAGAGGTACAAATTAATGAAATCGGTGTAGTGGTTCTCAGAAAATCGGATTTTGAAAACTAAAACATTTTTCAGAAAATAAGAATAAACACGCCATTTTGAAGAATCAAGTATGATTCTGTCCACCATCTTAAATTTTAGGATGTCGGTAAATTTTGATCATGAAAGCAATCAATTCTCACCAGGTAATGAATTTGTAAGGAAATAAATGCAGACATGATTGGCAAGGCAATCGTATAATATGCAAAACAATGGTAGAAACAAAAATTTTTTTTTTGGAACCATTGAACCGATTTTGCTGATTCGTAGCTTGTTGTGCGTGGCAAGAATGCAGCTTTGTTACTGATTTAAACAAATAATCAAAACATGTTCGCAACACAAGAATAAACAAGCATCTTTGAAGGGTACGATTTAATTTCGTCCGCCATCTTGGATTTTCAGATGGCGGACAAAAATATATATTTGGTCAAAACTCTGATTACTTCTCTGTTAAGTGCAGTTTGTCCTATTAAAATCGATGGAATAGTTCAAAAGTTATCATGAAAAAAAATTGTCCGGTTTTTTTTGGCCCACCCGGTATACTAGGATCATGACCTACACTAACTGTTTTTCATTGCCCCACTTCTCACTATCGCCGAATTGCTTATCTCCGGGTCGCTAAAATGTTGCATTCTTTGGTTTGTTTGTCTCTAGTTCCGGATGGAACAAATTAGTAACTTGTTTACATTGTTGTTTTTATTTGTGGAAGTTTTTTTTTAAGATAATTTAATATGGATAAATTAGCTATTGGTAGGTACTTCTAGAATATAATATTAATATATACTGTTCTAGATATTTAATAGTATAAAACGATTTTTTTTAATGAGTGAAAATTTAATAAGAATTTGAGATTCAAGTTAATATATCTTTAGAGCACCTAGCTCACCTTTAAAATTAATAACGTTAAAACCCTGTATATTACTGCTTTTATTGCTAATAATATCTCACCCGTCCTTACACATTAATATAGATAGGTGTCCCAATTTTAAAAACAGACAATTTTATGTTAAACTGTTTATTATACATATTAGCCTGTTTTGAAAAGAAATGTTACTTTTCCGATAAAAAGTGCACTTTTATTCTTTATTTAAGTGATCAAAGTGTCACTTTTTATCCTCAAAATTGCGAAAAATAGATAATAAACCTCACAATAAAAGTTATTATTCTCTAAAGGAGTGTAGTCCTTGCTACCCTTGTGTTACAACCTTTTAGCATCGGGAAAAAAAGTGCCACTTTCATCCCTTAATAAATAATATAGAGTGTGGCCATAAAAATGCGTGGGTGGCTTCAACTCTCGCCGCGCGAACTTTAGTAGTTTTTTTTGTATTACATAGGTATTAAAGCCTGGGGCTTAAGCCCACCAAAATGACCGGTCTAGTTGCCATGATCTCTATACATACTTATAAAATGCAAATATTTTTCCCACTGCCTGTGTGTTTGATATCGAGCTCTTCGGGACAGAATTAGAAGGGAAGCAAACCGAACCCACACCCTTTCCTGACAGAGCTTCTCTTTGTTTGTTCCAGTTAACTAATTGCAAATATATAAACAGCAATTTTTTTATAATTTTTTAGACTTTTTTCACAAAAATGACTTTATTTTCCAATAATTTTCACCTGCGGCGCATTTTATTGGCAAAGTTTTTTTTTGCTGCCTTCTTGGATTCGCCCAAACATCTTGGATATGAGCGACAGAGTTGGACAATTTTTACATTGTATAATGACTGCTCTGACTTATTAAACAAAATTAATTTTCTTGTCCCTCGCTTATCTTCATTTTTTTTTTACCAAGGACACGAACGAATCAACTGCACTTCTCTCCTCTCCATGTTATATGCAGAACTTATAATAGCTGTAACAAAGATTTTGACATCTTTGATACTTCTATTTCTGAAATTCGAAGATTCTTTAGTACTATAAACACCAGTATTTACTAAGACCTTAAGACTTAGCATTGTAGACCGGGTTTAAGTATCAAGTCTATAGACTTGATACCGACCGGTTTAAGTGTATTTTTTTAATACTCACAGGACATGTGCAATATGATAGTAAGCATTTCTCAGTGAGTTGCATTTCATATAAATTCAAATTAACTTTAGAAATAAAGAAAAACCACATAAAAATTTTGTAACCAAATGTCATTTTTTGGAAACTTAGTCCGTGCAGTCATAGGGTTCCCGTTAAAAATAGTCTCAAATTGTAGTACCACCCCTGAGGGGGGGTTTTAAAGTTCGAAAAACAATAGAAATAATCCATGATTGACAAAAAAACTTACATACAAAAATATTCAAAGCTAAATAATACATAAATAACTTAAAACTATATCTGTAGATGCATTACCGTATTAAATACGTATCAATATTTAAATACTGTAAAAAGCACAAGATATATTAGAATCCCTTTTCAATTACTCATTCACTAAAACAATCGACCATCGGTTTAATCGTCGCTAACTGGTCTAAAAAATTTGACTTACACCGTTTTTATTCGACATTTCCTAGTGACATTTAGAGGTTTAAATATCGCTACCATTGTTAAACCAAAATATTTGATTATTTTTATTTATTTATAACCTTTAAAGAAAAATGAACCATATCGCAAGGTATTTATGAACAATTTATATAAATATTAAAAACTATTGCAATTACGGGAAAAATTAGTTAAACCTTCAACCAAAATGTAGACTTTTAAACCTGGGATTGTAGGACTTAGCACTTAGCACCCCTTAGTAAATACTGGTGTAATGGTGCATAATATCCTAATTAAGTATGTTCCCTCAGTCCCAATAAGTTATACTGTTCTATTTTGTTACTTTGTTTTCGTTGAGTGTCTGTCTGCCTGTGAACTTGATTCGTTTATATTTGTAGTTTTTTTTTTAACTTTTTTTAGTTTTAGTTATTTTAGTTATTTAAGTTTTATTTTTTTTTTAAGTTTTTTCCTGCTCTGTAATTGGGTTACACCTGTTAAGCAGTGTAGTAATAAATAAATAAAAATAAAATAAAAAGAATTAACTTAAATTTGCGCCAGGCACGCCAGCCAGTTAGTGTGCAGTTACTCGTCTTTTTCTTGTACGTGGAGCATGTATGTTTTAATTTACGCCCTCTAAATTACGCAATAAAAAATATATCCATATACTCTACATATTGTTCTATTTTTTTAAATGAAAATTAATAAAATTAGCGTTTAAGTGGTTTTTCGCTAGGAGAAAAACCAAAAATTAAAGAATTCGGCCGATCACTACCTGATTTAAAAATTGAAAAACAAACGTGGAAGTGGACAAAAATCGCGTTGTCGTAAATTTAATAAAACTATTTGTGATAAAAATAATGTTTATTTTTGTAATTTTTTTGTAAATACCTTTTGAAAACTAAGGGTAAGTTAAGCTATTATTTAAATTAATTCAACAAAATTTTTGATAAATTTTGAGTAATTTCATGGTGTAATTTGGGTAGGACTCGGTTAGTTTTTTAAAAAACTTGGGTTAGAAACCCTAAAAGTAGTAAACATATAATACAAAACTATGCGCTCTTGGTTTTGCGCCACTAAAAAAAATTGATCGAGGCATGTTTTTTAACGAATTTTGAGCAAAAGTTTGATGCAGCACCCCGAATTTTTTTTTTGAGTGGCTATCAAATTTCTGGCACTGCCATGTTGAATGGGCACTGCCTGTAAGTATTAAAAAACCCACTTAAACCAGTCGGTATCAAGTTCATAGACTTTAGTACTAGACCTTGGTCTAAGTGCTAAATTTGAAGATCTGTAAATACTGGTGAAAAAGTTTTTCGATCATACCAAACCAAATCACTATAGAATTCTACACTGTCCAGAATATAAATCTAGGCTTGGCCAGTCATTTTTAAACCTAACCCGATGCTCTCCCAGAATACTGGTAGCGTTAGAGAGGCGGATCTAAAAACTTTATTTTAGGGGGGGAGGGGGGGGGGGGTTCGGTTTATTTTAGGGGGGGGGATATCATAATAAATATTGCATAAAACTATTTTGTACAGTGACCATAATGTGTATATTCTGTGTGTAAAAACTAAATAGGTATAGTTTGAGATTGAGGGGGGGGGGGGAATTTCCCCCTTTTCCCCTCCCGTAGATCCGCGCCTACCAATTATTATCTAGCCACACCTCGTAGATGTCTAAACTCTGCTAAAATCTGCAGCATGCAGTAATTAGTTTTCCAAAGCCAAGCTTTTACTTCTTGTCATTTATAATTAGTACAAAACGCGATTTTTGCATCAATTATAATAAAACCAATGAACGTGATAAAAAAAAACACTATAGATTTCTATCTTGTCAGGTTTCCCAAATAAATGTTCGGTAAAATATATAAAAGTTTGAGAGTCGAATAATTTTTTTATTCAAATATGTATACTGTGATACTACCCTTTTTTTACATGTATACATTATGAGTTAAATATGACAAATAGGGTCTCTCCTTTAGTGACGCTATTTTGTCTTATGTCTCTAATATATACCTCCTTTGTTATTAACATAATATTTCATTGTTATAAGTATCATTTCAATTTCTTCGAAATTTTTTTCAATAAAACAAGATTTTAAGCAAACATTTTATATTTTCAGAGCGGCAACAGCAGCTCTCGTAGAGAAACAAAGTCATGAAATGTTAGAGCTGATCAACGAAAAACGTAGCGAATACATGCAACAAGAGTCCCTATATCTGGATCATCATGAAGGATATGACCAGAATGAACCGTATCCGGTTCACGCACCTCCGCCAGCGCCACCTACGCTTAGCAAATTCCAGGTAAAATAATTAAATGCCTGAATGCGTATTAAAACAAACTTCGAATTTCATCTAAAGCGATTACATTACTTTAACTCAAGAAACTAAAGTATGGCAGTAAACCAGTTTCTGGTTGAGCTAACCTATCTCAAACAATGTAAAGCAGTTCATTGTTCTGATTGATTATTTATTCTATAAATTGTAGGGTGTCCTAAATTGCCGAGTGCAACGATTTAAGCAACGTAAATTATCAACTAGTTACCTCTTTCGTTAGATTAAATAAACCGTCAAATCTTTAAGTCGTGGTTTTGAACCCACTAATTCAACTGTGGTCGTTTTTTTACTATCCTTTTTGATATGGCTTTTGGCCAGCGAAATATTTAACAGCTGGTAAATACAATTATTCACCTACAATTGCTGCCTTTTTAGCTATATCCATAGATTGCAGATTGTACTAGGCCACTAAGCCGCTTACCATATTAACATCTTTTGTACATGTTAATATAAATCTTAGTTTATCTCCACGATCGGTAAACTTCTGTTAAATGAAGTAATTTTCTTGGGGCTAGTAATCTTATTTTGTTATATATTGTGACAACAGTACTACTTTCGAGGTAGAAAAGCCTTTTAAGGAGTTCGAATCCTCGAGCGACTTTCTGCCATCTTTAGTTCGGTTTGGTGTATTGCAGCTGTCTTTGTTGCATTTTCGGAAAATCTGCAGCAGTCGTCGTTTGTTTACATATTGCCTGTAGGTGATATTCCGCAAGATAGTGTGCACTAGAGGCCTTTGATACATTTGACACTTGTTTTACACCAAACAAGTGTCAATTGTATCGTGGGCCTCTAGTGTGCACTAAGCAGTCCTACCAACTCGTCTTTCTGTTCAGTTCTAGAAGTTTGTTTGTTTTCTTCGCTGATATGGTTTTAAATAATTTCAATTGTCTTTGTCCTGGATTTTGTCTCCAGCAAGACACCAATTGAGTTTCCGTCATTTCACTTTTTGCATGAGCTGAAGTTTCATTAGTCCACAGCATGGCTCTCGTTGAAAATAGGGTGTTTTAGCTCCTTAGGTGTTAAGGAAGCAGGAAGGAAGAACTCTTTTTAGAGCTATCGTCACCAATGAAACCAAAACTCTGAGACAACGTCTCTGGAGTTCATACATTTAAAAGTGCGTAGGAAGCACGTACTGTTCTGTTCAAGTCTATCACGTACCGGGTTTAATTTTTAAAAGTAATATCGCTTCCTGTTTTAGTGGATCTTTTATTTAAAACTACCTATAGCAAAACAAAATAGGCGATACACAGTCAACGCTACTAATGTGCTTTGGCAGTGAATGTGTTGATAACTCTTTTATTTATTACGAGCTTTTAAGAAAATACCAGGGGTTTTGAATCTTGCACGATTTCTTTTTATCATCATTGGCAACATAGATCAAATTTTATTTGATAGAGAATCCCATGTTAAGAGTCTAGAAGTTGGTTCGTCTTCTTTGCTGATGCGGTTTTAAATAATTTGAATTGTCTTTGTCCTGGAGTTTGTCTCCAGCAAGACACCAACTGATCCATTTTCCATCGTTTCACTTTTTTCATGAGCTGCATTTTCGTTAGTCCTCAGTATGGCTCTCCTCCAAAATAAGGTGTTTAAGCTCCTTTTTTTCGCAAAGCTGCCTGCTTCCTTAACAACTATATACTCTTTTTAGACCTATCGCCATTATTTTTAACTAGTTTTGACACCAGTGAGACCAAAACTCCGAGACAACGTCTCTGGAGTTCAGATATTTTGAAGTGCGTAGGAAGCACGTACTGTTTTGTTCAAATCTATCACGTACCGAGTTTGGTTTTTAAAAGTCGTAATCGCTTCCTGTTTTCATGATTTCTTTTTATTATTATTGGCAACATAAATAAAATTTTATTTGATAGAGAACCCAAAAGCTTTGGCAATATTGAGTTCAGTAGTTTTAGTCATTACTCCTTCCGAATCAGTGGTGAAGTTAGAGCCGATTATATTTCATCATTCAATCATTCTAACTCTAATTTTTCGGAGTATTTTAATTATTTTCAAAGACTTGTGCGACTATATTTAGAGCATAGTCTCATTTTGATATATTATGTATATTTTATCAAGCCTTCAAACTGTTTTCACCATATTAATTAGGTATGCTTTTATGTAAAGTATCTTCAGTTTAATTAAGTCATAGTTTGTTACTTAAAGTACCACGCTTGAAGCCTCGTTTTACTTAGTTGATACTTTACTTACAGATTTACAGTCACCCCAGCGAATTCGCCAACGTCGACCAAATAGCCATTTCCGTTGCTCAAGAGGACCAAAAATCCTTTACTGATTTAGTCAGGCAGTTGGTTGGCAGGTGCGGATCCGATGTGGAGAAAGCTAGGTATGTAAAAACACTATAACGTACCCTTAAGTTGGTTTGAATTTGATTTTCAGAAGTAATGTCAGATTTCTCGGAATTTTTTGAAAATTTTGTTTGAAGTCAATTTTTGTGTTCAAAAAAATTCGCTGACAATTAAATTTTAAAAATTTTCCGAACAGAAAATTTGAGATGCATATTATGAGATATACCAAGTAGAACGGCAAAAATTTCCACTGAAACCTTGTAATTAACCTACTTTCATGTTACGTATAAATCATATAAAATATCAAGAAAAAATACTATATATTTTGTATATTTTTCGTAAAGATGATAAGGTAAGTTATGCACACCAGTGCTGGATTTTCCATTAAGCGAAAGGCAGCAAACGTCTTAAGAGTCCTGGCCCTTTTACGCTAACTAAAAAAAAATCTTTTTATTAATAATGGTTAAAATCAACTCAAACTCAAAAAAAATCAATGTTATGATCAACGACAAAATATCTATGTATATTTATTATCATGAACACGCGTTTGACAAATAAAATTAAAACATGATTTAAATAAAATAACAAACACACAAACAGTACAAGTCAAAATAAAATGCAATCTACTGACTGAATCGTTTCAGATATTAAAAAGAGTGCAACATAGATATATTTCGTCACTGTTACAAAGTATTTCAGCTAGAACTGGACAATGTTCTAAAAGTCAATGTAAAGCACATAAATAATATAAATACTGACGATGCAGTAAGGATAATTGTAATTTGGAAAATCTGCAGTATTTACTAAACAAACTTAATAAACAGAAACGATATGGTTTGCATGATAACATATCAAAAACAAAAGTCATGGGTAGGCAGTCCGCAGAACCCAATATTCTAATAGAAGAAGTTATAGAACATGTCTAAAAGTTTTAATACCTACTACCAACTACGATTCTCACACGCGATGCTTGAAGCCAGGACCCCTATTTAATTCTTAATCTTCCTTTTTCGGGTAGACAGGATTTCGGCTACTACGCATGCGTCAATTTTGGAACATACTCCGTTACGTCACTACAATATTTGACAATTGTCAGTTTAGGGTTATGTCTATTATTTTTTCTAAAAACTAGTTGATTGGGTGAAAATTTATTAAATTGTGGATTAAAATTGTAGTTTTTCTAAAACTAATTGTGCAAATTTATTGTGGACACCATAAAGAGTGTTTAATGGCATCTATAAACCACTCTTAATTTTATTAACAAATTATAAAGAAAAATACACGTAGTTACCTATGGAATGGCACTTCCTTACTTCTTCCGAACATTTTTCCACAAACCGCACATGTTTTAAGTGAATTATCTTCAATTTTTTACAGAAAAAAACATAATTTAACAGAATTTTACACAACGCAAAATACCGCAAAATGTCCAATGGCCTCCAGCTACATAGCAGCTGTGTGTCTGCATGACAAAATACACGCATGCGCACTTGAAAATTCGCATCCGCGAATTTAAATTTGCCATTGTTTCCAAAGCCAGCTATTAGCTATTTATTGTATTTATGCTATAACGTATTTGGGTCTGTCGTTTATAATAAATTAAACTATAAGGAAGAAGTGAAACCAGTTATTGTACAAGACAAATTAAGGGTATAATTCTCAAAATTATTTTATTATATTTTAGGACAATATTTCGATGGATAACAGTCAAGAATCTAAACAATATGAACTTTGATGAAAATGTTCGAGGAGATACTCCAATGGGTCTACTAAGAGGGATCAAAAATGGCACAGAAAGTTACCATGTGCTCTTCAAAAGATTATGCAGGTATGAACAACAAGAGCACCCTGGATCAAATATTCCTTTAATTTACGAAAATTTTGTTGCAATTATTACCTTCGTACCGGCATCTAATGGAGAGAAAATATTAAAATCGACAAAACAATATTTTTGGAAAGGCACTCGGAATGAGTCTGGAGGCATTTTTAACCAGTAGTTTTTTCTTTGTAAATACGGTTTTTAAATCTCGATAATATGGTTTTCTTCCAACAAATTTTGTAATAAATATTTTTTTTAGTTATGCCGGTCTTCACTGCGTAGTAATTAAAGGTTACTCAAAATCAGCAGGTTATCAACCAGGTGTTCGATTTGAAGATAACAGGTTTGTTATTTTTCTATTAGTTACTTACCAAACTCAAATCTAAATAAAATCATTGCATGTCTAAATAATTGAATTTTTCCAAACTGATAAGCTTGATTGATAAAATCAGTTAACGTTCAGTTTAGCGCCGAGGTTTTGAGTTCACAGTTGGAAGTTCAGAATTAAGCATTTATAAATTCATTAAGAAATTTTATTGAGATTGATTCAAGGATGATGGTAAATCAATCAATGGACTTAAAACAGCTGACAAGATCATGTGATCAAATACTAGATTTTGACTGGCCGATGCGAACTGTACCGACTTTTCAACTGAATCTTAACTCAACCAGAACTTTCTTTGTAAATGAAAATACACATTTCAATAGATGATCTTCTTCAATTTTTGAACATGCAACCTTAACCGCGAACCTCAACTGCTTTATAAAGCTCGCATTAAATATTTAAAGTTAAGATGCATTGAAGACCAGATGTGCTTTAAGGTCAGATGCAAAAATAAATTTATTTTTACAAACTGTATTACCAACCCAAACTTAATTTTCTAAGTTTTGTAACAACCGATATCAATGATAAGTTTTCGCGCAGACTAGGGCACGTGATTATTCACACTATTATTATTATTTTCCCTACCCTACCTTTACAACAATTTTAAGTTTACCGTGTTTATATATTTTTTCTATTTGCTTTAATAACGCCATCAAAATTCAAAAATTTAGCGCATTATCCTTTAGTAATAATTTCCAAGAGTGTCGAAGAACACTCTTTACAACTCAAAAAAAATCCCATCACCTTATTTTCAAAGTTTAATAAATTTTTAAAACCAGGTTTCGAAATTCATGGAATGCAGTGTACGTAGCCGGAGCGTGGAGATTTGTGCAGTGCAACTGGGGTGCCAGACACTTAGTCAATGCCAAAGAGGTGCCGAAAGCTGGCAACAAGACAAAGTCTGACAGTTTAAGGTTAGTGATCATCTACGTTACTAAAACTTAAAGTTTTACTACAAACTTTGTAGAATGCTGTAATACTTTTACTGGTATCAATCCACCCACTGGATTTAAAAAAGCATATTCATATCTCTCGAATAAATGAAAAATTTATACACCCAAAAATTCTTTTAGATATTTGCTTTCCGTACACTACAATAGTGGGAAACCTTAAGCAAATAAATAGCTTTATATATCAGTAAATTTCTCTGACTCTTCAGATTTTTTTAAATGGTAGCTCAATTTTTTCAGGTACGAATATGATGACCATTACTTCCTTACGGATCCCAAGGAGTTCATTTACGAATTCTTCCCCCTACAACAAGAGTGGCAGCTACTCAAGAAGCCCATCACTCTAGCAGATTTCGAAGAGCTTCCGTTTGTTAGATCGCTCTTCTTCAGATATGGATTGTACTTCTCGGATCCTAAGACAAAGGCGGTTATGTTTACTGATTCTACAGGTGGGTACTCAAATGTGTAGTCAAAATCTTTCAGTTTTTAAAATTCTAAGATGCACAACGAAGTAGTGTAGAAGTAGATAATGCAAGATAAACCCACCTCCATCTTCAAAAGAAACATTGGCAAAAAGTCTAAAAAAGATGCTGCAAATGGCACTTACTTTGGTTTTCGTGATCCGAAAGCGAAGTACAATTGCTCAGGCTCATATCGAGCTATATCTACTGCTTCAGGTGACCTGTACTTCTTCACAGGGCCAGTGGTACAATTTCCCTGGATTGTATTTGATAAGTTATATTTCTATATGGTTTCTTTTTCCAAAAATCTTCTTGACAAAGTATAAAACTTTCTGGTGCTTCCAATGATCTTCTATATTTTAAGCTACTGGCTCAAAGAAGCACTTCAACATTAAAACCGAAATATCCTACATCGAACCTTTCTTGGTATCCTTTAACGGGTTGAACTGCTTTCATTTTGACCAGCAAAAATATTGGATGCTTCGGCTGTGTTTCTCCGTACACGAGACCGCACCTCGTTTGATCACTGTGACTTTTCAAACCTGTTTCGTATTGGAACATTTTTCCTGGCGATGTTGACTAGTGACCGAATACTCAACAAGAAGAAGCAAGTGCTCTTTTGGCACTTTCTTCATATCTAGGCAAGGAAAACAAAATATAATGTGCCAGCAATAAATCAGTTGAGAAAAATAAATGATTAAATGCAGAAAAAGTTCAGTGAGGTTGCCATATGTTAAATAGACTTAAACTAATTTATCATGGGAGTATTTGCCAATTTTTCTTTGGTGATGGTTTATTTAGGTTAGATTGAATTAGGTTAAGTTACTTCCTCTTTCTATTCTATATTCACTCGGTCTAAAATATGACAGCGGACTGGACTATATAGATGATTTTCCCTAATCTAGTTTTTAAGTATAAGAGGTGGGTTAAACTACACCTCTAATTTGTCATATTTAGGTGCAGCCACAGTGAAAATAGCAATGCCCTCACACATGCAAGGCACTCTTATATTCCACTACAACCTCAAATTCTATGACAGCGATGGAGATACGTTCGAGAATGTGTCACTTAAAAGATTTGTCATGCAGGTACGTTTCACTAATTAGATTAGGGTTTTGTATACTGTGGGAACTAAACATTACATGATCTGTCAAAGATTTAATTCTATTGGAGCTCAGGGGAATCTTATAATACTAATAATTAATGATTTAATTTAAATTGAAACATCAAAATATCCTTTGTCCTTTTTGGTTTATATTAAATGTTTTTTTTTTAATATCTTGTAGTTCTTATATAAATAATTATCTTGACTAGAATATACTAATTACGTGTATTATTTTTTAGTCTGTGGTTGGAAACACAGTGGCCTTCAGAGTGCATGCCCCATGCAGTGGAGCTTTCCTATTAGACATATTTGCCAATGCAGTTACCCCTAAAGAATATCTTACAGGTAATTCTGTTTCGTGCTCACCTAACTATATAAAACTCTAGACTAAGACATACAGACCGATTGACGTCTAGTGCATATTTTGTTGACAGCTGTCAGGCTTGTAAAAAATTATTAAACATAGGCTGCGTTCGGTATTTACGTCGGATTAATCTTTTTGATCGAAATCGTTCGGTAATTCCATCTAGATCTAGGAGGTAGATCTGAATCGTTTGGTAATTCTGCTCAGACTAGTCGGACGTAAATCTGGTTGCTTCGTACATTTTGATCGACGAAACAGATTAATCCGAGATTGTGACGTATGTTGTGTATTTGTTTTGTTTACAAAAATAATTTTTTTATGTAAAAAGATTGATATCGAATTATTTGATGTTGAAGACAACAAATTATATAAATTTCCGACATCACAGGAAAATTTTGTCAAAATTATAGCTGGGCGTGAGTTGCAATATGTACATAATATTTTAAGTTATATTTAAGGTTATAACCATTTATAAAAATTTGATCGATTTGATCTGGATCGTTCGTTAATTCCAATTTGCTCAGACTAATCTGTTATCACGTGACCAAAAATCCGTCGCGTCTGAGATGCAAATACCGAATGCAACTATAGTAAAATGCCTTGTAAATAAACTCTAAAATCCATCTTTTTGTTTCCATCGATGCTATCGGTTGATGGAGCATTTGATTATGACATTAACGATAAAGCCAACAAGAATTAGAAAAGCCCGTTTGATTAGAGAAGTCCATACATGTATTAAAGACATATTTTCTCCAGAAAATGAAACAGTGTAACACCCCCAATGGGCTACGAGATTCTCCAATAGCTTGCTTTTTTTCTCTATGGATAAAGGCACAATTAAAAATACAAGCAACTAAATACAGAATATGATGTTGTTGAAAAGCCATCAATATGCTGACAGTTTTTTTCCACTAGAACTCAGTGAAATGTATAGTGTATGAATTCTTGAATGGGTGAGAAGGAGTACTCCCTCAAAATCAGGTGAAAGTCAAATTGCGCATGCGACCTCACTTGATTTCTAAATTTCCATTGATCCCCTTATGGAGAGATGCTCACTCTCACCGTTATTAAAGAATTTATACACAGGGCGTCTAACATATGTATTTAGTCGCTGACATTGGGCTGACTAATAGAAACCACCGATATCGAAAGGCCGGTTTGATCTGATTTTTCGAGGGTTTTCCCGGAGAAAATCAAAAACAAAATTTAAAAAAATTTGGTTTTCATTAAAAAAAGTTTTTAACTAAGTACATAAATTAAAGGACTTTTTGATCTTTTCGCTAAAAGGTCATGGAACTCTTAAAACAAAATTTCGAAATAATCAATCATCTAATTATCAAAATTTCTCAAAAAGTTTTTGCAAATGTTAACTGTTTTTAACAACATTATATGATGATATAAATCCAACCATCAACAGGCATTGCTGGTTACAATCGATTGCATCAGAAATTTAGAAGAACTTGTTGAACCCTCGTGTCGTTTGATAATGTAATGAAGAAAATGTTTGATGTCATACTAGAAAAATGTAAAAAAAAACTAAAAAGTAATAACTTAATTTGTATGTAGGTGAACCAATGAAATTCAAGAGCGTTTGCAAATTCAAAATCTGTTGCGACGACTTGCAGACAGTAATGGTGCCGTTACCGGACTGCGCGAGTGGAGAATGGGGCCCAACTAAGGCCACTAGATTATTTGGACTAGTTCCCATTACCCATCAGGTAAGAGAAAATAAATCGAATCTAAGAATTGTCCTTTGTCCAAAGGTTCTAAAACTTGGAAAATTCCAATATTCATGAAAAAGAAAAAACATTTATATTTTGTTCTTTTTCAGGATGCTCTAGTGTTCGCTGGTCGTGAACTAGAAATCCAGTTTAGAATGTCCCGTCAGCTGACTGATTTTATGGCAACACTGCACAAAAATGGAGTAGAAGAAAAGAAGCTATCGAAGTACGTGTCTCATTACGTGACAGATGACATTGTCACGTTTAACATAGGATTCCCTGAAGAGGTAATATACAACACATATTTCATAAGAGCCATGGATAAACTTTTAAAAAGAACAGGGCTCTTAAAAAATAATGTATGCAAAGTTTATTTCATGCAAAACGAAAAGGTGGTTAGAAAAAACAAGATTCATTCAATCCTAACTTTACTTTTGAGTGCTGAGAATAGATAGCGTACAATCATCCGTTTAACACTTAACGGGATACTTTTTGCGCGGATTATTTTTTGCCGATACAACTTTGGCTACTCGGCGGTAGGATAAGTTGGCGAGAGGACAACTCGAAGTGATAGTGAGTGAGGGTGAGGTTGGCAAGCTTATGAGTATTTTCATCCAATCGTTTGAAAGGGGATCCTTATTCGTAAGCACTCGCTCGCATTGTTATTGTTCTTGTTGGTCAAAAAACGTGCCTACCCTTGTTCTGTTCTGACCCTGGTACGCAGATGTTTAATCAAAGAAAGGTAAATACTCCCTTGCGTAAGTTGGAAAGCAAGTACAAATCCTTTCTTTGGTTTTGTATCACTGCATACACTGCAACTTTTTTGTATTTCTCTTTTGAAATAAAAGTTTTATAAAACAAATGTCAATTTAAAAAAATTGTGTATAAAGCTACTTTCATTTCCAATATGCCGTAAATATATTTTTTTAATTTCTAGGGTCAATATGGACTTGACATTTACACGAGAGAAATGGCGTCTGCGCACGACACTACTGGAGAAAAACATTTGCTTACACACTGTTGCAAATACCTAATAAATTCCTCAAAAAGGAATTAAGGTAGGAAAGGGTTGAAGTTTTAAAGGCCATTCTGTGACCTTTAAATTCAATAATGCTATTAGAGGTTGCTGCACATGAGACAATTGGTTTAATTGTTTTGTAACAAATGCTAAATTTCAGAATCTTGCAGGTTATTAGGAAATACTGAATAACCTGTAACTGAAAATACCTCTTATATTTATGCCGAGTTTATACAGGAAATAAAAATATATAAGAAATAAGATAACATAACCGAATAGATAAATATGAAGTGCATTTGTTTATAGTGGGCTGTAGATCCGTAAAGTTTGCTCGTTGTATTAAAAATAAATGGTTGTTGGTAAAAATGAAGTAGAACTTAAGCTACAAAGGGATAATTAAAGCTACATATCATTGAAAAAAAAAGCCATAGTTTTTAAGTATTCCCCTTAGCTTCATTAAGATTTGAACTCGTTGTCACCAAAACAATACACAGTTCATTTAATTATTTTTTCATTGGCCTATGATATTCTTATGATAATCAGCTGATAACTGTCAAAAAGTTATCTCAAACTAAATAAAATGAAATTTTTTTGTATATTTCACGCAAAACTATTAAACCTACTAGGTACTAAATATTTAAAATACAAACATAGATATGGGGCTTGAGCCTGAGTTTTTACTCCCAATTTCTTGCCTTTTTTGTTATTTTTTATCTTATTTTATTTCCCGTATAATAAGTGTGCATTAGTGTATAAAATATTATTATTTTATATTTCCCAGTGTTTATTTGGTATTCCGAAGGTCACTGATAGTAGAGACTGGGTCTAATATCAGTGTCCTTAGGTAATGTATCTTTGTCTAGTCTTAATATTTCGACCTAATAGAAGAAATTTATAACATTATGTATCATCACAAGTAATTTTTAGGTAATTTCTAAATACTATTGTAATAATGGTGCTAACTCTGTGAAAAAATAAATTATTTCTGTAATATACAGGGTGATTTGTTTAGGTGTTACATCGAAAGGTCCCCTGAAAATGTTATTGTATTTTTTAAATAAAACACACATTTTTAATAAAATCGATGTGGCCACATATTTGTAACACTTAAAAATACTCACTCCGCAGAAAGGGTGTTTTTTAAAAGTCTAAGTACAAAGTTGAACATATTGGCAATCGTAAGATTGGACAACTAGTTTTCTATTTACAATCTTGAGGCTTATTGCATTTTTAAAACTGTTCTGTTATCAAATCTTTCTTTGGGCTTAAGACTTTTGAGGCACTTTGTCTATAACATAGTCGTTAATACTCTTCTTGCCCGTTGCGTTCAAATATTATATAATAATACATAGTATATTGTAGACTTTTATTAGAATTAAAACATTTAACTTTTACCAAAATTAAAAGATTATCTAGTGGCAAAAGAGAATTCCGAAAAAAAATTGAATTAGATATTTTACCAATTTGGTTGGAAACCAAATATCGATACCCTAATTCTGATACCTCGTAACTCAAATCAAGCAAATTACATAGCGTAAGCACTATAGGACTTGTTAGAAATCGCGGGAATGACCGTTTTATTTATTTTTTTTGGTTGCGGGAATTTAGCAGCATATAGCTATGCATAATTACTAACCTTTGACGCAAAAATATGAATTTTCATTTTTTTGGTGGTTATGACGTATCAGAATTAGGGTATCGATATGCAGATATCTGTTATTAATGAATAAAAATTATCTATCTAAAACCACCGTCAAAAGTAAAAACGGAATAAAAACCTGAACATGACTATAGTGTAGGCAGATCTCCACTAATGGCGTATTCCATTTAAAAAACCGTGCAGCACTGGTAGTGCACTGACACTGGCTCAGCGCTGTCAAAAATCTGCACTGAACGCAGTTTCAACGGAACATGCAGAAGACCCAAAATCACACCAATAGTATATCATTCTCTCAGTAGTACACCACGAATAGGAATAAATATCGAGGGGGCGAGACTTAGGACAAACATCGTTGAGCAAGCTTATAAAGCTTGTTTACGATGAGTGTCCTTATGCAAGACCCCTGAAGCAGTCACGTTACCTTGATTTGATTTTTTTAATCAAGAAATAAGTGGAAAATATTTTAAAAATATATATTTTATATTTGGGGGAAGAGCGCCTATGATTCGGTATCAACTGTTAAGTAGTCGCCAAATACTGTAGCTTTGAGGCATTCATTCGGGTTTAATTGATTGTATTGGGTTGAAATCTTCCTTAAAATGGTGTTAATTAAATTTGATTAATTTAATCGTTACCACCACTTACTCAGCATCGAAGAAAATCTAAAAAACTTCTTACAAACTAAGCCAGTTGTGCACTAGTGCTGTACTCATTATCCTAATGGAATACGCCATAAAAAACGAATTAAAACAACGAGGCCTATTTGAAATGTGAATAACTATAAAAAAAATCTTTAAAGTTATTTTTTTAGAGTAAAGTTCTTTATTGCACCTGTTAAGGAGTAGCAAATATCTTGACTTTAAGGGCTGGATTAACAATGGCCGGTTATCCCTGGGTTAAACTAACTCGCGTTCTAGTGTCGGGTTAGGAGTTGATCTTTAGTTAAATTTCTGCATAAATTCCTTGATGAGTAAGCCGAAACCAAGGGTGAACTCGTTAACCTCTCATAAAAGCGCGGCTTAGTTTTTACCCAACGTTATCTTGATTAATGAACCGGCCTAAACCAGCGAAATATACAGGTTGTCACATAACTAATGGTACAAAGTAAAGCCGATGATTCCTTTGGTAAAAGCTCGAACGTCCTAAAGTCAGTTGGTTTCCAAATTACCACTCTCGTCCCCACCATTAAGACTTTAACTACATATACTTTTTAATTGAATTTTTAAAATTGTATATCTATAGCTTTGATTTTTTTTAGTAACGACAGTTATTTTCTTATTTTACATTTTCTGGTTACCGGAGAAAAAGGGTTGAGTTTCTTACAAAATTTGGAAACACCGAGCTCTTCCGCAACGATCAAACACGGGGAAAATTTGTAACATCGAATTATTGACAACCTAAGAATGGGGCTAAATTCTAACCTATAAATACTTAATTAAAAATTTGTTTTGAACACGTTTTAGAGTTAATTGCATCGGTACATTTGATTTAGAATTAAATAAATTTGACTTTAATAAGTCAGATGCAGGGTTCTAGAAAAAAGTTACTTGCATATTTTTTGATAGTCACTTTATGTCCATTCAGTTAACCATCATAAACTTAAAGAAAGTTCACTCCTCTTTATCGTTTGACCGACACATAAAATAGTTTCTGGGCTGATTTGTGTATTTAAATGTTTGTTATATACTATTAATGTTATTTACTATTAATGTCGTAATTTTTATATGTGTATTAAATTTTAAAAAGTTAATTTTTTATAAACCCGCTTAAAGATTCACTTCTATGTAATATTGTAATTGCATTTAAAATGAATAAAATGTTTATTTATTTTTTAAAAAGTGTTTTTGTTATAGTCATATTTTCTATTTTAATAACTACAGTTTATTATAGAAATTTTAGTACTAATTTGTTTAACCAACAGAAGTGACAAAGACTATCATACTTGACTTGCGATTTTCAAGGATATTTAAAGCTGAGTGACCTTGCAGCTCTCCATATTATGATTATCGATTTTTTTCTACCAAGACAATTTCATAAAACATTTACAATTTACAATTTGTTTTTCATTATAATTTTTGAACTATACCATCGATTTTAATGGGAGAAACTGCACTTGGCAGAGAATTAATCAGAGTTTTGAATAGATAAATTTTTTTGTCCGCGATTTCAAAATCCAAGATAGCGAACAAAATAAAATTGTACCCTTGAAAGATGCTTGTTTATTCTTGTGTTGCGAATATGTTTTAATAATTTTTTTAAATCACTAAACAAGCAGCATTCTTGCCACGCACAACAAGGTATGAATCAGCAAAATCGGTTAGGTGGTTCTAAAAACCGAACCGAACCATTGTTTTGAATATTATACGATTGCTTTGCCAATCATGTCTGCATTTATTTCCTTATAAATTCATTACTACTGAACCGATTTTGATGACATAAAAAGTATCCTTTTGAGGATTGGTTGCTTTTTAAAGATCATGATCAAAATTTATTAACATCTTAAAATTTAACATGGTGGACAGAATCATAATTGATTCTTCAAAATGGCGTGTTTAGGCTTATTTTCTGAAAATTTTTTAGTTTTTTTTTAATTTATAGAAAAGCACTACTTTTCTCCCACACAACAAGGTATAAATTAGTAAAATCGGTTTGGTGGTTATCAAAAAAACCTATTTTTGTTTCAGCCATTGTTTTACAGATTATAAGATTGCATTGCCAATCCTGTCTGCATTCATTTCTTTATAAACTCATTATTACTGAACCGATCTTAGTGAAATAGAAAAAAATCATGGTGAGAATTGATTGTTCTTTAAAGTTTATAATCGAAATTGGCCGCCATCTTAGAAGTTAGGATGTATAATAATAATCATACTTGACCCTTCAAAGACCCTTTTAATTTATAGAAAGGCACTTAATTAATTTTTATCTCTTTCTGTGGGAGAAAAGTAATGTTTTTCTATAAATTAAAAAAAAAAACTAAAACATTTTCGAAAAATAAGAATAAGCACGCCATTTTGAAGAATCAAGTATGATTCTGTCCGCCATCTTAAATTTTAAGATGACGAAAAACTTTGATCATGGTCTTTAAAAAGCAATCAATTCTTACCAGGTTGTTTTTTATTTCATTAAAATCGGTTCAGTAGTAATGAATTTATAAGGAAATTGGCATGATTATTGGCAAGGCAATCGTATAATATGCAAAGCAATGGTTGAAACAAAAATATTTTTTTTTAACCACTGAACGGATTTTGCTAATCCGTACCTTGTTGTGCGAGGCAAGACTGCAGCTTTTTAACTAATTTAAAAAAATAATGAAGACATGTTTGCAACACGAGAATAAACGAGCATCTTTGAAGGGTACATTTTAATTTCGTCCGCCATGTTGGATTTTGAGATGGTGGACAAAAAAATATATTCAGTCAAAACTCTGATTAATTCTCTGCCAAGTGCAGTTTGTTCCATTAAAATCGATTGTATCGTTTAAAAGTTATAATTAAAAAAAAAACGGTTTTTTTTGGCCATCCGGTACATTTCGGATTTTTGTAATAAATATTAGAGAATATTCTTTAAAATAATTTTATAAACTTGTGGCACCAGAGACTTTAAAAAATGTTCACTTTGGAAACATGCAGGGGGTTTAACATTTCAGGAACTTAGTTTACTGATTTAATAAAAACATTTTTAAATAAAAAAAAACACCCAATTGCTAAATCTACTTGTAACTACTAGTCGCAGTTATAACGACATGCTTCAACTTTTAGTTTGATGTCCAAAGCGCACTTACGAAATTATACAGTTATGTATTTTCATGAATCAGGTTATTGGGTAATTTTGTACCCAACTGCGACTAGTAGTTACAAGTACATTCAACAGTTGGGTGTTTTTTTTATTTAAATTTTTTTTATGTTTCCAACTTTTAGGTTTAATTCATATTCGGACTCATAGAAAGCACTATACATTTGTCATTCATTTAGCGTTACCCGAAAAATACGTGTTGATTTTCTACGGACGCGAGCATTGAGTTAAGGTGGTAAGGGGGTAGAGAGGGAGGAGGGAACTAGTAAAATGGTAGAAAAAATCGCTCCATTATTTGTAAAAGTTATAGCTACAACTATTACTAATAAGGAGGGTGGGGAGAAGTGAGGGATAAGGAGGGGGAAACTAGCAAAATGACGTAGCAAAAAGTCTTAAAGCGTGTGCAGAAATAATTTTTAAAATCGTCCTATATTAGATAAAATTATGCGAATATGGTTTTTTAAGAGGGTGAGGGGGAATGATAGGATGAGAGATGGGTGAGAGCAGGGAGAACAACAAAGTAATTACACCAAAGTAGAGGACATTTGCAATGGGTTATCAAAGGCATTTCATTAAAATCGCCTGAAATTTAGGTAATTTGTATGCCTTAAAGCCCGACATCCTGCGACAATATGGCGCCTGATGACGGCCATGTTGATTCCTGTTTAAAAAATATAACCTGCAGCACCTTCGGGATCAGTACTAATTCAACGACACCTTTTTCGTCAAAATCGGTTCAGCCGTTTAGTCTCTAGCGTGACACAAACATACATATTTACATACATACATATCCCAAGCGAAAAACTTACCCTTCCTTTCGTCGTGCTGCAGTTGGTTAAAAAAGATAGGCATGTCATAAATTTAATTGTGTTAAGGGAAAACAAAAAATATCAGTTTATCGATAAGCTTCATATTAAATCATATATTTGTCTCTAAATATAATAGTTTTTTAATTTTATTTATATTGCAGTATAAAAAAGCACCAACAAAGTTACTAAAAACCTCTAAAAAGCACACTTAAATTACTAAAAACTTTAAAAAAGTTCTAAAATAATTTGTTTTTCATATTTAAAAAAATCAGTCTAATTTTATGGAATGATTTGTTAAAACTTTACAAAATAATACCCTAACTAAGTAGTGAATGACTGGGTATATAGGGTGTTTTTTTAAAAGTTAAGAGAGGCTTTTTCGGGTATTTATCGTTCGTTTATAAAAAAAACCCTCGAATACGTCGATTTCGTTTGCGAGGGGGACTTTTTGGCTATATTGAAATTTTTATAGCACGCACTCCCTTCTAGGGGTAAACTTACCTCTATATTTTTAATAGGGAACGTGGGTCGAGTGATACCTTGTTATGTCTAAGGTCTCTTGAATGTCTTTATAACCCTGTAAAAAATTTAAAAATCTATCAATTACAGATTTTGAGATATTTGCCTCTAAAGTTGCCATAAGAAAACGTTTTTATGCAAGTACAATTCTGAGAAAACAATTAAAAATCCAGAAACACGTCAATTTACTTTTAATCAAAGGAATATTTTGCAGTCACCCTTATTTCATTTTTTTATTATTTAATTTTTACTTTATTTTGAAAATTCGGAAGCAGATATCACAAAAATGAACCGATACAATTTCGAAATTTGTACACGGTTGTAAAAAGTTTCAGAAAAAGGTATCAGTCAACCCACTTTTTTTAATTCAAAATATAGAGGTAAAGGTTACCCCTCGTAGGAAGCGCGGAGAGGGAAAGTTTGCCCCTCGTAGGGAGTGCGTAGAGCTAAAGTTTGGGAGGACGTGCTACTAAAAATTCAAGATATCCAAAAAGTGTCTCTCTTGCAAACAAAATTGTCGTGTTCATTGAGGGTTTTTGCAAAAACGTACAACAAATACCCAAAAAAGTGTCTAGCTTTAAAAAAATATCCTGTACAAAGCCGCAAATTTTTTTTTATTGACATCTGCATATGTAGTGTGCTTTGCATATGCAAAAGCGAGGACAATTTATTGCCAAATATAACCGACTGATACCACAGCGCAGCCCACGAGAAAGACCGGCCCGGGCGCGGAAATATCACGTGACCGTAGGAGACTCACAAAAAAACGACTCACGGCCGCTGTCATTTTAAAACGTGTGTGTTCAGTTTTGGTATGTTTGTTTACGTCGATTTTTTTTTAATTCGGGCACGAATTTTATGTAAATTTTATCAAAGTTATTAAAATAACGCAGCCCACGAAAAAGACTGTAGTGGGCTGCGTTAAAATAATTAATGGCTAATGAGTAAATTATAAAGAAAATACCTATAAGATAAACAATGCCGCGAACGTGTTATTAGTGTTGTTCCTTGTCGGTCCAACTATAAAACTGAAACCTAATATGTTGCAAACGGGAAACAAGTGGTAAAAGATAAGATCTTGGATAAGATTGATCAAGTAATAGACATCCTTAGTGACATTTTCGATAGTGAGAGTGAAAAATGTGTTTAGTTGTCATTTCTTATTGAACAATTAGGTCTCTTGAAAAGGTAACCTGAGAATCGAATATATGGTGGATACACTTTAATGTTGGCTTCATCCTTGTTTATCCAGTCATCCAGTGCATACACGTTAATTTACAATTCTAAGGTAATATGTCTTCCGCACACTCGCAATATTAAAAAACTGATAGTAATCTCTCTAGTAGTGTGAAATATTTAAAAAGTAAGATACAGCTTTTAAAAAAACATGAGTTGGTAGTTAACTTACACTTTAATGAAATATATATTAAACTTTGTGCCGGGTAATTTTTCAAAAAATTATTGACGACCACTACATTCAGTTCATTGAATGTGGAAACCATCTCACTTATTCACAAAATCACTTTTCTTTTTAATAAATTATTGTGAAATGTTTTATATTGAAAATTTTTCTTCCGTTAACTCTAGTTAGTGTTTTTGTGGAGAAAAACTATTGTCAAAGCTTGAAAAAATTAGTTTAAGGGCACGTAAAGTTTTTTAAAATAATTTTATTAAAAAGCACAATGATTTATGTCTGCGAATAAAACTTTGAATAAGAACTCAGACAAATATGATGACACTCAAAGAAAAATTAAAAAACTAAAAGCTTAGGTTTGATATGTCCAATTTTGAAAGACTTGTATAGATTTGAAGTTACTAACGATATTATGTACCTAATATATGTACCTGAAGATATTAGAGTGCAAATTTTGTATAATTTTTTATTTTATAGATTGAGTTCTTTTATCCATAAAAAACACATATATCAGCAAAATATTTTTTTAATTTTTGCCTATAAAAGAACAAAAATTTTTTGTTAATTTATTTAAATTGTGTAGTCATATAATATATTAAGCAATACAATAAGAATCCTGGGACTCCTAAGATCACGTGACCGCCAACTTTCTTATAACGCGCCATGGCCGGTCTTTATCGTTGGCTGCGTACCACAGATAATTTTTTTACTTACAGATGTCCCTTTAGAAAGTATACAAATATTCGCGTCGGGGATAAATCGACTTTTTTTAAAACTTTCTAAACTTATAAACAATAAGGTTTTTCCCAAACCTTTAAACAATATACAGGGTGTTCCTAAATCATGTCCATACGGAGGGTATCTAATTTCTTGAGTAAAAAAGTTCGTATAGTTTTTGAGGTATTCAAATTCAACAACGGAACAAAAATTACACTGGTGTAAGAACATGCAAATATATATCTTTTGACGTTCATAGGGGTATGAACTTTTTGCACCTCAAATAGATTCTAAAATACAAAATACATTTTCTATTGTTTTAAGAAACTTTTTGGTATTTTGTAATATTTTGTATGTGTATAACCGTTACATCGTTTTTTATTTAAAAAACTGTAAAAGATGTTTAATAAGTAATAAATATTACTTTGTATTTTAAAATCTACCAGAAAAAATAATAATTCATTGGATAAGTCTACTAGACTATTTAGCCAATTATTTTGTTTATTGGTTTTATTTTATTTCCTATTTTAGATCAAAACTTGGTCAAAGTTTTCACAAGATTTAATGATTACTAAACAAATATTTTTCTTTGGTCTACACCATTCGGTCATTTTATTATTTTATCTTTAATACCAAAAACTAATTATTTTTCCTTGTGTTAAAATGTAATGTATGTTGGGACCTAAAATCTTGCAAAAAAGTCTAATGAATATGAGAACATTGAGAACTTTATAAGATAATAATTTGAAGAAGAAAAAGCATAGTTTTATAAATAACTAGCTCGCAGGTTAAAAACATTTTTTACGTGAAAAAAAAAAGATGGAAAAGTTGCGTAATAAAAATCAAAAAACAAAGTGTGTTTGCTTGACTCTTATTTGCTAGCGATAGAGAGTAGAGGGATTTATTTCTGGTTATTTTTTTAATTTACTAAAGTTTCTGTGTGAATCACGTTGTCAGTGGAGAACAGCATACTATAAGCAATGTGTTCAGATTTCTCTTCACATTTTAAGAAATCCATGTCTTAAAACTTTCAAATATAATTAGAGAAAAAGGTACCTGCGTAATTCAGGTTGTAGCCTGTTAGAAGGGTAGAAATGCGAAAAGATAGGTCGTAGCCATCGCAGTGTTGCCAGTGATAGGGAAGTTTCCCTAAATCTGGGGAAAATCTGCAATCAGTAGGGAAAAAGGGAAAATTTCTATAATTTAGGGAATTTCTTTCTATAATTTAGGAAATCTGTAATATTGAAAAAACATCATTCAATTGCTCCGTTGGCTTTATTGTTTCCAAATTTAGTGAAACAATCAGCATTAAATGACCTGGATCGGGAGTGTCGGGAGATACAAAATATAGACCTAAGCGAATATGGAAATACGACTATTTTGGAATTTCGGGACAAAATTAGCAAAATGAAGACGGGATGATAAACCCCTATATTCGAATATTTCAAAATTTGTATTTAATTTGTTATGCTTGCCCCAATCCAGCGCCACTGTGGAAAGAATTTTTTCACAAGTTAAACAAAACTAAAATTAGAAATCGTCTCCAAACTAAAACGTGAACTACATACTAAAAATTTGACAAAACACAGCAACTGTTTCGATTTTAAAATTGATACCGACTTAGTTGCTAAGCTAAACAATCAAATTTATACGAATTAATATTAATATTTATAACGATAACGAACGAACACCACAAATGACCAAAACTTCATAACTTTTTTTAACGAAATTCCAGGGGGGCGAAAATAATTGCCAGGGGGGCGGAATGGCAAAATTTTTCTCCTGCGGCGCTATTTTTTTTTCTTTTTTGGATCTAGGGAAAATCTGGGGAATTTTTTATAAATAATCTAGGGAATAAAAACACTGGGCCATCGCTCACACTCAATGCGTCCGTACGTCTCTCGGCTCTGCATTTTACTTCTTCGGTCAATTGAGATTGTAAAGAAATCTTTTGTTCGCTCTATTGCATCGGTTCGAAAAATATTATTTTTTCAACCCGCTGTCTTTTGGTAAAGTTTAAGTATTCAGAAGTAGTACTGTAACAAGACCCAAATCCCTACACGTGGTTTGGCTACAGTGAAATAGAAGCGTAATACAGTGCGCGGTGCATTCTACCTCCAGCACCGTAGGGAGTGGTGTGCAAATACTATTTACTCGAAGTAATCGAATCCTTCGACGCCAAATACTCGTTACTCGAATCCCGAATGGGACCGAAGCCGAAGTGTTACTTTCGTATCAATCGTATCGGCATCCGCCGTATGAGTAACGAGTTTGGAGTACTTGCAATTTGATTCAACAGCTGTTGATGTGTTATGTATAGCGGGGCGGCTTATCTGGCGGTTTACTCTTAATGGGCTCTCCCTAGTCATAAATGTCATGTCATAAATCGTTTAAGATTCGAGAAATTATTGGATCTTTTATTATGTTTGTATTTTGTGTAGGTATGTACATAAATTGCTGAAATTGGTAAAAGCTCGTTATTTATTCAATATATTTATGGGATGAAATATTGACGCTTGGTTTTCCCATGTCTCTTTCACTATGTAGGTACCACCTAAGTAAGACGTGTTTATATCTTGTCGGTTATAAAATAGAGGGTAGTTTTTAGTTTTATATGAGATAAGGGTGAAGGGGGCAGGTCCGGACATGGGGTACCTCCGGACAATTCAAATTTACCGCCAAGAAATAGTTCTAGTGGGCACGAGGTCAAGTGTCGTGAAAATGCAAATTAAAAAAGTTATAGGCCAAAGTGATAAAAACTGACTTGTGATATAAGGTTGTCGTATCCTACAGTTAGGTTCCACACTTAAACGAGATTACACGAGATTTGAAATCAGGTAAGAATTAGTAGTTTGATTAGAAAGAGGGCTAATTTTTATGCACCTAACCTCACAAAACTATATCTGTTCCACGTGTTTGTAGATGTTGTAGCAATAAAACTTAATTATGTGCGGCTGGGGCAGGGCCGGACAATTGATGTGGGGTAGGTTCGGACACTGTCCGATCCTGCCCCAGCAGGTTCAGATACTGTCCGTATCTGCCCCTTATTACGTCCGAAGCTGCCCCACATTGCGTGTCTGAAAGTACCCCATTGTCACTTGTAGTTGCAATCGTCGCCATCTCGTACAACTACTTGGCATAAATGGCTATAAATACTTACCTACATTGTTTTTTGTTCGCAGGATGGTGCGAACATATAAAAAAAAACGTCCTATCCGACCAGAAATTCCAAGGAATGTCTTGAAAATGCAGTACGAAATGTTATCAGCAAGACTATGTCTTTAAGAGCTGCTGCTACTACATTTAATATACCGAAATCTACTCTGTACGATAGTATCGTCAAAGCTAAAAAGAATCATAGCCAACAGAGGATACCAGTGTATCAAAATACGCTACACGGCAAGTTTTTTTTAAAAATGAATAAACCGAGTTGGAGTTGTATCTCAAAAAGTGGTCAAAAATATGTTATGGTTTGACATATAAATTCTGCCGTGAGTTGGCTTTTGAGTACGCTACTAAGTTGGGTAAGAAATTTCCAAAAAATTGGGAGATTAACAAAAAAGCAGGCATTGACTGGATGCCATCTTTCGTGAAACGTCATCCAAGACCGAAAACTCGAAAATACAAGCATAGCCAGAGCTTCAGCTTTTAACAGAGCTAATGTTGAAGAATTTTTCAAAAATTATACGGAAGTGCAGACTAAATATAATTTTTCGCCTGACCGTATATGGAATATAGATGAAACGGGTGTTACAACCGTTCTCCAAGCACCCAGAGTTATAGCAGAAACAGGTTCCAAAGCAGCAGGATAGTGTGTATCTGCCGAACGGGGATCTCTAATCACAATGTGCGGAATAATTTCAGCTGTTGGTGGTTCAATTCCACCTCTTTACATCTTTCCTCGTATAAGAATGAAGGATCAGTTTTGTACGGCGCTGTTGCAGGAGCCGTTAGATTTGCTGAGAAATCTGGATGGATGTCTGCAAATATTTTTCTAAAATTATTAGAGCATATAAAAAAAGCATACTAATCGCAACCTCTTGAATAGGATTCTGATTGTAATGGATAATCATGAGACACACGTCTCCTTAAAAGCTATTTTATATGCAAGAGAGCACGGAATTGTATCGCTGTCTTTCCCTTCGCACTGCACTCATAGGATGCAACCCCTAGACAAAGCAGTGTTTGGTCCTTTCAAATCCAAGTGCAAGGCATCTTTCAATGATTTCATACTGTCAAACCCTGGTAAACTTATTACTATTTATGATGTTTGTAAACTGACAGCTCAGCCATATTTGCAAACCTTCACTCCTTGTAACATCATTAGCAGTTTCAAGAGCACTAACGGAGATAATGTGTCTTCCACAAACATCATTGATACATGCATTGTTGATAAGTCCAATATTTATGATGAAGTGAAAATCTCCCCTCAAAGCCAAGGTGTAGAAGCAATGGTCAGGGATATTTTGGAAGAAATTATAGATGAAGCTACCAAACCCAAGATTAAAATACTATATATTTTAACAATTAAACCATCTGATGTAAAACCATTACCTAAGGCTTGCCCTAGAAAAACCAACAGAAAATCTAGAGTATGGAAATCAAGAATCTGCACCAGCACACAAGAAGACTAAAGTGGTTCTGGATATCGTCAGCTTGTGACATAGACTTGCCGTCAAATTTCACAGGCGCAGGTGCTAGGTTTACAAACTATTCGTCTGATTCTGACACCGATTTAGATTTTGAAGCTGATAATGGCCAGATCATGCAACTTTTAGATGATGAAAAAATCCTTAAGGATGACTATGTATTAGTGAAGTTTGTAACAAAAAAAACGAACTGTGCATTATATTGGAAAAGTATTTGAATTATTAGAAAATGAAGAATTTCAAGTAACATTTCTAAAGAAGTGTAGGCAAGGATTTATATTTCCACGGGTTAAAGATATTTCCAGTGTTGAAAGAAAGGATGTTGTTTCAAAGCTGCCCAAACCTTCGACATACACACCAGGAACATCAAGAATGCATCTTATCTTCAATTTAATATTAGTTTTTTTGGTTACAATGTTCAGCAATGTCATAAAACCAAATATTGTATTATTTTCTTCTTAATAAATTTTCTGATTCTTAAAAATTAGGCTTGTCCGAATCTGCCCCAGCCTTGTCCGAAACTGCCCCGTTATGGGGCAGTGCCGGACAATTTCATAATTTTGGAAAATTATTTTTTTTCTCAAAAATCATTTATTTTTTTATTTAGATTTTACAGGAACACATTAAGTAAACATGGCTAAACTTACTATAATTTTTGCAAATCTTTATGTCAAAAACTAATGGATATGTACCAGTTTGAAAAAAGCTGTCCGGACCTGCCCCCTTCTCATCATCGAGTTCGAGTGTGATTTTTTGAACGTTGTATTTTAAATATTAATAGAGATGTCGGATAGGAAAAAAAGTTAAGTTTGATTGCATTTTACTGTGGTCAATAGTGAAAAAGCCAAATGTGATATTTGTAAGAATTTGTTATCTTACAAAGATTCAAATCCACAAAAACATTTAGAAGCAAAACATTTTTCTACACTCAATGAAAATGAGACTACTTCTCAACATCAACAATCTCAATCGGCATATAGACATGCCGACAGTACTACCAAGATTTCTTTACAATCTCAATCGACCGAAGAAGTACCTACACGTAAAATTGCACAAACCAAACTGTCGGCTTTTTCTGTACGTCCAGCATCTGTGTCTAGAACAAAAATGCTAAATGGAATGGTCCTAAACATGATTTTACAAGATCTTCAACCATTTTCTGCAGTCGAGGATAATGGATTTAGAGCCCTAATAGCTGCCCTTGATCCTTCCTATCAACTACCATCAAGAACAACTTTTAGTCGTGATTTGTCGAATAAAAAATATGCTGACGTTGTATTGAAAGTGAAATCTATATTAAATGAAGCAGAGTATATAACACTTACAACTGACACTTGGACATCACGTTCTGTTGAAAATTACATGGCAGTAACTGCACATTATGTAACTAGGGAGTGGACACAAAAATCACTGTTACTGGGTTGCTTTCATTTCCAAGAAAATCATACAGCTGAAAATATTAGAAATAAGTTATTGCAAATTTTGAATGAATGGAATATTGCTGATAAAATAGTAGCTGTAGTAACAGACAATGCAAGAAACATAACAGCCGCAATAAAGCTAAGTGGTTGGCCAAATCTACCATGTCTGGCACACACATTAAATCTTGTGGTTCAAGATTCTGTAAAATTATTAGAACCATTACAGAAAAAAGTTTAAAAAATTGTAGAACATTTTTATCGGAGCACTACAGCAGCAGAAAAACTCAACGAAATGCAAACACAAATGACTGGAAAAAATTTAAAACGACGTTTTTACCCGTTGGAACTCCACCTATTCATGTTCATGTTCAGGGGAAGTGAATGAATTTTATGAATTGCTTAAGAATACAATGAAAAAGTATGGCTTAATGGACAAACCACGTTCAATATTCAATATGGATGAAAGTGGCATACAGATTAACAATAAAACTGATAAAGTTGTGGCTCAAAAAGGAAGCAAATGCGTCCATGTACTCACGGCTAAAGAGAAGGGCGAAAATATATCAGTGATTGCTTATGCTAATGCCGAATGAAGTTTGCTGCCGAACCGAACCCCCCCCCCCCCCCCCGTTTTAATATTGAAGGGTGTTCGTAAGAGTATGTCCGTTTGAGATGGAATGCCTCCGGGTTTTCATTTATGCATGAATAAAAAATCTTCGTTTATAAACACAGAGCCATTTGTAAAATGGCTAAAAGAAATTTTTGTACCAAGAAAACCTGAAGAACCTGTTATTTTGATTCTCGATGGACATACTTCCCACATTAACGATTTCGATGTGCTCAACACAGGCGCTCCAGCCATTAGACAGGTCCTTTTTTAAGCCCTTAAAAACTTATTATAAAAAAGAAGCTAAAATGTTTATGTTCTCTAGCAAAGACAAGAATATCAACCGAAATATGATTGGAAAATTAATTGGTCCAGCATGGAACAAAGATGCTACTATTTCCAATGCCACCTCCGGATTTAGAGCAACAGGAATTTACCCTTTCTCTCATGTTACTGGTGAGACGTCAGAAATTGAAACATATTTAGATGAACCACAGTTCACACACCACCGAGGTTGTATATTCTAGAGTAGTCTGAGTCAAGGTGAGATAATAGATATAACCACAGAATATATAGGTTATTACCAACAGAAGCACGGTCCAGTTAAAGGCACCTTTTAGTTTACAACGCTAGCGCTGGTTTCGTAACTATATTATATTTAAAATATCGCAGGGCTTCTACTGTGCGAGGTTGCCGCCTGATACGAGGTATCCCGCTCGTGTAGCGTGATCACCCAAGCAATTTAGATGTCTTTTGATGAACTTCCCTTCACGTCCCCTCAACCCGCTTAAAAACTCTGGTGTGTGTTTGTGAGCCGCGTCGTTGAAGGTCATCGGTACACCTGTATTTCATTCATTAATTGAGCCGAAATAGGTCTGAGTAAAATTAAATCTCCGCAAAAAATGAATTAAATACAAAGTATAATAAATTTATACCTACTCTGTTACAGTCTAGGATTTTTTTAGATATTTTCCACATACCTATTTTATTAATAATAAAATAAATAGCCGGTAATATGACATCATGGAGCCTTGGCCCCCCCTAAAACATCTTCCTGGGTGCGCCACTGAATAATCGACCACTTTTAATTACATTTTCGGTTCAGTTCGGGGGTGGGTTGATATATATACCGGGTGGGCCAAAAAAACCGGACAATTTTTTTTTCAATATAACTTTTGAACTATAACGTAGATTTTAATGGGACAAACTGCACTTGGCAGAGAATTATTCAGAGTTTTGACTAAATATATTTTTTTGTCCTCCATCTTAAAATCCAGGATGGCGGACAAAATTAAATTGTACCCTTCAAAGATACTCCTTTGTTCTTGTGTTGCGAACATGTTTTAATTATTTTTTAAAATCAGTAAAAAAGCTGCAAAATAATTTTGGTGTTTCTAAAAAAATTTTTTTTTGTTTCAACCATTGCGCATTGTTTGGAATATTATACGATTGCCTTGCTAATCATGTCTGGATTTATTTCCTTATAAATTAATTACTACTGAACCGATTTTGATGAAATAAAAAACATTCTGGTGAGAATTGATTGCTTTTTAGAGATCATGACCAAAATTTGCCGCCATCTCAAAATTGAAGATGGCGGACAGAATCATACTTGATTCTTCAAAATGACATGTTTATTCTTATTTTCTGAATATATTTTAGTTTTTTTTTAATTTATAGAAAAGCACAACAAGTTAAAAATTAGTCAAATCGGTGTGGTTGTTCTCAAAAAATCGATTTTTGTTTCAGCCATTGTTTTACAGATTATACGATTGATTGAATTTCCTTATAAACTCATTATTACTGAACCGATCTTAGTGAAATAAAAAAAATCATGGGGAGAATTAATTTTTCTTTAAAGAATACAATCGAAATTTGCCGCCATCTTAAAAGCTAGGATGTCGGACAGAAACATACTTGACCCTTCAAAGAGGCACGTTTATTCTTACTTTCCGAAAATGTTTTAGTTTTTTTTTAATTCATAGAAAAACACTACTTTATCCCGCATAAGGAAGTACAAATTAATAAAATCGGCGTAGTAGTTCTTAGAAAACTATCACTTCAGATTGCGGTTATAGTGTGGTGATTCTTTTTTTGATTTTTAAAAATTAAATTAATCTTACATTGTTATACATCATTTAAAGGAAATTTAATTTTCTATAATTAACTATACGGCACATTGTTTATAAAGAGCTTAGTTTTTCCTAATCCGGGTGAAACATATATATATATATATATATATATATATATATATATATATATATATATATATATATATAATTTCTTTTTTTTTTAATTACTCCCGACGGACGTCGCCCTCGCTGGACAATTTATCATTAATCAAACATCACTGTCTTACACATCGTGAAAAAGGGAATTTTATTTTTTACAACTAAGTATAAAAAATATTTTCCTCAATTGCGCTTAGTTTCTGAGAAAATTGGAAAAACCCTGTAATAAAATTAATGTAGTTGTTTGGATTTCTCCAGGTTGAAGTTCACTCATATTGCAATTGAAAAAAATACCCTTTCCTTCACAAACAAAATTTTATCAATTTATTAATTAACATGGAATATGGACTTTGGTCCAAAACAGCAGTCGCTTTTCAATTGCAAAATTAATGTGTTTGGTGATTTGTAAAAATTGATTTAATTTACGGGCACCTGTGTTTTAAAGTTTTAATCTGAAGATAAATCTCACTTTCTTATGGGGCGTTTAAAGAGAAATTTCATTGTCTACAATCGACTATAGGGCACAATTTATAATAGAGGGCTTGGTTTTTAAGATAATCGGGTAAAACGTGTCACAAACATGTGGTTTTTGTTTTCAATAAACGGACGCCGCTGGAGAGTTTGTCATTAGTCTGACCCCACCGACTTCCACATTGGTAAAAAGGAAATTTAATTTTGTACAATAAAGTCTCAAACAGATCACCTTTGCTGCTAGGGCCGTACCTAAAATCTTTTTTCGGGAGGGTTACTTCTTTTGTTAAGGAGGTGGGAGGGGAGTGTTCGTGAATTTTGGAAACTATCACTTCAGATTGCGGTTATAGTGTGGTGATTCATTTTTTGATTTTTTGAAAATTGCTTTAATCTACGGACGGCCCTAAATTGTTATAAATGAAACTAATGTAGCCTTGTGACACATCGTTTAAAAGAACATTTTATTTTCTACAATAAAGTATAAATAAAATTTTTTGATGTAAAGCTTGATTTTTAAGAAAATCAAGTAAAACAAGTTTCTTTTTTTAATTTTTTTACATTATCCCAATAAACGGACAGCGCTGGAGAGTCTTTCCTTAGGCGTACCCCACCCCATTTTTCCATAAAGCTTAGTTAATATTTGAGAAAATTTAAATTAAAAACAAAAATTTCTAGGTTTTAGAGAGTCTTTTTTGTGGTTTTTTGCAGCTTAAATTTCGAAATCTAATATAATTATATATTTAGGTTAGATTTTACACATTTTTGATGCATTTCTTCTTTCAAGACTATTAAAAGATAACGATAACGAATGTTGAATTTTTTATTGATTTGAAGATTGCTGGATAGTTATATTTATTTTCGAACTTATATGTACCTGCATAGAATGAGTTTTTGACTTAAAATTCTTTTTGGAGAAAAACAATGTGTTAGGGAAGAAGAAGAAAACACAAAAATTTTAATTTTAAAAATGTATCCCTTTATGATATGCCTATGTTACGTGCACCACTGCTTTCAAAAAGGACTTATGTGCACTACTTGATTTTTCCCAAGTCTTTTACTTTTGCCATGAAAGTACTTCAAGTACATTAAATATGTCAAAAAATGAGAAAAAAGCCTAAAATATCAAAAAAAAAATCAAAAATGTCAAAAAACGTCAAAAACTTCAACAAATATTTAAAATGACAAAAAATTTAAAAAAATTTCAAAAATTGTCAAAAAATGAAAAGAGATAATTTTATTACACAAAAAGCTGCAAAATTGACCCAGTCGCATCAAAATGTGTTTTATAGTTTTGCGATACACCCGGTTTCCACCTATACGTGCCCACCCTGATTCAAAAAACGCATCAGGTGACACTGCAGTTAAAACCGGTACAACGCCATGTACTGTCAGGTGATGCATTTTTTGAATCGGGCTGGGCAAGCATAGGAAACTAGGCTTTAGGCGTGTCACGGTTACCCCGAACTCCGAGGAGCATGTATCCTACCTTGCCTTATTTCTCTTTTGGTGGAGCCCTTGGGGCACTGTTCTTACCGTCAATAATTTCTAAATCAATCATAGAAAGTACTATTTTTATAATAGCCCACAAAACTGCTTAAAAACTTGTTTAAATTAAACTAAATAAATAAGCATAACAAACGTAAATATCCAGGTGTATCTAGTCAAACTAAATAAATTTTCGGGTTCTTTAAACCAACCTCCATCAAACGTAGAAATTACGTCTGCTGCAAAGCGAGTTGGTGGATCTCTAAAAATCGAGCAAAAAATACCTGCACTACCGTACTACCGACACCCCTCAATAGATGGCATGACTGCTGTAGTAGTTTCTCACACTTTGAATTTCACGTTCCACGAAATAATGAAGGTGCGTCTAAATAATTAAGCCTATAGGCATTATTCTTTTGATGAGTGTGTACCTAATTAAATAAGAAGTACCTATCAAGGTTGCTAAAATACCGGACTTCGCTGCCAAGTTGATAAAAAAACCGGAAAAGTGGCAACCCTGAGGTTAACACTTGTTTTCGGCGCATTAAAGTTATATCTCACCTATATCTAAATTGTACCTCAAGAATATTTTATTATACTTGAAGTACTTTTAATGTACTTGAAGTACTTTGAATGTACTTGAAGTACTTTGAATGTACTTGAAGTACTTTGAAAGTACTTGAAGCACTTTGGCTGTACTTGAAGTACTTATAATGTACTTGAAGTACTTTACTTGACAAAATCAAGTACATTGTTAAAAGTACTTCAAGTACAATACCGAATTGTAGATGTACGTTAAGTACAGTACTTGAAGTACTTGTAAGTACTTGAAGTACAATTTCAATTACTGTACTTGAAGTACCTGACAGCTCTGGTATGCATATTAAATTAATAAAGTTATTTAGTTATTTTAGTTGGATTTCATGGTTTCAAGATATATTTAAAATAAAAAGTTACTATAACTAATTACTTTTCTAGTTAAGTTAAAAAAATAATGTGTAATTAGTTCAGGCCCCATGGGGTCCGATACTGCGTTTAATGATAGAAGCAACCCACTTGGTATGGATAGATATAAGACTCGCTCGAACATTTTACGAAAGGGAACCATCCCTGGCAGAGGGTTAGTTCCCCCCTTAAACGTGCTTTTTGGCGGTTTTTTGCTGATATCTCGAAAACGGTCAACTTTTCTAAAAATATTCTAAAGATCATTTTGCAAGCGGATAAAATTTCCTTTTTTAACCATGTACATTAGTCCCCTTTAAAGGCAGTCGTGCACGTTCCATAGGCCTAAGAAGAAGGGGATGTTTAAAATATGTTTTGTTTATTTTTCTTGTGGCATTTTGTATCCTTAAGAAACAACAAACAAGAAAGTATTTTTGTTCAAAACCCCATTGTATACAGTTAAATAGTTAATAAGTTAGACATAACTTTTTAAAGTAGCCGCCTTAAAATAAAACCAAATGTGTTTGTAGAAATCCTCAAATCAAACAAAAATTTTGAACATTAATTTTTGTAACTCACTAAAAAATACTCAAGGTGAGCAAAAAAATTTTTTGATTAGTATTAACTTAAAACTTAATTTTTCAAGTTGATTTCATTTAAATTGGGGGGAGGGGCATTCTGTCTTTTACAGTATTTTTCTAATTTGCAAACTTTTAACTTGGCCAAAAACAACTAAGTAATAGTTATTAAGGCTGACCAAAAGTGCTCTCAAAAGATGTATAACATGCCCTCCCTACATCAGTGGCCAACCTTTTATAGGTATTTAAATAGAGGTGTGGAATAAACAATATTTTATTACCCTACATGTCTGGTTTTAAAACTTATTTTTAAAGCTGAAGAAATTTCCTTTCCGACGATGTATATTACTCTCCCCTCACGGCAGCGATAGATCTATCATAGACGCACAAAAAATAATCAATTTTGGTATACACTTGAATCTTTATTTAACAACAACCATGTTCGAACAGTACTAATACACACATTGCGTTCATTAAGAGAAGCAACACACTTGGTATGAATATACAATATACTTCCTCGAAAAAATAACGAGGGGGAACCATCCGCCTACTCTTGGTGGGGACGGTGCAGTATGTGTATTAGTAATGTTCCAACATGGATGTCAAATGAAGATTCAAGTGTATATCAAATTTGACCATTTTTAGGGGGTCTATGCAAGATTAAAAATAAGTTTTAAAGCCAAACATGTGGGAGTAAAATTTAAGAAAAAAAAATAGATTTTTTCCACACCTCTCATTTATTTACATTGAAGATGCTCATAAGATGCAAAACCGAGTTATCCGAACATTAAAATTTAGGAGTAATTCCACGCCAAATCATCCAATGGGGGTACCTGCCATGTAACGAAAAAAATCCAAATTTTGATAACATGTATTAGTTTCCTTAGGAATACCAAATTAACAAATTTTAATTTTTAATGTCGCCGCCCGTATTTTACAGGCCACTTTAAAAGTAAAAAAAAGAAGAAAATCAGTTGTGGCCTTATTTTTTTTCCAAAATCATTAAATACCTTCTCCTAAAGATTGAACTTTTCTGAAAGAAGAAATAAATGGTTTTCCAGGACTTTGCTTTTACTCAAGCCCCCTCTCCCAACCCCCTTGGAAAATTTCTGCATACGCCACTGGGCATTAAAAAAACTAAGTCATGGTAAAAGCCCATGTGATGCGTTTGGAGGTACTGTAAAATTATTTGTTTTACATTAAAATCTCAAACAAACAACAACTGGACACCATTCTTTCACTCCTCTGGATGATTTAACTATAGATGCAAATTTACTTCAAGCTCAGAAAAAAAATTTGATCGGTTTCTGAAATTATAGAACTCAACTTCTTTTCCGATTTTTTAAATATGACAGTAGGTAACTACTAAAAAAGTAAATAAACTTTTAAAAAAATTGTGTAGTGACCGTATGAAGAGAGTTTAGATCATAATTTATTGAACAGTGCTCATATAAATAAACTTTACCTTCTGATAAACCTTAATTTCCAGGAGCGGATCTAGAAACTTTATTTTGGGGGAAAATATCATAATAAATATTTCACAAAACTAATTTGCATAGTAGAGATCTGAGCCCTGAAGGGGAGAAAAACTAGAGATATCCCAAAAAAATAACCCCAAAATTAAATTCGCCTGGGAAAACAGAGTCTATTAAACTAAAAAACAATGGAAAAAATCGGCAACACGCTAGAAGCTTACCTTCTGTGATTCTGCAACATTCTCTGGCGGCGCCGCCCGTTTCTTGCGTCTGGAATTTCGGTCTTCAACCCGAAAACACATGTGACTTCTTCTAGTTTTTTGGCGGTGTGATTTCTTCATTCCCCTGTCACACACAGGGTGGCGCTTCAAACTTCCAGCGTGAGAAAAAACGCGAATGATTTCAATAAAATGATCAGGTGATCAAAAAGAAAATAGCTTTCAACAAAGCGAGAAATTATCACCTGATCGGAATTTTTCCCAAACCGGACTTTCCTTTTTTGAAGGTTTCTGCAGAAAGCCCAAAATATCAAAACAAACTCCAAGGTTAGGTTTTCCCAAAAAATTCAAAATAAAACAATAAAGAAAAAATAACTGGCAGTATTAAACACATAGTGACCAGGAGGTGTATTCTATGTGTCAAAACTAAGTAAAGTTTCAGATTTGGGGGGGGGGGGGGGTAGCCCGTAGATCCACGCCTGTAATTTGTGATGCAATTTAACATCACTAAAAATACTAAAATAACAAAAAAATGTGTAGTGACCTTAAGGATTACAGACCCAGATTTTTTAATCTTTTTTTTAAAAGTATATGATACAGTGAAAAATTTACCCTACTTGATTACCACCAGCACCCCGATAGACAGGGTGTTTTTGATGCTGAAGTTGAGGGATTTCTCAGACATTCTTAACTTCTTCGTGGAACTCCAAGGTAACGTCTACTTTTTAAATATATTTTATACAAGGAAGATATAGTCCTTGAGTATAGCTTTCCGACACTGTATCAAAAATTTAAGAAAACATTACATTTATACCCCAAAAAAATATGAAAACTTTGAAAATTCCTGCGTTTTTTGGATATTCTCTAAATTGCTCTAATTAAGCCAGTATAAAAGATTTTGCTAAACATCACATTTTTTTGAAAACTACTTTTATGCATGTTTTCAAAATTATAGGTTAATTTTTTTTAGGTGCTGTTTACTATGAGCATAATTCCCATTTTGCCCGTTTTTAGACTTTTTAAATGCGTGTACAACAGACTAATTGTTTCATTTAGTAAGCATGATTAAAGAAAAAAATTAAATGTCACGGCGTGGAATTGTTCTTAGGCCCCTCTTTAAAGAATTAAAAATACTTAGTGTCATTGACATATACATCCTTACTGTGTCACTTACATAAAGAACAATCCTGAAAAACTTAGACAAGATCTTAGTGGGTCAGAGTTTTACAGTCTCAGAAAAAACTATAGTGTAGCCCTGCCTAGGCATTATTCAACTATGGCTGCTAAAGGTCCTCAAGTGGTTGCAATCAAACTTTTTAACAAACTGCCTGCTAAATTATAGAAAATCCAGAGTAAAAATATCTTCAAAAATAGAGTTAAACAAATACTTTTAAGCCACTCATTTTACTCAATATCAGAATTTATGTTGGTTGGTGGTGTCTGATCTTGCACTGCATGTTTGTTTTTGTAGTAGTAGTAGTAGTAGTAGTGTGGGGTAGGCTCTAGGCCAGGCGACTAGGCACATGAAGCTCCCTTTTCGCCAACCCCCGGGCATCCCCCCTACTGCGTCCTTCCTTCGCTAAGGAATCTGCCCGTCTTCTGTACAAAGGCCAGAATTTTTTGATGTAGGTCCTCCGTCCCAAAGGTTTCCTCTTCGAATACCTCTCTTCTTGCCTCCTTATATGCTTCACATGATGAGAGGAAGTGCGCCGAGGTCTCGTCCTCGGCCCAGCATCGCTCGCACGTCGCGTCGGTCTTCACTCTCATTTTCGCCAGGTGTCCTCGTAGGACGCAGTGTCCGGTTAGGACTCCCACTATGGCTCCCACCTCTCTCCGTGTTCTACGGAGCAGCCAGTCCCTACGGGATTTGCTGTATGCTGTCACGTACTCCTTTGCCTGTCTGGCGTTTCCTGTGTTGGTCCATTTCTTTTGTATCTCTTTCTGGGTCCACTCCGTTAGGGCCGACTTCATTGCCCTCGTGTGAGTCCCAGGAAAGGCTCTGGCCCGACTCATTTTTGCCGGGATACACCCCTGGCAAGTTTGTCCGCTTTCTCGTTTCCTGGGACTCCCATGTGGCTTGGGACCCATACGAGCTCCACCTCTCTTACTCCGGCCAACTCTTGAAATGCATCTGCGCACTCCTGCACCAAACCCGCGGACATGGTTGGTTTGCACAATGCTTTCAGCGCAGCTTGACTGTCTCAACAGATGCGGAGGCGCTTTCCTGTTTCGTTCCTAATGTTTTCCTCCATTTTACCGGCAGTATAGCGTAAACCTCCGCCTGAAAGACTGTTGCATTGGATCCTAGCGAATAGCTTTTATGTTTTTGTAACTTTGTGTTTAATTTGTGATAAATGATCAGGCACACCTCTTATGGGACTTCTGTAATCCGTCAAACTTCATGAAATTTTGGTATGTCGACTGAACCTTTCTTATCAAAAGCTCTCATGAGCCCAACTTAAATTAAAGACCAGTTTTTGAAATACAGGGTGTTGAATGTGTTAATGTCCAAGAAGCATAATGGCTTTTTAAAGGGGTTTTCCAAACATAAACGCAATGTTTTTATTTTGTATATTTACGATCTATTTATTATTTTTAATCTGTGCCTTTTAAACATTATCTACAGGATGTTTAAGTAAATATTAGTCGAATGTTTTAATGAGAAATAAGCTTTAGTGTGCTGTAGATTAAGCCTTGCTCATCAGAAGTCCTCATGAGCCCAACTTAAATTAATTTTCGGTTTAATAAATACAGAGTGTTGAAGGTGATAATGTTCAAGAAGCATAATAGCTCTTTAGACGGGTTTTTCAAAGTTATTTACAAATTTAGATTTAGAGTATTTATTAGTTTTCTAATGATTCTTTTAATGATAAAGCTGGACTTATTTAGTATTTAATACAGGGTGTTTTGACAAATATCATTTTTTAAATACTAATTAAAAATCTGTGTATTGTATATATTATTGAGCATCTTACTATTCATTTAGCGAAATTGTGGTGCAAAAAACTAAAGCATAATTGTAAAAAAAAGCCTTTTTTTAAAATCCTCTACCAAAATACTGGATGAAAAATCATTTCTTGTTTGGACAACCCGTCCAAAGAGCTATAATGCTTCTTAGACATTATCACTTTCAACACCCTGTATTTCAAAAACTGGTCAATAATTTAAATTGGGCCCATAAGAACTTTTGATAGGAAAGGTTCAATCTAAAACACAGTGACGTTTATTTCTCATTAACACTTTTGAATTTCAAAAGGTGCGCCACTGATGTAGGGGGGCGTGTTATACAGCGTTAGAGAGTACTTTCCATCAGCCTTAATAATTGTTACTTAGTTATTTTTCCCAAGTTAAAAGTTTGCAAATAATTGGGAAAATACTGTAAAAGAGCACTTTTGAGGGGGGCGAAAGGGGGGAGGCCCCCTGCTTCCACTTTAAAGTAGGTCAACTAGAAAAAGTCAGTCTTAAGTTATTACTAACCAAAATTATTTTTTTTCTTATTCTTATTATTATTTACTGAGTTAGGTACAAAAATGAATGTTCAACTGTTTCATTTAAGGATTTCTACAAAAAAAAATATTTTTATTTCAAGGCGACTTTTAAAAAAATATATGTCTAGCTTAATAAGTATTTAACTGCATACAATCGGCTTTTATGAAAAATATCTTTTTGAGAAAAAATTGTGCTAAGGATTAAAAATACCACAAAAAACAAATAAAGAAAAGATTTTAAATATGTTTCTTTTTTTCGTACGCTAATGGAACGTGCACCACTGCCGTCAGATACTAGGATACATCGTTGAAAAGGAAATTGTATCTGCTTGAAAAATGATCTTTAGATGATTTTTGGAAAAGTTGACTGTTATCAACTATCAAAAATCATGTTTAAAGGGGGGAACAACCCCCCTGCAAGGAATGTTCGGTTCATACATATCCATACCAAGTATGTTGCTTCTTTTATTAAACGCAGCATATCGCTTGAACCTCGGATGTAGGGCCTGAACTAAATAACAAAACCAGAAAAAATACTCTGCCAATATATGGGCCCCTAAGCTCACACTAGGTACTATAGTTATAGTTTACGTGTGAGCTAATATAACTAAAAACTGAAATATATTTTATTCAACTCCAGACTAAATTACCTTTTGTTTGATACCACACAAGCCTTGTTTTGACTTAAACTCAAATTTTTAAAATCTACCCCCTCCTTAAAAAAAGCAAAAACTAAAATGTTATTTGTTAAACTCTGGACTCAATTACCTTTCGTTTGATATCACACACGCTATATTTTCACTTAAACTCTAATTTTTGAAATATACCCCCACCCTTTTTTTAAAATAAATTAAAATGTATTTTGTTTAACTCCAGACTCAATTACCTTTTGTTTGATATCACACACGCCATATTTTCACATAAACTCTAATTTTTGAAATCTACCCCCACCCTTTTATTTGGTTTGTGTTCGGTGGATTTTGTTCATTTTTAAATGGGACCATCTCGACCCAAGACCAGCCTAGGTACCTAATTTCATTAAAATCGGTCAAGCGGTTTTTGAGTTATGCGCGTTGGTCGTTACAGACAGACAGACAGACATACAGACAGACGGCACAACAAAAAAGTTTCAAAATCATCTGAAACGCAAAGATATATAAAAAATTTTGAAATCGGAGCAACTTTTTTTTTCTCGAAAAAATTAGGATCACCATAGCTCACACTACTATAGTATAGTATATGTGTGAGCTAATATAGCCGGGCTATATTCTTTGTGATAAAACTAATGGAATAAACGAGCTTATTTCTTAACGAGCCTGTATAAAATTTAGATTTCTACTGTTTTAGCTCTTATTTGTTCATAGTTTCGTTATGTGCAGTAAAAATTGTAGGTGAAATATAAGAATAGTAAGAAATATAAAAACTAATATCTTCATAACTAGAGAGAGAAAATAAGATATATTTTCCTAGTGTAACACTAAGTTACGAAAATATGCAGGTAAAATTTTATCAAAATCGACCGAGCCGTTTTCCACAAATAACTTAAAAATCATTTAAAAGCCAAAACAACGATTTTTGTTAATAGATCCTTTGGCTAAACCAAAAGCTATGGCATTTTTTAAAATATATTTAAAATACTTTTTATGCTGTTTTCATACAAAATATTTAATAAATTAATTTTTTTCATACAGAAAATAGCTTAAAACCTCTGAATTTTATTTAGTAAGTAAAAAAATTTGCAATAAAATAATTCATATCTATAAAAGTGGGGGCAATCAAAAACCTAAAATATTTTTTTCTTAAAATATCGTATGAAACTATTAATTCGTGCCAAAGTACAATGTGCTAGGTCTAAAATTTAGTAATAGTGCAGATATAAAACAATTGTTTTTTTGACGACCCCCCGTATTTTATCGATATATTGACAAGAATGGCATTATAAGTGACTTTGTCTTTAGGCCTTTTAAGTGTCAAGTCAAGGTGTAAGAGTTTTTATTATTAGAACATACACAAAAACGACCTTTTCACGAACTACTATACTATAACATAGTAAAATTATAGCCAATTCTGTGTAAGCAAACGGGTGCGGTGTTCATTATAAAATAGACATTTTTCAGGTTCATTTTAAAAAATGTGTATTTATAAAACTGCACCAAGAACCCTTATAATTAAAAAAAAAATTTGGTTGAAAAAACAAATGTGACTGTGCGCGAGTTTACTGGAATCTTATCTTATTCAATACTACGATCTTCTATAGGCTATTTACTTCGTAAGAGAAGTCAACTATCATGTAAACCTAGCCGCGTACACTCTTTAAGAACACATGTGATGCCGCTGAAAGTCAGACATCGAATGAACCGACTGCCGACGGACGCGCTAAACTCAAGGTCACAAATCGATCGATGGACTGCAAATTTTTACAGAGAAATACATCCTTCTTGGTAACACCGGCAACTTCCCGAGGGGAAACCCAATTTGATTTCAGAGTTTTGCGTGAAGGCAAAAGCCTGTGATCAAACCGGTTCGCCTCGCGCTCCGTAAGCTTCAGACCTCTGTAGTATACTTACTTTATGATATAACTGAGAATTCTGCTAGAGAATCAACCTCGAGTGGATTGGTTATGATCCAAGTAAATTACAAAAATGAACCAAAGTCATCTACAAACATCATCAACAACAGTGTCGTACATGAAAAGTCTACGATTAAATCACTGGAAGAACCGTCTACGTTCAGTAGTAAAGATGACTTAGATGTTTTATTACCTTCTCCGATTACCAAAGCACCCAATTTAGTTGGTATTTAGCCTCTTAGTTCATCAGATAACATAAAAGAAACTCCATCAAAGTTCTTAAATGACTTAGCACCTGTACCGAACATAGATACTAAAAAAAGTTCTAGAAAACAATCAGCTTAAATTTTAAGCTCTGAAAAAGCAAAACAAAAGCAAAAACAAAGGGCAAAAAAAATGTTAAGACAACCGCTACTGTTGACACAAAAAGAAAAGCTAATAATAAAAGAAAACGGAGGAACACTGATACCGAAGACGATGTAAACTGTAAGGAGTGTCTTGAGAATTATCTCAAAACAACTGATCTAGTAGACTGGGTTCAATGTAAAGATTGGCACCATGAAACGTGCACAATGTACGGTGATCGATGCAACGAATGTGGTAAAGTAAATAAAAGGAGTAAAGTAAATAAAAGGAGGGAAAAAGTTCCAAATTTAAATTTAGATAAATAGGTAGTTCTCTAAAAATGTCTCTCATACTCACATTTATTGGTATATTTTTTAAAGTTTCTCTGTACTAAGTAAATTTGTTCTTTTGTTATGTATTCTCTATTTATGTTTTGTAAAATAAATAGACCTACTAGGTAGAAGTAGGTAGGTATATACAAACAAAAGTAGGTAGGTATTTTTCCATTGTGGGGCATATATCCTCTTTCACAGGGGCATAAAAAATTTATCTCTCTTCTTTTCCAATCATACGGTGTAGAAAGCCAAAATTTATAAAAAAATTTCATTCGGGAAAAAATGGAAATAACCTAGTTTAAATTAAAATTTAAAAAACCTTAAATGAGGTTAAGATGCTTTAGTTATAGAAATAAATAACTTAATGGTTGATTAGTGCCTTCAACCAACAAAAATGTGGTAAGATATATTTGATTACTCTGAAAAGACAAATATTAAAATATCAACATAATTAAAATTCTTTTTTCTTTAACGCAATTCCATATCTTTCGAATTACAGAATTCTCCACTTCCCACTGCGCAGGAAACCTCTTTTTCGCTGGATTTTCAACTAGTATTAGCAACTGTTTGAACCCTCGCATTAGCTTGCTGGGGGTATGAGGGTCTTTTGAAGGTTTTTGAAAGGTATGTTACATTTTAAGGGGGGCAGTGGTTTATAAAACATAAAAAATGATGGAGGTGGAATGGTCACTTTCGGGGTACATTAGTGAACCTGAAAGTGATTATTTGATCCCCTTCAAAATAATTTTATTATTTCAGTTTAATATATTTAATAGGCACTGAAAATTGCTTCGGGTGTAGTTAAACTTTATTGTTTACCTTGTTTCAGCTGATGATGGGTCTCTTGAGACTTGAAACTTGTTCTAAATAAAACCCGAAACAATAAAGACTTTAGTGGAGAAGACATTCAGTTTTTTCTTTGTAATTTGCAAAGTCCACTTTGAGAAATGGACTATTTTTTCAATTTAATATATTATCAAAAAACACACGTCTAGCTTTCATCCTGTCGTGGACTATCATGTTTTTTCCCGGGAACTGCCGTCTTTCGACAGAATAGGAAGCCACAATTACCAAACAGTTCTGGTAGTCTACAAATAGTTAATAAAACTGTAATTTGTAGTCTTTAGGCTAAATAAAGTATATTATATTTTGTCCCAAATCACCATGGATATTTCAAAAAAGTAATTTTAAATCTAAAACTTGATTTATTGAACATTTTCAGTTTTTGGACTTTCATATTTTTTCCCGAGAGCTCTTCACATATTTAAAGTAAAGGTAAAATGTCATCAGAGACACAAATCTAACCAACGTTATTCTAGCTTTGTGCTTGGTGGAATCACAGTCATTTTGATTTTCTTTGGGAAAAATCTCTAATGAGTGAAAAAACACCTGTTTATAGTGATTTCGACTCTTCGGATGAGGAGGAGGACATCCATTTTGAGTTAAAACAATTGGAACCAAATTGGCGAATATGCCACCGTTGCTGAAATGCTTCAAGCTTTCAGAGTGAGCTGTAACTTTCGGCAATATATAGCTAATAAACTAGCCAAATACGGCATTAAAATATATGCGCTAGTTGATTCTAGAACGTTCTACACTTCCAATATGGAAATATATGCGGAGAAGCAGCCAGATGGGCCATATAAATTGGACAATAGCGCTGTGAACAGAATCATCTAATCAATCCAATTATCAACACAGGCCGAAACGTAACTATGGACAATTACTTTACATCAGTGCCCTTTGCCAAAAACCTTGTAGAAAATCACAGAACAACCATTGTTGGTACAATAAGAAAAAACAAAAAAGAAATCCCTGCCGAACTTCTAGATATAAAAGAAAGACCAGTAAAAAGTAGTATGTTTGCTTTTGCACCGGACAGTGTCCTAGTCTCATACATACCTAAAAAAGGTAAACATGTACTCTTGTTGTCTACAATGCATGACGTTGATACAATAGACCCGAGCACGGAAGAAAATTACAAATCTAAGATCATAACATTTTATAACCTTACCAAAGGAGCAGTGGATGTTGATGAAATGAAGGCTTTATACTCTGTTGCGAGAGTAAGTTGTCGGTGGCCTCTGACAGTTTCTTTTTTCGATGCTAAATATTAGTGGGGTAAATAGATATATCATACACAAATCCAATAATAATGATCCAATCAAAGAACGACGTTTATACCTCAAGGAACTGGCTATGTGCTTAGTAAAGCCACACCTTATAAATCGTTCGAGTGTTCAAAATCTTTCACTAGATTTTCGTACAAAATTTTAATCAACCTCGACAAGAAAATACTGAATTTTATTTGTGTCCTCGCAGAAAAAAACAGAAAAGTGAAGAAAAGTTGCATTTCATGTGATCGGCCTATTTGCCCTGAGCACAGCACTCATTTTTGCATTAACTGCGTGGGTGCATCAGAAAGTTCAGATGTAGATTAAAAAATTTACGAAGTACATAATATATTTTTCTTTTAAGTTTTTTTTGTATTTGCACAGATTAAAAATGTATTTTCTACAACTATTTTATATTTTAAATTGATTTAAAAGCTACAAAAAATATATTTATCTTAAAAAGGGGAATGTGAGAAAAAATCTCACGTGCGATCAATGGCGTAATTTTAAACCTAGCGACTAACGCCGGGTTAATTATCTCATTGATTTTTCATCAGTGGTATAGCAATAACACTTTGTAGTGTTTTATTTTGTTTTTAGTTTTGAACGATGTTTTTGATCATCAAAAAGAAAATTCTCCATCTTCAAAAGAACCAAATGAAAAAAATACTTTTGGATTGGATCCGCAGTTTTTGAAGGGGTTCGGTGAGGAAAATGTGCATTCACCACTGGACGTGGAATTCCACCTTAAATTAGCTGTTCTATGGGAAAAATTTTTGAGAGAAGGGCTTGTAGATAATGAGACAAAAGAATCTTTTGTTGCTAAGTATCCAATTCCAAAGAACTGTAGCTCTATTTCAGCTCCTTTTAAACCCGGAGATTAAGAAGTCTTTGAATTTCTCAACTCTTTGGAAATTAAGGCTAATTTAGTTGATTACGCTTTAAAGCGGGATGAGAGATTGGTCTCGAATCAAAATCAAATGGGCATTGCTTTAACATGTGTGGGGAAAACACTAACAAGATTACTAAATCCTAAGCCTTTGTGAAAGGAAGAAACTTTTTGTATAATTCAGTGGTGGAGTGATGGGCGCAAAGTAATAGCAGATTCTCATTATTCTGAATCTGTGCAGAGGAAAGCTTTAGTACTGCATACTGGTTTTCAAAAATGAAAGAAAATTTTAAAACTGTTCTTATGAATTCCAAGCCGGACAAATTCCTTTTTGGAAAAATTTTTAATGAATTGCTCGAACGAAACAATTAGAGCGACATAGCCAACTTTTCTTGGAGCTAAAAAAGACAAAAAACTATAAGAGCCCCAACGCTTTCCCCAAAAAACAAACGCAAGTCCTATTAAAGAATTCCCATGTCGGATTCAAGAAATTAGTGGGGCAGATCAGGAGACCCAAACTGAATTATCGGGACAGACCTCAGGAACGGAAACAGTATGCAGGACTGAGTTACAGGAGAAGAGAACAGAGGAAAAAATAGTGAGAAAGTTTGCTGGACGTTTAAAATATTTTAAATTAGTCTGGCAACAATATTTTGATGATAATCTGATTTTATCATAGTTAGATGGTTTCAAAATTTCCATTTATTAGTCAGATTTTTCAAACAAACTTGCCTGTTGGATTCTCTTGAGTCGGAAAAGGAAGCCATTCAAGTTTGTATGGATCATTTTCAAAATATTGGGGCTATTTCACCTTGTAAGCCTACCAAAGATCCGTTTGTATCTGGTATTTTTCTGGTTCCTAAATCTGACGGATCTAATAGATAAATTTTAAATTTGAAAAACTGGAACAAGTTTGTTAAGAATTTTCATTTTAAATTAGGAGACAGAAAATTAGCTTCTGCGTTCAGGTCACAAGATTGTTATATGGCCACTTTTGTAAAAGAGACCTATTTCTTTCTTCCAATTGATAAAGACCATCGAAAGATTTTAAGGTTTTATTTTAATTCTCAAATGTGGCACTTTAATTGTTTACCATTTGGTTTGAGTTATGCCCCTTGGGTGTTTAGACCTGTTTTATATCATTTACGCTCAAAGGGGTGTGTTTCAGTAAATGATTTAGACGATTTTACACTTTAAAAGGCTGTCTAGACAATATATATTGTTACGGGTTCACAACGACAAATTAAAACTCGCAATTGTTGAAAACGATACGTCAATTTATTTCCACAAATTATGTACAAAAACACGCACTTAAACTTACTAATAACTTGCTAATAATTCACTACTATAATCGGTCTATTAACTTCGTGTTAATATCTCACGACCACTACAGTACGTTATCTGTGACTGACCGACTGCTGCACGACGTCCGGCCTTATATATGAGGGCTGCCTACTATTCGAGAACCCTTCCATCCTTGTTCGATTCGGAATCATTCCAGCCCTTTTCTAGACTTTCGCATACCAGTTTGTCACAGACAACGCAACTAAAACCTAGATTAAGAATACAACCATAAAATACGTCAACCTAATACTACACTAAACCTAAATAAATTCTAACTATAAAATTTAAATACTTAAATTTGTAACACTATCCTCCTCTTCAGGTTTGATCGCCTCGATCAACATTTCCCAGGTAAGGTTTTAGTCTGTCTAGATGAACAACTTTCATCTTGGACTTCGGGCTTTTCTGGATCCGGTAGACTACATCATTAATTCTCTTAACAACTTTATAAGGCCCTTCCCATGGTGGTGTCAACTTAGGTGATCTTCCTTTCTTGCGTTGAGGATTGTATAGCCAGACTTGATCATTCTCTTTGAACCCTAAAGAGTTTGCTTTCACGTCATATCTCACTTTCATGCGGTCACTGGCTATTTCTATTCGCTCTCTAACCACTTCATGGATATCGTGCAGCTTTTGCCTTAAACGTTCGACATAGTCATTAACCTCTAAGTGTTCTTCTTCAGGTAAACCAAACATGATATTACATGGTAAACGCAGTTCTCTACCAAACAGGATACTAGATGAAGTAGCTCCTGTCGTATTGTGAATGGCGGTACTATAGGCCATCAAAAACAATGGAATATATTGGTCCCAATCTGTTTGGTGCTCATCAACAACTTTGCACAGATGTTCTTCTATTGTTTTATTAAATCTTTCAACCATGCCATCTGACTGCGGATGTAAAGCCGTAGTCCGTGTTTTATGTATTCCTAAAAGGTCACAGAGATTCTGGAAGAGCTTCGATTCAAAGTTTCTTCCTTGATCTGAATGTAGTTCCAAAGGAATGCCAAATCGGCTGAAAACATCATTTACCAGAACTTCCGCAACTGTAGTGGCCTCTTGGTTAGGCAAAGCAAAAACTTCTGGCCATTTGCTAAAGTAATCCATGACAACAAGGATGTATTTGTTGCCTTTTTTAGTTTTTGGAAATGGTCCGGCCACATCAATAGCAATGCGTTCGAATGGTAGACCTACGTTATATTGTTTCATTTGACCTCTGGACCTTGTTTTGCGACCTTGGCTGGCTGCACAAGTCGAACATCGGCGGCACCAATTTTTCACATCTTGAAAGTAATTGACCCAATAAAATCGGTTTCGAATTTTGTCCATGGTTTTATTTATGCCTAGGTGCGCGCCTGATTTTCCACCATGGCATTCGGCCATTATATTGTCTACCATGCTCCTAGGAACCACTACTTGATTAACCACAGTAAGGCCATCGGCACTTTCCCAGGCACGTTTAAGGATGTTTTCCTCTACTATCAGTGAATCCCATTGTGCCCACAGTGATTTGAATATCACCCCTTGGTTTGCAATATCTTGCCATGATGGTCGTGGCTTGTTTTCTTCTTTCAATCGCAAGATAGGTCCTACATCTTTGTCGTTAAGTTCTGTGGTTCTAATCGAAGCCGACATCCATTCTTCATCTGGTTCTAACTTTATCTGGCACACGTAGGTAATTCCTTCTTTCTGGTCAATTTTCCTGCAATGTTTACAATCCTCAGGGCAAGGTCTTCTGGACAATGCATCTGCATTATTATGCACCCTTCCCGCTCGGTGCTTAATTTGATAATGGTATTGTTGTAGCTTTTCTATCCATCTCGCGACTTGCCCCTCAGGTTGTTTCATTTTCATGAGCCACTGTAACGCAGCATGATCCGTTCTAATCAGAAACTCTTGTCCGTAGAGATATTTGTGAAAGTGATCTACGGATTTAACTATGGCTAGGAGCTCCTTTCTAGTAACACAATAATTTCTCTCTGGTTTGGATAGCTTCTTGCTGAAAAATTCGATGACCCGTTCTTCTCCATCTTGTACTTGGGAGAGTACTGCTCCTATGCCATCGTTGCTCGCATCAGTATCTAATATGAATTTTCCTTTTGGAATGGGATATGCAAGAATCGGACTAGAACATAATGCTGCTTTTAGTCTTCTAAATGCTTGGTCACATTCGGTATTCCATTTGTAAGAAGCTTTGTCTTCTGTAAGTCTATGTAATGGAGACGCTACTTTGGCGAATCCTTCTACAAATCGTCTGTAGTATGTACACAGACCCAAAAAGCTTCTCAATTCATGTTTGTCACGAGGTTGAGGCCATTCTTTTATTGCTTGTAACTTCTTTTCGTCGGTATGGATGCCTTCTCGGGAAACGACGTGACCCAGGAACTCAACGTTTTCTTGGAACAGAAAACATTTCTTTGAGTTCAATTTAAGATTTGCGTTCCTGATTCTTGAGAATACTTCTCGTAAATTATCTAGATGATCTTGAAATGATTTCCCTATTACTATGACATCATCCAAATAGACTAGGCAGGTTTTCCAAGTAAGGCCCCGTAGAACGACTTCCATTAGTCTTTCAAATGTAGCTGGGGCATTGCACAGGCCAAATGGCATCACATTAAACTGATAAAGTACACTTCCAGCAGAGAATGCAGTCTTCTCTTTATCTCTTTCAAAGATTCCTACTTGCCAATACCCACTTTTCAGGTCAAGAGTAGAAAACCAATATGATCCTGCCAACGTTGTTAATGTGTCGTCTATTCTTGGCAGTGGGTAACTATCTTTCTTGGTCACATCGTTAAGTTTCCTGTAGTCGACACAAAATCTAGTACTTCCATCCTTTTTAGTGACCAACACCACAGGAGATGACCAAGGACTTGATGACTCTTCAATAACACCGTCGCTGAGCATTTTATTAATGAGATTGTGAACTTCTTGCTTGGCCATTGGTAGTCTTCTTGGGGGTTGTCTTATCGGTTGGGCATCGCCAGTGTTGATAGCATGTTGAATAAGGTTTGTGCGTCCCGAACTACTCCTAGTTTCGAAGATATTACTTTGTTCTTCTATAAACTCTCGCTTTACTAAATTCTTCTGGAGTGAGATGTTGCCAAGTTGACTCAAATTGCTGAAGTACCTCCATTGGTAACTTGCTTGTATCCTCGGAAGTTGGCTCTTCACATCTTGTTACTTTCTGTACTGGTTCAAATAATGCTACCACCTCCCCCTTATTAATTTTGACACTATTTGGGAAAATATTGGCGACTCTAATCGGGATGTCTTTATCGGTTTTAACTAGTGATTTTGCAACGAGGTAGGTGTTGGGTGTGTTTTGTTGGCTTATGAGTCCGACGCAGCTTGATGTTTTACTTTCCAGCCTCCCAAAAATTATGGTCTCACTGTTACCGACTAGTCTTGTTGTGCATACTGCCACCACCTTAATTGGTTCTTTATTGATGTGACTATTTGACAAAATGAACTCTTCGTTCCCAAATCTTAGGGTATTAAGTTTATTATCAAACGCAAATCCATGTTTACTTATCAGGTCCATTCCCAAAATAAATTCATCTTCTATTTCGGCAACCAATACAGTGTGGCGAATCTTTAATCTTCCCAGCTGTAGGTCTATGTCTGTCTGCCCCAACACGTCTGCGGATTCTCCAGTCACAGTCTTAAGTGTTATTTTCTTTTCTGTTGGTCGAATTTTATATCTCGTTGCAATTTTGAACTTAAGCAATGATATGGCAGCACCAGTGTCTACTGTTATGTTAACTTGTCTTCCATTTATAAGTCCGTCGATGTTAAGACTGTCAGCAGTATGTTTTAAGCTCTTAATTGAATAAATTTTGGGGGCTACATTCCCTTTAGCCAACACCCGCCCCTCTGCGTTGACTAGTTTTAGTTTTCCTGATCTCTTCTTCGGTACTCTGTCCCGCTAGATGGCGAGCGAGACCTTATTTGGACGCGACAATCGCGTTGAATATGCCCTGTACGTCCGCATCTGAAACACTTTACATTTGGAGGGGATCGTCTGCTTTCTTTCAAAGAGTCAATCTTCTCTATCAGTGATTGAAACATTTGGTTTAGCGTTTTTGAGTTGACCTCATGTCCATTGCTCATTTCTTCTCCCTCCTGAATTGAAACAGCTCTTACTTTTGGCCTGGACATATTATTTGGTGATTCGATTTCAAGGGCTCGAATCAACACTTCACTGCTATTATGGAAGCGTTCTCGACGAAGTAACTTTGCTAAGTCCGTGTCTCGTAATCCGTTAATAAAGCGATCTACCGTGAAGGGATCTCTGTAACTTTCTGGCATTTCTGGGTAAGCTAAATACATCAGCCTCCTGATATCTGCTTCATACTCTTGTAATGATTCTCCTGGCCTTTGTTGACGAATATTTAATTCTGACCAATGTAAATTTCGCAAGTGTTCGTCTCCATACCTTCTTTCTAACGCTGCCACTAGAGCGTTATAATTCTGTTTTTGCTCGACTGGAATGGACCGTAAAAGTCCCAGAGCAGGTTCTCGTAGAGCTACTAACAATGCTCTAGCTTTTTCCTCATCATCCCAACCATTTGCAGCAGCGGCAGCTTCAAACTGTTGTTTATAAGTAGACCAGGAAGACGTACTATCGAAATTTGGAGGCTTAATGTTTTGGTTGGAATTCACAACACATCCCTGAGTTTTCATTTTGCTGTGTTCTTTTTGGAGCTGTATAAGCTGTTTTGACATATCCTGGAGCTTTTCTTCCACTGTTTGAAAAACTTCTTCTCTTACATTCTGTAGCTTGGTCTCCACTTTTTCTTCAACATTCTGCAATTTGTTTTGTACCGTTTCTTCTACATTCTGCAATTGGTTTTGTACCTTTTCTTCTACATTCTGCATTCTTTGAGTTATTTCTTCCTTAAGATCTTCAGTTGCTGCTTTGAACTCTTCTCTCAGCTGTTCGGAGTTGCTCTTTATCTGATCGAAGTTTTCTTGCATGCCATCTAATGTCTGTCTCATATCGTTCTGGTTTTGTTCAATAGTGTGTTTCATGTCGTCCATGGTGTGTTTCATATCGCCCTGGTTTTGTTCAATGGTCTGTTTCATGTCGTTCTGGTTTTGAGCCATTTGAGCTGCTAGAGCCTGCATCATTTTAGTTAACTCTTCCATCTTGGCCGATCTTTGTCTAGTAAGCATCAACTTCGTGATAAATCACTTAAAACGTGTATTTTAGGGCTACAAAGCGAATGTCGAAGTCGGTTTTTCAATATCTCTTCCAATTCTTAAATAGAACCTAATGGAATGTTCTGAAATATACTGGTAAATGCTACTCTTTCTGCTACTAGGCAAATGTAGAAGTCACTTTTTGATTATCTCTTTTGGTTCTCGAATAGACCGTCGTAGAATGTTATGGAATATTCTAGAAATAATTTCTAATTCTTACTTTTAAAATAACTAAGCTACTGTCGAAGTCGGTATTTGTATATCTCTTCTAGTTTTTGAATAGAACGTCATAGAATGTTATGGAATCTTCTAGAAATTCTTTTTAGTTCTTACTTTTGAAATTACTAAGCTAATGTCGAAGTCGCTTTTTGGATATTTCTTCTGGTTTTCGAATAGAGCGTCGTAGAAAGTGATGGAATATTCTAGAAATTCTTTCTAATTCTTACTTTTTAACTAACTAAGCTAATATCGAAGTCGATTCTTAAATATCTCATTTGGTTTTTTTTTTGAATAAATCAATATCGAACTTCTTCGAATATTCTGGATAAATCACTTACTGTTTTTCTGTCCAATTGTCCTAGCCGGTGGTACTATGTAAGGATAGTCTTTGCACTATTTATTTCTTTTAATCCCACTTCTGACACCAATTGTTACGGGTTTACAACGACAAATTAAAACTCGCAATTGTTGAAAACGATACGTCAATTTATTTCCACAAATTATGTACAAAAACACGCACTTAAACTTACTAATAACTTGCTAATAATTCACTACTATAATCGGTCTATTAACTTCGTGTTAATATCTCACGACCACTACAGTACGTTATCTGTGACTGACCGACTGCTGCACGACGTCCGGCCTTATATATGAGGGCTGCCTACTATTCGAGAACCCTTCCATCCTTGTTCGATTCGGAATCATTCCAGCCCTTTTCTAGACTTTCGCATACCAGTTTGTCACAGATAACGCAACTAAAACCTAGATTAAGAATACAACCATAAAATACGTCAACCTAATACTACACCAAACCTAAATAAATTCTAACTATAAAATTTAAATACTTAAATTTGTAACAATATGCTTGTAATTTTTTGGAAGATTTTTTTTTATTATTAATTATGAGAAGTATGTTTTGATGCCTAATAAGAAGTACATTTTCTTAGGCTTCAAATATAATTCAGAAAAACTAGGGTTAGGCTTACCCAAATACAGAAGCTTGTTTAATAAGAGGTTTTGCTAAATTTTGTGGCACCTTGGTATCAGCGTTGTTTGATGGATAATGGCCTCTATTGCGTAAAAATTGATCAAATAGTTTCTAAACAAAATATCCATTTTGAATTTTGGAAGAAGCAAATTTAACATAAATCCTAAAAAATGTTACTACACTGTAGATCGTCAATAACGCAATTAATCTCAGATAATCACCTAAAATATTTTTGTTTCTGTAGCTCCCCGCTAGGGGGCAACTATCAAATCTCCCGAATAAAAAAGTTGTTTAAATGAATTACTCATACGTGGTACCGAAACATTATTATTTATTAAAAAAAAACTAAAAAAAAGTGCAAAGCTTTTTCACTTTTTGTCCAAAGTTGCGTTCTTTTCATAGAAGAAATTTTAAAAAGTTCCAAACTAAAAAATTAAAAAAAAAAAACATAAAAACCAATTAATATGTTTATATATATTTTTAGTCTGGTTTATATAAACTTTTATTTATGAAATAAGTCAAAGAATTACCCCCTTTGTGTGTACATGATAGTTAGGAACATCCTGTAAACAGTGTAAAACAGCAGCCATATTGTAATTGTTTCTGTGCCTTACTTGATACCTATTGGTATATCTTATTATATACAATCCCTTATAAGCAGCAGATACATAGCTGTCCTTGTATACACAAACTTTTAGTTTGCCTAAACTGCAGTCTTAATCAAATCATGTCCGTCAAATTTTAACCTTAGCGGTTGCGCAGTGAGCTGCGCAGAATTACACCGACTCATCTCGACATTGTCAATAATGGAAGTTAACATACCTTCTACCTCGGTAACAGCTGTCTTCAAATTGACGTTATCTGTCATTCCTGTCAAAGAAGCGTCGTCCAACGAAAAGTTATTTGCTAGAATTTGTTGCAGCTTGGCCAGCGCGTCGTCCAAGTCGTTGTGGAGAACTTTGACAGGTGACTGGGGGATGAACTTTGGTTTTTTGGCGGGAAAATTGGTGGCTGTTGGCGTTTTAGGAACACCTAAATTAAAGAAAACATGTTAATACTTAAAATATAAGGTGATATATAAGAAAAAGATGTTTTTATGCATAGTTGTATAGATACATGCAGTGATATCATTTCTTTCATTTCTAGTACCTTTTCTGTGGAAAACAGTCACAAAAAATGGAATTATTAACTAGGGAAAAACTGAAAAACCAATACCAGTGAAAAACCGCCAGGAAAATATGGGATTAGGTCTGTGTACTTGTCTTTTTTTTACACACTTAACAGAACATTGATGACGTTTGGTTAGTTGATAAACACTGCTGCCAAACAACACAAAGTTCAAACCAGGTAACTGCGCATGCCTCAAACTATAAATAAGTAAAAAATGGGACATGCAAAAGATCCCTAATGTTTTTGGTTTTTAGGCGGTCTATAGGGACATATAATTGACAATAACATTTTTTTTAAGTTGTTGTACCTACCTAGGCGAAAATATCTGTTTTTTTTAAGATTATTTTTTACCAAATTTCCTCTAATTTCTAAAATCCTAAATCTTGAAAACAGGAGTGTGTACTTCCATATGATTGACCACCCCTACCGCCCGTTAACAGATTAGGGTTGTTTGTACCGGGTGGGCCAAACAAAAACCGGATAACTTTTGAACTATACAATCGATTTTAACGAGACAAACTGCACTTGGTAGAGAATTATCAGATTTTTGACCGAATGTATTTTTTGTCCACCATCTCAAAATCCAAGATGGCGGACGAAATTACAATGTACCCTTCAAAGATGCTCGTTTATTCTCGTATTGCGAACATTCTTAATTATTTTTTTAAATTAGTAAAAAGCTGCATTCTTGCCACGCACAACACGGTATGAATTAGCAAAATCGGTTCAGTGGTTCTAAAAAAAATATTTTTGTTTCAACCATTGTTTTGCATATTATACGATTGCATTGCCAATCATGTTTGCATTTATTTCCTTATGAATTCATTATTACTAAACCGATTTTAATGAAATGAAAAACATCCTGGTGAGAATTGATTGCTTTTAAAAGATCATGATCAAAGTTTATCGCCATCTTAAAATTTAAGATGGCGGACAGAATTATACTTGATTCTTCAAAATGGCGTGTTTATTTTTATTTTCCGCAAATGTTTGAGTTTTTTTTTAATTTATAGAAAAGCACTACTCTTCCCCCACACAACGAGGAGTAAATTATTCTTAAAAAATCTATTTTTGTTTCAACCATTGTTTTATCCAACCCTGTCTGCATTCATTTCCTTATAAATTCGTCATTACTAAACCAATTTTAGTGAAATAAAAAAATCATGTTAAGAATTGACTACTCTTTGACAGTAGCGCACCCAGGAATATGTCTTGGGGGGGTCCGAGGCCTTATGATGTCGTATTTCATGCTATTTTTTATGTTTATTCATGAAATATGTGGAAAAAATATACAAAAATCTTAGGCTTGGCTTGGCCCCGGGCCCCCCCCGTGGGTGCGCCCATGTCTTTGAACAGAATCATACTTGATTCTTCAAAATGGCGTGCTTTTTATTTTCCGAAAATTTTTTAGTTTTTTTTTAAATTTATATAAAGAGAAAAATTAATTAAATGCTTTTCTATAAATTAAAAAAACAACTAAAACATTTTTTGAAAATAAGATTAAACCTGCCTCTTTGAACGGTCAAGTATGATTATTTCCGACAACCTAACTTCTAACATGGCGGCAAATTTCGATTATAAACTTTAAAGAACAATCAATTCTCACCATAGTTTTTTTTATTTCACTAAGATCGGTTTTGTAATAATGAGTTTATAAAGAAATGAATACAGACAGGATTGGCAATGCAATCGTATAATCTGTAAAACAATGGCTGAAACAAAAATAGATTTTTTGAGAACCACCAAACCGATTTTACCAATTTATACTTTGCTGTGCGGAGGAAAAGTAGAGCTTTTCTATAAATGAAAACAAAACTAACACATTTTCAGAAAATAAGACTAAACACGCCATTTTGAAGAATCAATTATGATTAAAAAGCAACCAATTCTTACCAGGATGTTTTTTATTTTACCAAAATCGGTTCAGTAGTAATGAATTTACAAGGAAATAAATGCAGACATGATTGGCAAGGCAATCGTATAATATTCAAAACAATGGTTAAAACAAAAATATTTTTTTTAGAACCACCAAACTGATTTTGCTGTTTCATACCTTGTTGTGCGTGACAATAATGCTGCTTTTTTAGCGATTTTGAAATGGCGGACAAAAAAAATTATTTATTTAAAACTCTGATTGATTCTCTGCCAAGTGCAGTTTGTCCCATTAAAATCAATGGTATAGTTCAAAAGTTATAATAAAAAAAATTGTCTGGTTTTTTTGGCCCACCCGGTATGTGGTATGTTGCATCAGCCTTAAAGCCTTACCTCCTATCCAAGTACTCATGTCCTCCATTTCGTACTGTAGATTGGAATGAGTTTGATGTTCTTTAAATGGTTCCCTTTGTTGGGTATAGGTACCTTGGCCACTATTTGTTTGGGAACACTGTTCCGAGGCATCAGAAGCCTAGGTAAAAATCAATAAAGCACAAAATTAGGAAATAAAAAATAAGGAAGAACAATAACAACCGAGATGAAAACCAACCAATTCAAAGGAAAACAGACCGTCGTACGTTTAAACATAAGGCTGTGTGTGTGTGTGTCTGTCCCTAAACACGATAGCTCTTAAACCGCTAAACCGATTTTCACAAAATTTGCGGGTAAATTAGTGTTCGACACTGCAACAAGCTGATTAGATGTTGGTCAAAATCCATTAATGCTAATAACAGTTTTTTGACAATTAATATTTTCTAAAAATGCTAACTTTTTAACAGAGCATCACATCAATATGCGGTTTTCGGAATATAGTAGGCCACATTTTTCTCAATAATTTGTGTTATAACCAAAAACTTTGTAGGAGCTTTCGTTTCTAAGATATTTACAAAATTACAAATTTGAATGAAAAAATATTGCAGGAATTTGGAAACCGGTCGCGCTTTTTTATCGAAAAAACTTTTTCATCAAATGACATTTTAACCGATTTTTTTTTATCGAATTACATTTTTTTCGAATAACGTTTCTATCGAAAACATTTTTAACGAAAACCGTTTAATCAAATGACATTTTTATCGAATTTTTATTGTTTTCGATTTTTTTATCTAAAAAGTTCTTACCGAATTGCAAAGTGTTGAAACTACAAAATTGCCCTGCCCAGCCAAGGTGGACCAGGGGCCAAGGAAAATTGATAGATGACTCAGTTAGGTTAGTATCCTAACTTGACTTGGTTAAATCCAATTATTGTGTTTTAAAATTGTTGATGTCAGTATTAAGCTAAGTGAAATTCCCAGAAAGAACTGCGAGGTTTTGCCTTAAAATTTTATGACTTTTTATGGAACTTTATGACTAGCTTTAAATTTATAACTTTTTATAACACTTGAAGACAAATCGGTCTAAAATTTTATGACTGACGTGAAATTTTATGACTTTTTATGGCATTTTATGATCCGTGGTCACCCTGTGATAAGTCTAAAGGTACTTTAATATAGGGCAATGCGTTTTACCAACCTGTGCAATAGGGCTTAAATGATCCATTGCGATATTTTGACATTTAATTGGGTGACCAGTTCGAACCATAGGTGTGGATTCAGAATGCATCCTTCCATTGTGTTTAGGAGTTGCGCTACTAGACTGATTTTTGAGCTGGAACTGAAAAATATGGAGCACGTTTTACGTAAGAAATGGCCGGAAAAAATTTAAAACAGAATGAAACTGTTGGAAAGGGAAGAAAATATTTCGCAGCTAATGGATAAAATATATTAGAGTGGTTTATGGTTTTTCACAATTTTGAGCAAAACTATACCTTTATTTGTCTCGGACAATTTTATGCTACTCATAAAAATGGTTTATGCAAAAGTTGTAGATCTTTCTATCACCTACTAGCCTAAAAATAACGGCCCTCGCTGGTTAGACCGCTTTTCACGAATCCTAGAGAAAAAAAATTGCCTTAACCAGACAGAATAGCCCGTAGAACATGTATGCCAAATTTCATTAAATCGGTTAAGTCGATACTGAGATTAGCGGTAACAAAAATTATATATAGTATGGATAATAACTTTTACATTTAACTTTTTTGATAGGTTACGCTGGAAATCGTGAAAAATCATTATCCACCCCTAAAAGTTCAACCTATTTTACCCTTATAACTCGGATCGAGTTTAGCTTATTGTTCCCGTTGGCTTCGGCATAAAACTACAAAGAAAAAAGTTTGTTTGTAGGTTTTTTGGCAGAAAATACAATAAAAATCGTCGTTATATTTAATATATAATTTTAGAGCGCTTTTATTAAATACATATATCTGTGGTTATTTGGCAAAAGTTGATAACTCACTTTTTTGCATTTTTGAAATGATCCACTATTTTTGTTTAACAAATAGTTATATTCCCCATCACACAAAAATTACATATAAATATAACCAAAGGTACTACAAACAACAAACAAAAATGTAATTGAGAAAAGACCAATTAAAAAAAATCAGTACAGTACTGAAAATGTCTAAGGAGACTGTAGCATTGATGTATACGGCTACCACTACCTTGTTCTGAGGATCAGCCCGTAAATTAATTTATTTAGTCTATGACCAAGACTCAAAAAATTCTTTTATATTCAAAAAAAAAATGATGGCTCTCATATAAAATGCAAAACGTGAAATATTAACTTTTGCCAAATAGCCACAGATAGGTAAGCATAAAAAAGTAGAGTATATTAGGGATCTTGAAGTAACTATAGACACAGAAATAAGTTTTGAAGTTGAAATTAAGAATATTGTAAAGAGGTCGCATAAAAATTAGGGTTTTATTTTTAGCAAAGAGTTTCAAGATCCCAAGTCACTTATAATCCTTTACAATTTATACGTGCGATATCACCTTGAATTTACCAGTGTGATATGGAGTCCACAATACCCTAAATATATCAATAGAATTAAAAATATCCAAAACAGCGAGTCTTAATTTTTATCAATGTTAAAATTGTCTGCTACAATAATATTATTTCAAGTGGTATCTTTTTGCATAATATTGTCAATAGGATAGGAAACTCACTTATTTCTTTTGTGCAGATGTATTATAATTATTACTGTTTGTACCTTAACATCTTTACCTTATCACTCAATGTATTTAAAAATCAAGCCAGGGTTTTTCTCAATAATTAATGTAAACTTTTATTAAAGTTATTCGTTTGAAATATCTAGTTAAGTTAGCACGTTCGATCCATAAATGTTGAGGTGCATGGAGGACCAGTAGAGCCTGCCGCCACTTTTTAAAACAATACAATGCTTTTATATCAATTTGGTCTAACTGGGTGGTCTCCATTTTTCATATATTTGTAATGGAAAAATCTGCAATGTAGACTATTTGGAATAAAGTTTACTCACCTTCAGTTTTTTCAATTTCTTAATTTGTGCCGCCATATATATTCTATATTCCTCTAAATATTTCTTCATCTCCTTGTCGCTATGACTGCCTAATATAATAATTTGCTGTAATTCTCTATTTTGCGCCTCCAATTGACGAATGATGGCTTGTAATTGAGTTTGAGGTTCAGCCAACGGTTCAACTTCACAAAATTCTACTGAAGGTGATAGTTTAAGCAGTTTGTCTTTAAAATAGCTAAAAGTAGAATGGGATTATCTCAAGATTATCTTTAAATTAGATTCCAAAAAAAAAAGATATAGCTATGTAATTATTTTTCCAAAAAATTATTTTTTACTTAAGATATAGTTTATGGCCCATAAATTAATGAATTTTTTTTGATGATTGAAACACAGTTTTTAATCATTCTGGACTTTTACTTAATTTCTTTAAAAATAATGCGGTTAGTAGAAGCCTATACTCAAAACTAAGACTAAAAATGGTCAGATGCTATCTTTTTATCACTCTGCCTTATGGGTACTGGGAAATCTAATTTTGGCTACGTAATCGCAGGACCTAAAATTTTAACTAATCATGCAAAACAAAATCCAAGGAACCAAAAACTGAGAACAAGAATATATTGGCTGAAAATGTCAGCCAGTTTTGGCAGCGAAATTTGAGTGAAAATGACCGCAAGTCAGCCAAAACGTCGCAGCTTTTTTATTCAGCCCCTATTTTGCACAAAAAACCTTTTATAAAACCTAAAACTGCTACAAGATCCGCTATAGGTTGTCAACCATGATTTGATGACCAATTTTTTTTTGTCAAACTGTTTAATATCCTTACCTAGTAGGATTAACAATCTCAAAATCCGAATCTTTTGTCTGTTTAGGACAAAACAATGTACACAGTCGTTTTGCTAGTTCAGTAGAATTGCCCTAAAAATTATTTTAATTATGATGGAAATGAAGTTAAGGTGCAGAGGAGTCAAGTCAGATCAGGTGAGGGATTGCGAAGTGAAAAGAATAAAGAAAATAACTATTTATAGTCTGTTCAAACCAAACGTTTCTTTTTTTTATTGAACAAGAATCTAATACCCTATGACATTTTAAGACTAGTGTCCAGCTATAAGAAACCTAAGATTTTTACCTTCCTAGCCCGCGTAGCAATGGCTAGAGAAGGTATTATTTTCAACGAACAAAATTTTTTTGGGATAACGCCAAAAATGTGTTATTTGGATGTATTTTGACAGATCGTCATGATGTCTGTCTGTGTGTATATTATTTCTGTCCGTAACACGATAGCTCCTAAACCGCTGAAACGATTTTGATAAAATTTTCAGGTAAAATAGTGTTCGACACTTTAACGAGCTGATTAGATTTTGGTCAAAATCCCTTAATGCTAATAACAACTTTTAAAAATGCTCACTTTTTAACGGAGCATCGTATCAATACAGTGTTTTCGGGATATGGTAGGCTATATTTTGGTCAATAATTCGTGTTATAACCGAAAACTTCGTAGGAGCTTTAGTTTCTGAGATATTTACAAAAAAACTATTTTCAAGGCTAATCTATTGTCATGCCTTCACTTGAAGTGTGATAATTGGCTAGCTAGGAAGGTGTCAGATCCGTCATGGATCCATTTATTTTATATAAATATTACTTTTATATGCACATCACTTTTATAAAAATTACGTCTATTGCAGATAGGCCCCTTCCGGTCGGAGTCACAAGTTAAAAATACCACCAAGAGCGTGCCCGATATGGATAAGATATATATTAATTTTCAGATTACTAAAACAAACAATATCTTGGGCCGGAACCATGCCAAAGATTAAAGGTAATTTATGTAGATATCAACAATGTTTTAAAAAAGGAAGAGACCGAAAACTTTTCCATATCTTTCTTTTTTTAAAATTGGGCATTACGGCCTTTTAGTTGCTACGTGGTTTTTAAAACCACACCAGTGGACGAAACTTGCCACAGATGACGCGGTCAGCGTCTTAGGAAAGTTTGATTCCATTTCTCGGCTAACTTTTTTAGCTTTTGGTATTCTTGACCCCTCGGTGTTGGAGATAGATGCCGCCACGCACTATATCATGCTTTTATCGCTTCTAAGGAGAACCATTTGGATCTGGTTACAAATAAGCCTATTTACAAATGTTACTAACCGGATTAATTTTCTTATAGCAACCACAATAAGCCCAGGAACTAAAAATTTCGTTTGTACACTAATTAGCGAATGTGAAATGATCCCCTTACTGATTTTATAAAATAAGACAATGAAATTGAAATAGGATATCATTTTGCCTAGAGATGGGCCAACCTGCGATTTAAGTGGAGCAGTAACAAAACGCAGCAGTGAATTTTTGGAGTAGTTTGCCAATACATGTAATCTGCGCTCTGATGAGCCGGAGCGGGCCGCAAACAGTCACTGTAACTGTTTGGGGTACGCGCGATTTTATGCTGCGACCGACTCCGAAGGTGACGCGGGGGTTTGGCGGGGCGCTCAGTGCCAGACTGTGACATTTCACTGCTATTTCGTTCGGACTGCATCAGACCGTGACTGCGATAGACGAGTCACAGTGACAAAATCACAGTTTGTGAAATCGCACCCCCATCCCTTAAGTTAAGAAGGCCATGGAATATATAAACCTGCCCCCCCTTTCTGTTTTGAGCTGGATACGCCCTTGGGTGTTAGCTTTTTCAAGTCACCTAAAACGCTTGACTACTAATAACATCAATTTAAAAAACAAACATTCTAAATTACTAACCTTACTACTTTCATTGCGACAGTATTCTCTCACAAGATGGGACAGCTTGTGAGAATGGCTAATTCTCCCGGTTAAAAAACATTTTTGACACTGCGTATACCTGCTACATTTGACGCATTCGTACCGTAGACCAACGAGCGGTTTTGTACGACAAGTAGAGCACTTTGCGGAATGGACAACTAAAAATTAATATATTATTTAATAATCTATTCCAAAGCAAGCGATTACGGTTAAAATATTATTTGATCGAAGGCCATAAGCATCAAAATCACAGATCTACATCTTTAAAGCAATTCAGAGCCGGTTTACACTATTAAAAATTGTTTAGTATTGGGTATTTCAATAATACTTGTGACAATGCGAGGAGTGTGACACTTTTTAACCATTTAGACGGTTATAAATTCCAAACGTTGCCAAAATCTTGATAATTTATTTTTTTGGTCCTGTCCTCTAACCCACGAATAGTCAAATAATAATTTTTTTGATACTTTAAACACCCATTAAAAGCTGTAAAAAAGAACTTAAGTATTTTAAAAACAAATTTATATAACTTATATACCGAAGTTATGTAAGTTTTATATTATTGTTGAAAGTAATATAACAAGCAATCCCAGTTTTATATACTCTTGTTCGGAGGACCAGCACGAAAATTAATTTATTTAGTCTGTGACCAAACATCGAAAAATTCCTTTCATACTTAAATTTAAGTATAGTCCGTTTGGAATTTTTAATAAAACAAAAATAATTATTCCGCAAAACACTTTTAAATAACATAAACCTACAATGATACCATATTTATAATAATTATATAAATTTCATTTCTATCACCAAAGGTTTTTGAAATTGTATATTGGGTCACATTCAAATACCAAATTGCAAATAATGCAAGGACCTAAAAACTACAAACAACAAGTGAAAAAAAGAAAGAAAAATTAGAAAAAAGTTTTTGCTTCGGCCGGGACTCGAACCCGGGATCTCTTGCTCTCTAGGCAAACATTCTAAACATTGAACCACCGAAGTCATACATAAATTTTCGGAAAACTTTCATCTATGCAGGCGGCGGTGTCTCAAAACAAGAACGAGAAACTCTCAGGGTATTAACTGAACCAAGTCATCCAACTAATCTCTTTTAATTCTTCTTTCCCACTGTCAAAGGTATGATAACTCAAATTAGACGTAAAGAATCAACGTCTGAAAGCATGAGATCACCTTTCCGTGTGTTAAAATTTCTGATCGCAAAATGGGCGATTGCCAATATAATTATCAAATACCAAATTGCAAATAATGCAAGGACCTAAAACTATAAACAACAAGTGAAAAAGAAAGAAAAATAAGAAATAATTTTTTGCTTCGGCCGGGACTCGAACCCGGGATCTCTTGCTCTCTAGGCAAACATTCTAAACATTGAACTACCGAAGCCATACATAAATTTTCGGAAAACTTTCATCTATGCAGGCGGCGGTGTCTCAAAACAAGAACGAGAATCTCTCAGGGTATTACCTGAACCAAGTCATCCAACTAATCTCTTTTAATTCTTCTTTCCCACTGTCAAAGGTATGATAACTCAAATTAGACGTAAAGAATCAACGTCTGAAAGCATGAGATCACCTTTTCGTGTGTTAAAATTTCTGATCGCAAAATGGTCGATTGCCAATATAATTATCAAATACCAAATTGCAAATAATGCAAGGACCTAAAACTATAAACAACAAGTGAAAAAGAAAGAAAAATAAGAAAAAAGTTTTTGCTTCGGCCGGGACTCGAACCCGGGATCTCTTGCTCTCTAGGCAAATATTCTAAAGATTGAACTACCGAAGCCATACATAAATTTTCGGAAAACTTTCATCTATGCAGGCTGCGGTGTCTCAACATTGTTACAGGTGTAAATACCAGTTAACAATAAATCGGTCAATCGTCTAAATGGTTTACTATTTCTTTGACGGAAGCCCTCTTTTTAAATCTTTTGCACTAAGAAGAAGAAATCATGAACATTAGGAAGAAAGAAATCTGGCTCATCTTAAGTAGTGGAACATATGTTTGGCTGAAAATTTGCAGATCCGAAAATTGTCCTTATTTTCTGAATGTATAAATTCATGATGTCATAAACGATAACTAAAAATACGTCTGACTGATTTAAGAAGTTGGTAAATTCGTCAGTGGCGTTTTCAAAATTTGAAAAGAAGTAGAATTTTTGATAACTAAGTTTGGCTGTTATTTACAATCACGAAAGCCTCGCTAAACTGTCTATGATCCATTCTCGTTTCCGGTCGTAGATACAAAAAAACTGCAATAGACCAAAAAGTTTCTACATAAAATAAAGCATTTATTTTATATTCTAGAATCTACCAACGCACCAGGTTCAGGGGGAGGGAAAAAAGGAGCATCCCCGCAGAAAAAATATCTCCTTGTAAATTCCAATTATTATTTGGCATACTCAATGAAGTATGCCATGTAGCTTAATTTAGGCTTTAGGTTTAAGCTAAATATCTAAAATCTAAGAGAGAAACTAAAAAAAATACTCTGCCAATATATGGGCCCCTAAGCTCACACTAGGTACTATAGTTATAGTGTACGTGTGAGCGAATATAACTAAAAACTGAAATATATTTTATTCAACTCCAGACTTAATTACCTTTCGTTTGATATCACACACGCCATATTTTCACACAAACTCTAATTTTTGAAGTCTACCCCCACCCTTTTATTTGGCTTGTGTTCGGTGGATTTTGTTCATTTTTAAATGGGACCATCTCGACCCAAGATCCAGCCTAGGTACTAAATTTCATTGAAATCGAGCAAGCGATTTTTGAGTTATGCGCGTTGGTCGTTACAGACAGATAGACATACAGAGACAGACAGACAGAGGGCGCGACAAAAAAGTTTAATCATCTGAAACGCAAAGATAAATACATTTTTTTGAAATCGGAGCAACTGTTTTTATGCGGAATGGGACAACTGGGCGCCGCCAACTCGGCGCCGCCAACTGGGCGCCGGGCCAAATGGGCGCCTTGCCAACTCGGCGCCGCCAACTGGGCGCCGGCCAACTCGGCGCCGGACTAAAAAATTTTTTTTTATAAAATGTGTAGATGAAAAATAAAATATATTATTTATATAAAAACATCTTTAAAAAGTCCTACGCAATTTTTTACAAGCTTTTATTTAGCTTCAGATGTTCTGTCTAACTAACTAACACACTTCCCATTATCCGATTTGGATGAAATTTGGTACACACGTAGTGGTCCCATGACAATACAACATTAAGAAAAAAATATCCAAACAACCCCTACCCCCACCCCCTTTCATAGAAAAATGAGTTTTTGACACACTTCCCATTATCCGATTTGGATAAAATTTGGTATACACATAGTGGTCTGATGATAATACACCAATAAGAAATAAATATCCTCCCACCCCTACCCCCACCCCCTTCCATAGAAAAATTAGTTTTTGACACACATCCCGTTATCCATTTTGGATGAAATTTGGTATACACATTGGGGTCCGATGACAATACAATATTAAGAAAAAAATATCCTCCCACCCCTACCCCCACCCCTTCTATAGAAAAATGTGTTTTTGACACACTTCCCGTTATCCGATTTGGATAAAATTTGGTATACACATAGTGGTCCGATGATAATACAACAATAAGAAATAAATATCCTCCCACCCCTACCCCCACCCCCTTCCATAGAAAAATTAGTTTTTGACACACATCCCGTTATCCGATTTGGATGAAATTTGGTATACATATAGTGATCCGATGACAATACAATATTAAGAAAAAAATATCCTCCCACCTCTACCCCCACCCCCTTTCATAGAAAAATGAGCTTTTGACACACTTCCCATTATCCGATTAGGATGAAATTTGGTATTCACATAGTGGTCCGATGACAATACAACATTAAAAAAAAATATCCCTAACACCCCTACCCCCACCCCCTTCCATGGAAAATGCGTTTTTGACACCCTTCCCATGATCCGATTTGGATGAAATTTGGTATACATATAGTGGTCCGATAACAATACAACAATAATGAAAAAATGTCCTCCCATCCCTACCCCCCACCCCCTTCCATAAAAAATGCGTTTTTGACACACTTCACTTCAAATGACTTTTAGAAAATTTGGTATATGCATAAAGGTCCGATGGCAAAACAGACCAAACAAAAAATATATTTCTACCTCTACCCCCACCCTCTCCTTCCCCCAATAGAAAAATGTTTACTCAAACTTAAAAAAATCAAAATGGCGGATCCAAAATGGAGGATTTTCTTATTTACGAACCGATTTGTCTCAAACTTGAAATATTACATTGCTTGAGGTCATTTAACAAAATTTTTTACTCAAACTTAAAAAAATCAAAATGGCGGATCCAAAATGTCGGCTTTTCTTACTTACTAACCGATTTGTCTCAAACTTGAAATATTACATTGCTTGAGGTCATTTAACAAAATTTTTTACTCAAACTTAAAAAAATCAAAATGGCGGATCCAAAATGGCGGATTTTCTTATTTACCAACCGATTTGTCTCAAACTTGAAATATTAGATTGCTTGAGGTCATTTAACAAAAATTTTTTCTCAAACTTAAAAAAAATCAAAATGGCGGGTCCAAAATGGCGGATTTTTTTATTTACTAACCGATTTGTCTCAAACTTGAAAGATTGCAGTGCTTAGGGATCGATTTATAATAAATTTAGAACTTTGTGGTGTTTAACGTCGCTGACCATGATTTTTTACTCTTTAAAAAAAAACATCTAAATCGGATAATGGGAAGTGTGTCAAAAACTCATTTTTCTATGAAAGGGGGTGGGGGTAGAGATGGGAGGATAATATTGTATTGTCATCGGATCACTATATGTATACCAAATTTCATCCAAATCGGATAAGGGGAAATGTGTCAAAAACGCATTTTTCTATAGATGAGGGTGGGGGTAGGAGTGGTAGGATTTTTTTTTCAATGTTGTATTTTCATCGGACCACTATATGTATACCAAATTTCATCCAAATCGGATAATGGGAAGGGTATCAAAGACGCATTTTCTATGGAAGGGGGTGGGGGTAGGGGTGGGAGGATATTTTTTTTAAATGTTGTATTATCATCGGAACACTATGTGAATACCAAATTTCATCCAAATCGGATAATGGAAAGTGTGTCAAAAACTCATTTTTCTATGAAAGGGGGTGGGGGTAGAGGTGGGAGGATATTTTTTTCTTAATATTGTATTGTCATCGGATCACTATATGTATACCAAATTTCATCCAAATCGGATAAGGGGAAGTGTGTCAAAAACGCATTTTTCTATAGATGAGGGTGGGGGTAGGAGTGGTAGGATTTTTTTTTTCAATGTTGTATTGTCATCGGACCACTATATGTATCGCAAATTTCATCCAAATCGGATAAGGGGAAGTGTGTCAAAAACGCATTTTTCTATAGATGAGGGTGGGGGTAGGAGTGGTAGGATTTTTTTTTCAATGTTGTATTGTCATCGGACCACTATATGTATCCCAAATTTCATCCAAATCGGATAATGGAAGGGTGTCAAAAACGCATTTTCTATGGAAGGGGGTGGGGGTTTGGGTGGGAGGATATTTTTTTCTTATTGTTGTATTATCATCGGACCACTATGTGTACACCAAATTTTATCCAAATCGGATAACGGGAAGTGTGTCAAAAACACATTTTTCTATAGAAGGGGTGGGGGTAGGGGTGGTAGGATATTTTTTTCTTAATGTTGTATTGTCATGGGACCACTACGTGTGTACCAAATTTCATCCAAATCGGATAATGGGAAGTGTGTTAAAAACGCTTCACAAGATTTGATAGATAGTTAGTTAGTAAAGGATTTTTTAAAGATGTTTTTATATAAATAATATATTTTATTTTTCATCTACACATTTTATCAAAAAAAAAATTTTAGTCCGGCGCCGAGTTGGCCGGCGCCCAGTTGGCGGCGCCGAGTTGGCCCGGCGCCCAGTTGGCCCGGCGCCCAGTTGGCGGCGCCGAGTTGGCGGCGCCCAGTTGGCGGCGCCGAGTTGTCCTAGTCCGGTTTTTATGTGTGTGTGAGCTAAAATACTCTGTAGATCGGTAACGAAGCACTTGCGAATATATGTATTGTTATGGGTCTTAAAATAAGCCAAATAACCTTTTTCTCATTTCTGTGTAGGTTCAAGGTTATAATTAAGTATTAACAAATTGATGGACATCTGATAAGTCTGGCAAGGCTTTGAGGCTTTTACGATTGTCTTTTGAGCTTTTTTTATAACACAACCTATCATCTTATAAACGTTCAGAATTAAGAAAATAAGGGCATTTACTTCATTTCATTGCTATACTTTTTGCTGGCTCCGGTACAAAACAGAGCTGTACAAAATAGCGCGGAACAAAATAGCGTGAGACGAAATGGAGCGGGACAAAATAGCGCTGCGACAAAATAGCGCTGCGGCAAAATAGCGCTGCGACTAAACAGCGCTGGACAAAATGGCACGGTACAAAATGGCGTGAGACAAAATATTGCGGGGCAAAATAGCGCCGGTACAAAACAGCGCCGGTACAAAATAGCGCCGGTACAAAATAGCGACGATACAAAATAGCGCAAAATATTTTAAAAAAAGAGTTAAACCTAGCTGACCTGGCTGGTTATTAGTTTCCTAATATCGGAAACAAAAAATATCGAATTAAAATGTCGAAACTGCAATATATCCAAAACAACAAAATATCGAATAGTCAAATAACTAAAATACAAAATATCGAATCCGATTCAAACCAATCCAAACCGGACCAAAATGCGCTATTATGGCATTTTGACCATGCATTATTTTAGCTTTACCAGCATATTTTTTTTTTAAATCTTCCTTGACTTCTTTCCCGGGATCCTACAGTGTGAATCCGAACCGAACCGAACTGAACCGAACCGAGTTTATGCCCAAACCGAATCAAACCAAATATTCGGTAAAACGGCATTCGATAAAAATGTATTTATACAACACAGCACCCCTAAAAAATGCGCTATTTTGTTCCGCGCTATTTGTACCGGCGCTATTTTGTACCACCGCTATTTTTTTCCGAGCGCAGCGCTGTTTTGTCGCAACGCTGTTTTGTCGCAGCGCTATTTTGTCGCCGCTATTTTGTTCCGCGCCATTTTGTACAGCGCTGTTTTGTAACGGAGCCCTTTTTGCTAGTACAACTAATTTTGTTATGAAAAAAAAAAGTTCCTCATATTCATATCTTCTGACGCATGTTCTGCGTAAGCCCATCGGAAAGTCCCCCCTATTCATATAGAAAATTTTGCTTAGAATTGCTCAACACATAATTAAAAAGTCACACACTCTTGCCCTACCTGTTTCAGCTGCCTTGATTCTGTGTAGAATTGGAATCCATGATAAAATTTTTGGACTGCTCTCCATCCATGAAACAAACGCGCTTTCTGTGATCCCCACTAAACCAGGTGACTAAACACAAATAAATAAATAATAAAATAAACAAGTATGCGAAGACGAAGTCAAGAACCAAAAAAGCGTTGGCATACCAATGGATAAAAGTGGCAATTTTTATCCTGAAGCAAAAAGTTTGTAGTCCGACAATAGGGAAATTTTTATCGATAAACTGCAAAAAATTTACCACCATGTTTCCTGGCTAAAAAAAACTAAACTACAAAAAAAAAAACTCAACGTCTCCTTGACTAAAGTCTTTATTGTTTCGGGTTTTATTTAGGACATGTTTCGAGTCTAAAGAGACTCATCATCAGCTGAAACAAGGCAAACAAAGAAATGTAATTACATCCGAAGCAATTTCCAGTGTTTATTATATAGCTAGAAACGGATCAAATAATCACTTTCAGGTTCACTCATGTTCTCTGAAACTGACTATTCCACCTCCATCATTTTTAACCAATACCACAAACTGCATTACCCATAAAACACCCTTAAAATGTAACGCACCTTTAAGAGGTATGGGTGTCTTTTGAAGGCTTTTAAAAGATACGTTACATTTTAAGAGTGTTTTATGGGTAATGCAGTTGGGCTATTGGTTAAAAATGATGGAGGTGGAATAGTCAGTTTCAGAGTACATGAGTGAACCTGAAGAAAGTGATGATTTGATCCCTTTCAATATATGTTTTTAATTCCAGTTTGAATTTACAATAAACTACAGTAGTGGCAAAAAGTAGAACAACTTTTTATTATTTTTTATATTTGCTCAAAACTAACCGATACATTTTATTATAGTATTAAGAATATTAGTGTTTGATGCAGGCAACACAGACGTAATTTTATTTTTTAAATATTTATTTTGTTATATTTTTAATAAAGTAAGATACAATTTTAGGTGGAAAAAAGTAGAGCAATTTTTTATACAATATTTTATTTAGAAGAATGGATCACATTTACAGTTAAAAAGGTAATACTTTGTAAAGTGTCCATTATTTTTGATCACCTCCCCACATCGCCTTGCCATTGATTGGAGTAGTTTGGAAATTATTGCGGGGTCCATTTTTATCCAAGCTTCTTTTAAGGCGTTGAACAAATCTTCCTTTTTGCTATAGGTTTTCCCTCTAATTTTTCTGTCCAATATTTCCCACAGATTTTCTATCGGGTTTAGATCAGCAGATCGATTGGCTTGGCCATTTCAAAATATTAATTCTTTCTTGCCTAAACCATTGCCTTAATGGCATTACCTTGTCAGCCATAGCCAGAAAAGCAGCCCCACACCATAACAGACCCTCCTCCATGTTTAACTGTTGGACGAGTATATTTTGGATTTAGTCGCTGGTTAACAGGACGTCGTACATATGTCATTTCATCACTTTGAAATAGGTTAAATTTAGATTCATCGCTAAATATTACCTTTTTCCAATTACCAATAGTCCAATGCAAATGACTTCTAGCAAAATTAAGACGGGACCGTCTGTTTTTCGAAGATAACAAAGGTTTTTTGGCTGGTCTTCTGGCAGGAAGTCCGCCTTCACTAAGTCTATTCCTTACTGTCCTTAAACACACTTGACCTCCCGTCTCTTCATAAATACGGTGCTTAATTTTATTAGACCCCAAAAAAGGTTCAGCTCCACAAATTTTTAACATTCGTTTATTCTGAAATTTGTTGGTTTTTCTCGGTCGTCCAGATTTTTTTTTGTGTTAACATGTCCAAAGTTTAGATATTGCTTTACAATCCAAGAAACAATAGATTTATTTAAATTAAATCTATATGCCTAATTAATTTGCTTTTCACCGCTCAACTCAACTGACAAATATTTTGTCCTAGGCATTTTAGGTACTCAGTAGAACAAGAAACAATAAATTTATTTAAAAAGGCAAAAAATTCATAAAAAATAGCTTTTAAAACTACTTACACTTTGAAAACATTCTTCCACTGCCGCATTCACTAAAGTTTGTCCAAAATTGTCATTCTCATGCAGGTATTTTGCCACTTGACAGATTTTTGACAGCAAATTTCTTAACTTAACTCTGGTAACACAGTTGTTATGGTCGCGACATTGATCAAACAAAAATTTGTACAAATCAAGTAGGGATGAATGACTAAGTATACCCATCAAAACTTTGGCTGATGAGACTTGGATGTTGCTTTTTCTATTGCTGAAATAAATTTGATAAATTTTCTTTTAGTTTTAATGTGTTTTTTTTAAATAAATCATGCTTCCAAGAAGAAAAATAAAGAGTATAAGAAAACCCAAGGAAAACCCCAAAATCTCAAAAAAATGGGATTTTATAAAGGAAACAAAAAATTGTAAAATAAGTTCACAAATTTCTATATCTTGTTAATATAAAGTGTGAACGTAACTCTTATTCGGAATAACATCACAAAATTAAATAAAAACAAATCAAGTAGGGACGAATGGCTAAGTATACCCATCAAAATTTTGGCTGATGATGTTTTAATGTGCTTTTTCTAAAATAAATCATGCTTCCAAGAAGGAAAATAATGAGTATAAGGAAAACCCAAGGAAAACCCCAAAATCTCAAAAAAAAATGGGATTTTATAAAGGAAACAAAAAATTGTAAAATAAGTTCACAAATTTCTATATCTTGTTAATATAAAGTGTGGACGTAACTTTTAATCGGAATAACATCTCAAAATTAAATAAAAATGTTGCTTAATGATTACAGGATTACTACTTATTGACTTATTTTTAATAATCGTGATGTTGACCTGCTAAGACAATAAGGTCACTACCAACTTTTAAATGTTAAATGAAAAGTGGGGTCATTTGGAGCGTATTTCGATGGTAAATCCAGTGCCGTTAAGTTTCCTTATTCGCTGGCTTCTTTAGATATGGGGATTTTAATATACAGGGTGTCTTAATTGCCATGGGTCACTATTGCTATCTCGGTAACTATAAGAACTATAAGAACAAGGTTGTTCAAATTAGATAAAATGAGCAGTTTTTGAGGGACATTAAAAATCTGGTTTCAGATTTAAAAAAAAAATCTATTGTATCCCGAGCTACGGGGCTTTTTCGAAAAATTGCTCAAATCTATTTTATTAAATAACCCAAAAAGTTTAGTTTTTACAAAAAAATCGTAAAGGAATTTTTTTTTTGCATTTTTGACGTTCTTCAATTTGGTTTTTTTTTTAAATTACTACAACTGGTTTTTGAGATATTACTATTAACTTACTTTTTTTAGATACGGACCTGTATTTTTTATTCTATTTTTTAGGACATGTGATACATCGTTAAAATTATAAAAAAAAATTCTTTTAAAAAATGGAATATTGAAGAACGTCAGAAATGCAAAAAAAATAATGAACGATTTTTTTGTAAAAACTATACTTTTAGATATTTAATAAAATAAATTTGAGCAATTTTTCGAAAAACCCCCGTAGCTCGGGATATAAAAGTTTTTTTTTTAAATCTCAAACCAGATTTTTAATGTCCCTTAAAAACTGCTCATTTTGTCTAATTTGAACAACCTTGTAGTTCTTATAGTTACCGAGAAAGCAATAGTGACCCATGGCAATTAAGACACCCTATATATGGAGTTTTTATGCGGTCTCTTCTTTTCTTTAAATCTAAACAAGAAAGCCTGACAAATTTAGATAAAAATTCATCTGAATTTTTGATACACTATCAGTTCAAACTCTAGAAAGAGAGGGGGAGGGACTTTTTAAGTCCGAACGGTATTATTGTTTTCTTGTTTAGAATTTTATGGTTAAATAAAATTCAAAACGATTCAGTTAGTTGTAGTAAAAATATCGATTTTTTAGGTTAATGTGGTTAAGTAGTTTTGGGGGTGTGACATGTCTTTTTCAAGTTTATTGTTTTCAACTATATTCCAGTATGTTACACACCATTCTAGAGGTTTCTGCTCTGTAGGTATAGAAATCAAAACTGTAGATTTATTTGAAAAAATATTGATATTTTACCACAGTAACCCTAATTAAAAAATTCTCTCATTAAGTAATGTACAGGGTCATTGGTTACATTTGCGTGCCCTTTATCAAGGGTTAATATAGGTCATGAAAACAACTTTAAATACAAATGTTCATATTTTTTTCAAAATTATCTTTTGGACTAAGTGAGAAGGGGACTTAAGTTAAAGGGAACACCCTGTATATTAATTGTCGTTTTTTAGTTATATTAGGTTGAAATTACTACTAAAGTGCACTAATGATAATCGACTTGGCTCAGGGTTCCCGACACTTTAACGTCAATTTGTAACTTAATTAACTAAAGACCGGCTTAACTACACTTCTGAAATATTCCAAACGATAATAGGAAAGATATTATGCAACTTTTGAATTAAAAGTTCTATTATATCACCTGCATTCACCCCTGATATAGGCCACGCAAATCTAACCCTGTACAGTTGAAAAAAATATAGCAAAGTGGATATTTTTGGCGCAGGGTGGCCAAATAAAAATTGTAACATAAAAAAATCGCAGTAATTTAATTAAACATGTTTGTTTTATTTGGTCTCTCGCCAAGAAATAGTAAAAAAAGTCAAAGTGTTCACAAAAAAATGACCCTTTACCTGTCAAAAACATTGTACAAAAAACACATCATTAATTCAGTAGCAAAGTCCACGTCAATATTCATGTGGTGCAGTTTGTTGGTGGCAAAATAGATGTCCGACAACACTGCTTCTAGATCACACGTTTCCAGAGTCAACGTGCTTTCATTGTTGCCTAATCTATGCCTCTCGAAGACGCCAGTGACTACTGACATCTGAAGTTCTTCAGCTGTTACAAAAAAGTTCAGATATTATAAAAATTGCAAGAAAAACAAAAGTTTAAATAGTTAATTTATTTTCTTTTTCATTTCTTTTTCATTAAACTAAGTGATTTTTAACCAAGTGCGAACAATTATTCCTGGAAGTAAATAAATGTTGTATATTTGTGATAACATTTCAAAATATTAGCCAAATGACAAAACTGTTAGCGAATTCTTTTAAGAAAGTTAGTACGCCACCAGTGTTCCATTGACACTGTTTTGCTGCTGGGACAATGCGCTAGAGAAACACGAGCTCGGAAAGACCGTGCCAAAAAATATGCAACACAGAGTGTAAGTTGCTCAATCGAATATAAAAAATTGCACTAGATGGCCCAAAAGAATACGAAATTAAAAAGTGGCGCACCTGTGCTGGATTTCTTTTTTTAAATAATTCGCTATTACTTGTAATATTGTCAGGAATGCAAATTACACTTGACTGTACCAGCTTTGACAAACGAAAAGCGCAAAACACGGTTTTGCAGAGAGAAGAAAGTGGTTTCGGCGCCCTCCACATTTGGTTGCCGCCTACCACACAGCAGGTGGTTAATGCGAGAAAAACTAGTGCAAAGTTAAGAGTGGGAGTTGTAATGGTTAAGCGAGAGGAAACCTCAAGTAGATAGAGGGTTTTCCCTTCAACGTGATTGGCTATGGAAAAACTGTGAGATAAGAAAGTGTTGTCTATAAAATGTTATTTTATCTGTTTTCGTTTAGGTTTTCTTGTTTAGCTCATTAGCTAGAATGTAAAGTAAACTTTAGGATTATCAGCAACGCCACTGACTTGGTTCCTCCAAGCACTTCAAAGAGAGGATAATGGATTACTTAGGTCCAACCTACCGTTAATAAAAACCCAAACTGTGAGCAGACAAGTCGGTAGTCACATTCTAATTTTTGTTGAACTTAAACTAAGACCTCTAAATTCTAAGAAAGATAAGATTTGTCTGTTTCAAGTACATTTTGCAGTTTGTTATTTTGGTAAGTTAAAGTTTTTATTTTAATATTTTGGGTCTTGTTTGTCTTATAGTTAATGATAAAGTCCTGTAACAATTTGTAAATCGCAACAGAGTTTATTTTGAATTCATTAAAGTTTGTAACGTTTTTAAAACTGTTTTATATTTATTTTATACACACAAGAGATCAACTGCGGTACCTTCGTTTAAGGGTTCGGTTTAAAACAAAATCGTTCTCGACAATATTAATAAAAACAATAAAACCCAGCCTGCGCTATTTGCCGGTATTACCAGTATTTTTAAAACAAAATAGACGCGTATGGGCAACTCGTAGCTGCATTTTTACAGTTTGGCGGTAATTTGAACACCACGTGGCATTTTGTTCTTTATCATTTTGTCTTAGAATTTTTTGATATATTGATTTCTTAACATTTTCAGATTCTTTGGACAAAATCCAAAAAAAAAATAATAAATGGCATTTCCGGCCAAAGTAAGAGTCCGATTGAGTTGGAAGTTTTATTCGACTCGCCATGATCGACTTATGCAAAAAATATACTTCACTTGTCCAGTTACAGTCAACTCCAAACTTTCGAATTTTTGCAAAAATTTTTTACGGATTTACGGCTGAAGTACGCTTGGATAAGGTTAAGAATGGTTGCATTCAACTCGACATGGCCGAAATATGCACAAATGATATTTCACACTTCTGTTTACAACTAATTTGATTTTGTTTTAAATTAGCGGCCATTTTGAAAAAGAAGGGTTATATAACGGTTCCCGTCGAAGAAATTTTTAGTCACATTGAACAAAATTTTTTGTTATGGGTCCAACATAGTATGTACCAAATTTCAGACCACTACACAAAAGTGCAGTATTAATGTATTTGCCCAACTATTGGCGCCAGTGTCTTTGTCACCCCTGTCACCCCGGTAGCTACACCACTGACTTGCTGCATAGATTTTAATTGACTTACTGTATAGGAATCTCTGTAAGACCCTAAATTTTAAGGCTAATCTGTAGGCAGGATAAGTCACATAGTTGCAATCATCTATGGCTTGCTTAACATCCACATATTTTGGGTGGTCCCATTGACTAACCAGGATTTCTTCACTAAAAGGTTAAGTAAAAAATATTAGAATTAAAAAAGAAAAAGATTTACAAACAAAACCCTAAAATAAAAACAAAAATTTCAGGTCACCCCCAAATTTCATGTTTTTTTTTTATACTGGGACTTTTCCATCCATACTAGGATCAATCGCCCAGTTTTTTTTGCCAAAGTTTTTGCGTCGAAAATAGCTTTTTAAACATAACAATACAACCATGCGTTAAGTGGGACTCGAACCCACAAGCTCGCGCAACGCCGTGATCGAGGCAGTCCCGTCGAATGTAAGCTGCCATCATAGCAGCGCCATATACGAAGCAGGACCACTACCATAGATAAAGGATTTTTGCTGTGGTTCAGTCAGCTTGACCACTACACAAGCGGACACGAACTCACACATGTTAAGCCAAGATTTGAGAAAAATCTGCACTTAAATATTGTTCAAATTATTACTCTAAGGTATATTTAATAATCGCGCCACGATTTTATAACTAACTTAAAAATTTCCAATGCGGTCCGAAGTACACCGGACGTCACAGGAACGTACTTTTTAGGTCCCTTTAGGTCCCAACATCCCCATACGTAAAAAGTACGTTTTAAAAACATTCAAAATGGGACGATTAAAAAACGTCCATTTTGTACGTTTTTAAAACATACTTTTTAAGCCTTTGTAGGTCCCCAATATTCCCGTACCTAAAAAGTCATGTTAAAACTTACTAAAACAGACGTTTTAAAATCATTCAAAACAGGACGTTTTTAGAAAAAAAATTCAAAAATCACCTTTAAAAACATAGTTACGCAATGAAACTTGGTAGGGTGTTAGAGTAACCTACATCTAGTCATCTTTGTAAGCGGCTGCTCCTTGTTTAAAATATTCAAATGAAAAAAAAAATTGAAAGACGGAAAAAAATTTAAGTCACCTTCAAAAACATAGTTACACAATGAAACTTGGTAGGGTGTTTAAGTAACCTACAACTAGTCATCTTTGTAAGCGGCTGCTCCTTGTTCCCGATTTAACATGGTCAAATGGAAAAAAATGGAAAGACAGAAAAAAATTCAAAAGTCACCTTCAAAAACATAGTTATGCAATGAAACTTGGTAGGGTGTTTATGTAACCTACTGCTAGCCATGTGTAAGCGGCTGCTACTTGTTCCCGGGAACAAGGAGCAGCCGCTTGCATAGATGACTAGTTGCAGGTTACTTAAACACCCTACCAAGTTTCATTGCGTAACTATGTTCCTGAAGGTAACTTTTGAATTTTTTTCTGTTTTTCCATTTTTTTTCCATTTGACCATGTTAAACCGGGAACAAGGAGCAGCCGCTTGTACAGATTACTAGCTGTAGGTTACTTAAATACTTTACCAAGTTTCATTGTGTAACTATGTTTTTGAAGGTGACTTTTAATTTTTTTCTCTTTTTCAATTTTTTTTCTATTTGACCATGTTAAACCGGGAACAAGTATCAGCCGCTTACACACATGACTAGTTGTAGGTTACATACATACCCCACCAAGTTTTATTGTGTAACTATGTTTTTGAAGGTGACTTTTGAATTTTTTTGTTTTTTAATTTTTTTTCCATTTGACCATGTTAAACAGGGAACAAGGAGCAGCCGCTTGTACAGATTACGAGCTATAGGCTACTTAAATACCCTACCAAGTTTCATTGCATATCTATGTTTTTGAAGGTGACTTTTAATTTTTTTCTCTTTTTCCATTTTTTTTTCTATTTGACCATGTTAAACCGGGAACAAGGAGCAGCCACTTACAAAGATGACTAGTTATAGGTTATTTAAACACGCCACCAAGTTTCATTTGTATTGAAGGTGACTTTTGTATTTTTTTGTTTTTCAATTTTTTTTTTAATTTGACCAAGTTAAACAGGGAACAAGGAGCAGCCATTGCATAAAGGACTAGATGTAGGTTACATACATACCTCACCAAGTTTCATTGGGTAACTATGTTTTTGAAGGTGACTTTTGAATTTTTTTTTTGCTTTTCCATTTTTTTTCTATTTGACCATGTTAATCCGGGAACAAGGAGCAGCCACTTGCAGAGATAACTAGTTGAAGGTAACCCTAACACCCTACCAAGTTTCATTGTCTAACTATGTTTTTGAAGGTGACTTTTGAATTTTTTTCTGGTTTTCAATTTTTTTCCATTTGACCATGTTAAACGGGGGACAAGAAGCAGCCACTTGCACAGATGACTAGTTGTACTATATTTTTGAATTTTTTTGGATTTTTTATTTTTTTCCAAATTTCTCAAATTTTCCATTTCTTAATAAAAAAAGTTATTTTCCAAGGTTTTTGCAGCTTGTCAATGAAATCATTTTTGAAAATATACTTTTTTGTTAGGCTGCCAAATGTGGCTGCTAATTTCACATTTTGGCTGCTGTAAGTGGCTACTAACTTCAAACTTTAACTGCTGTATGTTAGACTAGTTACTGTTTTAGAGCTTGCATGATGTTGGCACATCACTTTTATTTTTACTTACTAGGGAACAAAGAGAGACAATATGCCAACTGCCAATGTCGAACTAAAATAGGAATATTATTGCTTGATTAATGTTTTGATTATTTTTGTCACTTTAAAAAAAGAGTCAAAATAAAAAGCAAAAGTCAGACAGAGTTTATATTATTTTGGCACACATTTTGGCCAGACAACAGCCTTTACAATTATATTCAGAAATGGGGGCACAGGGGTAATATCTGGTATAGTCCTTGCCATAGGCAGTTACACTTTTGTGACATCTCCAACTTCTTTAACATATGCATACTGACAGCAACAAAAAAAATTTGAAAAATGGCATGTTTTTAAGTTGTTTTTATCTGTGCATTTTTTTTGTCAACCTACAGTCAGCATCTTTTTACTCAGAGACAATGACAGTTTTACCTTTAATGCATCATGTGATGGCCCATGGATTTGCACTGGTTCTAAATGAAGTGCCACCTGATGCGTTTTTTGAATCGGGGTCGGCATGCATTGGTGGAAACAGGGTATAAGATTTTTTGTGAAAAAAGTGTTTTTTTTTACTTAGGAAGGTTCCTAAAGGCATAACTAAGATGTTTAAAGAATATACAATAATTTGGCTTAGGTTAAGTTAATTTAATTTAGTGTAATTTGTGAGGCTGAACCCAACGATTATAAACACACTGGGCTGAACCAACCTTAAAATATGAAAATCAAATGATGCAAATATAACCTGAAAGATAAAACATCATCCTACTTACTTCACATAAAAGGCAAACCCATACTCGTTCTCTGCTTTTCTCCACACACCCATTTTACACAGGTGCAATCCACCACCGAAGGCCCACCTGTGCAATCAACAGGTTGGGACTAGGACAGGTGCATCTATTCAAGGGCCTTGGTGTTTGGTAGAAGGGACCAAACGCTAGCTACAAATCTGGACAAATATACCGACGACAAATAATAGGAAAGAACAAGGCTGGCTTTTCAAAGATTTAAATCTGACCGATTCATTTAATTCACGCAAAAAAACAAAACCTCAAAAATTTAACGCGTTAACGGTTCTTTTGTTTATAAAAAACATTTCGAAAAATGTGAGCGAGGGTGACGGAAAATACGAAAATCGTTCAAACAAAAGAGAGACAGTAGAGAGAAGACGTGAAGAAAAATTTAGCAGTTTGGGTTAAGTTAGCAACTTTCTGGCCTTTGGGACAAGTACTTATTTTGAATGGAGGTCTATTCCTCAAATTAAACATAAATTCAAATACGAACCTGTTTCGATTTTTTTTGTAAAAACCAAAACTAGAATAATGTCGGCTGTCCATGGAGTGTATATCCACGCGGATTTATCTTTTATTGGGCCCTGATTGGTTGATTTAAAAATTTGAGCCAATCAAAGCCTGATAAAAACAAAACAGCACAGATACATTGGACAGCCGGCTTAAAGGCCTTAATAAAAATGTATGGAATTTTTTTAAAAAATTGCATTTTCTATCTCCAGATAAATAAAGTCTGAAAAGTCTAGTTTTTGGACAAAATAAAAATATCTGGCCTGATTTATTTTTCATCTGGCAATTTGCAAAATTACAGAGCCTTTTTTTGTCCCAGGTGGGAAGATAATTTTTTGTTTTTTTGTCATAAAAATATTTTCAAGGCTAATTTTTTTAAATGTCCTGCTTTTTTAGGGTAAACAAATATAGTCAGACTACATTTTCATACATGATTTTTAAAAAAACATTATTTTCCTTTATTTATTTTACATAAAACTGTTGACTGTTTCTGAATTTTTAGAAATCTTTAGAAAGCTTTAGAAAGTATTAAGAGACAAAAGAAACATGGTTAGATTTTCTGCTATGAAGTTTAGTAGGTACCCACTGTTTTCAAACTTGTTTACTATGTTAGAATAAAAGAATCTTTACTTTTTCTTCACCTTTATTGTAAAAACAGAAATTTTAAACATTAACATCTCTTAAGTGCGTCTGTTGAATGTATTTGTATTTGTAGGCTGAGTCAACTGAAGGCCACTAATGTTGTTGAATTCCAACATTTTAAGCATTTCCTTAGTTTCAGGGTCAACTTCGATAATGTCATGCTCTAGAGCAGATACTTCTGGTACATAGTTGTCTCTTCTTTCACGTTCTTCTTCTTGCAGTTTGATGGATATTCCTCTAACCTAAAAAAAAATGTAATGGTCACTTTCTCTCCTATTTATTTAAACACCTTGTTAAAGACAAATAATTCCAGTGACATGTGTAATTATGTGGCATATAGATTTTTTCTAATAATTTTATGAAAAAATATTTTAAGCTATAACTAACGTTAAGGGATCAGACTAATCAATGCTTTGTCCTGCAGTGTATTGTAGTCCTGTAGAAAAATTTTGTACAACTACTGTGGGCAGCTGATTCTTGGATTACCCCTCATGGTAAGGAGAAGCACAAAACTACACAAACAAAAACATCTTTTTAACATATCTTTCTTATCCAAGAAAAATATAAAGGACATATACCTACTACTAGAGCCTATCCCCTCTAATATTTTTTAATTCTTGAAGCCACCCTGCTGCCACATTTAGAACTAGCATAAGTAAAGATTAAAGACACACAAGTGACTCAGTTTAGTAACTAACAACTTTGCTTCTAAGTGTAAAGTTTGTAGTATATATAAAGCACACTTGCTTGCTACTCCTATGACTGCACTTTGAGTTTAATTTAAATACCAGAGGAACCTGGAATGGCAAACAAATAATAACTAGGTTTTTACCTGTGAGCTACGTAGACGCTTCATCAAATGTGTCACAAAACCAGCGATTTTGTTTCTGAGGGGTTTTGTTGGAATGATGGCGATTTCCTCGCAGATGCGTTTGTTTGTGTGGAAATCCAGAGTCAGGCGGGTGTAGTATTTTTCAATTATGACTTTGGAAGCCTTTTTGACGGTTTTGGTACGTACTCTACCCATGATTGCTGTTTTTTAGCTTTTGGAGGAGCTCCGCAGAAAAAAACGTGGTGAATCGTCGACGATAGAACCGAGAAAGATGGAATTTTAGGTTAAATTAGGATATGTCAAATGTCAGCAGTTGCTTGTTCTTTGATATTTGCTGACCACATTTTGACCTTCTGTTAGAACCAGATTTTGTAGAAATTCTTGGTGAAGCAGTGTTGAAGGGTTTTGAACAAAAATTTTGACTATTGAAGGATTGTAGGTTTTTGTCCGAATTTGAAGGATTTTGACTATTTTGAGGCAAAGTTATATATTTTGTAAATATCCCAATAATTTTACCAAACTTATCTTGTGTAGGTAGACCTATTGCAATAGTGCCAGGCACTAATTGTGCCGGGCACTATATTGACAGTTTCGCATTATAAGAACAGCTGTCTTCTTTCAAAATTAGGCCATTGTGTATTATTAGAGCCGGAATTAATAGTGACGCCACTATTAATGCAAAATAAACGACTGGATTTCTAAATTCGACTTTGGTATGTCAATTTGGAAAGATCAACTGTCGGGTTTTAATGCGAAACTGTCAATATAGTGCCCGGCACAATTTGTGTCTGGCTTTATTGCAATAGCTCCCTAATATCACGGAAATTGAATTCTAATTAACGTCGGTAAATATCAACGATCCTAAACACACAGGATTGCCTATTAGCTCGAATCTTTCAGCGGTAGGCGGCGCCTTGCTTACGTCACTAGTGGACCTCTGCTTAGCGCGCTTCATTTAATACCATTGACTTCTATACCTTTTAGGGCGTTATACAACTCAATGTTTAATACACATTGCAATCGTGAGTTTTTCCCGCTTTTTTCTTGCTTATTTGTAAACCAATTTTTTATTCGTGTTAGTAAATATAATTAATAATTTCATTCATTCAAAACAAATGATTTGATAAATCAAGAGTTTGCTCTGAGAGCTGAATTTACCTACCAGACGATATGTTGGAGTTTCTTTTTTAAATAGTTGAAAGTTTTACAATAGAAGTAGGATTTTTTCTAATAGTTTAATTAATTAAAATCATTAGATGTATAATGTATATATTGTTTTTGTTGCGGATAAAAAAAAATACACTTATATTATGTAGTAACAAAAATGTATTTATTTGATATTACAGATCTAAAACTAGAAGGCATTTTATCATACAATTTATACAAAATACAAATTAATTAACAATCTTTTTTAATTTTTTCAAATTAAGGTCTCTCCAGTCCTACCTACACTCTTTCTCTTCAAACATTTTTTTTCTGGGATTGATAGTTATTATAATTCATTCTCATTATAGTTCTTAACTTACAAAATAGAAAAATTATACCATAAGTTAAACTAGGCTTACTTTTTTTTATTTTTCGTGCTAATTTAGAAACATATTTCAAAGGGCAACAGACGTTTACGTACGATCATAATGGCCGACTTCAACTAAAACACACATTCCTCCGCCCCGCTCGAGAACAGCCACCAATACTCCGGTGAAAAACGGGTGAAATTGAAACCCTGCCCCGCGCCCCGCTGCCAGCTTGTAATTAATTTACGCTAAAAAAGTTCACCCAATTAATCGCTTGATGTTAACCACAGATAATAAAAAGAACTAGACAATCATGTCGTAAGGGAATATTTAACTTTAAATAAATTAATTAAAAATAAATTTTGTTGTCTAGTTTTGGGAGAGCACTACCCCGTTGCCCTCCCTGTAGCTGCTGCCACTAGTGAAACCCCCTCCCCTTTAAGCGTCCCGTTATTTAAGAACAATCCCTACACTGAAAATACAAATCGTTGGGACAAACGCATAATACATTTAATATATGCCAAATGCAAAGATTTTAAGGTGTTGCTCATGACAGGGACGGACGGACTTACAAGCCAAAAGTAGCCAAATTTTTCACTTAATTCATATTTCTAAGGTTTATTTACCTCCTAAATAGTCAACCACATCGTCAAATTAATGAAAAAACGCAAAAAAACGGAGATAAAAACGTCAAAAACACCTTAAAATCACACGAACTCTCAATACAAACAAAGCAACTGGTCCGCTGGTGACGTAAGCAGGCAATGTTCGTCTCGCTTGAGCGACGATAACATAGAGTTAAATGGAAATAAGCAATCCTGTGTGTTTAGGATCGTTGGATAAATATAGGCTGGGATTTATTGTCATTCCTTGAGGAGTCCTTGGCACTCAAGGCCTCCTTAAGGAGCCGAATGCATTTTTTAAACCTGCTTCAGACGTCCTCAGGCTCAAGGCCTCCTAAGGAGCCGAATGCATTTTATAGTCATTTTGAGAAAGTTTTAAGGATGAATTGAGGCTAAGGTAGCTCTGGACCTACCTTAAAAGAGGCCTCCGAAGGTATTTGTATGTTAAATATTATGTTATCACGGCAATTTTTGTATCCGAAAAATTATTGTTTTAAAGGTTAAAGCAAATAAATTTTATAAAATGGAGCATTATTTAAGAAAAACCCCTACTAAATAAATGAACTTTAAAACAATGATAAAACATAGTAGGGACTTATTGCAATAAAGCCAGACAGTAATTGTACCGGGCACTATTCTGACTGTTTCGCACTAATTATGGAGCAGCTGTCTTCTTGCAAAATCAGTCCTTTGTGCATTATGAGAGTCGGAATTAATAGTGCCGACATTATTAATGGAAAATAAACGACTGGATTTACAAATTCGACTTTAGTTTGTCAATTTTGAATGATCAACTGTCAATTTTCAATGGAAAACTGTCAGAATAGTGCCAGGCACTATTATTGTCTGACTTTATTGCAATAAGTCCCCATTTAGTTAAATGTTTACACTTAAAACAAAATAGTTTCTAAGCTTTTCTTCTTTTTAGGTGGAAGGGCCCGGAAAGAAGTAACAAAGATAACTATAAAAATGTGACAAACTGTTCGGTGTTATAAAAATTAAAAAAAGAAAAAAATCTGCGATGGCTGTTTTTGAGATTTTATAAAACTAAATAATAATTAGTTGAGGAAGACAACAATTTGATTGTTCCTCTAATTAGTAGATTAAAAAGTAAGACGGCCCATGAAAAAATCCATTTTAAAGAATTAAAAAAACTCGATAAAACAGAATACATTACATATATTACGCAGTGAATATCGGCTATAACGACATGGAACGGACGGATTAATTTCGGTCGTGATAACCGAGCGTCGTTATAGAGAAAAAAGGTAACAAAATGGGTTATATATTGAACTCAGGATTGACCTTAATATGACGTCGCTATAACCGATATGTCGTAATAAGTGATATTCATTGTACACCATATGAGAACATAGCCAGATTTCGTCCAAATGATATTTTAAGTAAATCTTCAACCACATTAAAACATATCTTATTTAATTTTAAAATTTTCCACTAATTTAGTCTTTTTCATGGTAATGAAAAAATTTTATTTATAAATTTCTTGATCATCAAATACATTTTCTTCCAGGCCTTTGTTTTTTCCTGTAGTTTTTCCAGTAGGTAATTCCACCCACATAGCTCAACCACGTGGTTAACATGTAAACATCGCATAGATTTTAAATGCTGCCACAAAAAAACGTTTATTTCACACAATGAAAACAAGCTTAATAGGTCTTTCGTTAACATGATAAAAAATAACGTTGCTAAAAATGGCGTTGTAATAACGCCTTTATCAAATCAAAACTGCAATGTTTTTACGTTATTTTCAAGTAAATTCTAAGTAGATTTTTATCAACATCAAAATCAGTTTAGGTCCGCGCCTTTTCTACACGAATTTTAAAACGCCACTTGCATGACTTTTCTGCCAAATATTTTTGAGATTTTACTAGAAGCAGCGCCACCTATTTGCGACATTTTTCACTTCGACAAAATCTCTCTGGGAGTTCTTTGGCCTCTAAACTATCAGTTTAGTTTAATTCAAACCTATTATGAAAAAATCTTTAAAAAAAAAGAAAAAAATAAAACTTCAAAGGTAATAAATAAAATTAACTGATCCCTCTGATACTTCACGATCACGACGCATCAGTTTAACCTGATAGACACAATAATATCGTGTGAAAGTGTTGACTGTTGAACTACAATAACAACAATGCACTGGAGCGCCCACGAATAAGGATCCCTTCCCAGAAACTTACAAAAAAAACATTTATGATAGCTTAATTCCTCATTATTTTTAAGTTATATTTAGGCATGTAGATTTAACAAAACAAATATTACATGGTATGAGGTTGTTTTCAAGTAAAAAAATAATTTTGTTATTTTTTTTCACGTTAATTTAACGTTTTTTATTTTGTAGTTTTAAACCATTTTTTACACACTTTGGCATTTTAGCGTGTTTTATACAGATAAACTTTTATCAAAACTAAAAAATGTTTTTCAAAACCAGCTTTGACAAATCAGTTGGAATTGTTAAAAGATTTCATAAATATGAAAATCAATATAAATGTCAATATTGACATCTCTTTCGCTTCCTTGACTCAGCCTTTCTTGAGGAAAGCTTTATAAAATGAAAACGCTAAGAAATCTATGAGGACGTCTCGTAAAAGGCCGGCCTCAAGGCTCTACTATAACCTCCACCTTTAAAGCCTCTACTTTTTAAGTACTGGCTTTCACTGCTGCCCATAACGGCAAAGTACTAAGTAGGAAGTACTTAATTCGTATTAATTTGGAACAACGGCCTGCATCAGGCCAGCAAGTATATAATTTAGTACAAAAAGCACTGTACTTTTAACGTAATGCATTTTTTTAACTTCTTTGTACACAAAAGCATGTACTTTTAAAGCAATGTATCTTCTTCGTATTTTTAGTAAATACAAAAAAAAACTGAATTTTTATATATTTTTCAAAAAATCCTGTACTTTTAAAGCATTGTATTTTATTAATTTTTTTAGTAGTACAAAGAAACTACTTTTATTGTAAATATTGTAAGGACATTACGTCACTCACCTCTAATATTTACGGAAGGATAATATTTGATCATTATATAAAGATCTTTAATATTTTCCTTTTTCATATCAGATGAGGATATTTCCAAGGATTATGGAATATTCCACATCAATTTAAAAATAAATAAAATCATTCACATTCTTAAGCTTGACATTCCTTAGTGTACCTGTAAAATGTTGACTAGTGTTTGCTATCTAGTGGAAAGGACGGCAAACATCAACTTGTCAGTTGAGTTTTAATATTTTATTTTTACAGTAAAATATTTAATATTTTTGTACTAAAATAAAGTGCTTTAAAAGCAACTGTTTAAAAATACTTTTAAAATGTTTTTGCACTGTTATATTAATTTTGCAGTAAAACTTTTAAACTTGAATAATAAATTATATGTACTTTAAGAGTACCTTCTTCAAAATGTTCAGTCACAGTAAAATAATTAATTGTTTTGTACTAAAATAAAGTGCTTGAAAAACAACTGTTTAAATATACTTTTAAAATGTTTTTTTGCCATTAACGCTGGCTACACTTGGCATTCTTCAAAAATAAAGTATAACTTTTCATTGTATTAAAAATAAAGTACTAAACTGATGCATTTTTTGCACTTTTAAATAATATGCAAATTAGACAATACAAAAATATTAAAAATAATGCACATCGTTGCCGATGTCAGCAGTTAAAGTACAATATTAGTAAAGTACCAGCAGGTTGATGTTTGCTGGGTATTTTTAATTTTGGTTTTCATAATTTATGATTTAAATTATAAATCTTTAAACTGTTTGGTTTTTCTTTCCATTTCTATTTAAAATAAATTCAGGACAGATCTGATACCTTTCTATTAACACACTACAAGTTTGTAAAAATCTTGGAAACTAAAGCTCTTACGAAGTTTTCGGTAATAACACGAATTTATTGAGTAAATTGTAATCTACTATATCGATAGCCTAATTCTATTATGTCGTAACCCACAAAAAAATTAAAATTCATATTTTTGCGTCAAAGGTTAGTAATTATGCATAGCTATATATGCTGCTATAAATACTAGCAACCAAAAAATATATATAAAACGGTCATTCCCGAGATTTCTAATAAGCCGCATAAGGCTTACCCTATGTAATTTGCTTCTAACTTTTCTTACTCCTGGGACCCAATTCTTGAAATAAATCCGTATACGGATTCGGCGAAACGTATACGGATATTCACCATTCGAATTCTTGACAGCTCGTATACGAGTTTTTCGTTCGGAAATAGAGTCGAGTGGTAAAGTCCACTCGAATCTCAATTTCCGTATACGAATCTGAGTGATCTAACCTAACATTTTTGTTTACTTTAATATATTTTTTGGTGTTTGCTTAATTTTACTTTATTTAAAAAAACTGGGAGGTCTTCTGAAAAAAGACGCGATTTGGCAATAAAAGGGCTTGAGGACGCAAAAAGGTGGAAGGGGGATAGCCTCTTGTGACACTCAGTTTTTTTTAATTTATTTTTTTCTTGGAAATGCATTACGACTGGGGGGGGGAGTGAAAAATCCCGAATTTTTGCGTTAATAATTTATGAATGAACAGCTCTAAAAAAGAAAAATAATTAAAAAAATTACAACTTTGTAACACATTTTCAAGAAAAAATATATAAAAGGAGCGTTGTCGGGAGGGACGGGGGGATTAAAAAGTTTCAATAAAAATTTGAGTATTGTGCAATTTTTTTGTCTTGTTTGTGTCTCTTTTAACACACTTTATCAACTATTTTGTGGGGCAATGATACCTCTTGATTCCCCCCTGGGTACAACGCCTTATCTTATTTTGCTTAATTTTTGGATAATATAAGAGCCCAACTGCTTTAAGTGGGAAAATCCCCTGTATGTAAATAATAAACCTAATCTTATACTTTTACCAGTTTCACTATTTTTTCTGATTTTTTCTGTTGGCCAAAAATAAATATAAAATATAAAAACATTATTTTTCTTTATTTACATTTCAAACTATATAATAAGTACTTACTGTCAAGTGCATTAAAAAACGCTATGCAATATGATCACAGTGTGAGAACAAGCCAGTTGGAATAAACTTGCTAGTCGGTTAAATTTAAGTTTTTTGAAAAAATCCAAACACATGTTAACTGAGATTTTTAACCGGCAATATTTTTACAGAATGTTTTTTGGACAGACCCCCAGAAAGGGGTCCACTAGCATACAACTTATTTTTTAAGATGGAATGACCCCACTTAAGGCACCTTGTTAGAAAAGGTATCAAATAATTTTTTTAAATTAACAAAACGAGAATTATTTCTATTTTTTTGTAATTTTTAGAGAAAATAAGTGTCATTTAAAGTAAAACCTATAATTTTATTGAAATATAGGTGGTGGACCCCTGACAAGAGGTCCAGTAATACCAAAATTTTTTTTGCAACTGGTAGACTCAACTTGTAGCACTTTGTTCAAAAACTAATAAAAAATGTTTTTTTTTAATTTGACAGATTTCCAAAAAAAAATGAACCATACTTTTTCTTTTTCAATAGGCTTTCCAACAAGGTGCCACAAGTTTTATCTTGTTGGACCCCTTTCTGGGGTTCTGTCCAAAAAAATTCTTAAAAAATATTGCTCATTAAAAATCTCAGTAGGCATGATTTTGGTTTAATCAAAAAATTTTTCATTTAACCTGCTAGAAAATGTATTCCAACTTGCTCGTTCTCACTGTATAAGCTTTTATGTAAGAAGTTGTATAATCTTTTTTACAATAAAACTACAATAAACTTTATTTTACTTATAATTTATTTAAAAAAGTTCTTTAAAAGTTAATAGATCACCAAATGCATCTGAGTATTTCTTGTAGGATCATCATTGCAACAGGACCGCTAGGCAAAAACTGCTTCACACCTCAAAAATGATCTTCATGTCTTCTCTGAGAAACCTGTAACAAAAAGTTTTTTCATTGAGTCTACCACAGCAGACCTCACTGGCCGTATTACTGGCAAGATTTTTATATATGTCCTTGTTTATAACTTTTGAAAAACAAAGACATCTACAAAAATAATGTACATATTCAAATCAAATCATAGGTACTGATCATATGAGGGCTGCTTTAGTCTACAACAGTTTTAAATTTTTTTGCAGTTAATTGACAGGTAAAGATATTCAAATTTAAACAAAAAAATGGGTTTTTTGAATAAAGGTTACTGATTTTGTTAATTTTTACTTGAAATGTTTATTATGCTTATCAGCCTAAAAGGCAAAACTGTTCTACTCAAAAAGAAACTGAGAAAAAACACTGGGAGCAAAAAATTAAATTGTTTCTACACTACAGACAAAATGCAAACTCCAAATGTTTCAGTAAAAACCCCTATGTTACTTAACACTTGTACAATTTTTGTCAAAGCATGATGTATGCAAGTTCGTCAAACACTGGCCACTCATTACAAACAAAGCCTTAAGTTCAAGACCCCTTTAGAATTCTTATTAAGTTTATTTGTTTTCTTTTAAGCAGTCTCAAAATTCAACTGCGAATTTCACCCCCAAATTTCCACAGTTCAAAGAGATTAGATGCCCCTAGGTTCCAAATTTCCATTACTATAATTTGGTACTTACCGTTACCAATGATTACACAATAATTGCCTTTACCAAAATAAACCACAGCTTCTTTTTCTATTAAAACAAACAAAATTATACGAAAACAGCGTTGCCAAGTAGTGTAGTCGAAAAAAAAGTCGTACACGGAATTGGCGTTCGAGTGGCATTCAACAATAGCAATTTTTTCGAGCACTCGAAACCACCGTTCGAATTTTACTCGTATACGACAAAAAATCCGAGTGGTTCAAGAATTGGGTCCCTGTAAAATTTTGTTGAGTTAGGTTACAACGTGTAAGAATTAGGGTGACGATATTCCGAAAAAATTCCGATGGTACATTAAAAAGCTTAGCATTTTTTAAATTCTTAAAAAACTGTCATTAACATTAATGGATTTTGACCAAAATCTAATCAGCTCGTAAGAGGCTTCAACACTATTTTACCTGAAAATTTTATTAAAATGGGTTCAGCGGTTTAGGAGCTATCGTGTTACGGAGAGACATACACACACACACACACACACAGACAGACAGATATCACGACGATATTGCTGAGATAGGTCAAAATATACCCAAATAACACATTTTCAACGTTATCTCAAAAAAAAAATTTCGTCGAAAATAGGGTATTCTGTATTCTAGTCATTGCTGCGCGGGCTAGGAAGGTAAAACTTGTCCATGGTATAAAGTTTTTTTTTTCGGTGTCGACCGCCCACTAGTACTGAAGGGTTTTAGAAGAAATGCACCTAACACGTCTTTTCTAGTAAAAATGTGGTCCGCAAATTTTCTCTGATTTACATTTCATCGTTGAACGATTTCTCCAGTGCTTACGCTTTAGTCAACCAAAAAAGTTTCCATGATTGGTTAACCTCACTTAATTTTGAAAGTGTAAACAAAAAAGTAAAAACCAGTAAAGGTAATTTTTGCTAAAAATGACCTAGTTATTTATCATACCAATAGCAGAGTATCAGCATAAGAATTGATATCTACAATGGGTGTTACATTGTATCATTTTGCACCAAGTGCTCCGTCCAGAGGTGCTCTATTAGCAGCTAAACTGGTTGGAGTAGAAGTCGATGTTCGTCTTGTAAATTTAAGAAACAAGGAACAATTGGAGGAGGAGTTTGTTAAGGTAGGTAAGAACACATAAAACCATGAGTCACATCAAAGGAGAGTTTCAATACTTAAAATTTCATTATCATACCTGTATAACTCGAACTTCAAGGGACAACCAAAACAGTTCGAGTTATGGAGACTTCAACTTACAGAAATTTGAGTTAAAGAGGTTAAAATACATATCAAAAATGCAGGGACAACTTAAAAGGTTTGAGTTATAGAGAGGTTTGACTGTATCTGATAAAAATTAAAAGAAAAATATTTTGAGGTTCATACAGCCAAATAAAAATACATTTTTAACACTTTTTCGAGGGGTGAACAGCTAACCCAAAATGTGTACACTGATTGTGAAAATCCACATCCATCTTTTGCTAAGATTGTGGTACGATTGTGAGGGATTGTGGAGGACTGTGCAGCGGAGTAGCATACCTGAATGGCCGACAGCCCCTCAAAAATTCTTGCAACCAAAAACAAAAAAGGTCATCATGTCTATAGATAGATCTTTATTGATGTTGTTCATACATAAAGTATTTACACAAGTCAAAATGGTAATCACAATTTAAAATTATTTAAAATTAAAATTTAAAATTATTTAAGTAGTTTTGCTAAATTGCATGTTAAAAGTCCTTACTTACTAATTTATGATTAAGTTAAAATAAATTACAATAAAAATAACAATTAAAATTACAATCATAGTAGTTCTGACAATTTTACATACACTAACATTTACTAAATTTTACATTAGGATTAAGCACATTAATTTCAATTTTTAATTTCCCAATAAATAAATTCAAATTTATCATTCAATTCAAAACAAATAAGAATAAAAGCCCCAGAAAATGTCAACCTAAATCAATGTTTAACATTGAGTTTACGAGATAAAATTAATTAAGTATGATTATGATGATGTTGTGGATCAGTCTATTAAATCAATAAAGTTGGTTTGAAGAAACTCATTGATTGAGTAAAATGCTTTACTCTTTAAATATAGTTTTATTTTCCCCTTAAATGTTTCTATATTAAGATTTTTTATTTCCCCTGGAAGTGCATTAAACATTTGAATAGCATAATAATTAGGACCGTTTCTTGCTCTGTGAACCCTAAAAAAGTTGGGCAGTAGGTTATCCCTGTTTCTGGTAGGGTAATAATGATTGTCACCATTTGATGCATACTCCTGTATGTTAGACTTCAGATAGGTGAGGCAAGTTAAAATGTAAACACAAGGAAGTGTGAGTATTCCAAGCTTAATAAAAGTACTGCGGCAGCAATCTCGATAACCCAATCCACTCATCACTCTTACACACCTTCTCTGAGTTGCAAATATTTCATCAGCATGGGCTGAATGTCCCCAAACAAGAATTGCATAAGACATATTTGAATGAAAATATGCATAGTACGAACTTAGTAGAGTACAATAAGAGACACGATCCAGCAAGTTTCTTATTAGGTAAATATTTTTGCTAAGTTTCCTATTAAGCTGAATAATATGATCTTCCCATATTAACCCCGAATCCATAGTTACACCTAAAAGTTTTACTGGTTTAGTGTTGTTTTCCTCCGGGATATCACGCAAAGAAAATGTTATATTTTGCGTTTTACTTTCATTCAGGCTTAACCCATTTGTCTGAAACCAGTTTTTGGTATTCAACTGTGTCTCCCCAACTACATGACATAGATTATTGTAATCATCAGACACATCCTCAGCCGTTGTATCATCAGCATACACTACACCATCAATAATCTCATCTATATCATTAATAAAAACGATGAACAGGATAGGCCCCAGGGTAGAGCCTTGAGGTACTCCATAACTTAATGTTTGAATGTTAGAGATTGTATCATTGAATTTTGTGTACTGACGTCTGTTGTCTCCTAAGTAAGATTTGATCAGTGAGGCTGAGTCTGCACTAAAGTTGTATTCATATAGCTTGCTCACAAGTAAGTCATGGGAAACACAGTCAAACGCTTTAGTCAAATCAAAAAGAGACGCATGTAGATAGCTTTTATTCAGGAATGCTTCCTGCACATGCTTAACCAGCTGGTTAATGGCCAAAGTGGTCGACATTTTTTGACGAAAACCATACTGAGCATGACTGAAAAGATTATTAGTTTCAAAATAGTCTACAATTTGATTCTTAAGAACTGTTTCATATATTTTTGCAAAACATGGTATCAGAGAAATGGGGCGATAGTTGGATACATCCTCTTTGCTTCCTGCCTTGTGCACAGGAACCACCTTTGATAATTTAAAACACGTTGGAAATAATTTTTCGTTTATAGCCAGATTAATTAATGTAGTGAGTGGAACTAATATTAAATTTTTAAGAGTTTTTATAATTTTTACATTCATTTCATAAGCATCCCTGCTTGGGCTATTTTTAAAGCTGTCAATTATCTCCCTAATTTGATTAAAAGAAACAGTCGTGAAATTAAATTTGTTTGTATCTTTTTTATATTGTTTATTTTTTATAGTTTTAAGAGGATCATCACTGGATGGATTAAGATTTTGTACTACTCTTTGTGCTATAGTGGTAAAATGTTTATTAAAATCATTAGCTGTTAGAGTACTAGTGATGTTATTATTTTTTATTAATGGATTGTTACTTTTAATTATGTCCCATGATGCCTTTTGTTTATTTGGTGCATTGTTAATATAGACATCATTGGCATGTTTTTTTGCCATATCTACTTTGGCACGATAACTTTTTCTTTCATTCCTTAGAGTCTCTGTAGTAACTTGATCTGGCCTCTCTCTATGGATGCGAGTTAGAAACCTAAGTTTGTCGCGACTTTCCCTTAGTCCATCATGAAACCAATTTATTTTTATAGAGGGCTGGTCAATATTAACAACTCTACTCTTGTCTGGAAAACACTTGTTACATTCATTTATTATAATATCTAGAAATTTGTCAAATTTATTTTCAACAGATAAAGTTACTTCATTAATAAATGACCAATCTACTTTTTGAACACTCAGATACAAATAGTGCAGGCCTGTATCAGTTATAGGTTTAAAATTAATTCTCCGATTTAGCGGTTTAGGAGCCTGTATATCACAGTGAAATGATATTGCCAAGTGATCTGACATTCCTAGGTCCACGGCTTGAACCGATAGCAAATATTTTTTAACAATGTTTGTAAAAATGTTATCAAGGGAATTATTTCCGCGAGTGTTCTCAAAACATGTTTGATAAAGATTATAGCTATAAAAGAGATTTACAACTGACCTTGTACAATTATTATTGGGTTTGTTAAAATGTACATTAAAATCAGCTGCAATTATGATCTGCATTCCATCAGATAAAGTCTCCAATAAAATAGATAGTCTGTTAAGAAAGTTCTCAAGACTGCCACTGGGTGACCTGTAGAGGGATATTACCTGAATGTTATTTATAATTGCCCCAGCTACCTCGAAGTCCAACTCCAGAGACATGCTCGTAATATCAAATGGGAGTGCTGAGTAAGAAATATTTTTTTTTACATAAATCGCTGTCCCACCCTTTCCATGTAATGTCCTGGTGAAACCTGAAATAAGAGTATAGTCAACAATATTGACCGCCTCAAGTTGATTTTTAGTAATGAAATGCTCATTCAAACAAAGCACGCTGCAGTTGGTATCTTTTAATGTTGCCTCTAGTAGAGATATTTTACTAAATAAACCTTGTACATTCAAGTGAATTATCTGAAATGAGTTAGTCTCAGTACTAAGTAGATTGTTTTTAACTTTTTTAGGTATATTTGACCTAGGTTCCACAACATCATTAAGAGAGTGGAAAGAACTAGAATTAAATAAACTATCGAAATTATGATTCATTATTATACCCTTCTTCTTGGACGTATAACATTCTGAAAATGGTTAAACAATACTCCTCTGGGCCACATAGATGCATCAAGAGACTCCTCATACAGATCCACTTGAAGGCCAATTTTAAATGAGCTTTTTATTTTGTCCTTCCTGGTTTGAAGATTTTCCACTAAACACTCATAGTTTCCTTTGCCACTGTCTGAATTTACCATTACCGGCCCTGCTACTTAATAACGATTAGAGTGCTTCGGGCACCAATGGGGCGCCATGCCAGTACCCTCAGGGCGGGTGGGCGACAAACCCCCCGCGCCCCCCCCACGCTACACCACTGGGACTGTGGTAAGATTGGGAGGGATTGTGTTAAGATTGTCAGGGATTGTGGTAAGATTGTGACAGATTGGGAGGGATTGTGAGAAATGCATACACCGATTGTGAGAGCTGTTCACCCCTCACACTTTTTTTACAATAAACAGTGTAAAAGTATTTTTGAATGTGCACCAGACTGGATTTCTAAAGTTGGATTGCCCGAAATGTTAAGAAAAAAGCAAAAAAAACTGAAAAAAAAACAAAATTCTCCATCAAAAAAACAACAAAGGTCATGTGATGTCACACATCAATATCCAGATAAAAATTAAATAAAAGTTGGCCAACTTTTTATTTTTATCTGGTACTGTATAGAGACCCTGTATGTATGACATATTTTTACAAGAGACGTGACAAACCCATCAAAGTTTAGAAATTAACATTTTTTTGGTTATATGATTTTCTTGCCAAGTTCATTGGCATTTCACTAAAATAATTTAAATTGTCAGTGGTGAGTGAAATCAATCATCATGCAACATTTAAACAATCACGTTTGTCTGCACCCTCTGTATAGGTTTTGTTAAAAATCATTTATTTTATTTTCCCACACTTATGAATTGACAAGGACAGAAGGTGAGTCTCTCTCTAAACATTGATAGAGTATAGAACACTGATATTTTCATCCTTTGATTTTGACTTAAATATATTTGACTGAAAAGTTTGTCGCATCTCTTTTATTTATAATATGTCATACATACAGGGTCTCTAGTACTGTACACCTACCTAGACAGTTTCCTATGCAGTCACCTTTTATTTTTATCTGTATAAACCCAGGATTACAGATAAATATTTAAAATGTTGATGTTGTTTTCATTGAATTCCATCACAACTTAGTTTTTACACCTAAGTTGTTGCTAGATTATACTTGATATAACTTGAAGGCCAAGAGCCGGGTGTGTGAGACACAGGCCCTTTTTAGTTTCAAATGTTATAATAAGCGGCGCCTAACCCTCAGGGTTAAGAAAAGAAGAAAACAAATAATTCTTTAAACATGAAGTACACATCAGCCTAGTATTGTTTTTTTTTTAGCAAGGGAATTGAATGTCATGGAATATAGGTATACAAAATTTTCATTAAAGAATTGTCATTTATTGACTGCCTTAGCTTGTGAAAACAACAAAAAAGTTCATTCCAAACTGCATCAAACTTTCCTTTTGGCATATTTTAATATTTTTGGATTCTGGTTGCATTTTTTTTGGCAAAAATATTTAAATTCATCTAAGATTCATGTATTAATTTAACTTTGGTTTTAATAAGCACACATAATTTTGATTGAAAAAACAATATCTGTTACAATAAAATTTTCTGACCCAAGATTATGATGGAAATCCAAAATCAAGACCCAAAATTAGGATGGAATTTTTGTCTAGCTTTTTGTACTTAAAAATTAAAAAAAAAATGAATCCAAGTGGAAACAGCTTTTAGCAATAGGTACCTGCATGAATAAATTTTTTGACATTGCCCCAAGTTTTACATGACATTACTGACAATACATGTACAAATTTTGGGTCAGCTGTCACCCTTGGTATTATTTTAATGTAAATTTTATAAAAAGTATTTTATCACACAGTAATATACTTTTATTTGTTGATTATTAGCAAAATATAAAAAAAGAACCTACAATAATTATCTATATCTACTTATAACTATTGACTACAATTGGGTAGGTAATTAAAGTTTATTTCTCCAAAAGAGAAAGATACTGCTTTAGGTACATCTCCTCCTGGACTAGATTCAAATCAAGATGGTCATCATCAACAATGGAAATATCTTCTTTAAGCCTGTTCAATGCCTCATTTTTCTTGTCTTCCTCTTCTTTTTGCTTTTTTATTGCTTCTATACTTTCAGAACGTATGTTGAACTGAGAAAGATCCCCTAAAACTATCCCATTGTTAGCTAGAAGTTCCTCAGCCGATTTCATTATGTCAGCATTGTGTTTCTCTAAAGCTAATTTGGCCATTCTGGGATCAAAGCCAGCTTCAACAAGCTGTGGAACTAAGTCTTCAATAAGTGTCATTAATTCCATACTTTTTGACTGACTTGGACCTGGTAAAGGGTTTTCTTGAATATACTGAACACTGTCAGAAATTATGTTATTGCATTCTTTCAAAGCCTGGCTTGCCACTTTTTTGTTATAGCCCATGGACACTAACATCTTTAAAAAGTTTGGATCCACATACTGAACTCCATCTTTGCACTTTCCCAGTTTTTTTCTCTCTTTTTGCAAAATTTCCTCTGCCTTAGCTTTTTTTCTGCTTTCATGTCTCTTTCCTCTTTGTTCATTTATGTAGTTGGCAGCCTGATTGACATCTCCACCAGTAGCCCTTAAGCCTATCCTGGCCTCAGCAACAGAAAAACCCAATTCAACTAAAGACATAATGCTGCACTCATCCACTTTTAAAACACTTAATTCATTTTCAACTTTTTTCAAGAGCTCCCAGGATTCTGACCTCTTATTTTCATGATATAAAACTATGGCCTGGAGCAGATGCAACCTTGTAAGCAAACAAGCTTCATTGCCTGAAGATCCTTTTACAGCCATTACTCTTTCCAAATCTTTTCCATAAGTAAGAGTAAATTTTTCCTCACACCTTTGTAAACGGGCTTGAGCTGTTGGTAAATGGGTAAAACTTTGTAAGCATAGATAACACCAGGCAATATCTAAATCCAAGAGAGCATAATTGTCTACAGTATTTAAAATAGTAGAGCTGCAGTTGCTGAATTCTCTATCTGCTTCTAAAAAGAAAATCAAGGCCCTTGAATGATCTTCCCTTTTCAAGGCGGCTTTTCCTTTTTCATGAAGAGTCATAGCAATGATTAGAGCTTTTTTTTCATGACTTGGAATCTTAATTTGGTTACCAAATTGATCTTCCAGCCTCATATAATCATCATCAAGAGCTAATAACTGTGAATCAGTTTTCACAGATTCTAGTTCTTTAACATTAGCTTCACTACTTTCTGCCTCACCTCGACTTTCTGACAGAATAATAACCAAAACTTGCTGTCCATTTTTAATGCCTTGCTGTGTTAATGGATCATTATTGTTTAGGACTCTACCTCCAGAGATTAGTTTTATTCTGTCAGTTGACAAAGAAACCTCTTGACTAACAATTTCTTTTAGGTCAATACCTCTACAAGTTAAAACCAATTCTTTGGTTAGCATTTTTGAAGGTTTACCTTGAGCAACAACTTTAAGTTTCAGAGTGGCTAAACCACAATCTTGAAAACGATTCTGATTTTTTAGATTCTCCAAAGATCCTTCTAGTAATTCACTTAAAATTTGAGTGCACATTTCCAAGGGAATATTTAGGGCTTCACTAAACTGTTGACTTAAAATTTTAAGTTCACCATGAACTATGCCTGCCGATTCACTGTAATAAGGCATTTGCCATAGTCTGATTCCATCTTTTCTTAACTTGTCTCTAATTTGGATTAAATAATCATCTTTTTCTATTGAATTTTCCATTTTAGAGAACTAAAAATCAAGAAAGTATTTTATAAAATAGAAAAATGTCTAATCATTCTTGTAAGTCAAAATTAAACAAATCATTTTTGTTTTGTAAACACAACCATAACCTTACATTATTTTCTTCTAATTCTTTGGTCAAATTTTCCAAGGCTAAATAGCCAAACGGTTAAGGGTGTGTTCCGAAACGGTATAACTACAGGGTGTTTCACAATGGTTTTACAACCATTCTGACAAAATTTCAGCTAAGCTCAGAAGTTGATTAAGTATAAAAAAAAGCATTTTTTTTTTGTTTTTAATAACATACTTTTTTAAACAAAAGCTTCTCAAAACTGGATTTCAAGCACCTAGGCAAGCATTGAAGAAGTCAAATTGGATAATTATTTTAAACAGTTTTTTTTATCAACTTATATAATTTTTTTTGTATCATTAAAATAAATTTTTTGTGCCTTATTACTTATTACTATTGTATGTGGATAAGTATGGTGCAAAATTTCAAATTGATATGGGAACGTCCTTAAATAACGTAACGCAAAAATTCATGATTTTTTACATCCCCCCTCCCCCTCGTAAGGCATGTTCAAGAAAAACCCATTAAAAAAACATTGAGTGTAACGCAAGACCAAACCCGCCCTCCCTCACTAGAGCGTGACGTAATTTAAGAACAGGCCCTATCTAGAAATGAAACTATACAATGTTGTAGTTAAAGGCTTATAAAGTTAAAAACAGGTAAATTTAAAATTATATTGGAAAAATACAACAAAACATAGGTAGACGGGAAGAGACGCTTAAAATTGTTGGTTACGGCGTGTTCTTGGCGCAGCGCGGCAGTATTATTAAGCCGGGTACTCATTAACGAACCACGAGCATCGATCAACGAACGCGCTATCTATTCGCTAATGTGGACGGCATTGTTCGGGGCTCGCAGCGCGATATCGAAACCTTAAGTTAAAAGAAAGTACCCAGTAAATTTGAGACATAAATACACATCTCTTGAAAAAGTTTACCTACATAAATACATTTAAAAAAAAGAAAAAACATTAAAAAAAAAATTGCTAAATCAATTTGTAATAGTTTACTTGTAAGAAAATCAGTCTTACTTTTTTACTTAAATTGCGAATATCTCAAAAACTAATCTATTAATTTTTGAAATAATATCAATGCTGTAAACGAATAGAAAAATCTCTTTTAAACCAGGTATCACTTGACCCACTTTCCCTCTCTAAAGTCAAGAAGTCAAAGCTACCCCAACTAGGAGTCGATAGATATAAATATTTTAAGAAAATAAAAATAATGTGTCCAAGGATTTTTTCAAAAATTTACTTTAAATACTCATAATGGCATCCCGTATACGTTTTCTGTGAGCATATTACTTTAAATTAAAATTGATAATGATGATGATAACGAAAATGATTATATGTATGTTTTATCGCTCCGCTTGTTTTGTAAAAAGAGTTTTTGGTTTTTCTTTCTGGGTAATAAATTTTGTAGTATAAAATGGAAAATAAATATATTTTGTTTACCTCACTTTACTGATAACGTTAATTACCACTTATGATTGGACAAGCTAACCTATGCACGTATTAATGCTAAAAACTGCACAGAACAGATGTGGCTTTACTGAGAGATGTTGAAAGAATAAGAACAATTCGCGCGCGCTCGCTTAAAGCGCCTCTAGCGGTAGATATGTAGGAATTACAAACTGATAACGGTAATGACGCTCGTCCAGGGTAAGCGTTTAAAATTTAATACTGATAACGGTACACGTTTAAAAAAAAAAGTTATATTGATAATGGTAATGACGCGCTCCCGGGGTACATGTTTTTTAAAAAAAAATATGTTATACGGATAATGGTAATGACACACGGATACCGGTAATGACGTATGGATAACGGTAATGACACTCTTCTAGGGTTCATGTTTAAAAATGTTATACTGATAACGGTAATGACGCTCTTCCAGGGTACGCGTTTAAAATGTTATTTTATAAAAAAAAATTAGGAAATAATATTTGTTTTTAACAGACGGCGATACTTATATATATAAACATTAAACTAGACTTATAGAGCAATATAATGTTGAAATTCGTATGGTATATTAGGTTTTTTTATTTTAGTGATTGCAAACCTCTATCCGGTTATGATAACGGAGTATGACGTTTGGGCCAGTCTTACACAAATGTTAACAACAAATAGCATCTCACCGATTTTTTTTTCTGTTCCATAGTTCAAAGCGTTTCTTAATATAATCATAATATGACGTAATAAGGAACACTTTAGGCTAGGTAATGAAAAAAAAAGTCGGTGCGATGGGCTATTAGAGTAATATTGGAGGCAATTTTATTTGTACAAGAAAAATAACTAATATACTAAACACTTATTTAATTTTGGATGGTAACATGAAAGGGGTACCCTTTTTCAATAATGACCTAATACTTATACATGTTCTCTGGGTTATTTTGTCTGGTTCAGGCAATTTTTTTTACGCTGCTGCTTGTGCGAGTCGGGCTCAGTGGCGAATCAAGGGGGGGGGCAGAGGGGCCTGGCCCTCCCCTCCTTGACATAAAACTTATAATTTTTAATTCCAGAAGAAAAATAACCACTGCATAAGCCGCAATTTTTTTTGTATTAAATTTAACTGATTTCACTCAAATTTTTGCCTGCGGCACATTTTATTTGCACATAGTGGTAAACTTTAAAGCTAATTCTTAGAAAATCCCGCAAAAAAAATATTTTGTGTTTTTTTCCCTCCTTGGCTCCTCCCCCCCGGACATCCTGGATCCGCCACTGGTCGGGCTTACTGGCAAAGCCATTTTGTTTTAGGCTAGTAACATATAAACCACGCATCTTCTTTTAAATGTTTTTTAAATAGTCTTTGTTTTTTGGATCCCATATAACAGGCCTATTCCTGTAATTTTCAAATAGACAATACTTTTTCATCATTCATGGTATTTTTTTTTATTTGAAGCGCATTGAACGACGACCGCCTATTGGCTCGTCGCGAATGGCTTGTTGCGCGCTGCGATCATGCCTTTTTCACGTCTACATTAGCGAATTGTTCGAGGCTCGTGGCTCGGTAATGAGTACCCGGCTTTAGATACATATAACAAAAATGTTACATACCTATATATCCAATTATTACACAATTTCTATAGATATGCAACCCAACAAAATTAATAACAGCAGCGGACAGATGGCTCTGTCGTATATTCATGTGGTTTCAATTATAACACGGTAGAGCCATCTGTCCGCTGCTGTTTTTAAGTTTGTTGGGTTTCATATCTATAGAAGTTGTGTAATAATTGGTTAGGTATACCTATAGGTATGTAACATTTTTGTTATATGTATCTAATAATACTGCCGCGCTGCGCTACGAACACGCCGTAACCAACAATTTTAAGCGTCATTGGTTTGGTAAAATGTTATGTTATACATGTATAACAAATTTATTTTACAACTTTATTTAAATAAAATACAACAAAACAAAACTTTTTTTTCTGATAGTATGTGAAATGGCGTCAAACGTCGAGAGTGTAATAGGGTATTTGACAAATTTTAGAGAAGTGTTTAGAATGATACATAGATCCCTAACTTGCTATGCAAAATTGTTAAAATAGTATATTTTATCATGGAACACATTTAAAATCAAGTTTTCCAATTTCCGATATAAATTTGTCGCTAAAATGCTCATTTCTAGCATGGCGTTGCAATGTACGTCACAACGCAGTAAACTCGCGGACAGATACACGGCACTCAAGTGTTTATTTGTTTTGGGTCTGTGTTTTTACTGTTTTTTATGTAAGAAAATGTCCTATAAGTGGTGTGTAGTGCCTGAGTGTTCGAATACTAGCATAAAAACCCCTAAAAAACTATTTATTCATGTGCCTACAGCAGTAAAATAACGGAAAAAGTGGCTAGAACTTGTTCGAAGAAACCCAAGGGCCTTATCTAATACATCTTCACTTTACATTTGTGAAGATCACTTTGATGTGAGTATAACTAAATTGTTTCTATTAATTTTTCTCACGTTGTCTATAATATATATAACTATTTCGTAAATGATGATGAAATTTTTGAGGTTATGTTTATTGCAAGGGGTAAAAAACTATAATAGGCAGAAAGATGTACAAATTTTTAGGCGGTGCTAGGCAGTTATTAGGCAGGACTAGGGAGTACCTCTAAATGCAGGATTAGGCAGTGCACATGCAGGCTAAATGTAGGACTGAGCAGTGCATATGCAAGACTAGGCATTGCATAGGCAGGACTAGGCAGTACCTACGCAGGACTATGCAGTGTAACCTAAGCAGTACTTCAAGTATTGCTGCGCGGTCGTTGTATACTTTTTGCCTACCTGTCCCTCCCTAGGTTTATTACATGATTTTTATTTTTGTTTTTTTCAGATAATGAATCTATTCTAAGTGGCATATTAAACAAAAAAGCAAAACATATAACTTAACCTCAAAATCTAAATGAGTAAAAGTAGGCGAAGAATATCGTAAAAAAACTTTCAGTTATATACAAAACAACTCATCGAATACCTACATCAACATTTTAACGTTTCTAAATTCCGCAGAACAAAAATCACTGTTGTTGGCAAAGAAGCCTGCCTCCATAAAGGAGTTCAGCATTGGCAAGTTGAAGCTATCGGCTTTGGAGAATCCGTTTTCCATTGAAAATGTTTTTATAAGCAAAACACATAATAAAATCTAATTTGGGACGATAATTCGCACTTTAAACCAAAGCAAACATTACCTTCCATAAGAAAATAACACAGAAAATAGGTTCGTTCGAGGCGTTTACTGTTTTGTGACGTCACTCGCAGCTGATTGGTAGATCGCCTGTTTTGAATCACGTGGCTAATTGTTTTAATTCAGTGAATTTATTTAATTAAAAGAACTATGAATTTGAGAAAAAATTAAACAAAAAAGTTTGTTTTTAGCATTCCCAAGACCTAAAGAGATATCTAAAAATAAATACATATATATTTATTTTTTTCTACTGTCAAACACCCTATTATAACAGTAGCAGCGCTGCTTGTGTAATTTTATCTAGGAAATAAGATTTAGGTAATAAAATATAATCTTTGAGAGATGGTAGTTTTAAGAACTTATTAATTATGACAACTGCAAGTTCTAATTTTAAATACCTACATACCTTTAGTCAGTTCTGAAATGATTTGTTGCTTGTCTATTTGTGGTACAATATTGTGTGATACATCAAGTAGAAGTAGAGTACGAATTTCTATGGTGGAGATCTGGCATATGGTGCAGAACCGCTCTGCACTCCCTCCAAGTGGGTGTAAAAAAATGAAAACTTGGGTTAATTTCACTGTTTTACTACTGATTTTCAGAATTTTCGAACATAATTTTACCATGAGCCCCCCATAGGGGGGGTCAGCAACTCCCAAATTAGGTCTAAATACGTAATTAAAAAAAAATTAGACACAAAACATTATAGAGAAATGAATACTGATAAAATTGAGTAGGCTCATGCATTCAAAAGTATAGGCTTAGAGCCTTAATTTGGTGTATCGCTTATCTATATCGTCCCAAAAATACCACCCCTACAGGGTGTCAAATTAGGGGTAGTTTAGCGCCCAAATGGTCTGCGCCTAAACGGTAAGTGCCAAGCCAAAAGGAAAGGCGCCCAAAATATCTTCGCAAAAAAGGGGATGTCAAGCCATTAATATTTTTTGTTGTTTACGGTTATTATTGCCCAAACCTTCAACGCCCAAATGGTCGGCTCCAAAATAGCAGGGCGTCTAAAAAGTCGTCGCGAAAAAAGTGAGTGTCAAGGCATTATTATTTTTTGTTTACGTCTATTGTCCAAACATTCATCGCCCAAATGATCGGCGCTCAAATTGATGGCGCTCAAACTGATGGCGCCCAAAAGATCTGCGCCTAAACGGTTGTGTCCAACCAGTATGTCTTCAAACGATCGGCCGTGAGCGTCGCCTTCAAATGTATACCTACGCAGCATTTGGCATATGATGCAGTGCGGCGTGGTTGTCACCGCGCATAAAATTTAAGAGACAGGTATACTTAGATAAGCTACATAGCTTTTAAGCACATGGTTCGAAAGAGAATTGATCTGGCTATAAGATGCAAAAAAAATTGCTGCAAACCAAAAAAATTTCTTTGACTTAAAAAAAAGTATAGTCCTGTCAATATAGCTATGTAGCTGTCATACATCAATCGATTGAAAATTTTACAGAGAAATATGTGTTTTGTATAACTAAAACATAGTCACAAATTGAAGCTGACAGCTACAAGTTTAAACTAGGAAGCTAATTTATTGTAGGCAGTTTCAATCTCTACAAGATTGGACTTTTTTTGAAGAAACCTATGGTTTTTGAGAAAAAATTGTTGAATTAAAAATCACTTTACTTTTAAGAAACTACTTCTAATTCGACACCCTGTAGGGGATAGTATTTTTGGGACGATATAGATTGGCGAAATACCAAATTAAAGCTCTGTTTTGAATGCGCCTACTAAATTTTGTCAGCATCCATTTCTCAAGGGTATGTTTTGCCGAAATTAATAAAATAAATAAAAAATCACGTATTTAGACCTAAGATTTTTTGGTTGCTGACCCCCCTATGGGGGGTGGCAGATTGTTAAATAATGTTTGAAAATGCTGAAAAATAGTGGATTAAAAAACCACAATGGAACTAACTCGAGGAAAAAACCCTTGGAGGGGGTGCAGAGTGGTTCTGCACCATATGCCAGATCTCCACCATAGAAATTCGTCTTCTACAATTACTACTTACTACTATTGTATCACAAATAGGCAAGCTGGAGCTAAAAATGGCCTAATTCAGTCCACGCGTCGCCGTCGTGTTTTTTATTTCTGTTTTTAAAATTCCATACACTCGTTGCTCACGAAATAGCTCAATTATATGGTTGGTCAATTCTTTCGCCTATTCAGTCGCGTACATCAAAATATTGTCATGTGATAACTTCCCTTGATCTTGCCGACACTGTGTTTTAACTTTTTGACATTTTCTTCAACATGTTATACAACGTTGTTATATAGGTAATATTGTTTTGTTATATAATCTGAACCGGGGGTTTCTCTAATGTATTAAACCACCTTTTAAAAAAAATTAAAACATAATAGGTAATTAAACAGCAAAATTTGGCTACACATACATTATATAGTGTCAAAAAATATGAATTTTGCAAAAATATATAGGTAGGGGAAACTCCGCTGAGACGGCATAGCGGTTGAAACGGCAGTCGTTCTACACGCCATATCATAATTTTTGAGATAACTTTTTGACAGTTATCAGCTATTTACCATAACAAATAGCATAGGCCAACGAAAAAAAGTTGTCTCAAAAATAATGATAAGAACTTTTATTTTAGAGACTGGTTATCATCTGACGTAAGCGTTGTCAGGAAACCCTTGACAAAAAGCCTTAGGTCTTTTCAAGTCCATTCCTGTTCGGATGTTTAACAGTGATCTGTATTCATTTTAAGGAAAATCCATGCCATCTCATCCAACCTTCCTTTAGATAGCAATGAACCATTTTGGAACACTAGAAAACATTTTTATTTAACTAAATTATTTAAAAAAAATTGTCTTTCGTCGCAAAAAATGGTAAGAATGTGATTTGTAAGTTGGGTTCTTAAGTTTTTTGGTTTTTCTCTGTTCTGGTTTTCCTAGAAATTTGAAGTATTCTACGCCAGGGGTTGGGTAAGATGGTTTTTGCAGTACTTTAGGAAAAACGTTTGAATTTGTTTATTTTAATTTTTCTCCAAAGGTAATTAACCCCTTTTTAGTTTCTAGACTGTTAAAATAAATCAATCGTAAAGTTAATTAATTATAATATTAATATTTGTTTTTCAAAAAGTATGCTCTCTCCCTTACTATACAATCAAGATTCAGTCCACAGAAGGCAACTTTAATTTGAATTTTACTATACATCAAACTTTAAGGGATGGTGGGCACCGTTAACAGAAAACAAAAAGTTCCAATAACTTTGGATCAAAAGTTTTGTTTCAAAGTTATAGCCTTTGTCAAGTTTGAAAACTGAGGAACAATTTTGAAAATTCATTGTAATAAAAATATGTCTTATTGTTGTTATAGGTTAAGGATATACAATGTTTTGCGCTTGGTATAAATTTGTCAATTTTTTTAAGAATTAATTTTTTATAAACTGTTAAATTTCTAAAAATATTTGTTTAGATAGATGTTTGTACATATCTAAAGGCCCATTAATAATGACAGGAAATAGTAATATGAGCACCCCATTTATTTAATTTTTATTTGTAAAAAAAAACAGATTTTGAAAATAAGTTGAAGTATTTTTTTGAAATAATTTTATTACTCAATTATTACCTTTCTTGTAATTCATAATTACACAAAGCTTCGATTGTGTGAAACCAAATAAAACCCTGTTTCTAAAATTAAAGAGGCTTCTTCTGACCTTTGAGTTATTAAAATTTTTACAGATCAATCCACAACATACAGTTCCCACTTTAGTAGATGGAGATTTTGTATTATGGGACAGTCATGCGATTGCAGCCTATTTAGCAACAGTTTATGGTAAGCGATTAAAAAGGAAGTTATTAGACATGTAAATTTTATGCGCATTTTGTGTAGTATTGTCGGGTACGATTTTATTTTGAATCGAGCCCTTATACTAGGCTACAGTAGGATCTCTCTTGTGTATATAAAATAAATATAAAACAGTTTTAAAAACGTTAAAAACTTTAATGAATACAAAATAAAACTCAAACAATTTACAAATTGTTACAAGACTTTTCTTATGACCTATAAAACAAAGAAGACCCAAAATATTAAAATAAATACTTTAATATACCAAAATAACAAACTGCAAAATATTCTTCAAATTAAAAAAACCTTATGTTTCTTTACTGATAATTAATTTAGAGGTTTTAGTTTAAGTTCAAAGTTTGGGTTTTTAATACAGGTAGGTTGGACCTAAGTAATCCAATATTCCCGCTTTGAAGAGCTTGGAGGAACCAAAACTGTGGCGTTGCTGATAATCCTAAAGTTTACTTTACATTCTAGCTAATGAGCTGGCTGGTTAAGACCCTTGTTGATGTTTAACTCCTTTGATAATGTCTACCCTCTCTTTATTTTGCTTGTGTTGTCTTTATATAGTTCTTGAACAGCTTTTATTAGTGCTATGCTGATGTTGGTTTTTAGGAGAGCAACCCAAAGTTTTAGCTGGGGTACACTGTTGTACGCTTTCTTGAGATCTACGTAGAGGAGGTGTATTTCTTGATTACGTGCGGTCTTTTTCTCAATTATCTATGTTATTGTGAAAAAGTGATCCAGAGTGGATTTACCAGCTCTAAATCCAGCTTGTTCTTCGGCCTTAATATCACAGTGTTCGTCCTCAATTCTCTTTTTCCCTAGCTCACCATAGCATAGGCCCTTCAAATAGTACTAAGCACCACGATTCCTCTATAATTATCACATGTACGTCTCTACTTCCCTTCTTATGTATCGTTGTTATGTACCGGGGGGGCCAAAAAAAACCGGCAATCGTATAATATTCAAAACAATGGTTGAAACAAAAATATTTTTTTTTAGAACCACTGAACCTATTTTACTAGTTCATACCTTTTTGTGCGTGGCAAGAGTGCAGCTTTTTCACAAATGTAAAAAAATAATTAAGACATGTTCGCAACATAAGAATAAACGAGCATCTTTGAAGGATACATTTTAATTGCGTCCGTCATCTTGGATTTTGAGATGGCGGACAAAAAAATATATTTAGTCAAAACTCTGATTAATTCTCTATCAAGTGCAGTTTGTCCCATTAAAATCGATTACATAATTCAAGAGCTATAATGAAAAAAAAAATTGTCCGGTTTTTTTTGGCCCACCCGGTACAACGTTCTCGATTCTCCTGGCAAACTTTCCCCATTAATGCATTTTTGGAACAGGCTAGTTAATTGTCTGTATACCTTTTCTGTGCCGTGTTTAAGTAATTCTGGAAAGATGTTCCGGGGCCTGATAATTTTCTGTTTTTCATTGATTGGCAAATCAGTTTCAGTTCTTTGCTATTGATTGGTTGAAGTGGGGATGTTGCTGTTCGAATTGTTGTGGTTGTTGATATTGTCAGTCGTTCAGTCAGCAGTTTCGAGAATTATTCATCCCACTCTTCCAAAGCTATTGGTGAGATGATTTCTTTTGTCTTTTCTTGACGAAGAGATCTTAACATTTTCCAGCTTTCAGTACTTCTACTACCTCCTAGGTATATATTGAGTCTTGTGCAGTTTCTTTCTCAGCTTTCGTTCTTCTTTTTCGTTATAGCTGTGCGTACCATTCTTTGGCTGTTCTGTCTTGATCTGACTGTGTTGAGGAATCTGTTATACTTGTCTCTTTTTCTTTTATCATTTCTTCTATTTCTTCATCCCACCAATACGGCATTCTTCTACTGGGCTTTTCGTATTCTCCCAGAGAGAAAAAAAATGTCTTTGACTTAAAAAAAAAATCAAGTGTAAGTACTGCTCTTAGTCGTGCTTATATAACTATGTAGTTGTGTCACCAATTGGTAATACAATCGAGTATTCTAAAACAGCATGCAACCTGGTTTTTTTAAACATTTTAACTTCTTAATAATGTGTCGTAGGATATTGAAAATATCACTAAAACACTACAATCCTCATTAAGAGATCATATGTTGTTTTTTGAAAAATAATTTATTATTGACCTTTAAACAGATTTAAAAAATTTGGTATCAAGGCTTTAGAATTTAAATCACATGCCTGAGAAACAGTACCTAGATTTTTGCAAGATCTACGCCTGTATTTCAAAAAGTTAAATTTTTTATTTAATTGTTTTTACATTCCAAATTTGAAACAGTCTCTAATGCGCAGTGAGTGAAAAATATCTAGTAAAAGTTAACTGAATGATTTTTGGTTATAGGAAAATGTGACACGATTTATCCAAAAGATCCAAAGCAGAGGGCAAAAGTGGATCAGATGATGTATTTTGATGTAGGCACTTTGTATCCGAGGATTCGACAAATTTGCGTAAGTAATAATAGTTTACATAATTTCTAAAACAAAAAAATCTGACGAAAGATCGGACATTTTTTATCATTTGGCAAAACCTGACACTGTTTCGTTATTTAAAAATCTGGTCAAATCTTGAAGAATTGACATTTTTATATTTGGTTTGATTTGGGTATGGTTTATGAAAATTATGTAAATTTATCTAAAAAAAAAAAAAAAATTTAGTAATTTTTTTTTATTTTTAAAATTTTTTAAAACTTTGAGATATTTTAAAATTCTTGTTATCTTAGGAGCGTAAAGAAGACGGCGTTGGTCGCAGGTAAAAACTATTTTTTAACACAATATCGATTGTTTGTTTTAAAAATTACCTACATTTGTTTTGTAGTATCCTATTCTATGGCAAGGTGTGGATGAAATCTTCGACGAGCATAAAACGCCTTTGGAAGAAGCCCTTGGCTTTTTGGACGTGTTTCTACAGGATCAAGATTTCGTTTGTGGAAATAATGTGACGATTGCGGATTGTTCCTTAGTTGCATCGGTTTCCTCTTTACTTGTAAGTACAATGTATCTCACTATAAATGACACCCCATTTTTTCATTATAACTTTTGAACTATACAATTGATTTTAATAGGCCAAACTGCACTTGATAGAGAATTAATCAGAGTTTTGACTAAATATATTTTTTTGTCCGCCATCTCGAAGTCCAAGATGGCGGACGAAATTAAAATGTACCCTTTAAAGATGCTCGTTTATTCTTGTGTTGCTAACATGTTTTAATTATTTTTTTAAACTAGTGAAAAAGGGTCTTGGGTCTTGCCACGCACAACAAGGTATAACCAGCAAAATCGGCTTAGTGGTTCTAAAAAAAAATATTTTTGTTTCAACCATTGTTTTGCATATTCTACGATTGCCTTGCCAATCATGTCTGCATTTATTTCCTTATAAATTCATTACTACTGAACCGATTTTGATGAAATAAAAAACGCCGTGGTGAGAATTGATTGCTCTTTAAAGATTGTTATCGAAATTTTCCGCCATCTTGGAATTTAAGATGGCGGACAGAATTATACTTGATTCTTCAAAATGGCGTGTTTATTCTTATTTTCCGAAAATGTTTTAGTTTTTTTTTAATTTATAGAAAATCACTACTTTTCCCTCACACAACGGCGTACAAATGAGTAAAATCGGTGTGGTGGTTCTCAAAAAATCTATTTTTGTTTCAACCATTGTTTTACAGATACTACGATTGCATTGCCAATTCTGTCTGCATTCATTTCCATATAAATTCGTTACTACTAAACCGATTTTAGTGAAATAAAAAAAATGCTGGTAAGAATTGATTACTCTTTAAAGATTGTTTTCAAAATTTTCCGCCATCTTGGAATTTAAGATGTCGGACAGAATCATACCTGATTCTTCTAAATGGCATATTTATTCTTATTTTGCGAAGATGTTTTAGTTGTTTTTTTATTTTAAAAAAATAACAATAATAAAGTCTACAGGCTACTACTTATACTACTTAGTGTGCAGTCCGGTGTGACGGCTGGCCCCTTTTTAAGCCTAAAGCATCTGTTCTCCATAAAAAGTGGTTTCCAAATTCTGGGCTGCCTAAAAACTTTCGTTTTTGCCATATGCAAAACTTTTGCTTCAGACCATTGAACCCTGCGATCATTTTATTATCTATCTGCTAAGCCGGATTTTTCAATATCCCCTAATTAAGTACTTTTTTTATGTTCCTTTCCTCTAACCTGAAGGAGAATGTTTCACTTCTCCTACATATGATTTACCATACTCTCACGGGATTTGGTAAATACATTCCTTATTATTTAAGGGATTTTCTGGTTTTGTTTTAGTTACAAAACTCCTTATCTTATTTATACTGTTTTATTATTATAGTGTATGACTATTCATTTTATGTTTTCTAAAACCCCTTGAACACATGAAATGTTAATAACACAACGGATTTTAATTCTGAGAATTTACTACATTTTATTTGTTTTTAATTTTATAGATCGTTGGAATAACTACTCCGTTGTAAGATCTTTTTAATGTTTAATGTAGATTTTTGTGGTTAATTCTTCATTATAACTACAAATATTTACGGCTCTTATAACTCTTTGTTTCGTAAAAACAGAACCGATTATTATTTTGAGAATAACCCTTCTAAGTCCTTTTTAATGTTGTAGATTTATGTGGTTAATTTTTCATTATAACTACAAATATTTACGGCTCTTAAATACAAACTTCTTATAACTCTTTGTTTCGTAGCAACAAAATGATTCCTTAAAATTTTGGTACTGTCCTGTATATGTAGGCTTCCTATATACAGGGTGTTCTCAAAGTTGAGGCATTTATTTTAACAGGTTGTAGAACTCGTAAAAATAAGTAATTGTATACCAAAACTCGTTTATATAAAAGTTACAGAATAAAGAAGTTATTAACAATATGAAAAATGTTAAATTTAAAAACTGTAAAACCTGACTTTTTGATATTCTTGACCACTGCGTTTAATTGTTATTGCAATTCACAATAAATCTATGCTTACCAGTAACATTCATCCCGATGTTACAACATTGATTTAATAGCCACTGACAAAATTCAACTGTTCTAGGACGATCTTCGGGTTGTAACGTCGTTGATAATGATAGGGAGGGATTAAGTTGTTCTTGTCGTATGTCGTCCACACTTTGCTATGAGCAGTTCCAAGTTGAGCTGCTACTGACCTAGTGGACGTTGTTGGGTCGTTTTCGACACTTTCCAAAATGTCTTCCTCAATCTCTACCATTTCGCGGGAGGAGGTCTTCCAGCGTGACCACCTCGTTGTTCCTTTAAGTAGCATTCGCGGAAAGCTTTCCGCGTACAAACGACATGCTGCGGCTGCATTTTATTGGCACTTCCCGTAAGTTAATATTATGTCCACTAGTTCATTGTTTTCATAAACGTGTGCCATTTTTATCGCACAAAATGCACAAAAAATACTTTTACGAATTATTTTCAACTGGTCAAATCGAAATTTTTACTGAAAACCGTACAATGAATGAATAAATGATGAGTAATTTGTATTCTACAAAAAAAATTAGCCATAGCCAGTATCACCAGTAAATAAAACATTGATAACGCAGTGGTTGAGAATATCAAAAAGTCAGGTCTTACAGTTTTTAAATTTTACATTTTTTGATTTGTTAATAACTTCTTTATTCTGCAACTTTTATGTAAAGAATTTTTGGTACAATTACTTATTTTTACGAGTTCTACAACCTGTTTAAATAAATGAATGAATTTTTCTGTCTATTCGTTTGACATGAACATCCATTTTCTGAAACCCCTTCAACATATGAAGTGTTAATAACACCCAACAGATTATTCTGAGAATTTGCTACATTTCGTTTGTTTTTAAGTTTAGAGATGATCTTTGAGTTTATTAATTTCTCTGAATAACCGTTCTGTTGTAAGTTCTTTTTATTGTTGTAGATTTCTGTGGTTAATATGTTTTTTTTTTATTACGACCAGTGGCGTTCGTGCGGGGATTGCCCTCGGTATTTTTGAATAAAATAATTATTTTTTTTAAATTCTTATTGTTTTCTGATATTAATGTCGTCTCTTGATTTGTCGTTTGACCTACAGGTTTTGTATAAAACACTTAAATTCATTCATGCAAATTAGACCCCGAGAAAAATAATTTAATTTAAAATACTGAAAGCAACGCACGAATGCCATTGGTCAAAACTCCTAAAATCCACCTTCAAAGGACTAGACATGTTTTTTTATAGTTTGAACCTTGCCAACACCAAGTTTTGTTAAACGCCATCTATCTTACTGTTGCATACTGTGACAATATTTATTAACCAGTATCTTTTATTGAGCGAAGTTATAGCATTTTTCCTAAATCGTAAAAATCTAACATTCTCTTGTTAAAGTTTTTACATATTCTTTTAATTTTTTTACATTTTATGTAATTTTAAAAAAATTATTTTTGTCTATGCTGTGATAAAAACAAATCAAAACCAGTTAAACCCTTTAATGAACTTGTGAGACTAGATTAGACTTAAACCTGTTTAGTAAATACTGCTGTAAAAGTCTTGGTGTGGTCTCTATTGCATTATTTTGGTTTAGGTAAACTGTTGGGACATCTCACCATATACAAACGTCACACGCTGGGTGTCAAAATGCGCCTTAGCACTCCCTGGTTACGAGATGCCAACCTAAAGGGAGATCAAGAAAGCAAATTGGCTGCACGGCAACTAAATTAAATAATTTCAATCTCGGCCCAATCATATTATGTGAAAAAATCCTGAAACCTGGAAAAAAATAGGTGCAAGGTGGATTTTTGTATAATTATTTCTTAGCATCTAGGATACATTCCCACATTCTCCGCCAGATATAAGGCCTCAAAGGTCCCAAAAATCAGTTTTTAGCAATTTTCTCGAAAAAAAGTTATTACTTTTTCATAAAAAGTCAAGAGGGAAAAAATATGCAAAATCATATTCGGTCTATACTATAAAATTAAGAAAAAACCCAACATTTAAAAAAATATATCTTAAAAAAGTGATTCTTTATTATTTTATTTTTTTCTTACTGTATGTAACTTGTACAACACAACATGCACATTTTCATTTTTATTTTTTTAAAGTTAAACAACCTTAAGTAATGGTTAGGACAATGGGTAATAATAGCCGGAGCACCAAAGGGAATTGGAAAAAAATATTTTTAAGCAATGTACGGGGTGGGCCAAATTTGAAGTTTTTTGCTGATTTTAGGTATTTCTAGCCGACATACACAAAAACGAGTAGACATGTCCTGGGCTTGATTTTCGAGACGTCTTCAAATATCAAAACCGCTTCTTGATAAACCTCGTAGTTTTTTAGCTACAAGGGGATTTTGGAAAGTCTGCATTTATGGAGGTGGCCTATAACTTTTTTATTTGCGAAAATTTCATTTTGGTGTAAAATGCTTTTTTACGGGTTTTTTTATGAAGAATCCAACTGTCAAACTAAATTTTATCTGTCATTTTTAGTTTTTGAGATATTACAAAAAGTTTAGATTTTCTTACAGAATGACTCATTTTTTGTGTTTTTTTTCATGGACACATTTTAGTTCTCCAAACGAAAATTCTTAAATATCTTGAAAACTGCGTAACGAACCGTCATTTATGACAAATCGTTAAACAGAAAATTTGATGTAGATTTCAAACCAAAAACAAAAAATGAGTCATTCCATAAGAAAATTTAAACTTTTTGTAATATCTCAAAAACTAAAAGTAACAGATAAAATTTAGTTTGACAGTTGGATTCTCCATAAAAAAACCTGTGAAAAAGCATCTTACACCAAAATGAAATTTTCATAAATAAAAAAGTTATAGGCCAACTCCATAAATGCAGACTTTTCAAAATCCCCTTGTAGCTAAAAAACTACAAAGTTTATCAAGAAGCGGTTTTGATATTTAAGACGTCTTGAAAATCGAGCCAAGGACATGTCCACTCGTTTTTGTGTATCTCGGCTAGAAATACCTAAAACCAGCAAAAAACATCGAATTTGGCCCACCCTGTACAAGAAAAAAAAAGCGTATATAAAAAAATTGACTTCTGGGTAGAAACAGCTGTAAAAAATGCGCAAATAAGCACGTTTTTATTATATTTGAATTTCTAGCTAAACTCCTATTAAGGCAAATTTTATAAATTTTTTAGCAAACATAGTTTTTCACTAAACTTCAATGGGACATCTTTGTCTCATTGAAGTTTAGTTTGGTTTACAGAATATAAATAAAACCTAGGGGTAGTTTTTTAAGGGTTTGAAATTATAAACATAGGTACATAAAGTTTTACCAATTAGTCCTTTTATCATTCATTTTCTCAAAAAAAAAAAATATGTATAGAAATGTTTTCTCCGTATACATATAGCCTGGTTTTTATTAATACGAGTATGCGTTAAAACAATATGTTCTTATATGTTTATAATTTCCAACCATTAAAAAACTATACTTATGTTTCATTAACTTTGTCTATACCTCATTGTCACACTAAAGTTTAGTCAAACACTATCTTTACTTAAAATTTTATAAAATTGTATTCATAGCAGATTGGCTGGAATTTCAAATATAATAAAAGCTGCACACTGTTTAATTTTACAGAAATAAAAACTAAAAATAGAAATAAAATTTCGGACTTCCATTGTCTTTATTTATTTTAAAACACGACGTTTTGGTTAGTAAGTATCTCTAACCGTTATCAAGTGTAAACTGTTTACACTTGATAACGGTTAGAGATACTTACTAACCGAAACGTCGTGATTTAAAATAAATAAAGACAATGGAAGTCCAAAATTTTATTTCTACACAATCATTGTCTACGAGTTTCAAACAAAGAATAAAAACTAAATTTAGGTGCATGGTGTTTTGTACAAGTGGCGTACCAATAATTTTGGTTTAGGCAATCGGTTGGGACATCTCATCATATACAAACGTCACACGATGGGTAGCAAAATGCGCCTTAGCACTCCCTAGTTATGACGACGCCAACCTAAAGGGAGCTGAAGAATTTGGAAAAGCGGTACGTAGCAAATTGGCTGCAGGGCAACTTAATTAAATAATTTCAGTCATAGAAAAAAACCCTGAAACCTGGAAATAAATAGGTGCAAACCGGATTTTTGTATAAGTATTCCTTAGTATCTGGGCACATCTCCACATATTCTCCGCCAGATATAAGGCCTCAAAGGTCTAAAAAATTCGTTTCAAGCAATTTTCTCGAAAACGAATAACTTTTTCAAAAAAAATCAAGAAAGAAAAAATACGCAAAATCATTCGGTCTACACTATAAAATTAGGAAAAGATCAACATTTTAAAAAATATCTTATCAAAAAAATGATTTTTATATTTATTATTTTTTTACACTGTAGGTGACACTTGTTTTAAAATGTTGTTACTTTATAATATTACACACACACACACACACATATATTTTGGTTTTCTTTTTTTTAAAGTTAAACAACTTTAAGTAAAGGTTAGAAGAACGGACAACAATAGCCGGACCTCCAATGGGACTTGGAAAATTTTTTTAAAATATTATGACGCTATTAATGCAAGTTTTATAAAAAAAATTGTAAACATAGTTTTTCACTAAACTTCAATGGGACAAAGGAGTTTAAACAAAATAAATGGAACCTAAGGGTAGTTTTTTAAGGGTTTAAAATTGTAGGTACATAAAGTTTTACCAAATAGTGGTTATAATATCATGATTTTCCCCAAAAATATATGTATACTAAGAGCTTAACTAATAAATCTGCAGATATGTTTTCTCCGTATACATATAGCCTGGTTCTTGATCGTCTTGATATGAAAATCTGAAAATTGCATATTAATACGAGTATTCTATCTCAAAAAATTCAATTGCACTTACCATAAGAAGCTGTGGTGCGAGGGTGGATCAAATATAAACAAGCCTTTTAAACTTACTAACGGAAAAGTCATTCAAGATGAACGTGGCCGTTATAATTTCAGCAGCATGTAGGCGGCTGGTAGTGCCGCGATGCTCATTTGGCCAGGAGCAATCGCAATGAGCGAGAAGAAGGTACACAGGGAAGGAACAGTGTTGCGCAAAGAATAATCATTAAATTTCTTACACGCGAAAACGTAAAACCTGCTGAAATTCGACACAGAACATACAGTTCGGAAATAAAACGTTTTCGTGGGTACCTGTAAAAACTTGGTGCAAAGAAATTAACGACGGCCGTGAGCGTGTCGACAACGTGAGTCACCCACGTCGTCCGCGTACCATCATTTCTGCAGGCAAAGTTTTAGCGGCTGTTTTCTGGGACCGGAGAGGAGTTTTGTTAGTCGATTTTTTGCACGAGCGAATAACAATAAACGCGGCTTACTACTGCAACTTACTCGACCAGGTAAAGCTTGATTATCGCCAAAAGACGAGAGCACACCCCATCCAAGACGTGTTGCTCCTACATGACAACGCTAGACCTGATACGGCAGCTTTAACACAGGCCAAAATCAATGAAATGCATTGGACTGTTGGAATACCCTCCATACAGTCCAGATTTGTCACCTTGCGATTTTCATATGTTTGGCCCAGTCAAAGATTCACTGGGAGGCGAGCAATTTCAGACCAATGAAGAGGTGGAGGCATTCGTGCGCAACTGGTTAGATACCCGCCCAGCTTTGTGAAAAAGGGATTAAGAAACTGCCAAGCCGTTAGGAAAAGTGTATTAACAGAGAAGGAGGATGTGTAGCAAAGTAGAAAAAATATCTGTTTTGTGTCATGTTTCTAAATAACTAGTTTATAAACAAAGGCTTGTTTATATTTAATCCACCCTTAGAACATTAAATATATATTTTTTAATTATTTTTAATTTGAATTTTGACTTACGTCAACTACGTATCGATAGTGAGTGACACACTGCATAATCTTATTTTAAAAAGTGAAACTCTTTAAATTGCGAGATGTCACTTTCGTTCTGAGGGTGCGATGTATGTTTATAATTTCCAACGATTAAAAAACTATCCTTATGTTTCATTTACTTTGTCACTATATTGGCTAAATATTTTATACAAATTGCATTAATAGCAGTTTGGCTGAAATTTGAAATATAATAAAAGCGTGCACATTGTTTAACTTTAAGGCAACAAAAACTAAATTTAAGTGCATGATGTTTTGTACAAGTGAAGATCATGCTTAACATTATAAAGTGTTAACAAGTTAGCTACAAGGTGGTAAAAAAATAAAATATATATAGTATAGACCAAATGATTTTGCATATTTTTTCTATTTTGACATTGTTTGAAAAAGTTATTAGTTTTCGAGAAAATCGCAATAAACTGATTTTTAGGACATTTGGGGCCAGTGTTGCCAAAACTCACGTTTAATCGTGAGATTACACGATTTTGGAAAGTATCTTACGAGTTCACGAATTACGTAGCGTTTCTCACTATTTTTGTATTTTACGTCAAATTTTAATAAAAATCTTTTAAAAAAATGTTCTTTTTTATTCATAAGCAACGTTACAAATATATCAGGTTAAGCGTTCAGACTCTCGCTGCTACTCTACTGGATTATTTTCATTGCATTGAAATTCGGGGAAGTCCCAAACTTCGAAAATTGGGCAGTAGGAATTTGTTTCAAAATAGTTTCACCGATTGGGCAAGTGCTTTTGTTTGCAGTTAGTTCGTATTGCGGTGTTTGTCTGAATATGTCTGATAGTAGTGATAGTGAAGAATCTGTTCATGAATCCGAATTCCTCCCTCATAAAAAGAAAAAAGTCCCTTATCAACATAAATATAAAACTGACTGGGAAAAGGAATAGAAATGGATACATGCTATGATTTTGAAATAGGTATTGAAATTATTATAAAACTAGGAACTAAAGAAGTATATTTGAATAAAAATGATGATTCAAGCGATTTCGACTCTGACTAACTATGTTAGGTCTGAAACATTATTATCTCTACAGTTTTACAGCTTTTTGAAATGTGTTTCTCACGATTTCTCACGATTTTTAATATAAAATTTTCACAAATTATCTTGAAACATTTTGGAAACACTCTTTGATGCTACGGAATAAGTAGGTATTCAAAAATTCATCTTGCACCTATTTTTTGCGAGGTGATTTCCTTATTTCACTGGGCTCATACATTTATGTTGCCCATTAAACCCTGTACAGACCTCAAACTAGGAAAAAAAGAGAAATCTCCCTCGAATACACATACCTTATTGGTAGACGCAGTAAGTTGTTCTATTGTTATTTATTAAGAGAAATAAAAACAACTATTTCCCATAAAATTAGTATCAAAAAGGAGTAAAATTAGACGCATAGACTAACTAGAGCATGTATTTATGGAAGATTTCTCGTTTTTCCATTATTTGAAGCATGTATCAAAATCATGGCCATTTATGTTAGAAACCTAAATTTTGGTGACCAACGTATAAACTTCATCAATTACAACAAAAGTACATTAAACTTACACAATGTTTGTCATTTTTAAAAGAATTACAATTAAGCAAAGATGACTTTTCTATTTTTCTGAACATGGTATAGGTATAGTTTTTGCAAAGTCACTTGAATAGCTCCTAATACGGGGTTCTATCGATTTCATGAAATTTTGCTTCATTCTGCCCTTCAAAAGTTATCCAAATTCATATAAAATCTTCCTGGTATAATTTCAACCCTACCGACAGAGAAAAGGCGCGACTCTTTGCGGTCCGACCACAAAGTATTTGTTTTCCGACGGACCGAGGCCAGGGGGATGGCCGGCACCTGATTGGCAGATTTTTTGAGATGCGCTTTTAATTGCTGTCAGGTGTTCGTTTCGGGACCCCTTTAGTCCGCAGTATGCAGAGTTAGAAAACAAATCAGTGTCGTTTCTGTAGGTGTAGGAATAGAAAGTTTTATGATCTATTTTTATTTCTTTAGTTTACGCCATAATTAAATGAAATAATTTTCATGAGTATATCTACCGCCGCCCATGTCACTTTCTTTAAAGGATATGCCGATGGTCGGTTTTTATCTTTCTTCAAGTGACTGCAAAAACTAACTTTTTTGCTGCTAGCCGCTAACAGCGATAAAGAACCAGCTATTGGGTGGCGCGTGGTCAATTTTTTTTGTGTTTTCGTTGATTTTTCGTCAATTATTATCAAATTACTAACTAACCTGGAAAAAGTGGGAAGGGCGAAAAAATATCGAAACACAAAATATCGAAAATACAAGATATCGAAACTACATTTTATCGAATTACAAAATATCGAAACTACAAAATATCGAAACCACAAAATATCGAAACCACAAAATATCGAAACAACAAAATATCGAAACTACAAGATATCGAATCACGAAGTATCGAAAATACAAAATATCGAAAATACAAAATATCGAAAATACAAAATATCGAATCACAAAATATCGAAATTTTAACAAATATCGAAAATCAAAAATAGAAAATTTCGAGACCTTAACCTAACCCGACCCTGACGTAACCTAACCTAATCTAACCTAACCTCATAAAAATAGAAAGTTTCAAAAATCTAACTGACAAAATCTAATCAAATCTAGCCGAAACGAACCGAACCGAACCAAAGCAAACTGAACCAAAGCAAACTGAACCAACAATAAAAAAAAAACTTTCCTGACTTCTGAGCGGTTCGGTTCACTTCGGTCCGGTTCGGTTCGGTTCGAATTCACACCTTCTAGGATCCCGGGAAAGAAGTCAGGAAAGTTTTTTTTTAAATTGTTGGTTCAGTTCGGTTAGATTTGATTAGGTTTCGGTAGGTTCGGTTTTTGAAACTATCTATTTTCGTGTGGTTATATCAGATTAGGTTAAGTTAGATTAGGTCAGGGTCAGGTTAGGTGAAGGTTCCAAAATTTCCTGTTTTTGATTTTCGATATTTTGTTGTTTCGATATTTTGTTATTCGATATTTTGTGTTATTCGATATTTTGTGTTTTCGATATTTTGTATTTTCGATATTTTGTTGTTTCGATATTTTGTATTTTCGATATTTTGTAGTTTCGATAATTTGTTATTCGATATTTTGTAGTTTCGATATTTTGTAGTTTCGATATTATAAACTCGATATTTTAATTCGATATTTTGTTTTTCGAAATTTTGTGTTTCGATATTTTTTTGTTCTTCCGAAAAAGTGTGCTTACTTATATTTTCAGCATTTTTAAAAAAAGGTCACGATCATTTTTCTTTGGCAAACATTCAAATTTAACCTAATATTCTCTCTCTCTCTCTCTCTCTCTCTCTCTCCCTCTCTGTGTTCAAGAAAGAGGGCCAGCAGCTAAAAATCAAACTACGGATTCCACATCAATGTTTTTTTTACATTTAAGCTTAAGTTGTGATTGTCATTATACGAGTTTTGTAATTAATATGAAATAATATTTTGCGAAAATATTATTTCATATTAATTACACACATCCTGGGTTCTTAAATAAAAACGTACTGGGCAAGGAATGACCTCAGTAATTATACGAGGGTGGATCACATATAAACAAGCTCTTTAAAATTACTAACGGAAAAGTCATTCAAGATGAACGTGGCCGTTATAATTTTGGAGTAGGAATATTCAGCAGCATGTAGGCGGCTGGTAGTGCCGCGATGCTCATTTGGCCAAGAGCAATCGCAATGAGCGAGAAGAAGGTACACAGCAGTGTTGCGCAAAGAATGATCATTAAATTTCTTACACGCGAAAACGAGAAACATGCTGAAATTCGATGCAGATTGCGAGCACAGTTCGGCAATAAGACGCTTTCGTGGGTACCTGTAAAAACTTGGTGCAAAGGAATTAACGACGGCCGTGAGCGTGTCGACAACGTGAGTCACCCACGTCGTCGGCGCACCATCATTTCTGTAGGCAAAGTTTTAGCGACCGTTTTCTGGGACTGGAGAGGAGTTTTGCTGGTCGATTTTTTACACGAGTGAATAACAATAAACGCGGCTTACTACTGCAACTTACTCGACCAGGTAAAGCTTGATTATCGCCAAAAGAGAAGAGCATATCCGATCCAAGACGTGTTGCTCCTGCATGACAACGCTAGACCTGATACGGCAGCTTTAACATAGGCCAAATAAATATATAATAAACTGCACTGGAGTGTGCTGGAATACCCTCCATACAGTCCAGATTTTCATATGTTGGGCCCACTCAAAGATTCACTGGGAGGCGAGCAATTTCAGACCAATGAAGAGGTGGAGGCAATCGTGCGCAAATGGTTAGATACCCGCCCAGCTTCCTTTTATGAAAACGGGATTAAGAAACTATCAAACCGTTGGGAAAAGTGTATTAACAGAAAAGGGGGATGTGTAGAAAAGTAGAAAAAATGTCTGTTTTGTGTCATGTTTCTAAATAACTAGTTTATAAACAAAGGCTTGTTTATATTTGATCCACCCTCGTATATTTTAATTATAATCTATTTCCAGGTTCTTGGGGTAGGGACCACCAAGTTAAACTTTGTCAAATATTGATGATCAATCCTTGACTTCGTTAAGACCTGAACATTTCGACGAACAACGAACAGAGCAACGAACCTAACCGCGAACTAAGCACTACACTAAAGTGTGGCTAAAGGAACTGAAAAGTTCTTTGGTGTAATTATTGATATTGACAAATTTAGACTGGAAAGATCAGATTAAGTCAACCAGCGCTACTATTAGCAGTCATTGTGCAGCTATACGTCGGCTAAGACAGAATATTTTTATTTTACTTCCGTTTAGTCTACTATATGCTATGGAGTATTCTGGGGAGCCTTACCGGATGCTGGGAGTCTTTAGAGCTCAAAAACGAGTCATTCGGTGTATGTTGAAATTGCATCCAAAAACCTCTTGCAAGCCGCAATTTTAGTAGGGGGACCGGTGGTCATAATCCAAGCTGGTGGTTTTTGTCATGTTTTTTTACAAACTTTGGCTTCTAGACCCGGCAAATTACACTTTGAGAGAAAGAAAATTATTTTGGCATATGCCTAACTTTCGCTAAATTAGTTTTACAGAAAATGTAACAGTTTTTCTGTAAAATTAATTTATAAAAAGCTCGAATAGGCCAGTGGAATTACGATGGCAAAAAAAAGAAAATTATTAACAGGACTTGAAGCATTGGAAATTGTAGAGCGGCGAAAAACAAAGTTAAAAAAAATAAATGCGTGAGCAGGGGCGTTGCGGGTTAGGTTTGGGGGGGTAAAAAGGGGCAGGGAATCGTATTATTGCGCTTTCCGGCGAAAGCTGACCTTGGCGAAAAAAGTGACATACAGAAAAGTCATAGACCATGAAAATATCTAAAACTTTTGTAAATGTCATTTTTTACATAACCTCAAAATGTTCGAGAAAAATTAAAAAAACCGTAATTTTTTTTATTTTTTGTTTGTTTGTTTTTATTTTTGCAAAAATAATGTCAATTTAACAAAACTTGGTAAGAGTAGAGCTCTTTGGGTGCTAAATGTCTACAATATTTTACAAAAAATTAAGAAGTTTCTAAGATAATTGTTTTTCCTTTAAAAATCGCTTTATTTTTAAATGAAATTTCTCCTTCAGAAAATCATCGTATCTAGTTCTGCTGGTACTCAGTTTTTGGCACTGAGATGTACTCTTTGGTGAATTAAAAAAAGATAATATGCGTCATTTAAAAACATGTCCAAAAAATAGAAAAAACAAAAAAAAATTTTCACAATATTTTTTTAAGTTATTGGAGTTATTTTATAAGTTTTAAAACATTTTTCAAAATGGACTAGATTACGTAATTCCACGCAAGATAAATGGCTATTATTATGGCAAAAAAAAATTAGGCTACCTGCCTTGTTTTTGGAAAATTAATGTAAATATATACTTTATCAAAAAAATTTTATTTTTTCTAATAAACATTTTTTATCGCTCTGTATGTTATTTTTAATTTCTTTCTGAGTTTTATCGCCCCCAAAAAGTGCCGCCTAAAGCGGGTGACAGGGTGCACCCCCTAGATAAGCCAATTTCTATATGTCCAGGGTTTTCCCGTATATTTTTACACCATATCTAAAACGTTTATTTGAATAGATATCAAAATACTATAAATACAAAAGTTTTATAATTTTTTACTAATTTTAGGAATCTTAAGGTCAGAATGTAATTTTTTTTTCTAAATGTCTGTACATATAGAAATTGGCTTATCTAGGAGGTGACAGGGTGCTGCGCTCTAGGCGGCACTTTTTGGGGGCGATAAAACTCAGAAAGAAATTAAAAATAACATACAGAGCGATAAAAAAATTTATTAGAAAAAATAAAAATTTTGTCATAATGTATATATTTACATTAATTTTCCAAAAGCAAGGCAGGTAGCTCAATTTTTTTTAGCCATAATAATAGCCATTTTTCTTGCGTAAAATTGAGTAATATAGTCAGTTTTAAAAAATGTTTTAAAACTTATAAAATAACTACAGTAACTTAAAAAAATGTGACAATTTTTTTAAAAATTTTTTCCTTTTTTGGACATTTTTTTAAATGACACACATATCTTTTTTTATTTCGCCAAAAAGTATATCTCAGTGCCAAAAACTGAGTACCAGCCGAACTGGATACGATAATTTTCTGAAGGAGAAATTTCATTTAAAAATAAATTGTTTTTGAGCGGAAAAAACAAATATCTTTCAAACAACTTAATTTGTAAAATATTGTAGACATTTAGCACCCAAAGAGCTCTACTCTTACCAAGTTTTGTTTAACTGACATTATTTTTGCAAAAATAAAAAACAAAAAATAAAAAAAATTACGATTTTTAAAATTTTTCTCGAATATTTTGAGGCTATGTAGAAAATGTCATGTACAAAAGTTTTAGCCATTTTCATGGCCTATGACTTTTCTGTATATGACTTTTTTCTCCGAGGTCAACTTTCGCCGGAAATCGCAATAATACGATTCCCTGCCACTTTTTACCCCCCCCCCCAAACCTAACCCGCAACGCACTTGCTCACGCATTTATTTTTTTTAACTTCGTTTTTCGCCGCTCTACAATTTCCAATGCTCCAAGTCCTGTTAATAATTTTCTTTTTTTTTGCCTTAAATTATCGTAATTCCACTGGCCTATTCGAACTTTTTATAAATTAATTTTACAGAAAAACTGTTACATTCTCTGTGAAACTAATTTAGCGAAAGTTAGGCATATGCCAAAATTTGTAAAAAAAAATAAAAAAAGCCGTCATCTTGGTTTTATGACATCACACCCACTCAAATTGGAGGCAAACACCCGGTGACTTTCGATTGTGTGATCTATTACCAATCGATTTAAGGTGTTAAGCCTCTCAACTATGGTCCACAGCTTCACTTCTGGTCTCTAATAGACAAAGATGGAAATATTAATTGTATTTTTAGCTAAGTAGGCCTAAAAGTTGCTACGATATACTATTATTCAGCTACACCTAAGTGCTGTCAATAAAATCGTGTAGTGCCACTGTTCATTAGCTTTTGCTTGATATTGGCTCTCAAGACGCGTCAGAGGTATTGGTAAATAAGATTTCAGCAGCATAACAATTACGTTACATTTTAGAGCGACTGGAGGTTGCTTGGGATCGGTAACTTAATAAAATAGTAAGGACCACTAACGATATAATGACGCCAACTTTTCAAACTTTCGAACGATTTGCAGCCTAAAATATACCAAATAGGAAAATGCTATACTGGCCATGGGGAAGCCTGCTTAGAAAGAGAAAAAGTAATTTAACAGCTGTTTAGATATGAATTAAAGCATATTTTTCTCTTCATCCCCCCTGATACCATTAGTCGAATTAATTTCATTGCACTGTCTACTAGACAGATTTAAAATTAGATAGAATGTCAATGCCGTAACGCGAGCTCCTTTGTTATCCCTCCAAATTTGGTTTACAATTTCTCCTCCGGTTTTCCCCCGCTACTTTAAGCTTCTAGTTTACGGGCCGCCGGATTAACTAAGGTCGGGGTAAACCTTATTTTATTCTTATCTGAACACCTTGCTAAAAAAGTTTTTCTTTTGTTAAGCAAGCTTCCCTATGGCCAGTAAAGCCTTTTCCTATATGGTATAATAACTGAACTAAAAGAAATCGAATCGTCAACTTTTAAACTGGTCCCAAAATAAATGAATCAGTCAGAAGCTTTCTTGTTATTAGAGGCGCGAAAGCGTGAAAAGGTTTTAAAATAGCAGACAAAAAATTAAATTTACTTCGGTAATAAAATTAGTTTATTAAATATTCTAAACAAAAATTTCTACTAACCATATCCAGCACCAATTTTTATCACAATTAGGTAAAATACGTATGTAAATTTAACAAATTAATTTAAATAAATACTTAAAACTATGTCTAATAAAATATTCCATCCAAGATTTTAGTGCAAAGGACTGATTTCTTGTTACAGGCCAATAAACACTAAGATCTTGGATGGACTATGTAATTTAAAACTGGTAAAATCTTGCAGAAACTGCAAGATTTTCTTTGGTTTAAGTTAGTTAGGCTTAATTAAATCATTTATTAATACTTAGTGGCAGTCGTAGCGAACGGACGGAAGTTTGTGAAGTAATACAAAGTTTCAATAAAACAAAATATAAACGCCTCCAAAAGTATACAAAGGAACTGAAAAAAGATAATGACAGCAAACAAATATATTTAATATAGGAATATTATTAAACTGACGCTAAACTAATCAAACGCTATGGAAACTTTTCTAATACTGTATGGCCAAATATTTGCAGCACTACTTCCGGTTGTATAATTATTTGGTTGGGCAAAAATCCTAATAACGTGTCATTTAAATACCTTAGCTTTGCTGCGTCAAATGTTTGGTTGGCTAGTTAGCCATCGTCGCAAAGCCCACCCGAAACAAGACGAAGCGGTCGGGAGAGTAATTCTCCGCGCTATGTTCCCAGTTCTACGTGTTAGTATAGAATTATAGGATGTAGAGAAAGAGGTTAACACCAAATTCGAGCTCCCAAAAGGAGGACAGGGGAGCTAATTTAACAAAAAATATGTTAGGACTCGTTTTTATCAACAACTCTTCACAAACAAAAAGATAGTGGAAACATAAACAAACTTACCCCAGTTTTCCTTGTTTTAAATTTTCAAAGTAATCGGGTGCGCGCGCGCTGCATCCTCGACACGTCTAGTCGAGTACGACGCCTGACGCAGTGTAGCTGTTATGTGCGAAGTATTACTCTCCCGATCGCTTCGTAATACGAGACGTTGAAACTTTATACGAAGAAATACTGTCTTATATTTTGCATATAGGAACATAGAGGGCGACACTGATCGAATGTCGTTACCTTAACCTCAATCTTTACCTAACCTAAGTTCAGAAGGTCAGTGCGATACATCTATATTTATAGCTATAGTGAATTTTTTAAGTTAACAAATCAGTCGAAAAACCAAGAACGTTTTGGGCTAATTTTTTACAACTTTCGAAGGAAATTATCTTAACAAGAATGCCTTGCCCATTTGATTTCTGTTTACGGTAATGAAGCACCACATCCGTCGACAGTTTCTCGTTGGTATGGAGAATTCAAGCGTGAACGGATTAGCCTTGCTTAGCCACGATCCAATGCCAGGTGCACCAAAAACGGCTGCCACCTAGGAAAACATCGATGCTGTGCGCATGGTCATCACGGAAGATCGACATGTGACCCATGATTGAAAAAAATTTGCATTAAGAATTAGGGGTAAGAAAATTAGTTACCCGCTGGATACCGCATCTGTTAACCGAAGAACAGAAAGAAGATAGGGTCAATTAGAGTCCCTGTATGTTGACATATTTGGATATATTATATCCAAATATGTCAACATACAGGGACTCTAGGGTCAATTGGTGTCAGAAAACTCTAGACCGCGTTGAGGCAGGAAACTCGAAAAACGTGTACAGCATTGTCAGTGATGATGAATCACTCATATAAAAATAACGTCAGTTGTCTGTTTGGGTGTTCCAAGATGAAGAAAAGACAACAAAAGTTATCCGTTCTCGAAGTGTATTCATAAAGATGGTCGCGACATTTTATCTCAAAAACAGGTCATGTGTTTGCCGAAAATCATCGCTGAGTTTCGAAAAATGAACCCCGAACGACGAATCACAAGAAACCTTTGAATTTTTAATTCAACAATGTCGAATTATTGGACCACCCTCCATACAGTCCCAACTTAGTTCTATACTTTCCTGAAAATCAAGAGTGGACTGCGTGGTCAAAGATTTCAGTCGCCAGAGAAAGTAGTCGACGCCTTCAAGAATGCAATTTTTACAGTACCAACAAACGAGTGGAATTACAGCTTTGACAACTGGTTAGGGCCCATGCAAAAGTGCATTAATTTTCGTGGAGAATACTTCGAGAAACAATAAAGTCTTTAAAAGTTATCTACTGTTTTATTCCAGCTGTATTTGCAAAACTTAAAAAACAACCATCGTATTATGACAAAGGAGAAGTGAAGTAAACAAAAACGGATCTACAACACCCTATTAGCCCTATACTGTGGTCTATTAAAATGTCACCTCATGAAAGAACTAAATAAATGGAAAATGGATTAATTGGCGTCCAACAGACAATCAAAACCGTTCATAACCATATCAGCAATAAAGTCAATTGCTAAAACTAAAACACAAGTGCGTAAAACTTGTGTTCAGACTGCTTACCGGACACGGCCCAGTGAAGTATCACCTAAACGCAATAGGTATAGCAAACGACGAATACTGCAGACTCTTCGGAAACGCAAAAGAGACAGCTGCGCTGAACCACAAGAAGCCGTACAGTCGCCTCAACAAGTGGGAAACCTTTAAAAAATGCTTTATTTGGTAGATGTTTACGTATTTTTTAGAGATAATAAGATGCAGAAACATATTTTGGGTAAAATTGCTAAGCGCCTTGGTTTGTAGGAAATGAAGTGTTTCAGTAAATTTTGTTGTTTAAAACTTTAAGAAAAAAAAAGTCAGAGGAAATATTAGTGCGGCGTAGTTTTAGTCCCATCGACCCCATTTCGAATGGGGTATTTCCTAAGTTTCCATACTTACAAAAGACATGAAACTCATGGATTAATGCAAGAATAATCCAAAATAAATTTTCGTCAGCGTTCTAACTAGGAGAGTAAAAAAGACACTCAATCTTACGCTAACTGGTTTTTGCTGTGGTTGCGGAGGTACCATTGGACTCATGCTGTACGTGTTCTGTTAACTCCTTACCGTTCGTTTCTATAGGCAGCATTATGCAAGCAACTGCCGCTAAAATGGCGGCCACTGCATACGTCGATGTTGCAAAGGAGATGGATGACTTTAGAAGTACCTGTAAAAAAATGGGTTGGTTAGCCATCCTATCTTGTTCTTTGTTCGAAGATCAGAAAAAGTTACACGAGTTGGGAAACCGACAACGGGTCATTCTTTATTGGTTTCCCACAGTGTGCCCGAATAAAGTATAGGTTACATAAAAATGGTTCCAAAAACTAATTGCACGTTTTGAATATGGACTCTTTCCTGACTTCAGAGCCATATTCATACAAATCCTAGATCCTCTTCTCGAATTTTTTGACATTTTTCTAGTTAGTCTAGGCGCTAGCTCCTGTCACGTGTGACCTAATATGTGCGCTCAGTTTGACTACGGGACTTTGTTAAGCACCCATAGAAGTATAAAAAAGTTTGGTCACGTGGTCAAACTCATAGTCGTTTGGCCGCCATCTTTGAAAATGACTACCAAATTGATAGATTTTTTGTTTAAGCGTATCTCCCTACCCAGTAGTCCGATTGTAATTTCTTAAAGCCTGTTTACCTCCTTTTTTAAAGACAAACAAATTTTGTCATTACATATTTTTTGATAAATCAAGTAGCTTTTGAGATATACCAGGATTATTAGTATTTCCGCTCACAAAAGAATTAAAATAATACCCATGCTCATTTTATTGTAGCTACAATATTATTGACATTTGTTTTTTTTTTGTTACACAGGCTTTACACCCTTTACAGAAGAGGATATTGACTTTATGTTTTTAAAGTTCGATGGATGGCACCCCTAAAGACTGCCTTAAAGAAGGTGGTTTATAAAACTGTTCACAAGATTATAGACTAAATGAATTTGCAGCGAAACGATGCATTCTAGCGAAAAACCATAAAATGTATTTTTGTCGTACTTTTAATTCCGCTTCTTTTGATGATCACTTAGCATCCTAGCTTTGATAGTTAGCTGGACAAGTCAGCTAAATATACAATTTTGTAAAAATTTCATGTTTTCGCTCCAAAATCGATTTTTTGCGTAAAAATTGTAAAATATATGACAATGATCAAAAGAAGCGGAATTAAAAGTGCTATAAAAAATTATTCTTAACGTTTTTCGCTAGGATGCATCGTTTCGCTGCAAATTGACTTTTTCTATAATCTTCTAACTTTAAAAACATAAAGTCAATATCCTCTTCTGTGAAAAGTTTAAAGCCTTCTATGTAACAAAAAAAAAACAAATGTCAATAATATTGAAGCTGCAATAAAATGACCATGGGTATTATTTTAATTCTTTTGCGAGCGGAAATACTAATAACTGGGTATATCTCAAGAACTACTTGATTTATCAAAGAATGTGTAATGAGAAAATTTATTTGTCTTTAAAAAAGGAGTATAACAAGCTTTAAAAAAATAAAATCGGACGGCTGGGTAGGGAGATACGCTTAAACAAAAAAATCTAAGAATTTGGCGGCCATTTTCAAAGATGGCGGCCAAACGACCATGAGTTCGACCACGTGATCAAACTTTTTTTATACTCCTATGGGTGCTTAAGAATGTCCCGCAGTCAACCTGAGCGCACATATTAGGTCACACGTGACAGGAGCCAGCGCCTAGGCTAACTAGAAAAATGGCAAAAAAATGATAAAATTTCGAGAAGAGGATCAGCTAGGATTTATATGAATATGGCTCTGAACTCAGGAAAGAGTCCATATTCAAAATGTGCAATTAGTTTTTGGAACCATTTTTATGTAACCTATACTTCATTCAGGCACACTGTGTTCCAGATCACTCGGACATACGTAGGGCAGCCGATAAAGTAGCCTAAGCACGTGTAGGCAAAGACGGTAACCAAGTTGACAATACTCAGTGAGTCTGGTCAAATCTCACATTAACATTAGGGTGGTAAAGGTAGCAGAGACAAGATGGGTAGGGTTAGAAACTTGCAGCATCTTAAGGCAGCTGTGACCAAAATGGGATGTGACGAGTACCTTACTAAGGTACGGGCGGGAAATGCTGAGAAAAGTGGCTTCTGTTATTACAGGTCATGGTACGCATGCTACCCGTTTAAACATACCGGTCAATGACTAGTGTCGAGTTGAAAAATCTTAAGAAGAGAAATAGTGTGAGGTAAGGGATATGCGGAATTGTTTTTCGAATTAAAGTTGATAAAAGATGTTATACAAAACTTCGATTTTGCTCTTGTCTTGTTTTGATAAATGGTGTTTTTGATAATGTCGGGTTATTAACAATTCCGTTTTTGACATTGGATTGTTATACCATTTTCCTTTATGAACTGATTTTTTATTTGTCCTTTATGATAAACTATAAGGGCCCTCAGGCTAGGGGTTGATAGAGAACTCAAGATCAGAAAAAAGTGTGTTTAAAACTTTTGTCGGGCTGCTATGTTTATAGATGTGGGGCACACAACGCTTTAAAGATCTTCAAATAATTACCTGTGCCACATATGGTGTCGCCATAGCTCCCAATCGGGCCATTGCACTACAAGACCCCACTCCTATTGATCTAAGCGTGGTAGGATAAACTTCTGGTGTATAGACATAGGCCGCCTGAAATACACCGGCTACGATTCCCCTTGCCAGAAAAAGCATAACTGTCAACAGGGTTCTTCTGAAATTAACAAATGAGTTGTTTTATTAAGAGGGATTTGGACTGAATGATTTTTTATATGAGTCATTTTAAATTAACTATAATTGGTTTTATACTTTCGTCAAAAATATAATTTTACGCACTGTCAGTAAATAATTAAAATGGATTATTTGGTCACCGATGCAAAAAATTAAGCACACGGGTGCAAAAAAATTGCTCTGACGTTAGTCGCTACACCAGTTTTGTATTGAATTTGTAACAATTTTTGTGGCGCCATCTATCGACTAAGGGCCCCGCTAGGGTACTTGCTACTTATTGGTTAAACGTCTTGTTAATGCTGTCACTGGCACATACTAGGTTAGATAAATTCAGGGATATTAGAACATTGAAGAGATTGGATTTCACAACCAACCAAAATAGAAAAAGTGGGGACGCCATGCGTTTGACATATCGAAAACAATAGTTGGGCACTTGGTGTTCTGTGGGTCATGGCCTGCCGGCAGCCCAAACCAAACTGTTTTATACTTTGATTTTATCGTGACGGGCCCGTGCAAAATGGCGGAAGACGGGTTGTTTTTGTGTTGTGTTACTGATATTTCTCCAATTTATCCAAATTCGATAAAGAAAACTCGCAATAACTTTCAAAAAAATAAACAAAAACAGCGGTTGACAAGAATTTGACATTTCGTCTTTTGTTCTCTGGGTTTTTTGGTTCGGACGCGGCCATTTTGGATTTGCCGGTTTTACTGTGGTCAAATCCAATCCGCTAATGTTCTATTATCCGTGGATAAAATAAGTGTCACTCATTTTTTGTCATTCTTTACGGGTTTTGTTGTATTTTTGAATGAAGGTTTAAACATTTGTGTATACATCTAGTGGATAAACTGTGTTTTAGTGACTTGATGCATAAACTAGTATTATATCTGCTATGGTTAGGTTAGACAATTCAAAAATTTAAACATTCAACTATAGGGAAAAAATGTTTTTCCTTTTTTGGGATGCAATGGGAACGATTCGTATCTTGACTTTTATGTTTTTGTTAATTGACGCGACAAAAATTAGAGAACTTAATTGTCTACATCCAATTGTCGTAGAAATAAAAGATTATTTATTCTTGGTAACACACAACTATGAAAAATTTGGAGCGGGCAGTTTTTCAACTGCTGTAATAAATACTCTTCGTATTCCAGAAATTCTAGCATAGCTTTCTTTTTGATCAACTTTGAAAACACGTTAAAAGCAACAGAGTGAGGTAACAACTTTTTTGGTACAAAATTTTCTATCCTCTAAGAATCAAAAAAGTAAGATTGCACCTGTTTATTTCAAAACTTGGATAACACCTTAAAAATAAAATCAATAGATTGCGTCGGATATTTTACCTTCAGAAATCCGTTAAAAATCAACAGGTTAAGTTAAAAATCACCAGGGTGGTTGAACTACATTTTAGCCATTAAGTTGTATAACGCCCTAAAAGGGCGTTAGAGACGGAAAGACAAGGCATTTTTTATTGACCCTATCCAATTTGGTTCCTATGGTCGGGTATTTCTTTTACAATAAAAACAGAGATAGACATTATTGAACATGTGAAACGGACAAAGATAGGGTGATTTTGCATGCTAATAATACCCTAGATAATATAAGGGTACTTTTATCTCTTTCACACTGACGGCATAAGTGCGACAGAAAAGCAGCTGGCTACCTTTAATCCACCTGCCGTATTTTGAGTGATTCTACCTGTTAGTCCGTGTATACAGGGAAAACTGATAGACAATGTTGTCTAAGTACGGAAATGATTTTTTTTGAATTTTGTGCGGGAATATTACAAAAAGAAATCTTAAAACGTTTAAAAACAAGTTTACAAGTAACTATTTGAGTTTAAACATGGTCCAAAATTGTTTTTTGTGCAAAAGAAGAAAAAAAATCCATAAAAAAACAACATTTCATGGGTAAGTCGTCTTGACAGATAGTTTTTCCTAAAACACGAGAAAGTTCAGTAGCGTCACGATAGATAGTTTTTTCTGCGACCGTGCGATTTTACCCTCACACATTTTGATTCAGAAAGTGTCACTTCCCCGCACTTTTTTTTGCATTGCATGAAAATTAACAAAAAGTATTTGATTTTCTTAAAAATGATTTCTTTTTAAATTCTTACATACCGATTTTTATCCAGTTGTTTTTGTTTTTTCGAACCAAACTTTTGACATGTCACGGTCGAGTTTCATACATCTTGATGAATTGTTACACACACTGATCTATGTTTTTATAAATTTCGATAAATTTAATGTTTTTTGCGGACTTTACAGTAATTTTAAGTTTAATTTTGGTCTTTCATCGCGAAAGTATATATTTATTATTATATGACCACCGCGACCGGTCTACAGGCCGGTATCATATGTTTATGTCCTTCTAATGTCATTTGACTATCATGCTGTCTTACTTAATAAGGTCACTTAGTTTAATTAATAATTTTGTCCTACATAATATAAAAGAAGAATAGAAACCAACAAAAAATTTGTGACACTTCGATTACCCATTTTCTTTGATTGCGATGGATTAGGGTGACCAGATTACGGTTTATTAGGGTGCCCAGAGTGCGCAAAAAAGATTTTGAAAAATTTCCCTAAAAAAATTGAAGACCAAACACTCACTCGCCACTCAATGTTTATGGTCGCATACACTAATCCTAACTCGATTTCCGACGATTATGGACAATGGTTACCCCCTGGACATAAACCTAACAACTTTTACTATATTTATTAACAATAGGTAGGTTAGGTTTGGTTAGGTTGGGTTAGGTTGGGTTAGGTTGGGTTAGGTTGGGCTGGGTTGGGTTAGGTTGGGTTAGGTTGGGTTAGGTTGGGTTAGGTTGGGTTAGGTTGGGTTAGGTTGGGTTAGGTTGGGTTAGGTTATGTTAGGTTATGTTAGGTTGGGTTAGGTTGGGTTAGGTTGGGTTAGGTTGGGTTAGGTTGGGTTAGGTTGGGTTAGGTTGGGTTAGGTTGGGTTAGGTTGGGTTAGGTTGGGTTAGGTTAGGTTGGGTTAGGTTGGGTTAGGTTGGTTCAGTTTGAGTATGTTCGGTTAGGTTCCGCTAGGATTGTTTAGGTTAGGTTTAGCTATATTCGGTTAGGTTCGGTTCAGTTTAAGCAAATCGAACCGAACCAAACCGAACCGTTAGATTCGGTTTGATTTGGTTCATTTCGATACGGATGGGTTCAGTTTGCTTTTGTTCAGTTAGACCTTCGATAAATTTTAAAAAAGTAAATAATTATTAATTTTTAGTGTTTTAAGGAATAAAAATTGATATAATGTTCAACTAATTTTTATTTGTAAAAATGTAGGAATCATAATTTTCTTGATTTTGTTTTGAATTTTATGCTTTTTTAAAAATTGTGCATTTTCATAAAAGGACCAAAAAAACTGACCCGATTTGGATCAGTGACCTTAGTTATTTCAAGTTTTTGTTGACAGCTGATAGACGTCAGGGACCGTTTTGTTTCAGTTTGAAATGAGAAAATGCTTCTTTTGTAGCAATTTGTATGGGTTTTAATGGGGTTTTAAGAATGTTTCAATTTCAATTTTTTTAACAAAATCAACGATAGTCCGCAATTTTTTTTTTAGAAATCACTATAAAATGGTCTAAAATTATCATTTTTCAAAAAACTTCGTAGTTTTAAGAAAGGTGGTAAAACGTACCAGACCCCTGAAATGTGTTGCAGTCTAAGACAACTGGGCGCCGCCAACTCGGCGCCACCAACTGGGCGGCAGGCCAACTGGGCGCCGGGCCAACTTGACGCCGAGCCAACTGGGCGCCGGACTAAAATATTTTTTCTTGATAAAATGTGCAGATGAAAAACAACCTTAAAAAAATTAAAGTGGCGGATCCAAAATGGCGGACTTTCTTATTTATGCATCGATATGTATCGAATATGGAACTTGGCGGTGTTTCAAGTCGCAGAACACTACACCTACCAAATTTCAACACTCGACTTAATAGATGTTGAAAGTTTTGTATAAATAACATATTTATTTTGTTTTTATCTGCACATTTTATCGAAAAAAAAATAGTCCGGCGCTGAGTTGGCCCGGCGCCCATTAGTCCCGGCGTGGCGCCCTGTTGGCGGCGCCGAGTTGGCCCGGCGCCCGGTTGTCCCATTTCGAATTGAAATTTTTAGTTCCGAAATTTCATCTGACTCGGGCATAACTTGTAGTCCACCCAAGAAAAGAAGAGTTGAAGAAGACCCTTGTTCAAAGAAAGAAAATATTTTACCTGGAAGGTACAACATTTGTAAAGTTCTAAGATGAAAACAATAATTTTAATACATCCACTGCACTTAGCATGCTTAGAAATTCTTTTTACTCTTTTTTTCACTGAAGAGAATTTTGTAAACACACACAAGTAAGTATTCATGATTATTTATTATTCAAACAGAAAATTGTTGATAAAAAAATTCTAGTTGAATTCAAAATTTTTATTTTGCGCCGCCACTGCCCTTTTTTATCCAAGACAAGCAAATAGAATATTTTTGCGATGTTGCATGTTTCCGGACTCACTAAACCGAAATTCTATTTTCATCCCTATTTTGCTCATTAAATTCTTACTTGTATTTGGTCAATTGCGATAAAAGCTTGATATAATGGCAATTTAGGCCCATGCCGGGTCTACCCGTAGGGTATAGAAGTCAATGATTTTAGCCCACTACGAGCAACGATCCATTTAAACTCGTCACCCTGTATATATTTGTCTTTGGCTGATTTTAATTGAATTCACGCCGAATGACTGATGTATGCGAATGCTAAGCTGATCTGTGGCTTTGCTGCAGCAATGGCTAAACGCTTTAAAAATGTAAAATGGCTTTGATTTCTTTATTAAATTTTAAAAATACTTACTTTCCCGTACACACCATCAAAAAACAGCAACAAACGGCGTACATTACGAATTGTACTGCCATGGTTTTCTTTCTGCCATATCTTTCAATGATGAAGATTGTGATAAAAATTCCTAAAAAAGGGCCCAAATTAAAAAATTATATATGGCTTATACCACATATAATGATCGATGCTTATACTAAATTAAGTTGTCTTCATCAATCATCTTTAGCCCTACAACCTGGCGTGATGATGATGATTCATATGTGAGATGGCCTTGTAGCCTTTCCACTGCGACGTCCAGTGGGTCTATTGTAGTTCTTGGCCTGGGATGACTTTTGGCTAAATACGTTCTAGCATAAATACATGTTCAAAGAATCGAAAAGTGAAGCACTAATAGCTGGCTTTGGAAACAATGGCAAATTTAAATTCGCGGTTCATATCATGAGAACTTTCAAGTGCGCATGCGTGTGTTTTGTTTTTGTAGACACACAGCTGCTATGTGGGTGGAGGCTATATTGATATTTTGCGGTGTTTTGCGTTTGTGGCGTAAAATTATGTTTTTTTCTGTAAAAAATGGGAAATAATTCAGATAAGGCATGTGCGGTTTGTGGAAAAAAGGCCGAATGAAGTAACGGAGTTCCATTCCATAGGTAACTACTTGTATTTTTCTTTATAATTTGTTAATAAAGTTATAGATGCCATTAAACACACTGTTCATGGTGTCCACAATAAATCTGCACAATTCGTTTTAGAAAAACTACAATTTTAATCCACAATCTGATACATTTCCACCCAATCAACTAGTTTTTAGAAAAAAATAATAGACATAACCCAAAACATGTGACAATTGTCAAATTGCAGCCGGAGTATGTTCCAAAACCACCAAAACTGACGCATGCGCATTAAGAATTAAATAGGGGTCCTGGCTTCAAGCATCGCGTGTGAGAATGCATGGGTATGCCCCATATTTATGCTCCAACGTATTTGCTTTTGGCCTATTCTAGGATCAGCTTCCATTCCTTCTTATCCTTCTCCCATTTCTAATTCTTAGTGTTTAAAGATTTTTTTTTCCACTTGACCCTTGAATCTGGATCTATATCTCTTTCGTATTTCAATCGGTTTTGGGTGAAAAAATTGCTTTGAGAGTTAGTATGTACTTCCTCAGGTGGCCAAGCGCCACCGTAATCTGCTTAGTTTGATGGACTGGGCAACGTAGAGGCCTTTGTAGAAGCGGTAGAGCCACCGGCGCAAAATGGGTTATATGACGGAGCTAGCACGACATTAGCCCTGTATATGTTTTTTAAATTATGATAACCAAACCCACCCAAATGTATTGCAGATAGTCCAGTTAATAAAAAAAATGCAACTGATAAAAAAAAGCCTCAATGTATTTCTCTGTAACAGAGCCCCAAAGTTGAAAAATATTTTAGGAGAAAAATATATGTATGTTTACAGTAGCAATACATACTTCTGGGTATATGGGTATAAAGTGGGCATAAGCAGTAACTTCACTTTTAAAAACTACTAGTAATTTCCTAATTCCAAAACCCTTTTTATGGTAAATTTTTTAAATATATTACGTTTATTTTTGTCTTTGTAAAGCCTGCAGAAACAAGCTTAGCAAGGCTTAGTAAAATCTCCACCAGAATATTAGAGAGAGGGATCTATTTAACTAAAAAAACAAAAAATTTGCTGCCCCTCGCTGCCCCTGTTTTTTCGGGGTAGCCCTAAACACTGCCATGTACGTGGTCTTTATTCAATCAGTGTATCAGCCAAATGGAATAAATTCGACAGCGGATTGAATTTAGATTATTCTGCAAAATCCAAAAGTACTTCGACTAAGATTTTTAACGAGCAATATTTCTGTTCGAATTTTTTTTGTATAGACCCCCTGCAAAGGGGTCTACTCGCGTAAAACTTGTTTTTCAAATTAGATAACCCCACTTGTGGCACCTTGCTCGAAAGCTTACCAAAAAAGAAAAACGATAAACTACTTTTTTTTTGACACCTGTCAAATATTAAAAAAAGCTAACCTTTACTTTTTTGCCATTTTTAGACAATAAAAAATATCCTTTTAAGTAAAATTTATAATTTAATTAAAAAACTTAAGTAAAAAGTTAGTAACATCCAACCTCTTTTGCAACTGGTAGACCCAACTTCTGAAAACTTGTTCGAAAGCTTATTAAATAAGAAAAAATATGGTGCGTGATCCTAAACCCCGAAAACCCCTTCACTATCCTTAAAGGTGGAGAGTTTCCAACTTTAGAGCTTTATAATATTGTATTGTCGCTGTAACTATAAGTCCATACCAAATTTGATGTTGATCGGATATGTACCAGTTGGTCAAAATTGACTTACAAGAGGGACAAGGGCGGCGTCAATTTCACAATTTTAAAAATATAATTGAAAATTCGTGATCCCTATACCCAAAAGTCCCTACATATCAATTTTAAATAAAATCGGAGATACTTAGATGGCCCTCTTCCACCTTCTTCAAAGGGGTGAGGGGTTGCCAACTTTAAAGCATTATAATATTGTATTGTATTGGCACTGTAACTTATAATAACTATAAGTCCACAACAATTTTGATGTTGATCGGATATGTACAAGATGGTCAAAATTGTCAAAGGGGGAGGGGGACGTTACTTTCACAATTTTAAAAATCTAATTCTTGATCCCCATCCCCAAAAGTCCCTGCATACCAATTTTGAACAATATCGGACATACTTAGATAGTAGCCCCCCCTCCAGCATTTTCAAAGGGGGGGGGGAGCTGTTAACTTCATAATATCAGCATATTGTATTATCATCGGAACTTTAAGTGTGTACCAAATTTGAAGTTGATCCGATGTCTAGAAGTGGGTTAAAACTGAATTAAAATTGAGTGTCGCGCTAGTCCTCTCATTTAATCCATTGTGCGGCGGTCATAAGAGGGAGCATTCTGCTTGTGCAGATAGTAATAAGAAATATGAGATCTTTAAAGTATATGTATCTACCACAAGTTAAAATAAATAATACATAAATAACTTTAAAATGTGTCTGTAGATGCATACGGTAGTATTAAATCAATATTAAATTTACTCTCTCAAAACATCTTTATCTGGTCTGGTAGCGGACTGCTCACACTGACTTAGACAATTTTGATTCGACATCTAGTGACGTTTAGTAAACACTGGCGTTAAGTTTTAAAATTATTAAAGCTGACCTACTTTTTATAAGCTTGTTAGAAAGTCATGTTTACCTGGAAATTCAGCCAGCGTAGTCCACAACAAATCAATATAATCAGTTGTTTGCAGTTCTCGACAGTCCGCCGCACACGTGTCAAAGCTTTGCAACGGTACTGCCTTGTCCGAGCAAATAATCGAAGCAGTTTCAAATAGTTCTGTCGTCATAAGCACTAGGCCATAGTAGCAAAATGCGCAGGAAGACCTAGAATAATATGTAATTTACCTTGTTGGAAAATCAGCCTTTATTTGCTGGACCACAGCCCCCTCAAATTAACAAGTCCGATCATTCTTTGAATTGCAACAGTGTCGAAGGCTGGCACAACTAAAAGTGATTTTGGCATTTGGTCTGGCAAAGAATAAGAGGCTGACAGAAAAGATATAAAAAACGTGAACCTTCGAAGTGTTGCAATTTAAAGAAGGCTCAGGCTTGTACTTATAGGGGGCTGTAGCTGGACATACCAGCCTTGCCGTGACAGACGTTGGTGTTTCTGATACTTTTTTATAGATTGTCCAGTTAGTCGTTAGTCAATTAATTTTTAAGAACATTAAATGATCCAGAAAGAGACTGCTTATACTATCAGCTACCTCTCATAAGAACCTGAGAAGTGACGGGTGACGGAATACTGTTAAAAAATAATTTGGTATGAATATTTTTGATTGATGTATTTTGATAGAAAAACATTTAATAGAAAATACATTTGCCTAAAGTCCATTTAGCAGAAAATACATTTGCGAACATTAGTTACATTTAAGAAAAACAATTAGGTAGAGATGTGATACTAAGTATATTTTTTACCAAATGTTTTTGTCCCTAATAAATTCTCTCATCATTTGTTTTTTTACCAATTGTTTTTCTACCAAATGTACTATCTACAAATAATTTTTTTATCATTTGTTTTTTCCCCATTATACTTTCTACCAAAACAAATTTTTTTCTACCAAATTTCTCCTATAAAAAAGCTTATCAATATTCCGCCAGTCTTTGTCTGAAAATGGTCTGATATATATAAACTTACCATATAAACCACAACAACAGTGACGTTTTTCTTAAAGAGGGCACTAAGAGATCTCTAAACCGCCCTCGATGCGGTGACGTAATCATTGCATCATCAACGACTAACCGACCGAGTAACATCGGTTTCCCATTGTCCTTGGCGACTTTTTCAAGAGTTTCTAGGGCTTTTTCGATTTGTCCGCTGGCCACGTGATATCTTGCTGATTCTGGAAGCCACTAAAGTGAAATATAATATACAGTACTGGCCAAAAGTGTAGAAACAACCTAAAATTGTATATAAATCTGGTTCTGTAGCAACTATCAAAGAACAAGTGATACTTTTATTTTTTACGAGTTTCGGCGATTTTCGATATAAAATCATTTAGTGACTTTTTGTCACGTTTAAAAAAAAAAGCTTAATATAAAACTTTGTGATTTTTACGCAATAATGGCAAGTTCCATTCGAGAGAGGCGTAAGTCATATATGTCCTAAAAATTTCACAACAATTGTATTAAGAATAGTCTACAAATAAATGTTTAAAATTGGCCAAAATGCTCAATATTGGCAAAAATCTTGAAATATTGGTCATTTTTAGCACTTTTGAAATTTTATATCTAGACTATCCTTTGTACAATTGTTGAGAAATGTTTGGAACACATATAACTTTTACGTCTCTTCTGAATGGTACTTGCCATTTTTCCCCAAAACTCCACATAACTTTTTTTTAGATTTTTTTTTAAATTGACAAAAAGGCACTAAATTATTTTATATCGAAAATCGCCGAAACACGTAAAATGAGAACTAAGCGGAAGTTTCCAAATGTACCACCACTTGTTCTTTGATAGTTGGTACAGGATCAGATTTATATACAATTTTAAGTGGTTTCTCCACTAGTACGGTACTCTATTTATTTATCATAGGAGTGCTTATATTAATTTGTGCTAAGGGAGGTCAAAATAAAAAAAATTGTTGATAAATACTTAAACTAATACAGAGGTGTATTTAAAAACTTCAATCTATTAAAAAGCTTAAAAGCTACAAAAGGAAGTTTTTTCTCTGTAATTTTAGGCAAAAGCGACCAGTACTATTTGGTCGGTCGAGACGTCTTTCGCATGAAAAAGTCAACAAACCAACCGAACTGTAGCAATAGGGATCTCCAGTCCAATAGTTCCCACTCTTAGGTTACACTTTTGTGTTCTTAGTTAGGAATAGTAGCATAGGGAATAAGTAAAAAATGTAAAGAAACGCAGCTCAAAAACACTTTGACTTACCCTTGGATGAAAGGAACTTGGTACATGGACAACTGCACAGTCGAATCCAAATAATTCCAATCAAAGTAGTAGCAGTAGCACTTCAAAGCAATCCATAAATGTTTATACACGACCGCTGTCTTAAAAAGCACGCATGTGATTTCACTTGGCGATCAATATATATCACTGGTATGGAGAGTACCCCAAATATTCGCATGAGCTCCGTATAGCAAGACGGACGTTGGAGCACTGCTCTATGTAGCAATACAGCAGTAAGGTATGTATAAAATTAGGGAAAACTTAAATTAAAAAAGGATGGAAAATGGATATACTCAAGGTAGAAAAAGCAAAAATAATAAAGTAAAGTCAATGCATTCTTGAGCATATAATTCACCGCGCAAATTCAAATTTTTACCCTTTTTGTAGGCAAGGCATATCTTAGTAACTAAATTAGTTTAAACCAAGAAATAAAAGTAACTTTAAGTATAAAGTTTTAGCATAACTCTAGCAAAAAAAAAGAAAATAAAAAGCATTCTAATTTAGATAAATGTCTCTAAATTTTATATCTTAAAACTAAACGCCGGGACGAAGCATTCCGCCCCCCCTGAAAATACCCAGGGTATGGTATTTTCTGAACTAAGCATTAGGGAGAGGGCACAATTTCACCAAAGGCCTCTTGAATAAACCTTTGGAGGTTTTAACTGTAGCAACTCTTACTACATTATCAGTACCAGGGTGCAATCCTACTACTCGTCCCAATACCCAATTTAAGGGAGTGGTTTGATCATCTTTGATCAAAACCATCGTATCAATCGCAATGGGATCAATTTTGTCTTGATTCACTTTGTAAGTAATCTCTGTGCCATCTACGCCAAAAATCGCGATGCAGTTTTTGCAGCAACTGCCACCGAGAAAGCCTATTTAAAGGCACTTGGTCAAAATCGAGGTCTGGAACAGTCATAAGTGGTTCCAGGCTAAGGAAATGACCGGGCGTCAGTGCAGTCAAATCATTTGGATCTGTGCTGACTGGACACAAAGGCCTAGAGTTGAGGATAGCTTCTACTTGCGTAACCACAGTATAAAGCTCCTCAAAAGTAATCACCTGTTCTCCAATTACTCGTAGTAAATGAGACTTTGCACTTTTGATGTTACTTTCCCACAAACCGCCCATGTGGGGTGCGGATGGAGGGTTGAAGTGCCAACGAATTGATTCGCGATTAGCAACTTCAGCAAACATCTCGTTAAGCATTTTAGCAGAAAGCGTAAAATTTGACGCGTTATCCGAGTAGACTACTTCCACGCGTCCTCTTCTGGCCATAAAACGTCGGAACGCTGCCATAAAAGCGTCTGCCGATAAGTCCGACACAATTTCTAAGTGTACCGCCTTCGTACAACCGCAAATAAATAGAACGACATAAGCCTTAAGTCGTTTTGCACCGCGCATGCGGCTCATTGTAATAGCAAAACTTCCCGTAAGATCAACGCCAACGTGTTGAAAAGCTTTTGCTTGTGAAACGCGAAATTTTGGCAAATTTCCAACAGGGGGTTGATAATTATTGGGGCGCGTGCGCCAGCATGTAGAACAACGCGAAATTATTTTTCTTATATGCCTTTTAGCTGCAAAAATCCAATAATTTTGAAAAAGTAAAAATAAAGTCGTGTTTATGCCGGTATGCATATGTTTCTCGTGAGTATGCGCAATCAATAACTTTGTAAATTGAGAATTACCGGGTAAAAGTATAGGAAATTTTTTGTCATAATCTAATTCCGAATTGCATAATCTTCCGCCAATGCGTAAAATATTATTTTGATCCAAAAACGGATTTAATTTTCTAAAAACCTTTGGCAACGGTTTATTATTGACAAGTAAAGAAATCTCGTTTTGAAAATATTTATTTTGCACGTGTTTTATAAGCACAAATATTGCATTTTGTAACTCATATTGTATTAACCACGTAGAATTAATAATAATTTTCTCATTATTAAATTTACGCACGCGAAGATTGTGAATAAAACGTAGTATAAAAGCAACAAGTCTAATTAAACGCAAAAAATTTGAAAATTTGTTAAGCAGAGAATCCAAAAAATTTGGTTCAATTGTTGCAGCAAACACCAATTTTCGCTCCTCTTCGAGAGCTTCTTTGGGTGTAGTAATATTATTTTTAGTAAAATCCCATGTCTCTTGTGGCTTACAAAGGAACTCGGGTCCTTGCCACCAAAGGGAACAATTAATTAAATCTGCAGGCAATAGACCACGTGACCCGGGGTCCGCGGCATTCAATTCAGAAGGAACATGGTTCCAATCGCAAGGCTGAATTTTTTCTTGTATGTATGTGACTCGGTTGGATACAAAAGTGCGCCACGCATGTGGTGATCCTTTGATCCAAGAGAGCGCTACCATACTATCCGTAAAAGCAATAGTATTTTGAAAAGCAATTTTATTAGCAAAAGTATTTTGAATAAATTGAATGAGTTTAGCTAGCAAAACTGCCGCACAGAGCTCCAAACGGGGAATACTGATTCTTTTTATGGGAGCGACTTTCGATTTTGCGCACACAAAATACGTTTTAATATCTCCGTTTTGATAAACAATACGAAAATAAACCGCCACACACATACCGCGCTCGGATGCATCGCTAAATCCAACAATTTGACAAAATTGAAAATTAGAGAGATCAATCATTCTTGGGATATAAAAATCAGAAAATAATTTGAGTTCTTCCTCGTATTTTTTCCACTTGGAAATTATTTCCGGGGGTGCTAACTGATCCCAATCTAACTTTATAAACCATAAGTACTGGATTAATTTTTTTGCAAAAAACGTAACCGGTGTAAGAAAACCTAAAGGGTCAAAGCATTTCGCAAGGGTACTAAGCAAATTACGCTTAGTGCAAATTTTTGTATTATAATTAAAAGAATAAAAAAAGTTATCACTTTGAGGGTTCCACCTCAAGCCTAAAATTTTTAGAGAGTTTGCATCCTCTCGATCCAAAGAAAAGTCTTTGGTTTGTATGTGGGTTGCAGGCAAGTCTGCAAGCAATTTGGGTTCGTTTGATGCCCATTTTTTCAGTTCAAATCCACCTCGCCCTAATAACTCAATTAATTGATTTTTCATAAGCATGATTTGATCAAAATCATTGCAACTTACTACGCAGTCGTCTATATAGACGCTGTCCTTTAAAATCGCAGAAGCCAACGGTAAGTCTTGATAATCATCGGCTAATTTAAGCAAGGTTCGAATTGCTAAATATGGAGAACAGTTTACCCCGAAAGTCAAAGTTTTTAATTCGTAATCTTGCACCGATTCTTCAGAATTAAAACGCCATAAAATTCGTTGGTATTTATGTTGATTTTCCTCCACACTTATCATTCTGTACATTTTAGAAATATCGCTAACAAAACAATATTTATGTAGCCGAAAATTGAGCAAAATTTTAACTAAATCTCCTTGTAGTTTAGGACCCGTGTGAAGGGCTTGATTTAGGCTAGGCTTATTTAAAGAATGACTCGATGCGTCAAAGACAGGACGAACAGGCGTGCTACTCGAGCTTTCTTTTATAACCGCATGGTGAGCAATATAAAAATATTCATGAATTTCTGAGTTATTAGGGGGTGAAACTGCACGCATGTGACCCATACCCAAGTATTCTTGCATTACTTGTGAGTAAGAAGTAAATAATTTTTTATCATTTAGCAAACGTTTTTCAAGCGAGTACAACCGACGCAAAGCAAGGGTTCGGGTATCGCCGAAATCAACGGGATTCATTTTAAAAGGCAACGAAACGGTGTATCTACCGTCCACATCGCGTATCGTAGTTTTTTCAAAATATTTTTCGCAAAAAATATCTGAAGGTGAATTTTTCTCCACCGTAGGAACCTCTTCCAACTCCCAGAATTTTTGCAAAGTATTATTTAAATCAGGAGTGGAAATAGTTGCCATAAAAGTAGAAATATTTTTTGATGCAAAAGCAGCATTTTGCAGAGGCATTTTTCCGAGCAAAGTCCATCCGAAGACTGTATTAATACAAGAGGGGGTGTCTGGACCAAAATAAAGTCTACCTTCTTCTAAAAGTGATCCATAAAGGTCCGCGCCAATAAGAAGCTGAATGCCAGCTTGATTATACCAACTGGGATCAGCTAATTTTAGGCCAGTTAAGTAGTGCAACGAATTTTGGTTAAAAGATACACTTGGCATTTTATCGCAAACTTGGTCTATTAATACAGGTTCTAGACTAAAAATTTTCGATTTATTATCGATAGCAGCAATTTTACAATGCACCGCATGGCGCGCAGTAGTAGACATATCTCCTAAACCGTTTACATTAAGCGAAATGTTGGATTTAGGAAGTCCGAGTGCATTCGCACATTTTTTCGTTATAAAGGAGCACATGGCGCCATTATCCAAGATGGCGCGTATTTCGTGCCAATTTCCGTATGCATCACGGATGTGCAGCAAAGCAGTGCAAAGCAACGTGTCATAGTCGCCAAGCACAGTACTCGCGTGAATAGATTTATTTTCAGTAATCTGATTTTCTACGGGGTTAGTTTGTGATCCACTAGACGTCACAGACGAAGAAGCAATCACCGAAGCTGGGGAGTTATTTTTTAGGCATAAAAGACTGTGATGATTTAAAAAACAAAATCTACATCTTTTTTGTGAAGTGCACGAGTTTACTTGATGAAAACTAGCCATGCAGTTGGTGCATCCCTTATTATTTCTAATAAAATCAATGCGTTCTTGAATTGGTTTCATTAAAAAAGATTCACAGCTAAAAATCAGATGTGTATTTTTTGCTTTGCAGTAGAAACACGTGTTTTGTTTGGAATTTGGAGTTTTTTGTGACTGTCTGTTCGCAACTAAAACTGTTTTATTTCGTGGATTACGGGGGGATCTCGAGAAGTTCCCTGGTCGTGAGTTTTGAACATTATCTTGTTTCATAGACAAAGATAAAGATTCAAGAGACGTGCAATGTTGCTCTAAAAATTTGTAAATATCTTCGTATTTTGGCATTAAATTAGAAGCGTGATTTTGTTCAAATAACTTACGCGTTCCGGGATCTAATCGATCCAAAAGCATGTTCGCAGTAATAACGCACCAACTATGGGTCGCATATCCCATATTTTTTAAGCAATCAAGGTTTTCCTTGAACGTATCTAGCATTTTGCGCAATTCTAAAACGTCATCATTGGATAGCCGAGGTGAGTTTTCGATAGATTTCCAGTAAGAAACCGCACGCAAGCGCTTATTGTCATATCTGGAAATCAGCGTATCGTAGCAAAGTAAATAATTATTTCCTTCAAGAGGTATATTTTTAATTAAATTTAAAGCAGGGCCTCTTAAAATCGTACGTAAATATTTAAACTTCTCAATGTCCGAGCTCTTACGCGTATGTACAACCGCATTGTAAATCTCAATAAAGCTCGGAAACTCCTCAACATCGCCCGAAAAAGGAGGGACATTTAACTTGGGAAGAGAAAATTCTGGTTCCGGAAAAATAATTGTTTGATTATTTACCTCATTGTGGCTTCGATTTATTTCTTCAGCCTCCACCTCAAATAAATCATAGTGCAAAGCCTCAACCTCTACGCATCTATCCAAAAAATCTTTTTGTATTTTATTCTGAGCTTCCAGAGCTTCAGAATCGTCTGAAATCAAGATCAGTAAAGCATTATGATGCTTTTCAAAGCTCTTACAACAAGAAGAAAGTTTTTTAAAGTTAACTTTAAACTTTGTGTGAGCAGCTGGATTTGTTTTCGCCTGATTGGCATAGTGTTCAAGCACACTCAACTGATTGATTGCAGTTTGACGCAAGGCCTTAGCCGAGCTTACCTTTTTTTCGGTATCGTTTACCATTTTAAAAGGTTAAAGTGCAAAGTAAAGCAATAGTTAATAAGGGAAGCAAATTTAAAAAATATATCGTACTACTTTTCAAATTCCCTCGTAAACCAAGATTCAAAGCAATATTAAAAGGCCAGCGGCTTTTAGCAAATATCGAGTAAAGAACAGCAAGTTTTTAGCAAAAAGTATAAATGCTAATAAATATGCACAAAAAATTTAGCAACTGATAAGAGTTTCTGAATTTGTGTAGGTACGCAAGGAAACGCAAGCCTTACATACATCGACAGCGCAATAATTTTTAATTTTGAAAAAAAATAAATTTTTCAAAATTTTTATGCAATTTGTATATTGCACAATTAAAAAATGCAATGCAAGTTGGTACGTGCAACGTACAATAGACACACCGTAGATAAAATGTAAAACCTAAGATATGCCTTGTCTCAAAAAGACGCAAAGTAAAGTCCTAACTTCAAACACAATTATGCAACTCTGAGACCACCTATTACGCAGAACGGGAAATCCGGCTCGAAGGACCAAAAAATGGTCGGTCGAGACGTCTTTCGCATGAAAAAGTCAACAAACCAACCGAACTGTAGCAATAGGGATCTCCAGTCCAATAGTTCCCACTCTTAGGTTACACTTTTGTGTTCTTAGTTAGGAATAGTAGCATAGGGAATAAGTAAAAAATGTAAAGAAACGCAGCTTAAAAACACTTTGACTTACCCTTGGATGAAAGGAACTTGGTACATGGACAACTGCACAGTCGAATCCAAATAATTCCAATCAAAGTAGTAGCAGTAGCACTTCAAAGCAATCCATAAATGTTTATACACGACCGCTGTCTTAAAAAGCACGCATGTGATTTCACTTGGCGATCAATATATATCACTGGTATGGAGAGTACCCCAAATATTCGCATGAGCTCCGTATAGCAAGACGGACGTTGGAGCACTGCTCTATGTAGCAATACAGCAGTAAGGTATGTATAAAATTAGGGAAAACTTAAATTAAAAAAGGATGGAAAATGGATATACTCAAGGTAGAAAAAGCAAAAATAATAAAGTAAAGTCAATGCATTCTTGAGCATATAATTCACCGCGCAAATTCAAATTTTTACCCTTTTTGTAGGCAAGGCATATCTTAGTAACTAAATTAGTTTAAACCAAGAAATAAAAGTAACTTTAAGTATAAAGTTTTAGCATAACTCTAGCAAAAAAAAAGAAAATAAAAAGCATTCTAATTTAGATAAATGTCTCTAAATTTTATATCTTAAAACTAAACGCCGGGACGAAGCACTATTCGAAAGAGGGGTAAAAGTTGCATACGTCCTAAAAATTACCGAACCGAACGATTGAACGAAGTATAATTGACCTTACTATTTTTTTTCCATTTAGTTTAAAACATGCCAATGCCTGCGTTTGGTTTTTTAATTTAAAATATTTAATAATTTACCAAGTTCAGCAAATTTAGTCTAATTATGAAAAATATATATCTTATTTACCATAATGTAAATACCTGTTAAAAAAACTTACAGGACAAATTAATGCGAACGCCAGTAAAGGGCCTGTCGAGAGTGCAAGCAGCCACTGCCAACCCAGTGTTGGCATAACGATCAATGCCAAAGCTACTTCAAAACATGCTCCTAACGCCCAGAAACACTAAAAATAAAAATGCTATTTTACCGTGTCATATTTTAAAGAGAGACAAATGATATCAAGAAGCGTTTGCCATTTGAAGAGTTCAGAGAGAGAAGGGGATTTATATTTAAATTTTGTTCCTTTATCAAGTTTCATTTTATAATATATGTATATAGTTTGACAACTTTATTAAACCCATTTTAAAGGCAATTTCACGCCGATTTCAAATATCAAATAAAAAAAGGAATTTTAAATATGGACTAAAATAGTTAACTCTAACAATTCTACAACGAAAGGTATCAAAACCATATTAGGGCCCAGCGCACCGATTTTTTTTTTTCGTTCATTAAATATCATACCTAAAAATGAGCAGAGTATTTTGATTAAAGTGAAGGTGTCTTTTTGTGTTTTGAAAGTAAATAAAGTAAGAAAAAACAATTTTTTTTCTATAAAAACTGTTAAAAACATCTAAAAATAAATAAAAATGATTTTGAAAAACTTTATTGCAAAAGATAAGGCTAGATTTTAAGAAATCTACCTATGTATAAAATATTATTATAATAAAGTTCTCTTTCTACTTTTTATTACAGTATTGTTCACAGCCTGGTAGTGTAAGAAAACCCTTGCATTTAAATCAAACTGCACTTTATGATGTAAAGACGATTTTCCTTTCTGCCTTTACACTTTACCCTAATTTCACTATAATTTTTAGTCCTTGGGTTGTACCGACGAGGACACCCAAATTCCGCAAAATCTCGATTTTATCATCTTCCAAAAATTCAAGAACTTTCATTTTTTTAAATCAATTTTGACACAGAAAATTTGATGGCTTTTGACAAAACTATTTTGGGAAGTACTGGGTGTTGTTGTTTTTCCATAGTTTAAAAATTTGGTTGGTGGTGGTCGCATCTTAACAAAGGAGAGGAGATTTTTGCTCGGTGCAACAAATTTTAAAATAAGGCATGCTTGAAATTAAAGCAGTCGATAGTTAAGAAAGGAAATTTTAAAAGTCGGTGCGATGGGTCTCCTCTCCTTTCATAGCCTAAAGAATACCTTATTTCGCAAAATTTTGTTGCACCGAAATTAAAGGCAGACTTGTTCCTTCCTTAGTGTTGTTAAAATTAAGTCACCTTTTTTCGTGACTTTACTGTTCCTTAAGAGCTGCGTAAAGATAAGATGCTGGTCACATATTACCCGTCTGGCATAGCCATAGCAACTGACAATGCCTAAAAATGAGCAGAGTTTTGTGATTAAAGTGAAGGTGTCTTTTTGTGTTTTGTTGAGTTGATTCGGTGCGATGGGCCCTTAAACGCATAAATGGAAAAATAAACAACCGAATTCTTAATGGGCAAAATATTGTTGCAAATAAAAGAAACTTCCAATTATAGAGGAATATATACTACGTAAAATTCCTCTATGCTTCTAATAAACAAAAAATATTGAAATGCTTAGTTGAAACCTATCCTAGAGGAGATAGTTCAATTGACCAATCAGAGCTTGCTGTTGGGAAATCTAAAGCTAACAGAAATAGAGCATTTTTTTTTTCAAAAATTGAAAGAGATTGCTAAGATAGGCAGTAGTGGAATCAGACAATGGTATACCCATTTTAAAAGCAGAATAAATAGATTAGAAATGGAAAGAGCAATCCCTCTACAATGATGAATGCATATTAGAAGGAAAATTGCATAAAATAATGTACTACCAGCAAAAGAAGTAACAAATTTAATTAACACACTAAAGAAGGATAAAGTTACAGGACCAGATGAAGTTGGCGGTGCTAAAACTAGTCGAAGATCAATAGGATATGTTAACTGACCTTTTTAATCATGTCTATGTTAATACTTAAGAGTTTTACGCAAAAGTTAGTCAAAAATTATAACCGATATCTCTCAGACTTTTCAAATGGCATTAGAAGAGACCCTAGCATAACATATTTCAGTTGAGAGGCTCTCTCTCTAGAAGAACTTTAAACCTTCCTAAAGTTCCCAATTTTGTACATACAGTACAACGCAGAGCTGGGCAGATTACTTAAATAAAGTAGTAGTAGAGTATAACCACTGGATCAAAAACGTAGTTTAACCGAAAGTACTTAAACTACTTCTTTATAAAAAGTAGTTAAATTACTAACTACTGGTAGTTAAATATTTAACTACTTTTTTATTACAAACCAAACCTATTATATAGGTAGCGACTTTAAATGGAACGCAAAAGATAGAAAAGCAAAAAGGGACTGGAAGGCAATAAATTGATCTAGTCCAGCCGTTGTTGATATAAAGCAGCCCCTGTCATTTTAGAACTGCTGTCAAAAAAGGTCTTAATAAAAAATCTCTAATGTAGTTGACTAAATATTTTCGCGGGTCTTTTCAAAAATGAAATATGTCATACTAGAGTCTAGACATTACATTACTAATATTTTAATTGGGAGCAACATCTACTAAACAACAAACTAAACTTACATCAAGCAAAACGACACACTTGGCTCTTTGTTTGGTAGGCAAAAACTCGGCATACAACGTAACACTGCAAGCAAAATGCAAAACAAAAATAAATAAATAAACACAAAAACACATGCTTTAGGTTATATTTTAACTTATTCAATTCTTGGATGAGGATGGGGAACAAGATAAAAAAATCAAACAAATCAATTAAAACAAATAACGATTTAAAAAAAAATATATTTTTGTGCGAGATTTTGAACCTAAAACCTTTTTTTTTAAATTTCTACAACTACATAAAAAACTTTCTACAACTACATCCAAAAAATTTTTAAAATACTCAAAAGTATCGTTGAATAAGTTAAAATAAAACTTATACTTGTAATAAATTCTGTCAATTATTTTAACTTACGATTGAGGAGTACACCCAATTGCAAATCCAACCAGTCCTCGAAGCAACAGCATCCACATAAAACTGGGAGCTATTGAACTGAGAAGGCCGTAGTAGAAGAGAAGGACGGCGCATAAACTAAGAGCCTAAAATAATAATAATAACATGGCAACAGGGCCAGAATATACCGCTCCCGTTAAAATCTAGTAACTCACGTTACTAGGTTTAAGCGGTATAGCGACCAATCGACTGCTTACATTATTTCCTATTTTTATTTTAAATATTAAAATTATATATCTAGGCATTATACAGCATGGTTAAATGCTATAGGATTTATTTTAACTAATAATAACTGCATATGCATAAAATATGTAGTATATAAGAAAAAAGGATAGAGGTTTACACGTGGTTAGGCCGATTGTTTCAGGATAGCAAGAGCCACAACCAATACCTGTCTGTCTGTGCGCCCCGGTACAGTATAGGGAGGACATTTATGACACCGATTGTTTCCCCTAGCGCGGCGATCTTTTCTTTCGACATTTTGTAAAGAAAATCGATCGACGGTAGTTGTATAAACTATGGAAAATTTAGACGATAACTACGTAAATATAATCTTTTTTCAAGCTTGTTCTTTTTTATAATATTTAATGCCGTGTCTACCACAAAGTAAAGTTTATGGCTTTTCCAGCGAAAAAATAAAAGAGGGTACTGATTTAAAAGCAAATTTTTTTATATTGATTTAAGAACTACCTAATGAATTAAATTCTTAAAAATACCGAACCGAACCACCGCTATGTGCTAAAGAGTATCCGAGCCTGTTATAAAATTCAGTTCGGACATTACTTAGCATTTCAGGCGTCTCCGATTGTAGGGTGGTGATTATTTTTGCCCGAAGTTCATCCAAAGTGGTAGCTCTTGAATGGCCATGCGAATAAATTTGGCTTTTTGCAGTCCCATAAAAATTAGGTACCAAATCTAGTGATCTCGGAAGCCAGCTGATAGTACCTTGCCTGCTTGTAATAAGCCGCCTAGGAAACGTTGTATTTAAAAACACTTTCATAAGCAAAGTTTCTTGAGCTGGGCAACCATCTTGCATAAACCAAATTTGGTTAAAATCAACATTTGGCACCTGTCGAATCGCAGGAATGATATGGTCCTGCAAGAGAGTTACATAATTTCATCCTCGGAAACAGACATTAAGTTTTCCGTTCCGTAGTATGCAAATGTTTATTTGTCCGTGAACAGTAACGAACAACGGAAGGATTGTGACGGCCATGAATTTAAAACGAACTTACCTTTGTAAAACAAATATTTTTAATAATATTTTCATCCTGATTAAACTCCAAAAACCCGGTACCCATGTGGTTTCAAAATGTTTAGGACGGTTAAGGGTGAAATTGCCTTACCGGAACAAAGAGGCAAAGCTTCTACTGCAGCACAAATCATAGTTTCGCGCTGTGCCCTTCCCTCTTTTATTTCACGAACAGGAGCCACTGCATTAGTGGCAAAAATTGATACATCCTGTTGGTTTGAAATGGGTCACTATTTTTTGTACCGTGTCAAGGCTTGGAATATCACTTGCCTCAAACACGACTGAGCTAGAATTTGCGTAAAAAACAAATACCCACTTCTCACCTGTTTCTTTGCACACTACGGAATGACGAAAAACTTCGTGAAGACGAGAGTTCACGATGTATTTCCCTACTTTCCCACTACCAGCACGAATGCGGGTCCAAAACAGCAAAAAATATTAGCGCTCAAAATGTGTTAATCTTTTTTACTTCTTTCTTAAACACAGCAAGCAGTCTATGAATCCTATAGCTTTTAACTATGCTGTAGAAGAAAAGATACTGTAAATGCGCTGCAGTAAGGGTATTTAAAATGTTTAATTGCGTTATTTTAATGTTAGACGGGAGACCCATATTTTGTATTCTGCACTCGTGCCTTTAAATAAAAGTGTTTTTATATTGATAGTTAGATTATACCTTTTTTTTGTTGTACTGGGACTTTCCACCCAGCTAGGGGCAAACGCCCAGTGTTCGCGGATTATAGAACATTAACGTATTAAATTTGACTAAAGTTAAAGTGGTAAATCCAAAATCGCCGTCGTCTCACTACTGTTTCAGTTTGATATTTCCGTTCCCTAGTTTTAAAATGTCATGTGATTGTCAACCGCAGTTTTTGTTTATTTATTTTTTTACGTGTTCTTGCCAGTTTTTTTTATTAAATTTGGGATTAAATCAAACTGTCAAAAACTGTTCAGGGTCTCAAAATATAACTTTTTCCATTAAAGTAGACGAAGTCAGAAATTTTCTTTATTTTTCAACAAACAAACAACACAGCCTCCGCCATTATTACAACGCCGTGATCATCACAGTTTTGAGTTGAGCTGCCTAATGGGTTGCCTACGAATGCACATCTAGTTTTGTCTGTATTTTAGCTTTTTCCATGGTAATGTCAAATGCATGGTGTGAAACAACCAAGTACCTAAACCAGGATTCGAACCCAGACCATCCGGTGCGTAAAGCAAATATGATACCATTAAACTAGGTTGTACTTGCCATATAGTTATGCATATTCTTGAGTTCTCAATCCCAAACCTACCGCATTAATGAAAACTAGTCATTTTTACATGTTTTTGTTTTAAAGACCTGAAAATTTTAAAGAACTTACATGCTTTCTTCCGTACCGATCACTCAAATTGCCCCAAAATGTGGATGAAAGCATCATTCCCAAGAAAACTACAGTTGTAGTCAATGCTTGCTGATATCTGAAAAACAAATGGTATACTTACTAGCTAATCACAGTAGTATGGTTATTTCTGAAAATGTCTATTAAAGTTACCTTACACCTAAATTAAATAAAAAATCAAACCTTTTCAACTTAACAATATTAATATGTCATTGTATACAGTATCAATAAAAGCTATAGGGTCGATCCAGAGGACGGTTTGCTTAAGACAAAACAGCTATGAAAAACAGGTATTCGACAAAAAAGGATAGACGCATGCCAATGACTGCGCCCGGCAAGTACACACGTTGGGAAGTGGAACTCTGCCGAATAGTTTCCTCCTTCCCCTGAATAAAATGCCGAACTCGGGTCTTATTTGCATGAATATTTAAAGCGAATAGAAGGAAGATGTACAAACAGCTTTGAAAAAGCTAGATACACAATTAAATGTCCACCCGTGAAAATATTTCCGTCTTTTATTTTTTTGCTGTCCACGCTACAAACTCATTGGCCCCTTTTAATAAACGTGTTGAAATATTCAACCCAAATATATGATTGGGTCAAAAAACAAAAGACGCGACAAACAAGAAAAAGGTAACACAAAAACAAACAAAGCTTAAAAGTGATTTTTATTGAAAAACTAATAAAATGGCAATGATTTTGTAAATACTCTGCCAATTTATGGGCACCTAAGCTCGCACGACTCTTCCCCCACCCTTTTTATTTGGCTTATGTCAAGAGCCAATACCCAACCTAGGTACCAAATTTTATTAAAATCGGGCAGGCAGTTTTTGAGTTATACAGATTGGGCGTTACAGCGAGACATAAGACAGATAGCGCGATATAATAGTTACATATATAATCATCTGAAATGCAAATATATAAAAATTTTGGAATCGGACCAACTTTTTTTTATTACTTTTGACACGTTCACCATAGCTTACACTACCATAGTGGTGGAGGTACTCTTAGACCTTCCCCTACTTCACTTGGTGATACAGGTAGAGGCAAAGATGGAACTTTATCAAGTTCAGATGTCCCCAAAATACCTATATGGACCAACTCTCGAAATAGTCATACAGGACACAGCAGCATGGTCTGGACAAAACAACCCACTGCCACAAGAAGGAAAGACTGACGAAGGTTCATTCAAAGTGGGGTAGGAATATTCGGGGAAAGGCAGGAGGCTAGGAGAGATTTGCATTTTCCACTGGCACATTATCCGACAGTCTTTTAAACAGTAATCTTTGCCATCCTAGAATGCGCAAGAGAGAATAATAGAATGGAACAATTCGGTGAGACCATATCTCTATATCAGGCGACCCTCAGGGCGCTCATGCGCCCGAAGGTTACCTCAAAGCTAGTGTGGGAATGCCTTGCTGAACTAGTGAAACTGGCGGAATGCAATAGAATAAAACTATTATGGGTGCCAGGACACAGAGGTATTAAAAGCAATGAAAAAGCTAACGAACTAACAAGACAAGCATCGTCAAAAAAATATATTGGACCAGAGCCAGCCCTGGGGATACTAAAATGTACTATAAGGTTCCAGGTCAAACTTATAGTAAGGGAAAAACATAAAACCCGCTGGTTAGAAAAACAGGGCCTAAGACACAGCAGCCTTTATCAAAGGCCTGGATGCTAAACAAAAGACCCGCTTAGTTACATTAGGATGACGACCCGGCCTCTCCTAGTAGAAGAGAAATGACTCTGGTAGGAAAGTAGGTCGGGTATCTTATGCAAGATTTCCCCTTGATACCCTTGAAAAAAAAACTATAGTTAGCTAATACTATTTTACCTTGTTATATGCCAACTACAATGTAAAGCAGGTGAGAGGATTGATAAGATTGTCATCTCCATACTGTCTGCCATCCAGCATAGTCCAGTCCAAAGTGATAATTTGACTTGAAACCAACCAAATCCAAGAGCATTGACAGCTTGTGTAACTGTAAAGGTATCTAAAATGCAAAAAAAAATATAAGTAAATAGACTAAACTTTTGACTTGCCTTCTTCTTTATGTACAGGATGATTGACCGTATTTTACTCAATACCTATCTCCGTTAATATGGATCTGACAGTCATGTTTAAATTAGCAAAGTTGAAGGATTTTTACTGAAACATCCGAATCTGATGTCAAAAATGACATATGGTTCATTTTTTTTAAACGAAACATCCTGCATTTAATTTTTTTGGTCGATATGGCCCCTTTTTCTGATTTTGAAAATATTATAACATGTTGACATTTGGTTTGGCCGTTTTCGAGTTATTTGCCTTTTGATTTACCATATAATATATAAACTTTACTGTTAGATCAATATTAACGGAGATCATATTAAGTCAAATGGTAAATCCGAGGGTAAATCAAAATAACTTCAAAACGCTCAAACCAAATGTCAACAATGTTATATATTTTTTAAATCAAAAAAGGGAGCCATTTCAATTAAAAAAATAAAATACAGGACGTATCGTTTAAACAAATTAACCATATGTAAAAAATTTGACAGGTGTTTGACATATGTGATTTTTGACATCACATTCTGATGGTTCAGGAAAAATCCTTTAACTTTGCTAATTTAAACATTACTGTCAGATCAATATTAACGGAGATAGCTATTGAGTAAAATATTATCAATCAACCTGTACAGTGTGATTGTTTATATTTTACTAAATAGCTATTATCAATCACCCTGTACAGTGTGATTGTTTATATTTTACTCAATAGCTTTCTCTGTTAATATTGATCACAAATGACCAAAGCTTTAGGATTTCTTCTTAATTGTCACAATCCACAGATAACAGTCAGAATCTAATACAAAAAGTAAGATGTGTTTTATTTTTAAAATAGACTTTTCGTTACGCGTTTAAAAATATGTTATGCTGTCATAAATATTTTCTGAGATATACATAGATAATCCATTATTTCTCTACAATGATCTCTATATTCTATATAACTGGATAGGCCTTTACATATATGCAAAGTGATGCAAAAATATTCGATAATTTTTGTAGAGAGAGCACGTTGCACAGGAGGTGCTACTTTTTCTTTTTTACTTCTACTCTCCGATGATATTCTGTGCGATTAGGTACTAATAAAGTTTTTTAAATAATCAAAGCTACTTACTTCAAAAAGGAGACCGACTTTTCACTAATACAAAACTCGTTTTTACATGCAACAAAAACAATTTCAAAAACATACTGAGAACCAGTGGCGTTATAAATTTGGGAGGCAGAAATTTATATTGCATGGAAACGTAGATAAAAAATCTTACCTAAACAATTTTATTTTAGTATTTTACAAACAAGCAGCTACTTGGTGTTGTTTTTACTTTATTTGTTTATAGATAAAGTCTATTCGCCCTTCTTTTACATGCGCAAACTGCTTGGATTTGCACCAGTTTCAGACTCATCATGGCCCCGTAGAGCAACCTCAAAAATCCCATAGAATTTTAAACAGTCTATTAACCTACTAAGTATGTCTATTTTTTGCCACATTTTCATTATGTTCGGTAATGTTTTGCCTATAGGCACTATTCAATTGGCACCTTATATCAGACTTGCCTAGCATAGAAAATTCTGTGGTTATTTAAATAAGTAGCACTTACTTTGTGTCTTTAACTTTTCACCAAAGTGCTAAATATCACACATTCGTTTTGCCACCAACGCAACCGCACAACCAGTTTTTAGCATCGTATAATTTTTTTTTACTTGCACTAAAATTTTGGTTAATTTTTAGGGATTTTTAGGTCCGGTCTATGTGGCCCTAAAGATTTTATTTGTAATGGAAGTTCATATGTCAACGTATTTAAATTTGCACAGTTAATTGTGATATCGGCGGTATTTATTCCCATTTTATAAACAAACGATAACAAAAACAATGACACGCGATCGGCAATGCTTTTTACTACTGACTTAGCCCAAATCACAACAAACAAACATATACACTAAGGATAGAACCGGCATCGTGTACAAGGGCAACGGAATTGTCCGCACGATGTTAATGGCCGACTTCAACTTTTAACACACATTCCTCCCGACCCCGCTTGAGAACAACCACCCATACCCCGCAGAAAAACGGGTGAAATTGAAACCTTGCCCCGCGCGGCGCTGCCGGCTTGTAATTATTTATGCTAAAAAATTTCACCCAATTAATCGCTTGATGTTAACCACAGATAATAAAAATAACTAGACAATCATGTCGTAAGAGAAGATTAAACTTTTTTTTAATAAATCAATAAAAAATACTGTTTGTTGTCTAGTTTTGGGACGGCACTACCCCGTTGCCCTCCCTGTAGCAGCGCCACTGCTGACCCACTGACAAACACTTTAATTACAAATCAAAAATGACAATCTGTTTTAAGTATTAAGTTCACAGAATACCACCGGTGGTGGATAGAACTAGAGAGAGAAAGGTTGCAATGGTTACCATTCATGTATGCTCTCATGACATAGCGATTGAGTAAAATAGTTAAAAACCACTCCAGATTCCATTTTTTGACTGAAGGTTGGAAATCATTGAAAAAAGAAGAATATTTATTTCATATATCCTTTTTTCTATGTAAATTGAGCATGAAAGCTATTAGAACACATCCAGCATCCAAGCTAAATTCTTGTTTTCACGCAGTTTCAAAGTAATGATCTCAATAAATACTTACCATCTGGAACAACAGAGACAGAGGCCATTTCAATCTCCTGCGGTATACTGCTAGAGTCTGGATCAACATAAAACTCAGATGATCTGGGACCGGATTGATCGACATTGGTAGAGCCTAGAAATATGAAAGTTAGGAAGATGCTCCACAACAAAAAATGTAAACAATAAACTTTTTCGCCTAATATAAATTTTGGAACTTTGAAATTTCAGAGAGAGAGAGGGGTCATGCACAGTATACTAATTATTTATAGTAAGGAAAGCATCCCGGTCTTGTCATAATACTGTTATACATACCGCCTGTATACATTAGTTCGGAATACAAAGGTCGAGAGGCGCTTATTACAGACCGGTCGTTTTTGATTATGACTGACATTGGCAAAACAGATAAAAATATGACGTAAATGTAATTCGGCATTTTTCATTTGTGGTTGCAGTTTTTCGTGATTTTTCGACTTTTTACCTTATTTTAAACATGTTTTTTGCTAAATTGTGGCCTATCGGTAATTAAGAAATTTAAAAGAAAACAATTTTGTGTTCGTGTGTGCGAAGACTATGTTAGCAAGCGCCATTCCCAAACGGAACCTAAAAAAAATACTTCGGCAAAAAAACTAACTTTGACGAAATTCACAAATATATAGTGTGTGATGGACACGTTGAACCTGGACGGAGTTTTAAATGTTTAGTTTTAAATGTTAATATTTGGAAAAACATAGATTATTTCACTATACTTATATACAGGGTCCGGCAGAATGATCTCCCACAATAAAAACGCCATTGTGCAGTAACTCTAAAGCGATATTCCTGTAATTTCTTGGTGTATTGCTGCTTTCAATTCGTCAATGGTTCGGGAATAGTGTTCAGATATTCCCAAAGTATCTGGAACTAAAACCTGTCTACCAAGTGCGAAGTGAGTACGAAAAGTTCTTTGTTTCGTAATCACAGATTCGTTACCTACTTTTGCTTAATGTCTCGATAACGAAGGCACGATGGCAAGCCGCGAGCTACCAACCAACTACGCTAAGCTTCCCCTCTCTTCAGTGATTCAAGCACAGTGGCAGTGCAAAATGTGGGAGATCATTATGCCGGATCCTGTTTAATTAAATGAATAACTGGCAATATTCACTTTAAAAGGCTTACGTTACATTTTTTATTTTTCATGAAAAAACAATTAAAAATGTTTCCGTTTATAGAAACCTATATTTGCAACATTATTATTTATAAAGCATTGTAAAAGTATACATTATTAATTTAAGTTAATGTAGAATGTGTAAATATTTTCTATGCACTAATAAAAAGGAAATTACTGTAGAATATTCGTCAAAAAGCCTTTTTCTAGCTAGAAAATTAGCCTTTCAAGGAAATTTATGTACCTAAATGAATGGGAAACAAACTTTTAAACCTTATAGATTGAATAAAAATTTAACTTTCCTTTTTTTTATTGCTAGTAATCATTAATTTAAACATTCTTTGATTAAGCTTCCTTATTGATTGGTGTTTATAGAGTCTTTTTAAGCAAATTGAGCTTTGACACAAAATAACTCATTCTTATCAGCGCGCATCGTTTAAATTTAAATCTATGTAATTGACGAGTAGAATGAGTTTTTTAGCGTTAAAATTTAATTTGATAAAAACTGTTCAAAACACTATATTAAAAGATGTAGCTTGATTGGAGAACGATTTCATTGATGGCTACGAGCATCCGGTATACAATAATTTGAAAAGCCATCCTGTACCTTAGAGACAAACTGCGCAAGCGTTATATTGTTTCAAATCCCCCTGTAAATGTTTAGTACGGAGCACAAAGTTGAAGAGGCGCTGATTCGTGCACGACACCCTGGTATACTGCGCCAATTTAGTAATACAACTCCCACCGTGTAAGTGTCTGGTCTATCTCTGTCATTCGTCTATGGGGTCATGTATGTATAAGGGTGGTGATCTATCACATATTTTTAACTTAAAATATGTCATAGATACAGGGTCTTTATTTTTATGAGACTGTCTAAACATGTCATTCTGTATTTCATTCTGACAATTAAACAAAAACATGCCATAATAGAAGGTTAAAACAAAAACATGCCATAATAGAAGGTTAAGTACCAAAAAAGATCACTGCTGACCCTGTATCTATGACGTGTTTACAGGGTCTCTAATCACTGCTAATGACCAGTGACGTTATATATGAAAATCGGTTAAATTTTTATATTTTCTTAAATTGATTTGAAATTTAAGTATTTAAAACATTGATCAAGTGTGTTTCTATTGGGTAATACCACTTATTAATTATATAAATTAATAATTTTATGTTTTTTTGTACTTCTTTTCTATTTCCATTTATTTCAATTTAGTTAAGGTAAATTCTTGAAGCTAGAAAGACTAAAATTTTTTATATTTATTACTGTATCTTTATTTAATTATTCATAAGTGTAAAAATTTTATACCTTAACAAGCACTTTAATCTATAGTAAAAATGTCGTGATATGTATAGTAATTAATTATATAAATTAATTATTTTAAATTAAACATTTTTAAAAATGATCTCATTAAAATTGTTACAAATATGTAAGAACCTTATACTAAATTTTTCGCATTTTTGGCATGTAAAGTTCATTTTTCATCCCGCATTTTAGGGATAAAAGTCACTTTCTATTCCCACAAAAAAAAACTGACACCTAAGGGATAAAAAGTGAAAAATACGGATGACAAGTGACATAACAATAAAAAAATACAAACAGTGCGCAAACTGCGAAGGCGAACTTCTCAATATAAATTATGCTTAAGCTATAAATTTGAAAATGAAAAAAGACTAAACCTAAAATATTTTTATTTTTAGGAATTTTTTATCTCTGGGCTCACATAAAGGGGCTCATAGAGAATTTAGACCCTCATGCTTATAGAATATTATGGAACCTCAAGTAGGTACCTATCAACTCAAAAGGGCAAAGTGACATTCGATGTGGCATTGGAAAATGTCCGAACAACAATAGCAACAATTTTAAAACTTTTTCAATAAGTAGTATTTTAAATAAGTTTGAGTCGCGGAATTTTGTTCGAAAATACGTTGTTTGAAAACCATTTGTTCAAAAACAATAGTTCGAAAACATTTTCTTCAAACGGAAATTTGTTCAAAAACATTTTCTTTGAACAAAAGTTTATTTAAAATTATTTCCTTTGAATTTTTTTTTACTACAATACACTACAGGACCAAGAATTTATTTAGAAGTCCTGTAAGATGGTGTACAAATTTGGTTCAGTCGATGCTACTATGTTAAAACATAGCGCTTGGCTCTAATGCAGTAAGAAATGAAACATTAAGATACTCGTATCAAAATTACATTATTTATCCTGAGACAGCATAAGGGTTAGTTGAAAATAAATTGCTTACTGCGGTACAGTTAAGTCCCACTGCACTGCGGTAAACAATTGTAAATATATTACTTACAAGCGGCGACTAATGCCTCATTTACCCATCAATGAAGCACAAATTTAGTGTTAATTTTGTATGTGTTTCCTTTTTACTTTTACATATCAAATTAACCCTATATTTGCGCTTAATTGATGGATAAATGAGGCATTAGTCGCCGCCGCTTGTATTGCGGTAAACAAACCAACTATGCCTATTTTTCAAATCAAAATTTTCGTGCCTAATCGGATAAAAAAAAGGTTTTTGTTTTTCTCATATTTTTCCGTGGATAGCTCGAAAGCTTAACCTCACGGGGGTCCAAGATATAATGGACACCCAATAAGTGTTGACAGTTAACTGTTTCGTCCTTATGGGACTCCTCAGAACACTGCTTGGTTAATGTGACACCCTTGCGAAGTTAATCAGACCGTTTTGTCTGTCATCCTAGTCTATAGTGAGAAAACCGTCGCAAGAAGCTCCGAGCGATACGCGAGAAACTAGAACAATAGAACAAGAGTAGGCGAATATAAACTGCTATATATAAATCGATCGATGAAAAGATCGATTGCAAAGGAACAGAAACCATCCGTGACGTAGGACAGCACTTCTGCCTTTCAGGCCAGATCAACGCTGATTAGCGTTTTTACCCACCTTCGGACGTGAGCGTCAATCAACGGAATTTTTAAGCCAAATAATAATTTTTATAATAATACTAAGAAACGTACATTTTAGTAATACTAAAATTCATTCACGGGTATAGTCCTGTCATTTCAAAAAGCCACACAAAAAAATTAGCACGCGCCACTCTAATCATAATAACCATTTAGGAAAATTTATTTTCAAATTTTTGGGAAGAATTTCTTTGTTTTAAGCATGGCTAGGTATACTTCATTCTTTAAAGTTTAAGCTTTGAACGTACCTTATTCCATTCTATAAGTACATAATCCCTTCTCGAAATATAACAAAGGCTTTCGAAAGATACCACCTGCATTATTTAATACAGGGTCGAACTCATTTTAAAATTGTTAGCGATTACTGTTTATATTAGGGATTTGAATTATTATTGTGAATAATAACAATTATAAACCTGTACATTTTAGTTTGATTTTATAAGTGAGGACCTAATAAGTGATATTAATAATGGCGTTTTGGCGGCAATTTGAAACACCACAAACAAATTTTTGGAGACCATTTGAGGACCAAGGAGGAGAAGATGTGGTGGTACCATTAGTGTCTGCGGAATTTAAACTTTCTATGTAAATTTTTTATATGGTGACTTAAAAAAAGGTACCACTACAAACTTTTTTATAAAGAACAAGTAAAGTTTAAGAACAAAAAAGTATAAAAAAGTTTTCTGTGTTTTGGCCAGGGATCAAACCTGGAACCTCTTGCTTTGTACGCAAACGCTCTCCCAATTGAGCCACCAAAACAACATATGTTTAATTTGGTAAAACCTTAACTACATATACTTGTCGTTAGTGTCACAGTATAGTATATTTTTAAATAATTTTTCGTTCTTGGTGATTTTGAATCCTTGCATTATTGCATTGCTATTTAAGAAAAAACTTTTGATCTAAATTATGTCTAGCTAAGTTGGAATCATATGGAAAACTTGTTTACTTTTAACTTTAGGAAAAAAAGTTATTCTTCATAAAAAGTTCTGCATGTTCTAAAACCTACAATCCAATCATCAGATATCAAATGTCTTTAGTCGTATACAAGATTTGTCAAAAAATATAAATTTTGCTTAAAAGTAAAATACCTTTATTTTCGTCAATATCGAAAATAGTTGTAAACTAAGTAATGTAAAGTAAGTAAAAAACTATGTTTAAATATGCAATTATATTTAGTTAATTTTGACTAGTTTTTCTACATTATACAGTGAAAAGGTAATAATGCCACTATTCTTGTGTTTTATATATTCTAATGCATTTTGACGGTTACAATATTCCATTTGAGTAAGTTACGTCTAACTACAGTTTTTACATTGTTAGTATTAAAATATGTACATATTATGAAAAAAACTGAAATATTTTCTTTTTAATGTAAATGGTGGTAATAGCATATTTAAACAAGGCTTTTAGTTTTGATTGACTTTTCTTTATAACAATTTTTGATATTGTCAAAAATTTACTCTTGGTCAAAATTTATATTTTTTGACAAACCTCGTATGCGACTGAAAAAATTGATTAAACAATTGTATTTTAAGTTTTATAACATGCAGAACTTTTTATAAAAAATAACTTTTTTTCCTAAATTCAAAATAAAAAAGTTTTCAATATGGTTGCAACTTAGCTAGACAACATGTATATAACCTGTTATAACAATTCATCCTGTACCTAATGTTACATTTAAATAAAATGTATATTTATTAATGATTATTATACGTATTAAGCAGCAACTTTTATTAAACGTTTTATTTTACTTGACTATATACTATAAAAAGTTCCCAGTCCGGCCCATATTCTCTTTTATTTGTTTAGGATTCCTTAATGGGTTTCACACTTCAAATGTTATTATGGTTTTTTTGGTGGCTTTTTGAAATGAAAGGACTATACCAAAATTTAAGTTTGTTAGACCCATTTTCGCGAATCACAAATCTTAGTTTGGGACAAATTATAATAATTTTAAATTTTATGGTAATTTTAATATTGACAGCAGCAGCGCGTGTTTGCACTTTATTGACAAAACCTTAAAAAGTAAGATGGAAATAAAATTACCTTATACAGAATACAAATTTCAATAAAACATCATTCCTGTATTTTGATTAGATCTTCAGTCAACATGTGGAATAAGTTTCTTTTTTAATATACCTCAAGGCCAGTCTTCCTTCGCACATTGTATTAATAGACACCTTACTGATGGTGAAATTAATTTTAAGTCATTGCTTAGAAATTTTGCAGCATAATCCTTTACACTGAAATTAATGTTTGAAGCAATGGATACAATCTATCTACTATTTAGCCTTCTTTAATCCAGCTTTGGACATAGACCTCCCCCAATATCTTCCACTCTTCCCTGTCTGTCGCCGTGTTCATCCATCTAGTTCCCCCACTTTAAATTGTTTCATTTCATTTGGGGTCTTTCCCTACTTCTTCTATTTTCCCAAGGTCTCCAGTTTACGATACATGTTCCATCGATCGTCTTTCTGTTTGCTACCTCTCCTCGGACATCTCTTACTTTTTTCACATGTAACATTTGTATTTCCATTGATGTTTAGGCTTTTGTTACCTTATCCATGTCTGATTTTTTAAGTGTCCAGGTCTGGGATCCATATGTAAGTACAGGAAAGATTCATTACACCTAAGATATGCCGATGATATCACCTTAATAACAGATAAGAAAAAATAACTGATAAAAATGCTGGAAGAACTGGATACAGCAGCTAAAAATATTATAAGGCTTGAGTATGAACTACACTAAAACTAAAATCATAACAAACACAGATGACGATATTATGTTCAGAATAATCCAAGAGAAACTAGAACAAGTAGAGGACAAATTATTAAACTTAAAAAAGAAAACCAAACAGCTCTAATCAAGAGACAAGTAAGATTGGCCTGTGCAGCATTTTGTAAATTAAACTAGATATTAAAAAAAAACAAAAAAAAAATAGATACAATGCCTATACATAATTTAATATCTAGTTCCCAGTCTAATTGAACATTATCACAAAAAAGTAGGGTTTTCGCTCTCGACGCGCTGTGATATTGATAGTTGCAAGTACAAATTTTTAGCAACTATTCTAGTCTATCAACTGCTCCAATACTTTCAATGAAAAAAAAAACACATTCTTTTATTTTCAATACTGCTTTTAACCTTTTTAAGTTGAAAGCATGCTTAGAGCATAAGGTCGCATGATAAAAACAGAAAAATATTTTTACACAACAGGGCTCACCTCACCATAACTTCTTTTATTCACTGTTCAACATTTTAGTACACAAAATATATTATAATAATTAATAATAACCGAGATAATTACTAAGTTGTACACTGTGTGCGAAAATTTACTTAACAAATTGGGATTTTCTTTAATATTACGGTAACCGAAAAATTATTTTTGCAGAACAGTTTTGCTTGTCCTAAAACTTATTTAACACATCAGATTAAAAGGATTGTTCGATTCTGCATAATAAACATAAAAATGTATTCTCGACTCCCACCCGTGGCAGCAAGTATGATTTTTTGTTATAAGGTATTATGCAGAATCCTTAAAAAATCTCAGAAACTTTCAAAATTCTTAGCCATCAGAGGCGGCTAAAACTTCGTATCTAAACATGGCTTTTATATTAGACAACTTTTGTAAGTACATTTTTTTTCTATTTACTTAGATAAGGGTACCTACTTTACACTTATGCAAAATATGTGTTTTGTCTTCTACCCTCTAAGTATAATAGAAGAAGCAAAACTCATCTGCAAAAATAATTTTTCAGTTATCATAACTTTGATGAAAATCCCCATTTGTTAAGCCAATTTGGCACACACTGTACTGTTTGTAGATTTTAAATAGAGGGTACAATCAATATTTCAGACCCTACAGGTTCAGATACTGCAATAAGAGAAGCAACACACTAGGTAAGGTTAGACATGAGACTCTCTTTCAGGGTGTTATACAACTCAATGGACTCTCCGAAACATTTTACAAAGGGCAACCACCTCACTGGCAGGGGGGTGTTTCCCATCTCTTAGCCATGCTTTTCAACAGTTTTTTGCTAATAACTCAAAAACAGTCAACTTTCTTAAAAAATCCTCTAAAGATCATTTTTGGTGCAGACAAAATTTCCTTTCCATTAAAGTCCCCTTTAAAAGCCTTGCAGCATGTGCCATAGGTGAGCTCTGCTACAGAATAGCGCCCTACAAAATAGCGCTGCTACAAAATAGCGCTGCTACAAAATGGCGATTACAAAATAGCGACTTACAAAATAGCGCTGCTACAGAATAGCGCCTTACAAAATAGCGTTGGTACAAAATGGTGCTGCCACAAAATAGCGCTTCTAAAAAATAGCGCGCGGCAAAATAGCGCGCATCAAAATAGCGCTGCAACAAAATAGCGCGTATCAAAATAGCGCAACCACAAAATAGCGCGCATCAAAAAAGCGCTGCGGCAAAATAGCGACATTAAAAAAAGCATCATTAATAACAGAAACTGTTTGATTGAGGGGTCTCTTTCTAACATATTTAAAAAAAAACATTTCCAAACCGAACCAAAGTTTCGGTTTAGTTCAGTTTGGGTTCATAACCTCCAGGATGCCGGTTCGGTTCGGTTTGGTCAGGGAAGTTATTTTTTTTGAAAAAATATGTTAGAAAGAGGTTACCGGGAGTGGCAAGTCATAAGACACTATTTTGAAGCAGCACCATTTTAATGAGTGCTATTTTGCAGCAGCGCTATTTTGTAGCAGCGCTATTTTGTGGCAGCGCCATTTTGTAAGGCGCTATTCTGGAGCAGAGCCGCCAGAGGTGTACAAAAAATGGGGACATTTTTTAAATTAAAATTTTTGTTTTTCTTCACAGTATTTTTTGAACATTTTTTCTGCTTAACACTTTATTTTTCCCAAGAAAGTATGTTTAGTAAAAAAAAACAGCTGCCTTGAAATAAAAATATATTTTTAGAAATCCTCAAATCAATCAAAAATTGAACATTCATTTTTGTAAATAATAAAAAACTATTTCTGATTAGAATTAACTTAAAACTCAACTTTTCGAGTTGGCCTTATATATAAAGTGGAGGTGGGGGCCAATGCCTTCCTCACCTGCCCTCTGACAGTATATTCCCAATTATTTGCAAACTTTTAACTTGGCAGAAACCAACTAAGTAAGTTATTAATACTGACAAAAAGTCCTCTCTAATGTCATTTAAATAAATGGAAGGTGTGGAAAAGTTTTTTTTTGTATTTTCATAAATTTTTTCTTTCAGCTAAATTTCATGTTTCTTATTATTAATCAGAAAAACTTTCCTTTTTATCATTACACATCACTCCCCCCTCAAGGTAGAGTATCTTGTATAAATGTACAAAATAATCGTCAAATTTCTATCAGTCTTCAGAAATCTACATTTAAGCACTACTACTACAGATACTGTGTTTAATGAAAGAAGCAACACACTCGGTGAGGATATATGTATACTAGACTCCCTTGAATATTTTAAGAGGGGGTACCACCCCTCCAGCATTCATGGGGAGGCGGTTCTCCCCCTTAAATGTGTTTTTATGATGATTTCTGGAGATATGGACAATTTTTGGGATGTCTATGCAAGATGCATGTCTGCTTTAAGGGGAGTGATATACCATGTGGTACAAGTTACTGTGATCTTAGGGAGAAATAAGTCAAATTTACTAATGACCGTCCAGTGTGGCTGCCATGAATCAATGCTGCTTCTCAGTGCATGCCCTTTTATTATTTAAGGTAGAACTACTACTGTTTAAATATGTTAAGACAGTGTTAAATCACTAATAAATTAATGAAAAACAGTCTCATTAAATATAAATTTAGTCCAAAACCATATTTAGAATTGGAATCATTTGAGGAGTGATCATCTGCCCACAGTAGGTGTACAATATTTGTTAACATGACTCCACTGTATGCTATGATACACTACAGGACCCAGAATTTATTTACTCGAGTACACCTGTTGGATGGTGTACAAATTTAGTTCAGCTGATCACCTCTCAATCATTTGAGTTTGGTCACCTACATTAACTCATAAAATTAAAACAAACACATTGGAGCATAAAATTTTATGTTGACCTGGCAATTAGGTTACCAACACTGTAGAAAATTTTTAGAGTTCTAATTTAAAATTTAATCTTAAATTTAATATTACTTAGTTTTTAGAGGTTGAAAAGTTCTCAACCATACAAATAATAAGACGAGTATGAATTAATAGGCCACAAGGTAAATGGTAGGGATGATCTGACCTTAATTTTAACTAATCTGACAAGAAAAAGTATTGTCACAGTACCGTCTATATCCTGGTATCCTCTAGACCGCTTTAGCACCATTTTTCAGCAGTAGTTTTCTTTTTAAACATTAATTTTTTTAAATAAAATAGAAAAAATATGGATTTGTTTTTGTTTACGTGGAAGACGTCATCATTCTAACCACAGAAGACCACGGTTCGGTCCGCTTTGCAGACCAGAAGACTTTCTCCCGTGCTAAGCTCTGAGAAGTATTACAGGCACCTTAAACTGTGCGGCCAAACATTTTTATTAGTTCTTAGGTTTGACATAGATGGCGCTCTTAACAAAATATTGATTTGCTTTTTGGAATCAATACTTAGGTTTTTACATAAAGGGCCAAGATTTCCATACTAAGCAAGAAGGTTGCAGTTGTAAATTAGCATAACCAATTTGGATAATATATGCTAATTACAGTTGCGACTTTCTTACAGAGTACTTAAAGACAAAATTAAAGATTTAAAAAATCAAAGAACTTTAATTTTGCCTGTTTCTTGGTCCTTTTTATAGTCTGATTTTCCTTTATGGTGTTTTTGACAACTTTGACTAATTTCATAGTGTCAGACTATTTATTGATAATAAATTATGGTTTTCATCATTGTTTCCAAAAGCAACCACTGCAACTGAACTGTAAAAGTTGTCAATGTCTCATAAAGGAAATAAGTGACTAATTAATCCTTTTATCTAAACTTACTTAATTTTTTAAATAAAAGGAATACAAAAAGGATTGAAACTTGGTAAAAAAATTTATTAATACAATTTACAAAATATACATGAATCTCAATGACACTTATTAATTAAGTAAGAGTATTTGTTATGTTAATAGTTAAATATTTTTACACATATATCGCACCCTCAAAAAGCTCAAAAAATTAAATTGTTGGAAAATTACAAAAAACTTTTGCGGTTACCATAAGAAGCTGTGGTAACTTAAAACTTTAAATATATTTTTTTTATTATTTGTAATTTGAATTGTGACTTTCTTTGACAATGTATCGATAGTGAGTGACACACTGCAAAGAGTCAAAATCCTAAAATTAAAATTTTGAGATGTGTCACTTTTGTTCTGAGGGTGGGATATGTGTATTATAAAAATCTTGCCAGTTCGGTAACCATAACAAAATAAGGTTTGTTTATTTACCCTTTTAATTATATGTTTATAGTGACTGGAAAAATTGTCAGCTATCTCTAGACATTTTCGAAATGATGCGATTGTCCTGCTCTGGTTGGCTAATTTTTTACTGTCAGTTACCACTTTTCGATAAAGCTTTTTGGCTTTTGATGTCAGCTGTTTCTCTCTAGTCAAATTTACTGAACTAAGAATTGAGGATTGTCGACACTTTTTCAATTCTGAAAAAAAATAAACATTACAATAATAAAAAACAACACACCCTTGTAGATATTTTTTTTTAATATCAAATATTGTATGGATATTTTATATGAATCTCCCTTAAGGCATCACCAAACCAGCAGTTCAGGGAAAATTGTTTTGTATCAAAATATGGCAAAATTTAAATACTACTACTATCATTTGTACCTATTTTGGTGAGAATTACTTGCATTTGGCTGCTTATTATTTGAGGGATTATTAAAGATTCATATTTTAGAGAATTTACTGAAACACAAATAAATATATATTTTTTTCTTTATTCATGTATTATGCAACTTGTATCAAATATTCCTAATATATATCTGTACCCCAGAGCCAGACTATGTTAAGTCCCTTTTTGCCTTTTTTTGGTTTTAACAACCTTAATACTTATTTTTTCATATATTTTTATTTGCTAATTATAAACCTTGATATGAACCAAAAATATTAATATTAAGTCCATAGACATCGTTAGGCAAACAATGTTAAGTCAGTAGGTTGTTCAAACCAAAAAAAGTCAAACATGGACTTAACATAGTATGGCTCTGGGGTACAGATATAGGGATCATTGATACATTAATTAGCAAACTGTCACACTAAAATGATTCAAAATCATTACATATTAAGCTATGTATTATAATGCAAACAAATATTAATAAAATTTCTCTATATTTTTCTTCAAAAATATTTTTTTTAAATGTATGAACTATCCCTAGTCTCCCCTATTTTATATATTTACCCATTTTTCTTAATTATACCTATAAACTACCTAATTATGGTTTGCAAAAATATTTACCTTCTGTTTGAACAGAATGCTTCCTAATTCTTTGAAACGGTAATTAATATTCACCTTTTTATTAAAAGATTACCGAAATTACGCACTTAGGTACAGAAATTACTAGAGGCCTAAAACTAATCCTGCTTTTAACCCACTCACCTGCATGTTTCTTCTGGATAAATGAATTCCAAGAATGCCCAACCTGTAACCACTATTTTTCACAAAAAAAGTCTAAAAATATCCACAAAATAAAACATATTTTTAAAAATATATTTCAACCTCACCAAATTCACAAAATCTGACTCCATTCTGCTAAGAAAATGGCTGTTGGATGATTCTAACCCTTTTATATCTGATAAAGTTTGAAGTCAATTTACTCTCTCCTTCTATATACTAAAGAAAAAGACGCAATGACACTTGTTGTTCATTGCTTTATTTTGTAATATCAAATGAATGGGAAGCATGTTAACTGTGCTGCCTACCCTTAGGGGCTCACTTGGGGCTGAGAAAAAAGTCAACTGCTGCCATCTATAATATAAAAAAAAAAAAAAAAAACAATGTACGCGGCCAGAGGTTTATCGATTAAATACTTCTCAAGGATTTCATATAGAGTAAAACTGCTTAAACGAGTCAATATGTTATGATTCTAACTAGAGGTGGGTTGCGATTTCACGAACTGTGACTTTGTTACTGTGACTCGTCTGTCGCAGTCACGATCTGCTCCAGTCCGAACGAAATAGCAGTGACATTTTATCACAGTCTGGCACTGACGCCCCGACCGAACCCCCACGTCACCACCGCACCGGCGTCCGTCGCAGCGTAAAGTCGCGATCGCAAGTACCCCAAGCAGTTACAGTGACTGTTTGCCCACCCGCTCCGTCTGTCGCGCCGCGTCTACGCGGCAGCACAGTGCAGAGTAGGGAACAATTTTGTAGATTGCGATTTTATTGGTTTCAACTGCTCCAAAAAATCACTGCTATTTGTCACCGACTGGAGCAGTCACGTCTTGTCACTGCTCCACCGAAATCGCAGGTTGGCCCATCTCTAATTCTAACCTCACATATGCTCTCTAGCCAGCAGCCAGCGGCAAATTTACGTTGGGACCGTGCAGAGATTAGGGCCTTTGTTGCGAGGCGTTTAAATCTTACACTGGTCAACAAAATTAGGTAGCTTTTTTTCTATTAATTACCCTGCTGTTTTTAACTAATTTGGTGCTGAAAATGGTCGCTGTTTTTTTGTGTCTGTTCAATAGTTCTTGAGACATAGATTTAATTTAGCTAAACCATGGGAACCTACTTTAAGGTAGTAGGAGTGTGGTACCTACATTTTGGTATAAAAAAAAATTCTTATGTTTTGTGTAAAAATAAATTTTATTCTTGTATCAATTTTATTCATTTTATTAGTTTTAGCCGCCCAGCAATATAGATAGGGTGTATATTTTTAGGTATAAAGGATTTTAGTTCAGTTTATCTTGTTTTAGTCATGAAGCGATATATAGATAGGTATAGGTGTTAGCTCCCGCTAAATTTCGCGGTGTTTGTAAATTTTAAAACCACACAATTGAATGACGGACAGAGTGCATTCGCGCATTTTGGACATGCGCACCAAGAAATGGAGTGTTAATTTACTTTCTCCAACTATTTCAAATTTCTACACCTGAAAGTGCTCGATTTTGGTGTACTGAAGCATAGAACTAGAAACTTCAGCCCTTCAGCTAGGTGGTGACATCATTAGATCCAGATAGGGGCCCCTTGGAAGTGGAGAAATTGGCTGCAAACTGGTGAGTGCTTTGTCTCTGATTTCCCTTGTGTGGTATCCACAATTAACCTATGGACCTTTTAATTATTTCGTAATTTTCATATCAATATATTTATGTTTGTTCGCGCTTTCATTAATTAAATTATATACAGTCCATTGCATTTATCGTTTTTCTTACTGCGGGCATAACAATAGGTACTTTTTAAGAAAACGAGTTAAAATTAAAAATCTTGTAAATTCTATTGCATATATTTGACGGAATGCCAAAAATATATATTATAATCTATAATCTTTGATGCCAAACTCCCGAGAAGCCACATGTGGCTCAGGGAGTCTGACCTCAGCTTAAAATTTAAAAACTGTATTACTTAATATTGTACCTGAAAGAAAATAAATATATACTAATAATATAATAATACTAAGTTAAAACACAATAGTGGACAACAGTATTTTGGGGGTTTACTATACGTTTTACCTTAATGCTTGAAAATGTGTGTTTCTGTTTAATAATAATTTTAGGTCTTTTTATACTGCTTTCAAGAATAAAGAATGCGAAATAAATTTTAAAATTAAAAAATTTTAAAATTTATTTGACGTTTGTTTTGTCGAAAAAGAGAGCGGCGGCTTAAGCCCATCACACACAAAAATGCATAAGCGCATAGCATGGCACATAGTGCTGCAAAGCCAATCAGCGATCGAATAGCAGCGGCCATATTGGATTTGCGTAAGAAAAGTCCATAAGGTTGAACTTCTATGCGCCATGCTATGCACTATGCATTTTTGTGTGTGATCGGCTTTACAAACGACTGAAGATTAAATAAATGGTCATTTAGCCAAAAAATAAGGTGACCTACTGTCTGGAAAGTGTTGTTAAAAAGTAATGGTTTTTTAAAAATGTATTTACGCATAGAAAAACGGGTAAACCATATTTTTTAAATTTAAGGTTCTACCTGACATCTCACTCCAACCATTGAATTCGTGGCACATTTTTGACTCCGTGAAATTGTCCAAAATTGTGTTTGGTGTCGACCGTTACTGTTTTGAAGGATTTTTGTCACTTAGTTGAAGGAAAGTCGTCAGAAAAGTCTGGCAACACTGGGTTAGTATATAAAAGTAATTAAGTATTTATAGGCAAACAATGTTTCTTTATTTAATTAAAACACAATGTAATAATCTTTTATGTTTTATTTTAAGCTAAAACAATATTACAAAAAAATTAAACTAATGATTAAAGACGATAGTGGGCTGCTGGAATTTTGATTTAAACAATATTTTAGAGAGAAACGCTTGTTCATTTTTGGAATTGCTCCAGAATCATTCATTAATCAGATTGTCAATTCGCATAATTTTATTCAGGAGTGCCACGACGCGTCGGTACGTTTAGGAAAATTTTTTACTGCCAAAATAATAATTATTTTTAAAAAATTAAGAACTATTCAAAATTAAAGGTTTTAAGTAAATATTTTTCCAATCCGAAACGCCAGCAACTGCTTACTTACAATTAGTGACTAAAAATAATTTCAGCATAATTTCAAAGTTATTTGAAATACATATGAAGGGTCCAGTAGAAAAATGATGAGATTCCATTTTTCAAAAAGTTGAGTAAAATGAACTTTAAAGTGGGAGTCTGAATGTTTTTCCACAGTGCTGTAAGGTTTGGTGTGTTACTACTTCACGTTACAATCGCATGGCGTTAAAATGTTGATTTCAGAAAAAATGGAATCTCATCGTTTTTCCACTGGACACTTCATATATTATAATAGGTACAGCTATAAACCATCACATAAGCATAAAAAGTATACAAAAGCACACACAAACACACGTACATAATGACTCATATACACATATTATACATACCTACACACCCCAACAAACAGGCACTCTGGAGTTACTACCCACATAGCACAAAAATCACATCAACATTAAATTAAATTTACGTCAAATCATGTAATATTTGTTTTGTTAAATCTAAATGCTTAAAGATAGATAGATAGATAGATAATGTGCTTTATTGTCATAAAAAACAGTTGGTTTTGTGGACAAAGCGAAAAAAGTTAAACTATTCACATATTACATAAGGTTTGCTTATACTAAAATACATATCCTACACAAAAAACCACATTAAAAAGTCTAAAAGTTAATACTGCAATGTAAAATTTATACAAAAACAATTAAAAAAAATACATATCACAAATACATTAAAAACTGTAAAAGTTAATACCGCAATATAAAATTTATACAAAACAAACACTTTAAAAAAATACATGTCACATTTTAACAGTACTAGTTGGAATCAGGAGTCTGAGTTCTTTTTTTTTAGTTTCTCTCTTTTTTAGTTTTTTTTATAGGTGTATAGTCAAATCTATAACGAAACCAAGCGAATCATTGTGTCAAAATCTGTATTGATAATACTCTTCCAGACTATAATAGCCGCTATCAACAAGTAACATTGTAACCCTTTTTTTAAACATTTTTAGATTAGGTGACATCTTAATGTTTTGAGGCAGATGAATAAAAATTTTTATGCCATTGTAATAAAATGATTTGTGCGCCAGAGTAGATTTCGGAATAGGAAGTTGCATATCTCTCTGTTGAATAGATCTTGTGTTGTATCTACTTGATAGACGAAGAAAATCACTTTGATGTGTATATTTATAAGAGAAACAGAATCTAGAATATTTAAAGATATGACTGTCAGTATTTTTTTAGACACGAACAAAGGCCTGCATGACGCCCTAAAGTGAATATGACACAAATACCGTATTGCCCGCTTTTGCAAAGCAAAAACTATTTGAATTAGTTGGTTTTTGGCGGAACCCTAGAACGCAATGCCATACCGTAGGTGGGACTCTATCAAAGCACGATAAACTGTTTTTCTAAAAGCGAATCCGAGCTCGTTGACTGTTGTTTTAACGGCAAAACAACCAGAAGCAATTTTTTTGCTTAATATACAAATATGATTCTCAAATTTCAAGTCAGAGTCAATTGTTAAGCCTAAGAATTTGCTGTATCATACTCTGCCAGAGAATCACCCCCTACTTTAAGATCATCTATACTGCATGCAAAACAAACTATATTAAACTATTGTCAACATTTAAAGTTAGCAGATTTGAATCAAACCACTCTGTAAAAAGTTCTAAATCGTTTAAAATCATAGTTTTTAAAGTGTTGACATCACTACAAGTCCACGGAATTGTAGTGTCATCAGCGAAAATTGTGAATTTTCCATGTTTATTGTGCCTAGCAAGATCATTAAAAAATATTAGAAAAAGGAGAGGTCCCAAGACTTATCCCTGAGGCACACCCCATTCAATATTTCCCTGTTTTGATGCCTGATCATTAACAATTACTCGCTGTGTCCTTGTAAATACGACTTGAACCATGATAAAACTACCCCCCTAAACCCATAATGCTACAGTTTCTTAATAAGTATAGAATGATTTACACAATCAAAGGCTTTAGCCAGATCAAAAAAAAACCGCGGCCGATACGTTAGACTTATTTAAAGAGGAAAAGAGTTGTGTGAGCAGATTAAACATAGCATTGTTAGTACCTGTATTGGTGCGAAAGCCAAATTGGGCATTGCTCAATAATTTATTGCACTCAAGATATGACATGATACGAAATTTTGTTTGTTTTTCAATTAATTTAGACAAGGTAGACAACATTGAAATGGGTCTAAAATTAGCATGGTCAGATTCATTTCCATTTTTATAAAGTGGGATTATTAAAGCCGATTTTAAACTCGAAGGAAATACTCCGCTCGTCCATGAATGATTTATGGCTTTAACTAAAATATCAGATATTATAACAGGCATATTAAGCAATATTTTGACAGAAAGGCCATCCGCTCCCGAATCATTTTTGTTCTTGATGCTTTTTAAAGTTTGTTTTAGTTCTGACAAGTCGGTTGGTGTGAATGCAAAAGAATTTGCTACTGAAACATGAGACATATATAACATAGGATCTTTACGATTCCCTATGTTTTTTGTTAAATTTTTTCCAATATTACAATAGTAGTGGTTTAGGTTGTCCGAGGACACTTCCGGATGAGATAGTGACTTTTGAAAATTATTAGAATGAATATTATTTATAATTTGCCAACATTTTGTTTGTTAGAATAATTACTTTGACGATCGGAGTAGTACCGATTTTTTGCAGCTGCAATTAGTCTACGAAATAAAGATCTGTAAGAACTAAAGTATGTATAAAAAATGGACTATCTGTATATTTTCTAATCTTATGAAGACAGCGAAGATTCTTAGAGATAACTTAAAAACAAGGAGAAATCAAGTTATAAAAATGTAATTTTTGCAACACTTTCACCCAATATTAATGTGTCTTTATCAGGTTAATAATTGATGCGTCGTGATCGTGAAGCATCAGGGATCAGTTCATTAAGTTTAGAGGCCAAACAACTCCCGGATAGATTTCGTTGAAGTGAAAAATGCCGCCAAGAAATGCGCTGCTTCTAGTAAAATCTCAAAAATATTCGGTAGAAAAGCTATGTAAGTCGCGTTTTAAAATTCGTGTAGAAAAGGCGCGAACCTAATGTTATTTTGACGTTGATAAAAATCTATTCAGAATTCACTTGAAAATAACGTAAAAACATTGCTGTTTTGATTTGATAATGGCGTTATTACAACGCCGTTTTTAGCAACGTTATTTTTTATAACGTTAATGATTAACCTATTAAGCTTGTTTTCATATATGAAATAAACGTTTTTTTCTAGCAGCTTTTAAAACCAACTTGTCTTTTCTCACGCGTTTTTTAATCATTAAACACGTGATTGTGCTATGCGGGTATGCATTAAAAAAATTAAAAGGTGTTTTCTCCCCATGTATTGCTTAATACGGATGTTTTTCCGCCATTTGAATCATCATATACTGTAATGCGTCGGCCGGTGTTTTGCCATAAAATTGACGCCACATAAATTGGTCTATATATTCTGGTAAAAATGGGGACTGCATAACACCTAACCTCCTTAGATAACCCTTTAAGTGGGTCCAATACCCTTCAATGGTATTGGTACATGTGCCAGTTATTGGATCACGAAAGTGGTGCCTGTGGTTCACGGGTTTATGTATATAGGGAGAAGCGCCTCCTAAATTTTTTAATCCATAGTAACTCCTAAAATCATCTGTCCAAATTTCTGAATTAGGAAGCACTATCTCTTCAATTATCGGAAGGAGCGTTGTACTGTGCCTATTTTTTACATATCTTACATACCCTTTTCTCATAGTAACATCGTATATTCTAAGTACCCATTTTTCCTGAACCACACGCCCTGAATGATTGTTCCGTTTGGTGATGACATTTTCGTCAATTTGAACAATGTGCCCGTCTCCTCCTAAAAATAAAGAACCCTAATTAAAAATCGTATTTTAGGGGGGTTGTGCCCTTTTATATATCAATGCTGGGATTGTTATGTTATAAAAAAAAGTTTGCATAAGTTATAAGTAAGATATTAGTGTTATTTTATGAAACAATGTAATAGAGTATTGCATATATACTTACCCATTCGTAACAAATCCGGGTTCTGTTGTAGCTTCCAAGAACAGATGTCTCGGAAGTACCGATAATATTGAATAATAGTCTGCTGGGGCATCCCAAGCAGTCCGGCCGTACACCCCGTCCTAACATCGCAGCACCAGCTCCATAAAATGTAAAATATGTTTCTTAATGGCAATTTTGTCCCTTCAAAAAAGCTGCCTGTCAAAATACTGTATTGCTTTCGGCAATTGCGGCAGTAAAACACTTTTCCAAGAGTACCGTCGTGGCGCTCCTGAATTACGCAAACTCGGCGGCAATTCCGAGTTTTGCAACGAATTGACAATCTAATTAATGAATAATTCTGAAGCAATTCCAAAAATTCACTATCATTGCTCTCTAAAATATTGTTCAAATCAAAAATACTTGCAACCTCCATAATTGTTGATTGCAACTGACGGGTCTACTACGTTTTACCTTGATGCTTGAAAATGCGTGTTACTTTTTTTAATGATGAGTTCGTTTTATACTGTTTTGAAGAAAAAAAACGCGGATTTCTCGCATTTGTTTAAGAGATTTCGAAATTAGTAAACATTCACAAACTGCTAGAAAGTTGTTTGACTTTGGTTCATTCATTCATTTTACGGTTTAACCCAATTAAGCGTCATGGATGCAGCAACTATAGGCAATTTACCCAGCAACCCAGCTAACACAAATAGTTCGACATTATCAATAAAACCCGAAGAATGCCTCAATTAAGAGGGTCCGGCCATATACGTGGAATATTACGTATATGGGTCCGGCCCGTACACCGTCACTCAACGAGTTCACAAAAACGTTTACAGTACATTTGCCATGTGGCGACTTTTACAAACAGTTTTTACCGAAACAAATAAAAGTTCTACTGTGGGAGAATCCGTCCCCATCCGGCCTTTAACCGGCGTAGCACAATAGAACAGTTTTAAACCGATTATATTTCAACCTATTCGGAGGGCCCCGAAAGCACGAAAGAACACGTGTACTCTCTTTCGTGTCTAACAACGAAGTCCTTGGCCATAGAGAAAATAATTCCTTGACCTGGTCCTTGACTTTGGTTATGTCGAGATAGAAAGGGGCGGCTTACAGTCGACTGAACTTTTAATAAATGGTCATTTAGCCAAAAATTAAGGTAACCAACTGACTGGCATGAGAAATGTATTTACGCATAGAAAATTGGGTATACTATATTTTTTAAATTTAACGTTCTACCTGACATCTAGCTCCAACCATTCAATTGGTCGCGCATTTTTGACTCTGTAAAATCGTCCAAAATCGTCTGTAAGTAAGTTATTCATAAAGAAAAAAATGATGCAGAAAGTTATCGTTTGTATAAACATCTGTTAATATGAACTTATAGATTTGCGGCCCTTTCGCCGCAAACATAAACTGCGTCACCAAAAACCGCGATTACCATCACGGCGCAAAACCAATGCCGTGCAAGACAACAACCGCGCAGTTTCATACCGCGCAACCCAAAATTGCGCCAAGGCAAAGCCGTGCAATATACTAAATTGCCGCAATATTTGGAACCGTTCATTTTCTAAATTATAGATAAACATACTCTCCTTTTTCCTGGGAACCATAGGAGCAATCATTAGGGACGTTCCAGAAGAAGAATTATCTGGAAAGATACAAGAAATACTAATCACGTTAAAAGACTGGTGTGATAGGGAACAGATGTCTGTTAATAATTATCATCATTCATTATACCGTTCACCAGTAAAAGGAAGCTAGACTTCCTGACTTCCCCGGAGCTTAACGCGGTGAAATAATTTCATTTATGTCAGAGGGTAAATACCTAGGGGTCACCCTGGATAAAACTCTTACCTGAAATGCCCATTTGGTAAAGGTAACCCGCAACACCTCCTCTTCCTTATGGACGTGCAAAGGAATTTGTGGACACTAGCTCGATGGCTGTATGTAACAGTCATCAGGTTTGAGGGACATTAAAGAACCTAAGGGCCAAACTAACCAGCTTAAGCTGATCACAAAAACTTGCATAAGCCGCAGAACGCGTAGCATAGGGCTTTCAATCAATCAGCGAGCGATTAGCCACATTTGCATAAGAAAAGTCCGTAAGGTTGAACTTTTTACGGAGGTCTCTTATGCGTAGCCAATAGAATTACAGCTTCGTATCACGTGATCACATGTCATATGCAAATCACGTGGAAAATTTTAATATAAATATTTTAAATATAGGAGACGCACCAATAAAGCTATTGTCAATAGGGGAGACCGGGGTTAGTTGTTACGTTTTTTACAAATCCATTTTTAATATTTTCCTCATTAATGCGACAAATTTTATTCTAACTCATATTTATTTGTCAACATTTAGTGCTTTAATAAAATATAAGTTTTAATTATTTAAACTACCACAAACAAAGTTATAAATAATTTAAGTAAGTAAAGCACAATGTCACAACTTACCCCGATCCGGGGTTGGTTGTTACACTGATGGGGTTAGTTGTGACAACCTTGTATTTTTTAAATATCATCGTCAGAACTGCAATTTAAACAAATGTAAAATCGATTTTTATCTGTGCATTCCAGATGTACCACACAGTACGTTGTAGCCATTTTTCTTTTGGCCATGAATTTAAAAAAGGTTCACCGCAAATAAGGCAAATAACCTCCTCTTCATCTTCAGAGCTGCTAGAGGTTTTTTTGATTTTGTTTTTGTAAATGCTTCTTTTTGCGCCAGACAGTTTTGCTTTCTGCTTCAATTCTTTCATTTCCCTTTCTTTATATGCAATTTTTTTATATAGTCGGTTTAGATTCGATCCTGACAATCATCTTCTGTCAGATTTTTTGACTCATTGATCTTTGGATTGACTGTTGCCATTCTAGTTTAGGACGTCCTCTTTTTCTTCGCCCTATTGGTTGCCATTCTAAAACCTGCTTTGGTAATCTTTTGTCGTTCATCCGTTGTACATGGCCATACCATATCAGTTCCCTTTTACTGATGTCATCCGTTATGCTTCCCTCGATTCCCATTCTTTCTTTTATGATCTCATTTCTTATGTTATCTGTTCTAGATATTCTCATTGATCTTCTTATTGCATCCATTTCGACACTTTCCATTTTTGTTTTGAATTTTTCTGTTACGCTTGTTCCATACAACAGCGTGCTTTTCACCATTGTTTCATATATGTTAAATTTTACATTATTTTTTATCTCTCTGCTCCATAAAATACTGTTAAGACATCCAATAACCTTTTTTGCTTTTACTATTATTTATATATATATGCATTTTCCAATTCTTTATTCGGTGTGTCAGTCCAGATGGCAGCCCGCCCGCACTTTCGTCCTTCTCTGGTTCTTTTTCTTTTTGGTACTTTTGGTGATGGTGGAAAATCTCGTGGGGAGAAGTGCGATTGTACTTTAGAAGGTTCAGGTAAATTATCAGGTTCTGAGTTGTTTATTTTCTTGTTTATATCGTTTAGTGCTGGAATATATTCACTATAATAGGTAAATTTCGAGGGGTTGCTTCTTGAACGATTCGGTCTTCCCCCTCTCAGTTTTGCGTTTATAGGTCCTTATTATCCTTCCTAAAACAATTTCTTATGGTAAATGCACATTGTAAAATTTACTATGGGGTAAGTTGTTACATTAACAACGTGCCCCATAGGAAGTGTCACAACTAACCCCATCAGACATTTGGCTAATATTTCTATGATATATTTTTAGATACTTTAAATAACCAAATAAAAATAGCGGTTTATGGAAGAACATACCTGATAGTTTACATTGATGTCCTAATCGAATTATTTTCACTAACACACAAAAATGCAAAAAATAATAGTTTTCAAAATAAGAATTTACTTTTATACGTGAAAAACACATTAATCATCAACACGCGTACGCATCTGAAGTGAACTAAACCAAAGTACTACACGACAAAGCTGATGCAACGACTCTTAAAACTCACTTGTCGCCGCGCTGTTGCCATTTATAGGGTAGTAGTAAAAGCTGCTGTAACAACTTACCCCTGTAACCACTAACCCCGGTCTCCCCTATATAAGAAGTTCATTCATTTTAAAACAAAATAAAAACTTGAAAAGATAAGACAAAAACAATTAGGTTATGATAATGTTTTTATTTCCCTCTTTATTGATAAAGAAACAGGGAAATAGACGTGTGCTGCATACGGAAGCCCTAATACGGATTTGTGCCCATTGACTGCGCTTGAATGCTTATTAAACTTACCTCCGCTTCACATTTTCTTAGAGACGGAGGCACGAAGCAAACAAAGTGATATCAACAGCCCTAATTAGGGAACCAGAGTTGGACGCAACTCTATCCGACGTCATGTCCAACAAGGCATACAGCAGAAAGCTATAGAACATACATTATCCTCCCGAAAAGGGACGACTGGTTAAAGAACAGGACCAATTTTTTAAATAACGATATCTGGTATATCGACGGATCCAAAATGCCATCAGGCGTTGGATCTGGAGTTGCTAGTAAGAAAAAGTCGACATTCAACAGTCTCTGTCGAATCGAACTGTTTGCCCGGTGGATTACTGACCGGTGTTCTGTGTTACTGACCACGAATGAACCAACAGGACAATAAAAATCTTCTCCGACAGTCACTTGATTCCGCTACGGTCTCATGGAGAACGGTGACAAGCTGCAGGGATTCGCTGAATGCGCTTGGTAGCGTTAAAAGCCCTGATGGGGATATTATACAATGCTGCTAATTTAACCATATTGAAATAGATGGAGAACAGCTTCCAACAATACTGGAAAAATATACCAAAACAGGTTCACTCTAAACAGTTCATTGTCACCTTGTCGAAAGAGAGCCAGGACTATCATTGGACTTACCAGAAAAGAGATAGCAGTTGCGCACCCAGAAATATGTCTTAGGGGGGGCGAGACCTTTGGGGGGGGGGGGCGAGGCCTCATGATGTTGTATTTTATGCTATTTTATCTTTTTATAAGAAATATGTGGAAAATGACTAAAAAAATCTTGGGTTTGGGGGAGGGGGCTCGGGCCCCGAACGGGGTGTCTATGCAAGATCTACTGCTGCGTTGAGGGGGGAGTGATGTTAATCGTTGGAAAAGAAATTTCTTCGGCTTTGAAAATAAGTTTTAAAACCAGACATGTGGGACAGTAAAATTTAAGAAAATTAAAAAAAATAAATTTTCCACACCTCATTTATTTAAATGCCTATAAAAGGTGCGCCACTGATGTGAGGGGGCGTGTTATACATCGTTAGAGAGTACTTTTCATCAGCCTTAATAATTGTTACTTATTTGTTTTTGCTAAGTTAAAAGTTTGGAAATAATTGGGAAAATACTGTAAGAGAGCACTTTTGAGGGGGGTAGAGGGGGGATGCCTTTAAAGAAGGTCAAATACAAAAAGTCAGTTTTTAAGTTAGTACTAACCAAAAATAATTTTTTACCCACTTTATTTACTGAGTTACAAAAATGAATATTCAACATTTTTGTTTGATTTAAGGGTTTCTACAAACACATTTATTTTTATTTCAAGGCGGCTAAAAATATGTCTAGCTTAATAAGTATTTAACTGTTTACAATGGACTTTTAACCAAAAATATTTTTTTGAGAAAAAAAGTAGTGTTAAGGATAAAAAATACTACAAAAAACAATTTTAAAAATTTTCCCTTTTTTTCGTACGCTAATGGAACGTGAAGCACTGCCGTCAGAGGGTACTAAGGTACATCGTTGAAAAGGAAATTGTATCCACTTGAAAAATGATCTCAAGAAGATTTTTGGAAAAGTTGACTGTTTTCGAGTTATTAACAAAAAAACTATCAAAAAGAACGTTTAAGGGGGGCCAGGATTGAAGGGGGTGGTTGCCTTTCGTAAAATGTTCGGGCGAGTCTTATGTCTATCCATACCAAGTGTGCTGCTTCTATCATTAAACGCAGCAATCTCGGATGTAGGGCCTGAACTATATTTTCTCCGAAAATATTGCAAATTATCAGAATATTTTTAAGGAATATAAAAATCACAAATTGCCTATACAATGCGGTCCGAGGTACTGCGAACATAGGGATGGAAGTGTCGAATTGACAAGGCAGAAATAAAATAACAAAGATAAGTACCTACCTAGGTAAATAATAAAAGGTAGCAAGCACGTGTAGTGAGAAGCAGCATCGATTCACGGGGGTCACGCTGGACGGTCGATAGTAAATTCGACTTATTCCTCCCTATGTTTACAGTAACTCGGACCACATGCTTTATCTACATACCTACTTTAAAAATAAATTTTAAAAATAAAACTTTTGTTTTATTATATTTTTGAACTGTGCATGCCAAGAAAATTTTAAAAAATACTACAAAAACTTGACAAAATAAAAAAAATCTTTTAAGATATTTTGATGTTTTTTAATCAATTCGGTGCGTAGGTAGAGTATACTTATTTACACAATTTTAGGCTTGAAGTGATGCTGAATGTTATCTCTGGCTATCAACACTATTTCATTTATTTACATTACAAAATAAATACTTCATATTCGATACTTGAGTTACAAGCATATAATAAAATATTCCATTTTGTTCAAATCAGTACTGTGCCGTATACTTTGATAGTGGGAATAATAGGCAATTGATTTGACTACCAAATATAAAAATGGTAAGATAACGAAAGATAATGTAAAAAATGTTTTGTTTTTCTACATTTCTATAAGCTTAAATAAATATACAGGTTCCAAACCTAGTTCTTGCATTGGAAAAGCCTTAAATTTTTTAGTAATTTTCTACATATTTCAAGAAAAAAAGCAAAAAGTAGCATAAAATACTACATACTACATTAGCTCTCTGGCCGCTCAAGACAAATTTCTGGATGCGTGCCTCCTGGCGCCAATCTAGGTTCACTTACTGCGCTTATCTAACAAAACTGTTTTTTTTTCAAAAATATTATTTATATTATTATACAGTGCTGACCTAAATAGACCCCTTCTAACTTTTGAATAAAAAGAGATGTCGATTTCTGGTAAAAAGCCTTTTTAATGGGAGTTTTTTGAGGATACCTGACCTAAGTGACAATTATGTCAAACTAACCTAATGTCAAATAATGGCTAATTTTTTAATTATATTTTTAAAATCGGTTTAGTTTCCTAGGCGATATGTTTATTTTTCTTCGCGCTCGACTAAAAAAACGTCAACTTTTTTATCAAGCAAAAAAAAATAATTTAAATTGATTTATTTTATCATAAATTAAATGTTTATGCTTCTAAGTTATGTCAGAACCTAAAAATAAATTAAAAAATTTACTAGGAATGTATTAGATCCGTCATGGATCCATTAATTTATGTTTAAATTTAAAAGAAACAAAAAAATTCTTGAAAAAATGATCACACAGCACGTTTTCGCGAAGAAAAATAAACATATCTCCTAGGAAACTAAACCGATTTTTAACATTTTAAATGTTGTATAGAGAATCAAAATACCTTTCGAAGAAGGTATTACATGCCCCCCTTCCAATTTAAAAATTTTAATGTTATGTTAAATTTTTGACATTAGGTTAGTTTGACATAACTATCACTTAGCTTAAATATCCTCAGAAAAAGTCCCATTAAAAAGGCTCTTTACCAGAAATCGATATCTCTTTTTGTTCCAAAGTTAGAAGGGGGGAGTCTATTTAGGTCCGCAATGTACATATTTTCGGGCTATACATTTTTACAACTTTCAAAAGAAATTATCTCAACAAGAATCCCTTGCCGAGTTGATTTCTCGACAGTTTCTCGTGAGTATGGAGAATTCAGGCGTGGGCGGATTAGCCTTAGCGACGAGCTAAGACCGCGTGCACCAAAAACGGCTGTTACCCTGGAAAACATTGATGCTGTGCGCATTGCTGATCACGGGAGATCGATATGTGACATATCACGAGATTGCATAAAGAATTATTAGAGGTAAAAAAATAGTTTGTCGCTGCATACCGCATCTGTTAACCGAAGAACAGAAAGTAGTTACGGTAAATTGGTATCAGACAACTCTAGACCGCTTTGAGGCATGATACTCGAAAAACGTATACAGCATTGTTAGGTGATGAATCGTGGATTTACTCATATGACCCCGCAAATAAACGTCAGTCGGCTGTTTCGGTGTTCCAAGATGAAGAAAAGCCAACAAAAGTCATCCGTTCTCGCAGTGTTTACAAAAAGATGGTCGCGAAATTTGTCTCAAAAGCAGGTCATGTAGGAACACTTAGTCTGGAATATCAAAGGACTGTTACTGCCGATTGGCATATCACCACTTGTTTGCCGAAAGTCATCGCTGAGCTTCGAAAAACGAACCACGAACGACGAATCATCCTTCCTCCACGAAGAAAATGCAAGTTCGCACAAAGCACAAAAAAACATTTAATTTTTAACCCAACAAAACGTCGAATTGTTGGACCATCCTGTATACAGTATAACCTAAGTCAAAACGTTTTCTATACTTTTTTGAAAATGTCGAACACTGCTTGGTCAAAGATTTCAGTCGCTAGAGGAAGCAGTCGACGCATTCAAGAATGCAATTTTGACAGTACCAACAAACGAGTGGAATTACAGCTTTGACAGCTGGTTTGAGCGCACAGTAAAGTCTTTAAAAATTATCTACTGTTTTATTCCAGCTGTATATGTAAAACTTTAAAGACAAACCTCATATAAAGCTTTTTTGTTACCGATAATCACAGTAACGACTTAAACGATTTCAATGAAAATTGGCATACATGTTCTATAAGCTATTCTGCCTAAGGTCACTCATCGTCAAGCAAGCTTTACGACCTTAATTCTGCCCGGTTATGGCCACTTTTTTGAGTTACGACGCCTGCAAGTTGGGCTAAACGGCGAAAGCGAATATTTTGAGGCTAATTTCAAATTGATTGGTTCGCTCGCTCCTACTACACGGTAAAAAATTGTCTTAGATCAAAGCAAATTGCTTTGAAGTAAAATAATTTGTGCTTTCCTATTCACCAAGAGAATATTTTCTTGATATAGTATTTCTTCGATGATATAGCACAAAAAATGTCTTGCCTCTTTGTTTTAATGTGAAACAGAAATTGTTTTATTATAAATTGGAACTGAATTAATCCAAGGCACCGTTTTCTCTGGAAGCAAAATATTACTTATATCAAGACAATTTGCTTTGTTACAAAATGGACTATACTGAAACAAAACAATTAAAGAAGAAAAATAAATTCTCATTTCAAGATTAAACGCTGCGTTGAACTGAAAAGAAATATTTTAATTCAAAACAAATTGTGTTAAGGTAAAACAATTTATTCAAGAAAAGAACGTGTTTTCATTGTAGACAAAATTTTTTACCGTGTCCGTTTAGTACTAAATTCTACAATTGTAAGTTTTGCCCCGTTACTAGCAACTTCAGCGAAAATGTATTAGATGATAATGGTATTGTCGAAAATGTAGTCAAATATATTTTTATTCCCAAACGTAAAGTTGATATACCTACTAATTGATAAAAAATTAACTTTTTGATTGCAATAGCCCAGAGTCTCGCTTTAAAATGAGAGATAATACAATGATAAGGCACTTGAACTTAGTTATATAACAGCACTGCAAACATACTTTAATTAGATCTTAAAAAATATCACAATTATTATTAAAAATAATTTCTTCCTGGAAAAACCTTTGCGTCAAAAATGTTATAATAATTATGGTTTTTGATGAAGATTTTTGCCTATCGTTTGGTGTAGAAAACAATTGTATAGCTCTATCCAGTAGCTGTTGAAAGCAGCTTTAAGAATTACATTTTACAAATTGAAGTTTTCGTCATATTATTTTTATTATAAACTATGCAAGATACGGATAAGTAACTTACAAGAACTTCCACAGATAATTACATTTTTGACTGAATAGCTATCTCCGTTCGTATTGATCTGACAGTAACGTTTAAATAAATAAATCTAAATGATTTTCCTGAATCATCAGAATTTGATGTCAAAAATGACATTACGGCAGATAAATATTAACAGAGACAGTAAAATATGGTCAATCATCGATTGTCAAATTTTGAAAGCCCAATCTTTTGTTAGACGTTTTAGGGATTTTTTTTTTGCTCGATTTACTTGCCCACTACTTAAAATGTTATATTTTATTTTTAATGTTTTCTTTTAGGCATCCTTCAAATTCAGAGGTCTTATGGCACCGGTTTTCACTGCCTATAACAAAGATCTGTAAGTTTAAGTATGTAGTTCCATAGCCACACCATTCAAAAATTAAGTGATGTCATTAAAATAATTTAGATTTTCTCAGATATATACTTATACTTAAAAGTAAAGAAGAGTTATTTTTTTGCCTATCCCATAAAAAAAAATATCCCAAAGAGCTACGGTCACTGCATCCTGGAAGCCTGGTGTCTCCAGCCAGGATTTCAGGATGCAGTGAACTTATTAAAAAGGCAGTTGTCAGTGGCATCTGGCAGTACCCACATAACCTTATCTGGGATTTTATTCTTCAAATTAATTAATATACAAATTTATTTCCATAATTGACGTCCTGTATATAAATTCTTGAAATTGATGATAATGCATGCGCAGTTCGACTTTCTCTCGATTGGAAGGAAGTACTTCTCCTCCCCTATTGCAAAAAGTCATACAATAATGGCAAATAAATATACCGACTGGTCCACCCAAATAGGAAACTACGCTGGAATACGCCCAATTTACGATCATCATCAGCGACGATATTTTTGTCGCTAATAAATCTAAGTTATTTTACTTAAAATGTAAAAATTATAGTGAGGACCAGATAAAAGCAGGTTCTTAAAAAAACAACACATTCTAAAAGAAAGGCTCATTAAGTCCTTCTTTAGCTAGACAATATCCGAGCCTCTTTTAAAAACCAACTCTTGCGTTTAAGAGCTTATTAGGGGTAATAAACTGTATTTTTAATGTAACTCCAAAAACAAATCATTGGGAGCAAGATCGGGTGATCTCGCTGGCCATAAGATAGTTGCCGGTGTGCTTATGAATCGATTGTAAATTGGGCGACAAGATTCCTATGTTCCTAGTTGCGTGGACCTCTCTGTATGTAAGTACATTTCGAAATTCATTTTTAGGACAGTCGACGTCAGTGTTGTTCCAAACTACGCAAAATTCTTAAAAGATAATGAAATAGAAGGTATTTTAGGTAAGAAAATTATAGTTATTTTATTAGGGTACGTTTAGATTACGCCACTCCACTTGATCTTGATCTTAGGTCTCTGAAGAAAGTTAGGTCAAAGTAAAAAAAATATCCAGATCTCCGTCACCATTTACATAATATCCCAATACCCACGGTAATTGCCATAAGTCCTCGTGGTCCTTAAGAAAAAATGTCCTGATTCGATGCTTTCAAACACATATGCATATTATTTCCATATAGCACGTATTATTTCAATAATGACGGTACCTTACGATGCATGATGCAAACATATTTAAAATAGCAATATCAATGGGCATAAGTCTATCCTTTTTGCGGTACTTAAGATAAAATGTCCTGATTGGTTATACTTTTACACATGTATATTATTTTATTCGTGTATTCGCCATGTCAACTCATCGGCGCATAGTTGAGAAAAACATCTATCTATGTAAATTTGGTATCTATGTTTGCATAAAACGCTAGTCATTGTGTAAATTATAATTTCAGTGTTCTGTGGTGTAAATTGGTAATGGGAGTATTGGAATATGACATTACGTATATGTCCGTCACCCATTTTTTAACTAAATTTGAACCCTTTAACACCTTTAGAAAACCTCTTTCTGTTTAAAAAAAAAGGAGAAATACCTTATAATTAATACATTTATAAGGAGACAAATATCTTTTATGAGACCAATTATCGATGTCCCAAATTGCATCAGTCTTATGGCTCGAACTCCGTCACATTATTTTTGGGTTCTATTAAAAAAAATCTGTCAAGAAAAGGGTATGACAAAGTTAGAGCATGAAAAACCTTGACTTTTTCGTAATATGTCGCCATTCATTTTTTTTTAAAAAGCATGACGAAAGATTTAAGATCTTATACTCAGCACCTTGGCCCGTTTTTCCTATATAAAGAAATTCACGAAAAATTAAATATTAACTCTCTATTTCCAAACGAAAAGTCGGACAAGTATTATCATATATGATAAATTTCAAAAACTAAAGGTGACAGAATAGATAAAAATCTGATAGGTAAATTCTACGTCACAAAACTAAAAAAAAGCATTTTACTGCAGAAAGAAACCGGCTTCCTGAAGCTTGCTGGGAAAAACCTGTTTCGTTTTTTTCTTAACATATTTAGTGTTTTGCTTTTAGTACACGGCACAACGGGAGAGGGTATGTCAATGACGGTAGAAGAACGAAAAAAGAACGCAGAAGCCTGGGTTGCCGCCGGTAAAGTGACCAAACAACACATTATGGTAAGACTTTAGTTCCACGATTATCGAGTGGAATGTGAGTTGATGGGTATTTCACATGAAAATCATGGCAGTTTTAAACATTTCCAGGATATTTTTTTTGCATTTTTAGGGCATCTAAATCAAAATCCATTATATTGACTATTTCAAACTTTCCAAAAAAGATGTCCAGCACAATTTTGTTCAATTATCCATCTTTGCTTTTAAGGTCAAAGTCAAGATTTTTTGTTATAACATAACTTTCTTAAAAATCATAAGAGTAAACTATTTTCAAATGTTTTTCTTTATGTAAAATTTTTCTAAATTGAAAAAATAGTCCAATTGTTAAAGTGGAGTTTTTATCTAAAATCTTGTATATTTAGCATAAATATAAAACAAATTGAATATTTTCTAAAAACTCTCTTAGGTCAAATCCGAACCTAAAATGTTCCAACTTTTTTATATCTGTACTGTGAAAGAGCCTAAAAATAACTGCTACAACTGTACCGGCATCGGCATGTTGGATTTGAAATGAACCCAAACGAATAATGGATAAATTCAGGGTACTAATAATGGGTGCCGCGCTGCTTTTCTAAGCTTAAAAACACCCATTATCAGTTACCTTAGGATATATATCAACTCAAGATAATATCTTCCAAAAGTTCCAAAATCCAAAGAACTTTCTAAAATTTAAATAAAAAATAAATATTAACCCGAATTTTGACAACGTCTAATCACTGCATTGATTTGACAGCAGTCCCTTTCAAATTTTATTAAAAGCGTTTGCTTTTTTAATCCAAGCCATACGTTTGGGTTCAATTGAATCCAATATGGCGGAACGCTTGTAACAGTCATTTTCCATTAATGGTTTTAATACGCTTTAAGCCGATCACACACAAAAATGCATAGCGCATAGCATGGCGCATAGAAGTTCAACCTTATGCGCCTTCACACACACCTCCGTAGCATGGTGCATAACGCGTGGCATGGGGCTTTCAACCAATCAACGATCGAATAGCAGCGGCCATATTGGTTTCGCCATGCTATGCGCTATGCATTTTTGTGTGTGATCGGCTTATGGACTTTTCTTATGCAAAACCAATATGGCCGCTGCTATTCGATCGTTGATTGGATGAAAGCCCCATGCCACGCGTTATGCACCATGCTACGGAGGTGTGTGTGAAGGCCTTTAGCAGTACAGATAGATATATTTAAGAGGTACATGTTCCTACCACTCTTGCTTGAAATGTTTGTTCGCCTTCCTGTATACCACGTGTCTCAGATGAAAGTAACTCGGAAACGGTGAGACATACAAGTTTATTTAGTTAAATGGGGAAAAAGTGGCGTTATTTCCAGCCCAATCAGATACTGTATTACAATTAAAAGTATTTACAGGTGCTTTCAAGATATCAAGCAAAAACAATTTTTGTTTTTTTTTAAATTGATATATTGTCGCCATCTTGTAAACAAATTTATTCAAATATGGTTTATTTTTCCTAGGTTAATACGGCCTAGACTTGCCCCATTAACTAAAAAGCACATTGCAAAGGAATTGGTTGGACAATGGTTGATGTGATTGTTTAATAACATAGTGATTTTTCATTTTGGGTTATTTCAGATTCAAGTCGGAGGTTGCCCACTCCCTGACGCCCGAGAATTGGCCAGACACGCCGAAAAAATTGGGGCTGACTCCATGTTGTGTTTACCCGAGCTCTATTTTAAACCCACAAATCCTCAGGAACTAATCGACTATTTGCTAGACATTTCCAAATCTGCGCCCAAAACTCCCCTTCTGTACTATCATATTCCTGGTTGGAGTGGAGTAAACAGTAAGTTTCTAGTAATTAGAACTGGTTACAAGGTTGTTATGGAAGCCTTATCCATTCTCAAATACCAAATTGCCAATAATGCAAGGACCTAAAACTAAAAACAAGTGAAATTAAATAAAGAAAAATAAGAAAAACGTTTTTCTGTGTTCGGCCGGGACTCGAACCCGGAATCTCTTGCTCTGTACGCAAACGCTCTAAACATTGAACCACCGAACACCATACATACATTTTCGAAAAACTTTCATCTATGCAGGTGTGCGGTGTCTCAATACAAGAACGAGAAACTCTCAGGGTATTAACTCGACCAAGTCATCCAAACTGATCTCTATAATTCTTCCTTCCCACTGTCAAAGGTATCAAAACTCAAATTAGACGTACAGTATCAACGTCTGAAAGCATGATAACATCTTTTCGTGTGTTAAAATTTCTGATCGTAATGGGCGTTTGCCAATATAATTCTCAAATATCAAATTGCAAATAATGCAAGAACCTAAAAGTATAAACAACAAGTGAAATTAAAGAAAGAAAAATAAGAAAAAAATTTTTCTGTCTTCGGCCGGGACTCGAACCCGGAATCTTTTGCTCTGTATGCAAACGCTCTAAACATTGAACCACCGAAGACCATCCATAAATTTTCGGAAAACTTTCATCTATGCAGGTGTGCGGTGTCTCAATACAAGAACGAGAAACTCTCAGGGTATTAACTCGACCAAGTCATCCAAACTGATCTCTATAATTCTTCCTTTCCACTGTCATGTTCTGCGACTACATGTAATGACACTCATCGTAAAGCAAATGCTGTACGATGAGTGTCCCTAATCACAAGCGTCTCGTTTATTGCGCCCCGTGTCGCGGAATTTGTTTTAAACACATTAGTTCAAAAAGTAGTAAGTTAAAAAAATCGTAAAAGTCATTGGTTGGTAGCACCAAACACTCTGATGACTGTACGGTGTGTCACAAATTCAATGTTCTTGAAGGGTTTCGGTATTTCTAGGGGTGGAGGAAAATAAGTAACCCCCAATTGCAAGCGTCGAAAGGTGAAAACAGAATGCTGAAATGTCAGCAGGTCGTTTTTAAGTTAAGTTTTTGAAAAGTCTCTCTATAATTTTGGTGTAAATGTCTCTTTTAAAGATTTTTAAATAAATAATCAACTGTCAAATTAAATTTTATCTGTCACTTTTAGTTATTGAGATATTGCATAAGATTGGACAATTTTCTTGGGAAAATTAGATAATTTTTTATTCGATTTTTAAAATCAACGAAAAATTTTCTCTAAAATTACGATTTTTTAAAAATTAATTGAATTGATTAAATTTTAGAATATTTTACAACAAATTACAATATATTATTTAAACAAATAATATAACAAAGAAATACAGTGTACTCCGGTTATAACGCACCCTAAGGGACCAGAAAATGTACTTTATAAGCGGACGTACGTTATAAAAAAAAACACAATTAAAAAGTTATGTTAGAACGTACATTTTTTATTTGGAATAAAATGATTGTATTTGACAAGTTCTTTTGCCTACCAACATCCGCTTTCCTAATGCCTCTCTCAATACTTTTAATAATCTCTATCTTTTCTTTTACAGTTACAGATTTGCGGTGGCAATTCTCCATTTCAACCACAAACACACAAAATCGTACTAGACCATTTTTCCATATCATAAGAATAAAGTCGAAACTAACGGCCTGCCGCCTGCAACTCGCGTTCGAATAAGAAAACCGCGGAATCGATTACCGAAAACTCACCGAATTTTTCGGGGAATCACCGGTGGTATTCCGGTTTTAACGTACACTCGTACGTCACAACGGAATTAGTCAAAATATGGTACGTTATAACCGAAGTAGAAGGTATAAAAGGTACGTAATATCCGGTGAAAAAAGAAGAGTATTTTGGCCGGACCAATGAAATATGTACGTAATAACCGAAAGTGGTAGGTGGTAGACGCTTTTACTCATTGGGCGTTGACCGGTGAGATACCACCATGCCAGAACTGAGTAGCGCTAAGTGGTATCACCACGTTCCGCTACTGCGCTGGCAGTCCGGTTCCAACAATGAGTAACAGATAGCATGATGGCGCTTCCAGGATCAAAATATTCCGGAGGTAAAATACCCGACCACTCGGATCTCCGGGCGTCGGGTGATCCTGGGGGTCCTTCATGCAAAGATATTTAAAGAAGACCAAAAACTCAACTCAGAATTGATTTTAGCAATATAAGAGGATTAAGTACCAACATGAATTCAGTTCACCAACATCTTGAAGAACAAAGACCTGACATCCTTGTTCTCACTGAAACTAAAATCAGTTCTGCAACACCTAGGAACTATCTTTATCCCGGCTATGACCTACACCACCGATTTCGACATAATTTTGGGATCTGTGTGTACATTAAAAATGACCTTTCATCTCATCGAGAGGAGAAGCTAGAACCAGCGAACCTCGATATCATATGGCTGAAATTCACCTCAAAGTCATCGACCAAGTTTATTTGCTGCCTCGACCGACCGCCATGTAACACCGAGTATCAACACTTTTTTGCGACATTATCCGAAAACTGTGATAGTATACAGTCTAACTATCCACATGCGGAAATTGTTTTTTTAGGCGATTTCAACGTCCACAATATACCCTGGCTAAAACACCACAACAAAACAGATAATGAAGGCAGGGAAGCAGAAGCTTTTGCCATAAGTTGTGGTCTAACGCAGCGCTTGTCGATGAACCTACCCGTATCTCAGAAAGGGGTGAATTTGCAGCGCTTTTAGACTTGTTCCTAACTACAAATCCTGACTTGTACACAATTCAAGTAGATCCCCCACTTGGTTCATCCGATCATAAACTTATAAGAACAAAGTGCGAAATGTTCATACCGCCAAGCCAACAATCACTTCCTCGTAAAATGTGGCACTATAAATCGGCAAAATGGAATGACCTTAAACAGTTTTACCTGGATTTTCCATGGCAAGAGGTTTGCTTTAAAACAGCTGATCCCACTATTTGCTGTAATGAAATAACAAAAGTAATCTTTTCTGGAATGGATGCATATATCCCACATACAATAAAACGCAGAGCTAATGCAAAACCTTGGTTCAACAGCCAGTGTCAAACGGCTGTACAGAAAAAACACAGAGCATATAACTTTTGGAAACGACAACAAACCGCTCAAAACCACACAGAATTTATAGAAGCCAGAAATAGTTGCAAAATTACTATTGACGCCGCCAAAGAAACATACAATCAAAGAATAAAAAACAGGTTGCTGAATTGTCCAAGTAGTTCTAGGTCCTTTTGGTCTCTTGCAAAAGCCGTTGGATCAAACTTCACCAAGTCATCCATGCCACCACTTACAGATAAAAATACTCAGCCACAACATCAGAGGAAAAAGCCAATATGCTGGCCAAAATCTTTTCCTCCAACTCAAACCTAACAGTGCCAAATGGAAAAACTCCACCGTTCATTGAAAGGGTTTCCCACATTATGCCAGAGATACCCTTTTGTCACAGAGAAATACGAAAATCCCTTAAAAAGTTGGATACAAACAAAGCAATGGGTCCAGATGGCATTCCCGCGATAGTACTCAAAAATTGTGCTAGCGAACTCACATCAACTTTCGCAAAATTATTCAATTTATCTTATAGGCAAGGAGTATATCTATCATCATGGAAGTCTGCCGCAGTACAACCCATTCCAAAGAAAGGAAAAAAGACAGATTTAACGTTAAACTATAGACCAATTGCTCTACTTCCGGTGATATCAAAAGTAATGGAAAGAGTTGTGAACAATCACCTAACCAAGTACTTGGAAAAGTACAAAATTATCAACGACAAGCAATACGGATTTCGAAAATATAGGTCAACTGGCGATTTACTTACATACGTCACTCACTTATGGCAAAAAGCGATTGAGTTGCGAGGTGAAACAAGAACAATTGCCTTAGATATATCTAAAGCATTCGATAAAGTCTGGCATGAAAATCTGCTCAACAAGCTCAAAGCAACGGGATTGTCGCCGAGACTTTGCACTTGGTTTGAAAGTTACCTTAAGGATAGATCCATTTATGTTGCACTGGATGGCCGGAACTCCAAATCTTACCAAATAAATGCTGGTGTGCCACAGGGAGCAATCCTTTCGCCAACACTTTTTCTGATTTACATAAATGACCTCATAGATAAAACAGTAAATCCACCATATCCACCACCAATCCAGTCATACCACCCACATGTCTCTCCGCACGTGAATTCCATTACCTTAGACTAACTGAAATATCACAGATAAATAACGACTTGGAGATAATAGAGGACTGGGGCAACAAAAACCTTGTACAGCAGAAAACCCAAGCAGCCCTGTTTTCAAAAAAGACCAGCACCGGTGAGCCAAACATCATGCTATCTGGAAGTGCTGTCGCATTGCAGAGCCAGTTGAACATCTTAGGAGTCACTGCAGGGCGTTCCAAAAGCTGGGCGTGCTATTTCATACAAGACATCTGTATACACCAAGCCAACTGCTGACACTCTACAAAGCCCAGATTCGACCAACTATGGAGTACTGCTCACATATATGGAGTGCGGCACCCAAACATACCTTAATGCTTTTGACCACCGTGCAAAAACGAGCTATCAAGCTGATCAATGACCCCGCACTTACCCGTAGCTTGGATAGTCTCGAACATCGAAGAACTGTGGGCGATCTAACTCTCTTCTACAGGTATTATCACGGAAAATGCTCTGAAGAGTTGGCACGTATGATCCCCCCGGGAGTAGCACCTACTAGGCGAACACGTCAAACAGACGGTAACCATCAATTTATTGTCAAAATAGAGGCACCAAGAACCTCATTATATCAGAATTCATATCATAGCATCGCTGTGGAATAAACTCCCTGCGACAGTTTTCCCTGCAGGTTACAACCTAAACCGTTTCAAAACCAACACACACCAACCTTTCCGCGCACTTGCCGCATCTCGAGCGTGATAGGGATCTCCTTGCGAGTGCGCATACCCGTAAAAAAAAAAAGTACGTTATAACCCAGGTACGTTATAACCGGAGTACAGTGTAACAGTTTTATGTAAGATCTCAAAAACTAAAACTGACATAAAATTGTTTGTTGATAGTTAGCAGCCTAAAAAAGTTACACGCAAACATTTCAAAAACTCTTCATAGGTTAAAATCAGCTATAAAAATATCAAAATACGGTTTTTAGCATTAAGCTTCCTTTGACAATCCAACATCACAAGAAAGGGTCAGGTTTATGTATATAAACTTAAAAACAGATAAAACCACTAAAAAATATGAAACTTGGAATATTTACCCTATACGTCAACCTTGACCGTCTGGAAGTTAAAACAATAAATCATTAGGTGAATTTTTGATCCGGTATGGTCTTAACTGATTTAGAAAAATTATTTATTAAAAATATTTATTAAAAATATTTGTGAAATAGTGTAAACATTTTGTGTGAAACTACGTTGTATTACGTATGTACATCCTTGTAATATTAAGTATCGCTTTTCTTAAAGCATATTAAAGTCTACCCCTTACATTATACCTACTTGAGGATGCTTAATTTTCAGTCAACATGAAGGACTTCCTCAACCAATCAGTTGGCCAAATTCCCACATTCCACGGCATCAAATACACCTCCAACGATCTGGCAGGAGGATATGACGCTCTTACAGCAGCTGATGGTAGATACGCTGTGTTCCTTGGTGCTGACACTGTAAGTGTAACTCAAATTTAGAATATCTTGCAGCTCTTTGCATAAGAGATTCAATTCAATGGAAATGTACTAACCTCTTTATTTCAATATCTGCAGTTTTGTTAAAAAAGTTACAAATGTCAACACGAAAAGCGCCACAGACGCAACGCTCGAAAAATGTAGAGTAAGGGTACTAAAAGACGGGTGTACGTTTAAATGCTTTTTATTTTTTTTGTAGGATCTTAAGAATTAGAATTAGAGAAATGTTGGATTCATCTTAAACAAATTAATTTTCAGGATAGCGCATTTTCAATATTCCACAAAAAAGTAGCATAGTGTCCTTTTGCGTTGGCCTAATATTTAACTCATAAAAGCGGCGCTTTCAATATAATATTACAAAATATTTCTTTGTTTTAGATGATATACAATAGTCTTTGCCATAGGCAGTTACACTTTTGTGATATTTCCAACCTCTTTATTTATCATATGCATACTGACAGCAACAAAAAATAATCTGAAAAATGGCATGTCTTTGAGTTGTTTTTATCTGTGCGTTTTTTGTGTCAACCTACAGTCAGCATCTTTTTATCTTTAATTTTATACTCATGACATGTTTACGTTTTAATATATTTTTGGTTAGGAAATATGTTCATTTCATGTCAAAGTCACAAAAGTGTAACTGCGTATGGCAAGGACTATTTACAGAAATGCTTATTTATGCCTGAAGTGTGATCAGGGCTATCAAAACGGACGGGCCACGATCCACCACTTTGTTGACGTCACATCCGGGGCTGATTATTTGCTTGATGGTCACGTTACGACACAGCTGATTGTCTTTAAAATATTGAAGTTGGAATGACGGTTCACGAATATTTGAGTTTTTTTTTAAATAAAGCCGGTTTTGAGATTGTTTTTACTATATTCTTTCAGAACATTTTTTTTTTAAATCTATAGTTATCCTTAATTTTTAAGAGCCGCTTCATTAGCTCACACAAAAACTAAGTTTAAAGCAGAAGTAAATGTGACAATCACAGATGACAAAGTCAAATACATGTCAAATATAACAGTTGGCATGTGGTACATGGCGGGTAATTTGAATTCAAAAGAAGGAATGCTAAATCTTGAAGATTTTAACCTTTTAATCATGTTGCTTCCTTACAAAACTTTGGTGGAATATCGAGATGGTGTCTGTGAATATTTCACTAAAATTCTGTAGTGCCATTTTTAAAATATCATAAAAAAACGTCTGACCTCCCATAAGACCCAATGTAAAATTCAGCCCCCGAAGAACAGCTGATTTTTTCAGGGTCGTGGAACTATTTTTATGTTGGCCTTGGTGTGATTTGTAAAAAATATTTAATATAACTGTTGATCGTAGTTAACACATAGTACATACGTCACATGTAATAGGCGTTACATGCTCGGGTGAAGCGAACCCAAGAGGCCTGTTTCTCAAACTTTACCCGTACGTGTATTGTCTATCAGTAAATTTTATGTTATAAGGTGTTGTTGCTACTGGTGTTTTTATATAGAGGTAATTTATATATAAGTGATTGCTGGAAAATGAAAAAATAAGTCAGCAGGTCAAAACAAAACTGGATCAGGCATTAAAAGTATAGTTTCTTTAAATGTCTACTTCTACCGCTACTGCTATATTTTTGGTTTAATTATAATTTTTAGCTCATGGCTCCAGCTTTTGCGATAGGTTTCGACTCCTCAATTGCCACCTCACTCAACATCTGCCCACAAATGGCAGTTAAAATTTTAAAGGCCATTCGGAATTCCAATGTCTCAGAAGCGCGTGAAACCCAACAGAAACTCACCAAGATCTGTGACCTTATTACCAAAGATGGTACGTAAAATAAAATCTAATTAATTGCGGCTTGTCGTGTCAAAACTAACATCTTCCTATCTAGAACAATTCGAGAAAATTACAAAAAACTATTTGATTGGCTTTGAGCATTTTGGCAACATAGTATTGTAACAGTGGCGCACCCAGGAATGTGTCTTAGACTGGGGGGGGGGGGAGACCTCTCCAGCTAAAACGGGCGCCTCGCAAAAATCGTGCAATCAAAAAAAAAAAAGGTAATCGTGTGTTCGAGCGGTCCGACAGCTCAAAAAGACGCCACTCAAAAATCACAAATCTTGCGACCAAAAAAAAAAGATCTTGTTTTTCGCAGGCACGCGGAACTGCGCCGTTGCTTGGGGGGGGGGGGGCGAGTCCTCGTTCTGTCAAATGTGAAGCTATTTTTTCTGTTTTATCATGAAATATGTAGAAAATATGTAAAAAATCTAAGGCTTGGGGGGGGGCCCCCTGGGTGCGCCCATGATTGTAAACAATGATACTATAAGGGCATGACAAAAAATGGTAAATAGTTCAGGCAAGATTCGGGAAAATCCACTTTCTAGAAGCATTTTATATTACGTTTTGGCAAATGGGCAATTCCCCCTATTTTGACCCCGCTGAATCCGAATATCCCTGTTGCCAACTCGAAATATTGACAGGGGCTGAGATATTCAAGATGGCGGCCAAAATGGCATCGGAATTTTTAGTTGCCGCTGGAAAGCCCAAAATGTCACAGGTGTACATTCAAAATATATATTTGTATAATTAAAAAATAATAACATATTATTTTTTTTTTAATGGCTGCAAAAACCTCCAAAAACCCCCCAAAATCTGAAAGTTTGAGGTTTTTTAAAATTTTCTTAAAAACTAAGCTTCTAAGAGAAAAATGTATAATATACTGTATTGTAGACAATACAATTCCCTTTTTAACATGGTATAACTTAATAAAGTTAGACTAATAACAAGCTCTCCAGCGGCGTCCGTTAATTGACGTAATTAAAAAAAATTGTTTTTTCCAAGATTTATTTAATTTTTTTTTAAACTAATATCTACAGAAAACCATGTATTACATTTTGGAATACTCAATAAAATTTCCTTCAATTTGACGTATAACGTGATTAAATCGGTTTTATAAATAAAACTTCAGGGGCATCCGTAAATTAAATTAATTTTGAAAAAACAGAAAATAAACCATTTTTGTTACACGTTTTATCTAATTTTCTCAAAAACTAAGCTTAACATGAAAAAACTTGTTCTACACTTTTTTGTAGACAGGGAAATTCCCTTTTTAAAAGTGTGAAACTCGGTGGGGTTTGACTTATAGCAAACTCTCCAGCGACGTCCGTCAATGGGGGTGATTTCAACAAATCATTAAAAAAAAACATGTTTTTCATACGTTTTATTCAATTTTCTTAAAAACCAAGCTCTTTATCAAAAAATGTGTCCTACACTTCGTCATAGCCAATAAAATTTCCTTTCAAACGATGTATAACAAAGTGGAAGTTATTTTATATTTACCGCTCCAGTGGTGTTCTTAATTTAAAGAAATTATTTAAGATCAATCCAAACTAATCAATTCTGTGTCTTATTAGCTTTTCGGTGGATAATAAAGAGCAGCGGATAAAAGGTCGAAAGTACAAAAGGTCGAAAGTACAAAAGGTCGAAAATACAAAAGGTCGAAAGTACAAAAGTTCGAAAGTACAAAAGATCAAAAAACAAAAGGTCGAAAGTTCAAAACGTCGAAAGTACAAAAGGTCAAAAGTACAAAAGATCGAAAGTACGGCCGCGGGTCCACATCGACTGGACAGGTCAATTCGACTTGATACGGTAAATTTGTATTTTTAATATTTTGTTTTGTCGATTTTTTTTTCGACCTTTTATGGCTTCGGCGGTGGGCCCGATAATAAAATGTCCTTTTAAACAGTGTGTCACAAAATGTGGCCCATAGTATAGAAAACTCTCCAGGGGCGTCCGTAAATTGCATAAGTATAAGGCAAAAAAAAATTATGCCCCCCCTCCCCCCAAACCGTTGCATAAGATTCATCACTTTATTTTTAGTTCCATATGCTTAAAAAAATAACGAAAAACAACTGTGTCAAAGTTACTACTGTTACTTTCTGCACAAAAATATTGCTTAGTGGGGGCCATGGCCCCTATGCCCCCTCCCCTTATAACCACCGGTGTTTTTTGCTTTAAAGAACTTATTTAGATAAATAAAAATATCTAATCTAATCAAAAAACAGTTTATTTTAATTTGGAAACATTTTATTTTAGTAGGTATAAATTACGAACCTTTTTGTAGTATTTATCATAACATTAACCTCACTTTGTAATATATCATTTAAAAATAAATTGTCTTATCCTCAATAAAGAATAAAGGCACATTTTTTTCTGAAAATCTTAGAAAAGATATTTAAATATGCAAGATTATTTCAGTTATTTTTGAAAATAAGTTTATATTAGTACGCCCCTGAAGCCTTAAATATGGCAACAACCCGATATTTTAATAAAGTTTTTAAAAGAAAATGTTATGTTCTACAATAAGGTATACTACATATTTTTTCCTAAAAAGTGTAGTTTTTGAGAAAATTTTGAAAAACCTATATTAAACATGTTTTTTCTAAATAATTCCAATTTACGTACGCCACTGAAGAGCTACTTGCTTTTCCTAACCTTATTGACCAATACATCGTTGGAAAGGGAATTTTATTCTCCACAAAAAACTGTTCTTTGCAATTTTTGATAAAAAGGTTAGTTTTCGAGAAAATTGCATAAAACTGAAAAAAAACAGGTTTTTGCGGGTTTGGGGGGATTTTCTCCGTCCCTGTCGATTTTTCGAGTTGGCAACAGAGATATTCGGATTCAGCGGGGTCAAATTAGGGGGAAATGGTCTGTTGCCAAAAAGTAATATGATTTGCTTCTAGACCGAAAACGGAAAGCCTTTTAAAATAATATGCTCTGACTGAAAAGCTTTACACTCACGTTCCTTTACCTTTACACACGGAAAGCCTTTAACAACAGCACCCTCGCTGTTGTTACGGGCCAGTCGGAATAAACACCAGACCCATCTTCATTTTTCAATTAACGATTATAATTATTATGAATTGAAGTGCTTTGGTGTTAAATAATATTTCATTTTAGGTGCTTGGGTACCAACCATGAAGCATGCAATGAATGCATTCACTCCAGTGAAAGTCGGTCCAGCCAGACCTCCACTAAAAAATCTAGCAGCCGGAGACATTAAAAGTATCGAGGATGTTGTCAAGCCACTGCTGTCTTGATTAATTCATTTTTTGTTTGTAAATAAGTCAAAGATTGCCTAAAGAAATTAATAAACAACATGTGACAACAAAAGCTGTGCTAATGTAATAATTTCCAATAAAAAAATATTACCTAAAGGTATACAAGAAGCTTTTGAAATAAATAATACAAATAAGACAAAAAGGTGTCTAGGTTGTATACAGGTTCCTTTATATTGGCACCTTTTGGCCAAACTAAGCTAAACGAATTATTGCTACATTAACTCGGCGCAGAAGTCGAAGGGAAAAACCCCCAAGTAACTTTTTTCGATGTAGAAATTTTTTGACATTTTGGTACAATGCCAAATTCCGCATGTAAAAAAAGTTTTTTTGAAAAGAAAATATTTTTATTTCTTCACAACGGCAGTTTTGTAGAGAACCGACACGTAGTTGGAGAGTATTTCGCTTTGTTTTTAAGAAAATGTAACAAAAACTTATCCTAAAATTGATTTTTGATGATTTCTGTAAATAACCCCGATTCATGGACGTCACTGTGTCGTTTGTAAGTGATACATTGTTAGAAAGAAAATTTTCTTTTCTTAATAAAGTGTTATTACAAATATTTTCCTAAAGAGTTTAGTTTTTACGAAAATTGCAAAAAATTGATAATAGTAATAACGTATTTTTTTGTGATTTCTAAAAATCTTCCTGACATCCTGACATTAAATAGATTTTAATTGAAGACTTTTTCCCAAATTTGTACAGGGTGGCCAAAAAATACTCATGAAATTGATACTCAAAAGCCTAAAAATCGCTGGTTTGTTAACAGACAGAACTTAATATTATTTAGAAAACCATAATCCTCTGGACAACTTAGCAATATTTTAGCTCACACATATACTATACTATAGTCGTGTAAGCTATGGTGATCCTAATTTTTTCGAGAAAAAAAAAGTTGCTCCGATTTCAAAATTTTTTATATATCTTTGCGTTTCAGATGATTTTGAAACTTTTTTGTTGCGCCGTCTGTCTGTCTGTCTGTATGTCTGTCTGTCTGTCTGTCTGTCTGTAACGACCAACGCGCATAACTCAAAAACCGCTTGGCCGATTTTAATGAAATTTGGTACCTAGGCTGGGTCTTGGGTCGAGATGGTCCCATTTAAAAATGAACAAAATCCACCGAACAGAAACCAAATAAAAGAGTGGGGGTAGATTTCAAAAATTAGAGTTTATGTGAAAATATGGCGTGTGTGATATCAAACGAAAGGTAATTGAGTCTGCAGTTAAACAAAATACATTTTAATTTATTTTAAAAAAAAGGGTGGGGGTATATTTTAAAAATTAGAGTTTAAGTGAAAATATGGCGTGTGTGATATCAAACGAAAGGTAATTGAGTCTGGAGTTTAACAAAATACATTTTAGTTTTTTGTTTTTTTTAAGGGTGGGGGTAGATTTCAAAAATTTGAGTTTAAGTCAAAACATGGCTTGTGTGGTATCAAACAAAAGGTAATTTAGTCTGGAGTTAAATAAAATATATTTCAGTTTTTAGTTATACTAGCTCACACGTACACTATAACTATAGTACCTAGTGTGAGCTTAGGGGCCCATATATTGGCAGAGTATTTTATAAGATAACTGATACTCATTACCAGTTACTTATAGGGAGAATACAGTGTGTTCCGTATAAAATGACATACCACCAGGGAAGAAAATTTTGTTAAAAACTTTTTAAATAGGTATGTGTTTTACCAATTTTAAAGAAATAAACGTATAAACACCTGGTATAAATCAGTTAAGCATTTTTAGATGTGTCAAGTAAAGCAAAAACCCTTTTTAGCCTAATTGTCGCGGGGAAGGGCGAAAAAATATCGAAACACAAAATATCGAAAATACAAAATATCGAAAACCTACAAAATATCGAAACTACATTTTATCGAATTACAAAATATTGAAACTACAAAATATCGAAACCACAAAATATCGAAACTACAAAATATCGAAACTACAAAATATCGAATCACAAAATATCGAAAATACAAAATATCGAAAATACAAAATATCGAAATTAACAAATATCGAAATTCAAAAATAGAAAATTTCGAAACCTTAACATAACCCGACCCTGACGTAACCTAACCTAACTAAACCTAATTTGACCTAACCTCATAAAAATAGAAAGTTTCAAAAATCTAACCTGACAAAACCTAATCAAATCTAGCCGAAACGAACCGAACCAAACCAAAGCAAACCAAGGCCAACACAAAAATAGAGGCCACGACCCTGAAAAAATCAGCTGTTCTCCCGGGACTGAATTTTACATTGGGTCTTATGGGAGGTCAGATGTTTTTTTATGATATTTTCAAAATGGCACTACAGATTTCCGCAAAATTTCACTGAAATATTCTCAGACACCATCTCGATATTCCACCAAAGGTTTGTAAGGAAGCAACATGATTAAAAGGTTAAAATCTTCAAGATTTAGCATTTCTTATTTTTAATTCAAATTACCCGCCATGTACCACATGCCAACTGTTATATTTGATATGTATTTGACTTTGTCATATGTGATTGTCACATGCGCTTCTCCTTTAAACTTAATTTTTGTGTGAGCTAATGAAGCGGCTATGAAAAATTAGGGCTTACTATACATTTAAAAAAAATTGTTCTGCCAGAATAAAGTAAAAATAATCTCAAAAACGGCTTTATTTAAAAAAAAATCAAATAGCCATGAACCGTCATTCCAACTTCAATATTTTAAAGACAATCAGCTGTGTCGTAACGTGACCATCAAAAAAAAATCAGCCCCGGATGTGACGTCAACAAAGTGGAGGATCGTGGCCCGTCCATTTTGATAGCCCTGAGCAAACTGAAGCAACAATTTTTTTCAAAAAAAAAGTTTCCTGACTTCTTTCCCGGGATCCTAGATGGTGTGAATACGAACCGAACCGTACCGAACCGAACCAAACCAAACCGAACGTAACTACAACACTGCTAATTAGGTTTGGTTAGGTATGGTTAGGTTTGGATAGGTAAGGTTCGGTTCGGTTCGGTTTGGTTCAGTTCGGTCCGGTTCGGTTCGTTTGGGTATGAATTCACACCTTCTAGGATCCCGGGAAAGAACTTAGGAAAGTTTTTTTTTTGAAAAATATGGTTGGTTTAGTTTGCTTTGGTTCGGTTTGATTCGGTTCGGTTCGGTCAGATTTCATTAGGTTTTGTTAGGTTAGGTTGTTGAAACTATCTATTTTTGTGTGGTTATATCAAATTAGGTTACGTTAGATTAGGTCAGAGTCAGGTTAGGTGAAGATTCCAAAATTTTCTGTTTTTCATTTTCGATATTTTGTTGTTTCGATATATTGTATTTTTGATATTTTGTTATTCGATATTTTGTGTTTTCGATATTTTGTATTCTCGATATTTTGTTGTTTCGACATTTTGTTGTTTCGATATTTTGTGTTTTCGATATTTTGTTGTTCGATATTTTGTGTTTTCGATATTTTGTATTTTCGATATTTTGTTGTTCCGATATTTTGTATTTTCGATATTTTGTAGTTTCGATATTTTGTTATTCGATATTTTGTAGTTTCGATATTTTGTAGTTTCGATATTATGTAGTTTCCATATTTTAATTCGATATTTTGTTTTTCAATATTTTGTTTATCGATATTTTGTGTTTCGATATTTTTTCGCCCTTCCTTGTCGCAGTTGGCTTATTCTTAACTTTTTTAATTTTTAACCGGTTTTTTTCTTTCCATCCCCAACGTTTTCCAATATCCCCATATACATAATTTTCTACAGGACACCACGGATTTCTTACAGTGTTTTGTTCGCAAAATATCCAGTTTTAAAACATTATGTTTTATTAATTTATTAGCTCACACATATACTATACTATAGTAGTGTGAGCTATGGTGATCCTAATTTTTTCGAGAAAAAAAAAGTTGCTCCGATTTTAAAATTTTTTATATATCTTTGCGTTTCAGATGATTTTGAAACTTTTTTGTTGCGCCGTCTGTCTGTCTGTATGTCTGTCTGTCTGTCTGTCTGTATGTCTGTCTGTAACGACCAACGCGCATAACTCAAAAACCGCTTGGCCGATTTTAATGAAATTTGGTACCTAGGCTGGGTCTTGGGTCGAGATGGTCCCATTTAAAAATGAACAAAATCCACCGAACACAAACCAAATAAAAGGGTGGGGGTAGATTTCAAAAATTAGAGTTCATGTGAAAATATGGCGTGTGTGATATCAAACGAAAGGTAATTGAGTCTGCAGTTAAACAAAATACATTTTAATTTATTTAAAAAAAAGGGTGGGGGTATATTTTAAAAATTAGAGTTTAATTGAAAATATGGCGTGTGTGATATCAAACGAAAGGTAATTGAGTCCGGAGTTCAACAAAATACATTTTAGTTTTTGTTTTTTTAAGGGTGGGGGGTAGATTTAAAAAATTTGAGTTTGAGTCAAAACATGGCTTGTGTGGTATCAAACGAATGGTAATTTAGTCTGGAGTTGAATAAAATATATTTCAGTTTTTAGTTATATTAGCTCGCACGAACACTATAACTATAGTACCTAGTGTGAGCTTAGGGGCCCATATATTGGCAGAGTATTATTAAAATGCGTTCGCGATACTTTCTCTGTACCAGAATCATACCAGTTTGGTGTGCAATAGAATCAACCATTCTTCATTCCGCATGGGTATTACCTTGCTCGAAGGTTAGGGATTTTAATTGTTTATATTTAATAGCTTAAAATATAATACCGCGGTTTTTAGTTAATTGTTGAAATTCTATTTAAGTAGTTGCAAAAAATGTTGGTGAGTTTTATTGTAGGACATACATACATATAGATATACCTATTGATTAAGATCAATATTTATCCATTTATTATTATTATTTACTTTGTTTTTAGGTCAATTTCACCTTTATTGGCCTAATGGCCCCGGTTTTTACAATTTTTAATCCGGACTAGTAAGTATTCTAAACATTTCTTTTGTTTAACATTCATTCAACATTGGTTTATTTACTGTCATTTTTAGCCATACATACAAAAAACTTTCCTTAAAAAAAAATATCATAACAAAAACATTTCATGTAAAAAAAAACCTAGTGCGCGAAAGTTGTATTCCGTAAAAAGAATTGAGATAAAAGTAAAGCCAAGTTGTCCAATACAAATTTCAAAATTAAAACTAGTTTGGAAATGTTTTTTTAAACTTTGCTATTCCAGCCAAATTTTTTTATGTATTGTTTAATTTAGCACTGTGCCTAAGAGTCATTTGCAGCCGTAATAGCCAAGTTTAGGTAAACATTTCCAAACTAGTTTACTTTTATCTCAATTCTTTTTACGGAATACAACTTTCGCGCACTTGGCTTTTGTTTACATGAAATGTTTTTGTTATGATTTCACTCCTTTTTTAAAGGATTTGGAAAATATTTAAGTTTTAAAGTAGTAAAATATGCGGAATATTGTTCAAAACTTTTGCAATGCCTTAGGTTTTTTTTATATTTTGCTATAATGGTTTTATCATAGTTCCTATCAGTCTTCTAAAGCTCAGCTCTCTAGTGTTTCTGGAAGTGGGTAATGTTACTTTTACATAACTTTACATTTATAGGGGAAAGAAGCAAATTAAAATTTTGGGGTTTTTAAATTTTTTCGTATAGTTTTATCATATTTCCGATCAGTCTGCCAAAGTTCAGCTCTCTAGCGCCTCTGGAAGTGGGCAATGTTACTTTTACATAACTTTACATGTATGGGGGGGGGGAGTGAATTAGAATTTTGGCATTTTTGTTTTTTCCAAGGGTTTGGTCACAATTTCTATCAGTGTGCCAAATTTCAGCTTTGTAGCATGTCTGGAAGTACAGTAAAGTTTTGATGATCTATACATGAGTGAGTCAGTGAGTGAGTGGCAATTTCGACGTTTTTTGAAACTACTTTCTGGAGGTTCATGAACCTGGGAGGAGTTGTTAACTCTATGAAGATCTACGACTGTGAGAGATTCGTAGCTCATTCCGAAGTAGAGTTTTAGATATGTGAAATATGGGCTGAAATGTTTCAAGAAAAGATGGTACGGCAGCGCGAACTTAGCGAGGCACTGCCGTGCCCTCAGATTTGGCTCAAAAAACATTAACACAAATGTGTATGAAATACAGCTCAGAGGATATTAAATTATCAACCCATTATTAAACTCTATTTTCCATTGTTTATTCATTTGGCTAAAATGTTCATTCATTTATTAAGCGTTTGACGATAAACATTTAAGCATATATGTTTTGTAAATGACTGAAACCGTTTCAAACATTTTTTTTAAAAACTGGTACAAAAATTCTTTGGCTTCCGGGGGTGATTCCAAACAAGAAACGGGTGAAATTAAACATCGAATAATTTTAAAAACGTTTTTTTCACCAATTAGGCCACCAAGCTTCTACCCACTCACTGTTAGTATTGTAATTCAAGTTGCATCCAATTTAGACCTATAACGCCATCAAGCTTGGAATTTCCTTTGTGGCTAAGGACCCATCCTTAAATTACGTCACGCAAAAACCACTACCTGTCTCTCTTTAAATTAGTGAGAGTAACATAAGGCCCTCTCTCTTAGTGCGTTACGTAATTTAAGAACAAGTCGTAAGGCCATGTAGGTTTATTTTACTTGTTTTTATTTTAGCTCTATAAACACTGAAAAAATCCCCAAATATGCAGAGTATCTTGTTGAGTCTGGGATAAATGGAATACTAGGTAGGACCTAAAGTAATTTTTAAAAATTATACAGTACACAAAGTAAATACTCTGTCAATTTATGGGCACTTAAGCTCACACTAGATACTATATTTATAGTGTACGTGTGAGCTAATATAACTAAAAACTGAAATATATTTTATTCAACTCTAGACTCAATTACCTGTCGTTTGATACTACACAAGCCATGTTATTACTTAAACTCAAATTTGTGAAATCTACCCCCACTTTAAAAAAAAAAACTAAAATGTGTTTTGTTTAACTCCAGACTCAATTACCTTTCGTTTGATATCACACACGCCATATTTTCACATAAATCCTAATTTTTGAAATTTACCCCCACCCTTTTTTTTGTTAAATAAACTAAAATGTATTTTGTTTAACTCCAGACTCAATTACCTTTCGTTTGATATCACACACGCCATATTTTTACATAAACTTAATTTTTGAAATCTACCCCCACCCTTTTATTTGGCTTGTGTTTGATGGATTTTGTTTATTTTTAAATGGAACCATCTCGAGCCAAAACTCAGCTTAGGCACCAAATTTCATTAAAATCGGGCTCGCGGTTTTTGAGTTATGCGCGTTGGTCGTTACAGACAGACAGACAGACAGACAGACAGACAGACAGACAGACAGACAGACAGACAGACAGGCAACACAACAAAAAAGTTTCAAAATCATCTGAAACGCAAAGATATATAAAAATTTTTGAAATCGGAGCAACTTTTTTTTTCTCGAAAAAATTAGGATCACTATAGCTCACACTACTATAGTATAGTATATGTGTGAGCTAAAACTAATATTGTTTGGATACATACTTAAAACTTTTTTTGTGAATGAATTTTAGAACACATGATACGAAAAAAATTTAAAATATTAATTCTTATTCTGTCGTATGACGATAGCTGCCGATAGAAGATTTAAATAAGTTTTTGTTTTTATATTTTTTTGCAACATTTTATTTAATTTTTTACTATTAGTTCATGGAACAAGCGGAGAAGCCACATCGCTATCAGTGGACGAACGAAAAGAGCTGGCGGAATCCTGGGCTTACGCAGTTAATCGAACCAAACAGCATCTTATGATACAAGTTGGTAAGTTATAAATAAGTCAATCTTTTTAGAAAAAACTATAAGACTACCATAGGAAATGAGGTTTTGCCTCGGGTTTTGCACACGCCAAACTCGATCTGAAAACGGTATTTTGCACTCGCTGTGTGCAAAACATTTTGCACACCGTTACGTCATCATTGCGCACGCTTCTTTGATTTACTATAATATTTTTTGATTTTGTCATACCTGAGTCAAAATGTGGAATATAGCAAGTAGGCTGAGCTCCACAGCAACCGTCATCGCTTTGTTTTTTGTTGACTATGTCAAAAAAGTGTGTTAAAGTTTTCCGAAAATGGCTGATAAATAAGAAAAAGTACGATTAGTGAACTCGAATGAAAACCTCCTTGCACACTCGCCCGACTTGCAAGCGCGGATTTGAGGGGGGCAACGTGGTAATTACCCCCCCCCCCCTAGAAAAAAAAGGTTTTTCTAGCCAATAAAAATCGGGCTAACGGCATAATTACCACCTCCTAGAAAAAAATCATTAATCCTCACCCATATTAATTAACATATTATTTTCGCAAAAATAATCATGCAAATAGAAATGTTATTTATGACCAACCAAAAAAAATAAAAACCCCTACTTTTTGTTTAATTTTTCATCGTTTTTGCAAACTGTCTATGCAAATGTACTATAGTTTTGATTGAAGTTTTGATTAAGGAGGATAATAACCCAGGAGCCTGCTATAAGTGCTATATAGTCGGAACCAGGATGGCGCCAGCATAAATCTCCTACAGTCAACTCACGACGACCACGACTGTTGCCAAGTTCTTCTGGGACGATAGCGGTGTTAGATAGATGCAAGTCTAACATGTAGCAGGACCACCTTTCGGAAGGGGTGTAAAAGCGTGGCTTCACTGTGTATACTTGCTACGCAGTATAAAGATCCCTGCCGTCCACAAAGAGTTGTCAGGCAAAATTAAGTCCTCTTAGAGAAAGAAAACTTGCATCCTAAGGGGCACGTGCATCAGTTTGATATATGATGTACGGATAAATCGGGGTTTGCGAAAAGGGCGCGCCGTGTTCATCTAGTCGCTACACCAAAAATGGTCTTCCCACCACTACTACTACTTGATTGAAGAGGTTTACAGGCTTATAACATAAATTTCACTCACGCATGCAACTTTTTGATAAAATCTTCTGCGTTGACTGGTTGCACAGTGCAACATGTCAAACTTTTTAAAATGCATAAAGCTGCTATATGGTCTAAACAGTAGTGTCCCAACTAAATCGATAGTAAAGAAGCTATTGTTAGAAGTCAACTGAATATATAAAAAAAAGATATCAAAATGCAAAAACCTATTCTAAAGCAGATGAAACACAACTTGCTTCAGGAAAATAAGAAAGAAGACAGAAAATTCATGAGAGTATACAAACAAACCAAAAGATGAGAACATCAAAAGCTAGTACTAGTAGTTAGTACTAGCGGTGGAAGGGTGATTGGTTTGGTTTGGTTGGCGGTGGAAAGGTGGGTTTGATTGTTGTATTAATTGATTTAAAAAAAAGGTAAAGGACGACATATGTCTAAACAATATTTTGATCAACAATCTAAGACATGAAGATTATACTAATATTTGTAGAGAGAGAGATGCTGAAATAGGTAAACCAAAACAACAATCGGTGAAACAAAAACACTAAAATTCACAATAGGCGATTAATAACTTTAATTTATTTATGCAAGGAAAAGACGGCTATGGCTTTGCAACTTACGCCAATATAGAGCAAAAATTAGTACATAACCATTTAGAGCTGATTGATCAACAATCTGAAATATGCATATGATCCTAAAATTTATAGAAAGCTGATGCTGTAACTTATAAATAAAATACAACAAACGGTGAAACACAAAGAAAACACTGTTCAAAATTTCACGTTAGACGGTGCAAGATTAGTATCCCTGAATGAGACATATTTGTTTGTTTATACAATAGATGTTAGATGAGGCGCCTTAATCTTGCATGCAACTGCATGTCTATTGCTTCATATAAAGCGGCCTAGACTTTAATTGATTTATGCAAGAAAAAATTTATGGTAAGGAAATTCCGAAAGACGCCGCTGAATATGGCTATGTAACTTACGCTAACATAGGGGAATAAGTACTGCAAACCAAATAGGTTTTAGCATAAATACATGTTCGAAGAATCGAAAAGTGAAGCCCTCATAGCTGGCTTTGGAAACAATGTAAAATTTCAATTCGCGGTCGCGAATTTTCAAGTGCGCAGTTGTGTTTCTGGCCATGTAGACACACAGCTGCCGTGTGGGTGGAGGCCATCTTTCTTGCTTATTTACATTTTTCGGTGTTTTGCATTTGTCGTGTAAAATTATGTTTTTTTCTGTGAAAAATGGGAAATAATTCACGAAAAACATGTGCGGTTTGTGGAAAAATATCCGGGAGAAGTAAGGGAGTGCCATTCCATCGGTAACTACTTCTATTTCTCTTGATAATTTGTTAATAAAGTTAGGAGTGATTAATAAATACCATTAAACACTCTTCATGGTGTCCACAATAAATCTGCACAATTATATTTAGAAAAACTACAATTTTAATCCACAAATCGATAAATTTTCACCCAACCAACTAGTTTTCAGAAAAAAATAATAGACATAACACTAAACTTTTGACAATTGTCAAATAATCTAGTGACGTATCGGAGTATGTTCCAAAACTATCAAAACTAACGCATGCGCAGTAATCGAAATCCTGTCTACCCGAAAAAGGAACATTAAGAATTAAATAGGGGTCCTGGCCTCAAATATCGCATGTGAGAAAGAATGGGCATGCCCCATATTTATGCTCTAACGTATTTGCTGCAAACCTATTAAGAGCTGCTATCAACATCTCTATAAACGAAATATTGATCAACAATCTAAGATATGCATATGATAGATTTATAGAGAGCTGACGTTGATATTTCCAAATAAAATACAAACAATCGGTGGAACTGTTGTTTGATTAATAATCTCCATCAAACAACGGTGAAACATAAAGAAAACCCTGTTGAAAATATTTAATTTCACGATAGGCGGTTACTTAGACTTTAATAGGGTGTTTGACAGCAGTAAAAAATAAATATATATTTATTTTTAGATATCTCTTTAGGTCTTGGGAATGCTAAAAACAGACTTTTTTGTTTAATTTTTTCTCAAATTCATAGTTCTTTTAATTAAATAAATTCATTGAATTAAAACAATTAGCCACGTGATTCAAAACAGGCGGTCAACCAATTAGCTGCGAGTGACATCACAAAACAGTAACCGCCTCGAACGAACCTATTTTGTGTTATTTTCTTATGGATGGTAATATTTGCTTTGGTTTAAAGTGCGAATTATCGTCCTAAATTAGATTGTGTTTTACTTATAAAAAACATTTTCAATTGAAAACGGATTCTCCAAAGCCGATAGCTCCAAGTTGCCAATGCTAAATTCCTTTATGGTGGCAGGCTTCTTTGCCAACAACAGTGATTTTTTGTTCTGCGGAATTTAGAAACGTCAAAATGTTGATGTAAGTATTCGATGAGTTGTTTTGTTTATAACTGAAAGTTTTTGTACGATATTCTTCGCCTACTTTTACCCATTTAGATTTTGAGGATAGGTTATATGTTTTGCGTTTTTGTTTAATATGCCACTTACAATAGACCAGCAATACTTGAAGTACTGCATAGGTTACACTGCATAGTCCTGCGTTGGTACTGCCTAATTCTGCCTATGCACTGCCTAGTCTTGCATATGCACTGCTTAGTCATACATTTAGCCTGCATGTGCACTGCCTAATCCTGCATTTAGAGGTACTCCCTAGTCCTGCCTAATAACTGCCTAGCACCGCCTAAAAATTTGTACACCTCAAAAATTTCATTGTCAATTACGAAATAGTTATATATATTATAGACAACGTGAGAAAAATTAATAGAAACAATTTAGTTGTAAAGTGAAGATGTATTAGATAAGGCCCTTGGGTCTCTTCGAGCAAGTTCTAGCCACTTTTTCCGTTCTTTTACTGCTGTAGGCACATAAATAAATAGTTTTTCAGGTGTTTTTATGCTAGTATTCGAACACTGAGGCACTACATACCACTTATAGGACATATTTTTACATAAAAAACAGTAAAAACACAGACCAAAAACAAATAAACACTTGAATGCCGTGTATCTGTCCGCGAGTTTACTGCGCTGTGACGTCATTGCAACGCCATGCTAGAAGTGAGCGTTTTAGTGGTAAATTCAAATCGGAAATTAGAAAACTTGATTTTAAATGCAGTCATGATAAAATATACTATTTTAAAAATTTTGCGTAGCAAATTAGGGATCTATGTATCATTCTAAACTCTTTTCTAAAATTTGTCAAATACCCTAATGATATATGCCAAAAGAAATGAATGGCCAAGAAAATACAAACATGCTATGGCTATGCAATTTAAGCCAATATAGAGAAAAGAATGACTGCTGAACTATTTAGAGCTGCTATCAACAAAATAATATGGGCCGTCCACTGAGGATGAGGCACAGAGAGAAGACGTTGCAACGAAAGCTTTTGCAAAGATGCACTTAAAAGTAAGGAGTGCTTTTCCCGTTGCTATTCAGGCTTGGTATAGTTCATTTCAAATATTTTTTATCGTACAAATTCTAACATACGTGGACGACATTGATTTAACTGCATGAACAAAAACGGATCCAATAACGCTTGCTAAGCATTCGAAGCAGCAATAAAGAGGCTGGGCTCACAGAGTAAAATATTCAAAACCAAGTAAAGAAAAGTTACTAATAAAACTCAAATAGCGCCACCTAAAGATCTGCTGATAGATGATTGTACTTGCAACAAAAAAAACATCATTACTGTAAAATTCATCAACAGAGATACTTAGTTTTAAGTTATTCATGAATTATTTTTTTATCGAACTTTAATCATTTCTATAGTTTTACAAACTTTAAACCACTCCTCAGGGGTGGTACGAAAATTTGAGACTATTCTATACGGAATTCTATGACTCCATAGACCAGACAAAATTATTTCGTTTTTCTTTATTTTTAAAGTTAATTTGACGTTTTAAAAGAAATGCTTAATAAGATTTTGCACGTTGGCGTTACCCAAACCTTTAGTAAATACTGGTGTATGAGAGCCTGGCGAAGAACAGAAAGAAATAAAAGCTGATCTCAAAATACCCCAAAGCCCAACCTCAGTTGTTTATTTGGAAAAAGCATTGGAAAAATTATCCGGTTAATTATTAATAAGCATGAACCCTTTATTTTTGTTGTTTTTAGGAGGTTGTCCCCTACCCGACGTAATAGAACTGGCCAAACACGCCGAAAAACTCAGTGCCGATTCAATTCTGTGCATGCCAGAGTTGTATTTTAAACCAAAAACACCGTCAGATTTGGTGAACTACATGAAGCATGTCAGCAAAGCAGCCCCAAACACGCCGCTACTGTACTACCATAATCCCGGGCATACCTCTGTCAACTGTACGTACAAAACATAGAGACGCATAGCGTAACATAGATTGAGTGACATTAGGTTAGGTTAGCTTTGGTTGGATTAGGTTTGGCGTCTGAACGACTGTAGCCTAACATGGTTACGCCCATATCAATACAAGCAAATTGTCCGTCCGTGAATGTCACTACAAGATTTACAACTGTTTTATATAGTTTTATTTACGACCCGCACGACAAGACGTTATTACATAACGTAGATTATCGCACTTAGTGAAGAAAAACATGCTACTGTGATTTTTTGTTCAGTCACTTAATAATATTATTATTTTTATTTCCGATTAGCCACGAAATCTTTTTTATTTATTTACGGGTACTAAATTTTACATTTTTTAATATTTGGCTTTAAACTCCTTTGACAGACGCGATGCCGACGTCTTGATAGCGGAACCAACGCGATTGGCGTTGATCTGATCTAGAAGGACAATGTGTGTCGTAGATCACATGATGGATTCTTTCTTTCAATCGATACTTTCATCGATCGATGATATAGCAGTTTTACTCGCCTGCTGCTGTTTTAGTTTCTCTCGTACTTCGGTAGATGGCGCTTCTTGTTGGCTACATGGTTTTGTTTTCTTACTAACAATGTAACGTGAGAGATAAAGCCGTATACTTAATTTAGGAAGGGTGTCACATTGACCAAGCAGTGTTCTGAGGAGTCCCATAAGGACGAAACAGTTAACTGTCAACACTTATTAGGTGTCAATTAGATCTTGGACCCCGTGAGGTTAAGCTTTCGAGCTACCCACGGAAAAATACTAGAGAAACAAAAAACCCTTATTTTTACCCGATTAGCCACGAAAACTTGTTTGAAAAGTATTAAAGTAATTATTAAAAGACAAGGAAAAAATTGAGAATAATGATAAAATTATTGAAAATTGATCAAAAAATATTATATAAGGGCTGGTTTACGCAGCAACGTAATGCACAATGGACAAACTTAACGCTTATTTTTGGTATCTCTTTTTCCTTCGCTTGCTTAGTATGGCAAGATGGAAGTATAAAATTGGGCACTAAATTTGTCCATTGTGCGTTACGTTGCTGGGTTAATCAGGCCTAAGATGTAACAGAACTTTAATAAGCTTACCTATAATTTGCCGATGATTTTAGTGGACATGGCCCAGTTTCTTGAAGAATCCGTTAATCAAATTCCAAACTTGGTGGGAATCAAATATACATCTAATGATTTAGCAGGCGCCTATGGAGCCCTGAAGGCCGCTGGAGGAAGGTTCTCAGTTTTTATTGGAGGAGATCTGGTAAGAAGCTAAATCAGATTATGTTTTTAAAAGTACATAAATGTCTTTAAAAAACTTTTTCCCATATATCTCGACAAACTAAAGCTCTGACATTTTTGGTTAAAGCAGTTTTTGCAAAATAGTAATAATCAAATATCCTAAACTTTTTACGTGACAAGGTGGGGGTCGGGCGGAAAAAATTGGGAGATTAATTTTATATGTACCTAGTAGAATGAGCCTGTCTGTATACCTTTATTCCGGTAGGTGAGGGTGCTACAACGCTAAAGATTACGCTTACACGCTAATACGAAATAACTTTAACATGCAGGAAGCGATATTTGAAGTTGCTTTTTTTGTAATTAAGTCAACTTTCTATTTAAGTATAAAACTTGTTGGCAAACAAGTATATTATATTCAATAAGAAAAAAAAATATTCAAAATCCGAACACACATAAAAATTAAAGAAAAATTTGGTCGTTCCGAATTAGTTATATAAGCTTTTAATAAAATAACAGAGTGCTTTCTAAAAGTGAACTGACTTCACATTAGCAATTATAAGTTAGGCTATAGTCTTTCCAAATGGTATTGAACAAATACAAACTTTTGGTCTTATCAATCAAATATGTTTATCAAAATTTTAAATTTTTTTATAAAAAAAATACATCATGAAATGCACACAAAATTGACAGATTTTTTTGTTTTCAAACATTATTTTTAAAAAAAACTAATGAGAAAAATTGAAATTTGGGATTTTTCATCCTTTTTATGGGTAGAATAAATGCACCAAATTATCAATTAATTTGATATGAAACGACCCGAAGGCTTTTTTGCGACAAATTAATTTACGACATACGTGTCAGGATTGCAAATAAGAGGATTTACTCACTAAACAGATAGCGAAATGAATTTTTACTTACCTTAAAAACTACCAGCACAAAACCATTCCCTCCATTCCGCCCTCTGGTACAATTCTTCGCCACATTATTCCTATATTCCTGATGTCATCTTTGACATCCACCTTTTTCTTGGCCTCCCTTTACTCTTTTTCCTGCAGGTGTTTAGTTCATTATTTTTCTTGGTATTCTTGTCTTATCCATTCTCTGTACAAATCCCAACCAAGCTAATCTTCAAGTTTTGCCGAATCTCACTATGTTTGCACCATCTATTAGCTGTTCTAATGTATTTATACAGTTACCTACTATATTTCTCTCCATATTTTCACAAACTCGCTCCTATATCCGAGAAAACCGTTTACGCTTCTCGGCCTATCTCTTAATAAAATCAGTCACATACGATCTACTTTAAACTGGAATTTAAAAATTAAGTTCTTTTAAAACAATAAACAAAATATGTTAATTTTAGCTATTGGCACCAGCATTCTCCCTAGGCTTCAACTCGGCCATAGCTACCTCGATCAACATGTTTCCACATTATGCTATCGATATTTTAAATGCTGTTGATAATTCCCATGTTGAAGAAGCAAAAGAGTTGCAGCAAAATTTGACAGCTGCTGTCAAAATTATCAGCTCATTTGGTAAGTCTCGCTCGAAAAAAAAAACACAACTATACAGATGGTTCCAAGTTAAAAGTCCATTGTTAACTTTGTTCTTATTAAGGATACGGAATAGTTCAAATTAGCGAACTTGTAGCATTATTAATACCTTTTATAATAAAAAAAAATAAGCATCACACTTTCGGAAAAATTCAAAAAATTAAATTGGAAAATTTTATATACAGGGTGTGACTTAAATAATGTATCAAACAGGAAATGTCAAAAGAAGAATAAAATTACATTTTGCATCAAACCGCTTTGTTTTTTAGCCACAGGGTGTCAAAATTAACACTTTTTTTTCGATTTTCTTTAAAAATTTAAACAGCCAATCGAAATTAGGCATTAAAACAAAGATAATAATTAGGTGTGACTTAAAGTTATTACCAAAAATCTCTTTTTTCAACAAATGATTATTTTAAAACTTAAATATAGTGCTCATATTAATATTTTCTATAATTTTTAAGGAACCATATACAAAAATCTAATGTAATTTTTTTTAATGGCTCATAAAAAAATAATTATTAAAAAAATTAATTGATTGATACCTATTGCAATAAAAGTTTTTTGTTTAAATTAATCAAAAAATTATTTAACATTGTCAATTTGTCAGTTTTCAAATTCAGTTTTTCCTCATTTTCAAACTATACTTAGAAACTACGTTTGCCCTCCCCATCACCCCTTAAAGTTCGGTGGATCATTAAAATAACACCCTGTATATGTTAATATTTGCCATTATTTATAGCTAAAAATTACAAACTTGAAACCTAAATAAAAACAATACATTATTTCAGGTTTAATACGGGCCATTAAAATTGGCAAAAATAGTTTGTACAAACCCTGAGAAAGATTTAACAAAAAAAAAATTGCTGCAAATTTTGGCCTAAATAATTTTGTTGGTTTTTTTTTCCTAATTTTAAAACGAAAATATTTTCAGTTAAGTTCTCACTCTGTATAGATTATACTATTAGGTCCCAAAAATTTGGGTATCATTTGAATTATGTTAATATTTGACGTTATTTATAGCTCAACATTACAAACTTGAAAGCTAAAAAAACAATATATATTATTTCAAATTTTTTTCCCCCATAAAAAAATGGCAAAAATAGTTTCTACAAATTTGGAAAAAGATTAAAAATATATGCTGCAAATTTTGACATTTTTTAGGTCCCAAAGTTCCCACAATGAAAGTAGCAATGAACTTTCTGAGCCCGATCAATGTTGGATTGGCCAGACCACCATTGGAAAACCTAAACGAACGACAGGTCACCCAAATGCAAACTCAACTGCGGGGGTTTGCATAGGTTAATTTATGCATGTTTTCAGCTTTTGCTTGAAATCTTCTGTAGAGCGTTATTTTAATTTTAAAAGAGTTTGCGTATTCGGCTTACAAAAATTATTGCTCCTGTTAGAGATCGCCTTAGACGTGACTTTCTACAAATCAAAAGGGTAGGAAACAATTTACCTTATTTTTCCTTATTTTGCAATTTCGTTGCGACATTTTAACAAAAACAATAAAATACGAAGTTACAATTCAATTCAATTTCTGGAGTTCTATGAGATTGTCTAGGGTCACTGCATCCTGGAAGCCTGTAGACGCCCGGCTTCCAGGATGCAGTGACCCTAAGATTGTCTCGTCTGAGACGACCTCCCAGCCTAATAAGAAGTCACAAGAACAACTAAAAAAGTTGAGGTTATACTGTCAAAAATCGAAGTCCAGCTTTCAAAATAGGCGTTCCACTTTGATCGGATCACTCCAGGTAATTCTGAGCCATCTGAGAGCAGTCAAGCCGAAAATACTATAAATTTATTTAATACAAATTTTTTTTTTCGTACCAAAATGCAATATGGCAAGGTTTTAGTCAAAACCGTAAACATCAATTCCAAATCTTCACCCCTGATTAACGAACAAAAAATTATAAAAAGTTTCCTGTGCTTCGGCCGGGACCTAAACCCGAAACCTTTGACTTTGTACGCCAACGGACTACCAATTGGGCCACCGAAACCATGACTATAATTTTTTTTAAATTCATGTCACGGTCAGTGTCACAGTATAGCCACGCAGTCTTCACTCGACCAAGCCATTCAACTAATTTTATAATTCTTCATTCCCACTGTTAAAGTGTGAAATCAAAATTAGACATAGGGGAAGACGGGGGAATTCCACCACCTTAAGTAAACTAGCAAAATTAAAGAGTTTAAAATGAATTTTAATTGCAAAATATTTTTTATTTAGTTAGCTTATTAACATAACTACAACTTTCAATTAAAAAATGTATATTTTTTGCATAAATATAAAAGAAATATTTATTTTCTAAAAAAGTTGCAGTTGGCAGAATTCCTCCATGGTACGGGGCAATACCGCCACATCCTTGGGGCAATACCGCCATATTTGTGTTTGTTCATACCTGATACTTTCTACTGGTTTAGAAAGATTGATAAATAAAAAACACATCAACATATTTTATAAAAATATATTGGCCAATACAAAAATGATTTTTTTTCGAACCAATCTAAAAAACGGTAATAATCTAACCACCAGTTGATGACAACGGAAAAATTAGAAGCAAAACAGCAAAATCCACTTAGTTATACGGCAGCCGAAATCAAACTAAGGCGGCGACAGGTTCTAACTGGAATGCTTTAGCTTCTGGCACCACTGCTGCTCTGTTTGTCGTAACTGGCAGCTCTCTGGTGTCTGGTTGCCTAAATACTTGGGCTGGCGATATTACCCCGCATGGCGGAATTCCCTCGTCTTCCTCTAAGTATCAACGTCTGGAAGCATCTGTCACCTTTTATGTGTGAAAATTTCGCATCGGGCGAGTGCCAATAATAATTGTTATACCAAAATGTATAAACGCAAGGTTTTACTCAAAACCGTAAACAACGATTCCAAATCAGGGGTGAAATTAAAAAATAAGAAATTATATAAAAGTTATTGAGGTATGCATTCAGAATTGACTGGTTTTGGGTGGTTGCACTATTTTAGTTTATTAAACGGTTTTGTGCAACATTTTAAATTTTTAGTGAGCGCTTTTGACGTTTCTAGGTCATCATAATACTCAAATTAAAATTAGTTTTTGATAATGAAGAGGTCAGTTCGAAACAATAAAATATACCGGGTGGGCCAAAAAAAACGGACAATTTTTTTTTCATTATAACTTTTGAACTATATCATCGATTTTAATTAGACAAACTGCACTTGGTAGATAATTAATCAGAGTTTTGCCTAAATATATTTTGTTGTCCGCCATCTGAAAATCCAAGATGGCGGGCGAAATTAAATTGTACCCTTCAAAGACGCTCGTTTATTATTGTGTTGCGAATATGTTTTAATTATTATTTTCAATCAGTAAAAAGCTGCATTCTTGCCACGCCTAACAAGGTACGATTCTAAAAAAATATTTTTGTTTCAACGATTGTTTTAAATATACGCTTGCCTTGTCAATCATGTCTGCATTTATTTCCTTATAAATTCATTACTACTAAACCGATTTTAATGAAATAAAACATATCCTGGTGAGAATTGATTGCTTTTTAAAGATCATAATCAAAATTTATCGCCATCTTAAAGTTTAAGATGGCGGACAGAATCATACTTGATTCTTTAAAATGGCATGTTTATTTTATTTTCTGAAAATGTTTGAGTTTTTTTTTAATGCATGGAAAAGCACTGCTTTTCTCCCGCTTAAGAAGGTATAAAGTAGTAAAAACGGTGTAGTGGTTCTCACAAAATCTGATTTTGTATTAACCCTTGTTTTACAAATTATACGATTGCATTGCCAATCCTGTCTGCATTCAGTTCTTTATAAATTCATTATTACTGAACGGCTTTTAGTGGAATAAAAAACACCATGGTGCAAACTGATTGATCTTTTATTTCACCAAAATCGATTTGGTAATAACGAATTTATAAGAAAATTAATGCAGGATGGGTAACGCAATCGTATAATCTGTAAAACAAAGGTTGAAACAAAAATACATTTTTTGAGAACCACCACACCTAATTTGTACCTCGTTGTATGGGGGGAAAAGTAGTGCTTTTCTATAAATTTAAAAAAACAAAAGTATTTTCGGAAAATAAGAATAAACACGCCATTTAGAAGAATTAAGTATGATGCTGTCCGCCATGTTAAATTTTAAGATAGCGACGAACTTTGATCATAATTTTTAAACAGCATTCAGTTTTCACCAGGATGCTTTTTATTTCATTCAAATCGGTTCAGTAGTAATTAATTTATAAGGAAATAAATGCGGGCATGATTGGCAAAACATAACATGCAAAACATTAGTTGAAACAAAAATAGTTTTTTTAGAACCACTAAACCGATTTTGCTGATTCGAACCTTGTTGTGCGTGGCATGAATGCAGCTTTTTCACGAATTTAAAAAAATAAGTAACAAACGTTCGCAACACAAGACACGAAACGAGCATCTTTGAAGGGTACATTTTTAATTTCGTTCGCCGTCTTGGATTTTGAGATGGCGGACAAAGACATATATTTAATCAAAACTCTGATTAATTCTCTGCCAAGTGCAGTTTGTCTCATTAAAATCGATTGTATAGCTGAAAAGTTAAAATTTAAAAAAAGATATTTTTTTTTGGCCCACCCAGTATATGGATATGGACTTTATTATTTCTCTCCACAAACAATTGTTAAAATTTATTTAGGCTAAGTCACTTTAGATTATATAAATTTGCTGGGACACAAAAATTTTTCCCCTATAGAACTAACACCCTTTTTGATAAAATTAAATAAATCAAATGAAATAATCTGTATTTTTATTATATGTGGACAATATATTTACACTATGTGTAACTTCAAAATTTAGTGGTACAAAATACATTGAAAAAATTGATAACACAATTTTATGTCACCTAATTAATTGTGTTTGCTTTGAATACAAAATGTATAAAAATTATGTTGTAATTTGTCACAAAATTATTATATTTATATGTTTTTATTATTTAGATTTTAGTACACTGCAAAGATAATATTAATAGTTGTTTGCTCGTGACACCACTTTCATTCCATTACCAGTCCAGTCCATTACCAATTTTATTTTCATTTTTAACATATCGTTGAGCCTGAGAATTATTACAATAACGAGAGATACTGATTCAAATTATTTTCATTTTTGCCATATAAATTAAGACTTGGTGGTATTACTGGAACAATTACATTATAAAAGATCAAAAAAATAAGTTTTTTAAAATAAAATATTTTTGTACAACGAAATAAAAATGTAATAATTTAAAGTTCGTAAGTATACACTTAAAAATATTTCTTTCAAGTGTACTAAAATTTGCATAAAAACAGAAGCCATACTGTTTCAACCACAAGGTGCAAAATCCAATTCCTATTGGAACAGCCAGCTTTTTTTAAAAGAATTTTACCAAAAACATTTTACATATTGTATGGTCAACTCAGTCAACCACTTTTAAGTATTGAATGCTCTATTTCTTCTTTTTCGAAGAAAGGATCCAAAAAGAAGATGGTTTACAGTTTTGTGATTGCCTCAAACTTAAAAAAAAGTTTACAATTAGTTTTTTTATGAATTTTACCAATTCTCTAAACTTAAAGTGTTTCATTTTTATTATGTTTGGAATTTTTTTAAAGTAAACCTTATAAAACTGAGACGAAAACAAATTAAACTCATTTTAATAACTGTTAAAATATAGACAATTCAAAAAGGTCTTTTATTTAGGCTCAATTTATTTGTTTATTATGTTTTGTGTTTTTTATTTCAACCCATTGAAACTTTGTGTAATTATTTGAGTCACATTACAATAAGCTTAATATTATTAATAATTTTTTGTTGTCATAATTGATTGCTTTTTGTAAAAAGATTTTAGCAATATAAAAATAATAAATTTATACATATTTTTCTGCAAAAAATTACTCGTATAAATAAGGACTAACAGAAAGTGTAAAATAAAGACCTTAAGTAGTTTTTTAAATCTTGTAATTTAGCTAGTGTTAGGTCAACCCATAAACATAAGGAAATAATCTTGCTACAAACGTATTTTATCCAAAATAAAAAAAGAAGTATTCCAATTTATGTACGTTTATACCAGGTGTTCGAAAGTGATTCTTAAAAGCCAAAGATTAATAGATTCTATTGGATACAGAGCCCCGCCCCGTTCTGCCCCTAACCGTAAAGCAAGCAAATGGGATGAGGTCCGGTGCGGAGCGTTTTAAAGGCGACGCGCGACTATGCAAGCCATCCCCGATTTCGGCGACTGTTGGTAGGGATAATAGAGCCCACTTTAAAAGGCGGGGTCACGAAAAAAAAAAGTCAAGCTATCTTTGTTGTATACATCTGTATCTTGGATTTCTTTCTCGCACTTCAATAGGAGAAGCTTTTAAGAATTACTTTGGAACAGGCGGTATAAGGACACTGCATGACCTAGTCCATTAAAACTCGATCGATAGTTACATACATATGGTTACGGTAGGCCTTCACCACGTTTCGGTCGATAGAGTGGGGTTATTTTAAACAAACGCATTATTATATATTTTTTAGTGGTATCGTTTTTAATAGGCGTATTATTTTTCTAGTTACCCATAAAATATCAGGAAAGAGGTCTTTGCCTACGATCACTACTTAAAAATAAAGTCAGTGAAAGAACATTACGGTTTTACATCATTTTTCAATTTAATATTAAAAATTAGGTTATTAATTTTGGTAGAAAGGGTATTAAAAATTATGCTTCTTTGAACCCCCTCCCCCCTCTTCACCAGTGTATAAAATTACCGGATATTGTTTTACCAAGCCAGGAAAATACAGCTCTACTTCCAAACTTTTGCCTTATTTAGCTGCTGACAACTGCTAGTGTTTTAACATTAAATTATTACAGCGCCGTAGTTGAGGTGAAGTCTTAAACAGTAAAATGAACATTCCAAAAATCACCACAAAATCGCAGGGAGAAAGATTAATCTATTTACTTCCATGTCTCTGGGTCGACCTAATTCTCGCCAAATTATAAAATTTAACTTCATCAAAAGATCATCAAACTTAAAATATTTTTTTATTCAATTAATATTATGTACAATGTTTTGTTCTAACATAATTCAACTGTAAAAAGGAGAGGGAATTAGAAAAGTAAGTAAACAAGTGCATCTGCAAATAGCCAAAAAAATTATTATCGAACATCACAGCAATCTAATTTTAAAATTACGGTCTTCTTTATTTGCCACAAAGGAAAAATTTAGAAATGCTGAAGTTTTTGTCGGATGGAAACACAAGATGTGTGAACAATTTCGGGCATGAATAATGCGTGGGTTTCTTTTGAAAACCAGACAGAGTCTTTGTTCGTATATCACGGATTTTTTTTTATTTTTGTTATTTTTGTGGTACTTGATCCCCTGAAGTCAAAAATATATTTTAAATATTTTTAAGTTGATTCTGTAAGGGATCAAAAATTTGGGTTTCAGCTTTTTTTACCAAAAATATTGATTTACTTATTAGAAAAGGTATGAACTTTGTTAATAAGAACAAAAACCTTAAATATTTAGAAAGCGCGAGCGTTAAGAACAAAAGTAATATTACTGATTACTCGTTAACATAACAAATTTAAAAAAAAAAAACAACTATTTTTAAAGAAAATAATGACCGAACGCGTAAAAAAAATCACCTAAATAGAAACACACTTTCAAGTTTCTGAAATTTTTTAGTTTTTTTTTTCAAAATTTCCCTCTCCTAAAATGATTTATCTAACAAAAATTAACACTGTTGTTTTCTATAAAAATGTGCACATTATATATTGAAGTATATCATCTTAAGGAGAAACTAACCAAAACCTAGAAAATGTTCTGAAGGGCAATTGTATACATATCATCTTAAGTTCGTTCAAAAATACTTGTAACTTTTGAGGTGTAAACTTCTTTAGGCGCGTTTAGCAGTTTTTGTGGGGACTGAATTGGACTGAGCCGTCAGGCTCGGCTATGTAACGCTCATTCGGGTGAAGTCGGTTCGAGTCGACTAACTCTGAGAGGAACATTCAGCGAGCGATATGATGATGCAGATGAAGGCCAGTATTATTAATTTCGCCTTGTTGAAGTTTACACTTCTGCCATGTGGTCTTAAGCACTCACATTTTTTATTTTTTTATTTTAACATTTTCCACTGTTTTTAAAAAGTAAAGTATTTAATTTTCTATGTTTCAAATAGCCATTCCTTAAAAAGTACAGTCATCATATTACCATAAATAATTATCTAAATACAGCCGTAAAAACTAAATCCACCCTTTCCCAAAATCACAATTGAAACAGTTTTTACTCTACTTCCAAATAAACTGACAGCGATATTAAAGTTTATATTTTTTAACAAATTATGAAACCAAAGTCCATGCATATGTCTCGGAAGCTAGACATACAAAATCTCATTTAGTTTTATAAACTTGTCAAAAAACAAAAACAAACATTTAAATAAACACAATTTTAAAGAACAATATATAAAACATTTGAACAAACTGCATTACCAAAACAACTATTTTTAATTTTTTTTAAACTGTAACATAAAAAAATATTTTTGTGTTTTAAAATATGTAAACCAAAGCTCCATAAAGAGCACTTTGTTTCGATGGTATTTATTATAAAAACTATCACCTCCCTCCCGCCTTAATCACCCCCTTCTTAAAACTATTTATTTTGCTCCCGTCGTCATGCGTCTCGGTCAAAAGTTGTTACCCATATAATCTAAAAGAAGTTATATTAATTTTAGAATAAGAAAATATCTTATCCACTTTTTTGATACATTGTAGCTCAGGATATGCAAGTTTATACATTTGGTTCTTCTTCCATACCAATTAATTCCCTTTTTATAGAAAAAGTGGCCATATCTTGAGACGTTGACGCTTTTAAAACGAATAAGTTATTTGCCAATGAATCGTTTCACTACATCAAGAAGTTCCTTATCGTTTTCCGTGCCGTTTTTAAATTTACGAGAAAACTATTGTAAATTTGAATTTCGCTTTGACAAATAATATTTTAATTATTGGTGATATTGTGACCCTGTTCTTTGGAGTGAAGTATGCTGGCGTAGTTTTCGAGTTAACACTAGATACTTATTTTGCAACTGGCCAATATTTTTACTTTGTGACTTAACTACCAGCAACATTTAATAAGTAAAAAGAGAAAGATAGAAACAGTTTGTAGCAGTTTAGGCTGCATCCCTGGAGTCTATGGCGTGTCTGCTTGAACTCTTCACATTACCGGTTGGGCCAAAAAAACCCGGACAAAATGTTTTTTATTATAAAATTCAAACTATACAACTACTTTTAATTGAACAGACTGCACTTTGCAGGGAATTGATTAAATTTTTAAGCAGAATTATTTATTTGTCTGTTATCTTTGGACCCAAGATGGCGAACAGATTCTACCCTGAGCCTTCCAAGAGGCTCGTTTATTCTTACATTTCGTAAACTTCAAATTTTATTTTAATTTGATATTCCGCCACGCGCTCCTATATGAAGGATCGTCCGCCATATTGGATTTCAAGATGGCGGCAAATTTTAATAGTGATGTTTAAAGAAAAATCATCTTGATGCCTTTCATTTCATTGAAATCGGTTCAGTAATAATGAATGTAGACAAAAAAGTCCAAAAGTGCAGTTTGTTTCATTAAAATCGGTTTTATAGTTCAAAAGTAATAACGAAAAATATGTTGTCGGGTTTTTTTCAACGATTATTAATTTAATTTACATTTTGGAATTAATAAGCGAAACTAAACTAAACTCCATGCAAATATCTTTCTTACCTGATCAGGGGCGACAGCGACTCCAACAAAGTGAAATCTGGAAAAGGTCAGAGAAGGGTGCACCTGGACAGCCAACTGGTCTGTTTTTTCGAAGGTTCTGACTTTGATAGCTGGTGGGTGCCTTTCGGGGGATTGCTTGCTTCCTGTTAACAATACTCATTTTAGCAATGTCATATTAGTAGAGTAAATTTGTAAAATAAAGCTGCAAAAAGGGTATATTTTTTTATATTTGGCATAGTAGTACCTAAACCCAAAAGATAAATTTTCATTCGAGGATCCCCGATTTTCCGGCCTCAGAATCCAAGATGGCGGCTGCCAAAGTTAAGAAAAAAAATTATTTCCTTGTTTTAAGAGAAATTAAATTAATTTTGATAAATTTACTTTAAGTGGGACATACTCAATTTAAAAATGTAAAAAAAAATTACACCTGTCACTGCAAAACAAAATGGCGGCTATATTTAAAAAAAATAGTTTTTCTTCGATATTTTCTGTATTTTTTGTGCCATATTTACTTTTAATACCTCATATTAAAGCTACTGACCAGCTCTTTAAACATGCTTAAAAGAAATGATAAGTTTCCCAGCCGACACAAAGATGGCGCTTAATTTGTCAAAATTAAAACAGACCTTTTCAACCTGTAGACCAAATAAAATTTTTATAAAAATTTTTTTGAATTTTATCAGTTGTAAGCCAGATTGTGTAAAAATTCATAAAAAGTTACAATTTGACATTTAACATTTTAAGATGGCGGCCGAAGTTCAGATAAAAAAGTTATTTTTTTGTTCTTGTTTGACACAACTAGTATTGCCGTGTAATATATCGAATTATACTAAATGGGGGTCGCCGATTTCAAATATTTGATAATAAATGACATATGTCTATTATTATCCAAGATGGCGGCGTTCAAAATATAAATACAACAGTATCTTTTTGGTTTGGTAATTTTTGTTACCAAGATATGTAGTTTTATATTAACATTAATTAGTTTTAAATTGAAATGTACAAAAAAAATATAATTTATTTATTTTATTGTAAAGATGGCGGCCAAAAAAGTAAAAAAAAACATTTTTGTTTATTTTTTCGAAATTTAACAAAAAAAAACTGAAAAAAATCAAGATATCTCGTTAAACAAAACACAGATATTTTAAAAACGTCAAAAAAGTTGACATATGTCACGTACCGGGTGATTTAAATAAATTGACCTAATTTTACTTAATAGCTATCTCCGTTAATATTGATTTAACAGTAGCATTTAAATTAGCAAAGGTAAATATGTTTTCATAAATCATCAGAATCTGATGTCAAAAAGGACATATGTCATACACTTGTCAAACTATTGACATATGGTTTATTTTTTTAAATAAAACATCCTGTATATAATTTTTTAAATTGCTAGGGCTCTTTTTTCTGATTTCAAAAATATATAATATGTTGACATTTAGTCCGGCCGTTGTTGAAATATTTGCATTTTAAAAATTATATTCATTAACAAAATGGCAACATCCTTATTGTTTATTTAGGTTATTAAAATGCAAATATTTCAATAACGGCTGGACTAAATGTCAACATATTATATATTTTTGAAATCAGAAAAAGGAGCCCTATCAATTAAAAAAATTATATACAGGGTGTTTTATTTAAAAGAATTAACCATATGTCAAAAGTTTGACAAGTGTATGACATATGTCATTTTTGACATCAGAATCTGATAATCTAGGAAAAATTATTTAACTTTGCTTATATAAACGTTACTGTTAGATCAATATTACCAGAGACAGCTATTAAGTAACATATGGTCAATTCAATCAAATCACCCGGTACATGACATATGTCAACTTTTTTGACATTTTTAAAATATTTATGTTTTTTTAACGAGATGTCTTGTTTTTCCAGTTTTTTTGTTAAATTTCGAAAAAATAAACAAAAATGTTTTTTTTTTAACTTTTTCGGCCGCCATCTTTAAAAAATAAATATATTATATTTTTTTGTACATTATAATTTAAAACTAATTAAGGGTAATATAAAACTATATATCTTGGTAAAAAAAATTACCAAACCAAGAAGATACTGTTGTTTTTATATTTTGAACGCCGCCATCTTGATTAATAATAGACATGTGTCATTTATTATGAAATATTTAAAATTGGCGACCCCTATTTAGTATAAATCGATATATTACACGGCAATACTAATTGTGTCAAACAAGAACAAAAAAATTACTTTTTTATTTGAACTTCGGCCGCCATCTTAAAATTTTAAATGTCACATTGTAACTTTTTATAAATTTTTACAAAACATGGCTATTGATAAAATCCAAAAAATATTTTTTTCAAAATTTTATTTGGCCTACAGGTTATAAAGGTCTCTTTTATTTTTGACATATTAAGCGCCATCTTTGTGTCGGCTGGGAAACTTATAATTTTTTTTGGTAGGTTTAAAGAGCTGGTCAGTGACTTTAATATGAGGTATTAAAGATAAATATCGCGCAAAAATTAAAGATAATATCGAAGAAAAACCATTTTTTTAAAATATAGCCGCCATTTTGTTTTAAAATGACAGATGTAATTTTTTTTTCCTTTTTGAATTAAGTGGATCCCACTTAAAGTAAATTTATCAAAATTAATTTAATTTCTCTTAAAACAGGGAATTCATTTTTTTTTCTTAACTTTGGCAGCCGCCATCTTGGAGTCTGATGCCGGAAAATAAGGGATCCTCGATTGAAAATTTAGCTCTTACTGTTAGCTACCACCATGCCAAATATAAAAAAAAATATACCCTTTTTGCAGCTTATTCTTGAAATACCCTACAAATTTACTCTACTATATCTCCTAATAACATGTTTCAAGACGAGATTTTGTTTCAAAACACATGTTGATAGGCCACCTATTATAAAAAATATTTTTGTTTTTTTGCAATTATTATACATAACGATTATGCTCTTTAGGTAAAATCTGTGTATTTTTTGTGTAGAATCCAAATACGCCGCAAAATAATCTTTGAAAAACTAGGACTTTCAGCCTGTTCGGGGCACTTAAAACAAATCTGCAGTTAAAAATACTACCAGTCGAAAAGCATACTCCATATAATCATAATAATTTTTGTGGTTTTAAAGGAGGGATTAGTGTTCTTGGATTTTTATTTTTTGGAATCCAAAGCCATTAAAATGGGTCATGCCAGACTCTGGATCCGTGTCCATTTGTACGAAATACTCTCGAGAGTTTGATCAGCTTTCAAACAAAAGTGTTTTCGACAGTAGTTCTCACAAATAGCCTTTAAATTGGCTGCAAGAATATTAAGTTTGTTCGACAGGTGCAATTAGAATTAAATAACTTCACTCCACAGGTACAAAAGCATGCAAAAATGAAAAATGCTTATATTTACTTAAACATAGTTTTCCTCGGCGAGGTCCAGTCTTATGAAAAGCCGAAGCTTACCCTACGCAGAATTGACAAAAATATAAAATGATATTGTTCGTAACATCACTATTTATTATGTATTTTTAAGGTTTTTTGTTTACATTCTGTAAAAATTAACTCTTTAATTGTGCTACTTTCAGAAGATATATTATAATATATAACGGATCTGATACCTTTTTAGGTTGCAAGATTTATACATGCGCTTTATAAAGACATAAAATTATTTCTTTAATATGTACAAAATTAAAGTCTGACCATATTTTTGGTTTCGAGTTATCTACAATCTAAGTATATATTATACTTATAATTCGAAAACCTAATATTGATATTATTAATTCCGAAATAAAAATCTACCCTTAGCAAAGGTGAATCGTAAAAAAACTTCTTAGCGTAGTAAAAATAGATATAGCAGTAAAGGAGCTATCGTCGCGTCGTATGGACAGGCCGACACGCAGATAAAGAACCAGATGTCAAAAATAGGTGTCTTTTATATATCGCTTTTGATGTGTAAAAAAATTCATTGTTATGTCAAAAATCATACCCTTCCCTGCAAATGCTTTAAAGGCTAAAAAGGTTAAAATTACCAAATATGACAGAAACATTTTAAAATCGAAGTCCCAACGCCACGATTTGCAGCCGACCAAAAGAGGAGCTTCACGATTACAACGCGATTATTCCTTGCGCGTACAAGGTACCCAAGGTCGAGGTTTTTGAGGGGTTTCAGGTATTTCTAGAAGAGCTAGAAAAATTGAACGCCCTTGCAAGCCTCGCTTTTAAAGAGATGATAAAACTTGATATAACAAGGCGTTTTAAGTCTTTATTTTGTATTTATGAAAATTTCATCTTGGATACGTGTCACTTTTGGTTTTTAAAATATTACATAAAGTTGGTATTTTTCTTATAGAACAAGCGACCCTTTTTTATAAAAATTTTTAAATAGCAATATTTTTAAAATGACAAACAAACTCTGTATTTTATTTTTTTATTGTTATTTATATTTTAATTTTATTAATTATGCTTCTTTATTGGAAGGGCGAAAAAATATCGAAACACAAAACATCGAAAACACAAAATATCGAAAATACAAAATATCGAAAACATACAAAATATCGAAACTACAACATATCGAAACGACAAAATATCGAAACTACATTTTATCGAATTACAAAATACAGAAACTACAAAATATCGAAACTACAAAATATCGAATCACAAAATATCGAAAATACAAAATATCGAAACTACAAAATATCGAAAATACAAAATATCGAAAATACAAAATATCGAAAATACAAAATATCGAAAATACAAATAATCGAAAATACAAAATATCGACAATACAAAATATCGAATCAAAAAATATCGAACATACAAAATATCGAAATTAACAAATATCGAAAACCAAAAATAGAAAATTTCGAAACCTTAACCTAACCCGACCTTAACGTAACCTAACCTAATCTAACTAAACCTAATCTGACCTAACTTCATAAAAATAGAATGTTTCAAAAATCTAACCTGACAAAACCTAATTAAATCTAGCCGAAACACACCGAACTGAACCAAACCAAAGCAAACTGAACAAACAATTTTTTTCAAAAGAAAAAACTTTCCTGACTTCTTTCCCGGGATCCTAGAGGATGTGAATCCGAACCGAACCGAACCAAACCAAACCAAACCGAACCGAACCTAACTGAACCGAACCTAACCAAACTAAACTACAGCACTGCTAAATAGGTTTGGTTGGGTATGGTTAGGTTTGAATAGGTTCGGTTTGGTTCGGTTCGGTCCGGTTCAGCTCGGTCTGGTTCGGTTCGGTTCGGTTTTAATTCATACCTTCTAGGATCCCGGGAAAGAAGTCAGGAAAGTTTTTTTTTTTTAATTGTTGGTTCAGTTTGCTTTGGTTCGGTTTGATTCGGTTCGGTTAGATTTGATTAGGTTTTGTTAGGTTAGGTTTTTGTTATATCAGATTAGGTTAGGTTAAATTAGGCCAGAGTCAGGTTAGGTGTAGGTTCCGAAATTTTCTGTTTTTGATTTTCGATATTTTGTTGTTTCGATATATTGTATTTTCGATATTTTGTGTTTTCGATATTTTGTGTTTTCGATATTTTGTATTTTCGATATTTTGTTGTTTCGATATTTTGTATTTTCGATATTTTGTTATTCGATATTTTGTGTTTTCGATATTTTGTATTTTCGATATTTTGCTGTTTCGATATTTTGTTGTTTCGATATTTTGTATTTTCGATATTTTGTAGTTTCAATATTTTGTTATTCGATATTTTGTAGTTTCGATATTTTGTAGTTTCGATATTATGTACTTTCGATATTTTAATTCGATATTTTGTTTTTCGATATTTTTTCGCCCTTCCTTTTTATTTTTAATTAATTTCTTAATTCGATATTTTAAACCTACTAAAAAATTTAAATACAAAATAAAACCAGAGACTAATATACCAAGAATACGACTTCATTTTACGGTGATTTCAAAAATCGAATAAAAACAGGGTCATTCCATAAGAAAAATAACAACTTTTTACCTAAAAAACTAAAAGTGGATGATGAAATTCAATTTAAGAGTTGAATTATTTATAAAACAATAGATACAAAATAAGTTTACCCATAATGAAATTCTCATCAATAAAAAAGTTAGCGGCCTCCTCTCTAAAAGTGCAAGCTTTTGAAAAACCCCTTGTAGCTTATAAACAACTCGTTATATTAAGATGCAGTTTTTACCTTCAATCATCTCTTGAAAATCGAGCCTTGCAAGTCGGGCTCAGATTTTTCCTATGTCTCCCAGAAACACCTGAAACCCTAAAACCATCGAATTTGGGAAACCCTTTGGACCACCTTTCCATAAACTGGTTCTGGGTACGATAGGTTTAATCGTTACGGCTGAGAGTGTGTGTCCATTTGAGATAAATACCATATACATAATATTCCTACATATGTATGTAGGGTTTTAAATAACTAAAGGCCGCCGGATTACTGACAAAAAACAGAATTTATTTTACCGCGTATCGATTCGTCGCCTTCTCGAAAAAAGCCCTCTTTACGTAAACGTCGTTTTGACTGAAAGCCAGCACATTCCCTGTCAAGTGCCTGGTTTCAAGTGATGCGCGACGGAAACTGATTTTTATGAATCCACTAGAAAATTCTGGCAGCCGCGGCAGCAGTTAGAACAACTCCTTTCCCCACCACGCGCACGCCTGCAGCCAGCGAGGGAAACTGCAAACGTACCTTACTAAGCGCCGGTACATACACGCGTTTTACTGCCGCGCGGTATCGCAGCGGTACCGCAATTGCGGTCCGTGAGTGACACTATCAATTAAATGACGCAATGCACCAATTAAGCGGCAACATCGCGGCAACGCGCGTTCGTTTTGCGTGCATTTTTTGCCGCCACGCCTCCCGGGAACGCAGCGGCACCGCACACTGAGGTGCGGCTGTCAGTACATTGTTGGTAATAGAATCGTACACACGTGTGGTTTGTTGTCACCGCAAAAATGGAGAAAACTCAAAATTTGCACGTTTTTTGCGAACAACAATATCCATCTCTCCGAATGCGTACAACCCTAGCGTCATGTCGCGTACCGCTGCGGCACCGCAATTGCGGTACGTGATATAATAAAATAAATGACGCAATGCACACAGTTGAGCCGCTCAACTGTCTCAACTGTGTGCAACCGGCGTGTGTGTATAGGCGCTTAGAGGTGCATCAAACTTATACTACAAGGTGAGTCAAAAGATAAAAACGTATAAAACTAGTTATTTAACGAAATATTTACATTAAAATGTTGTGGTAACGAATACGATCCCGCACGTATATGACAAATATTCCCTAGAGCAGCCCTCGGGAGTATTTCTCGCTACAAACAAAATGACTACATTTTAGAGATTAAATATCATAGAGCTTTTATTAACTAACAAAAAGCGCGCCAGTAGAGTGTGGAGCAGAGACAGAGAGCTACTGCCATGCAAGTCTACTCTCAGGAGAGCACAAATTCACAATAATACTCTCAAAGAACAAAGGCTTGAAAGTAACTATCGATAAAATTTGTCTGCGGTTAATCTCATGTGGACACGCACCCTTACCACTCTAAGAATATTTTCATATTTTTTTAAAGTTATTATTTATACACGCCATAAAGTCTGACAAGCTGAAAAACATGCTAAAACCCACACAAGTATTTACCTTCTACATTTTCGGTGAGCAGGAAAAAAAATAAATATAATTAGTCAAAAGAATAAAGGACACAAACTAGAAATGATTTAGATCTAATACTAAGTATTAGCTATGAACTGAAATTTTAATTAAGGGTTCTAGAGAAAAGATAAGACAAAATTAAGTTATTTGTTTTCAGGAATTTTATCCCCTACTTTTTATTTGCAAAATTAAAACATTTCCCAAAGCTATTTTTCACAGGGAAGTCACTTCTTGATATAAATAGAAGAAAAATCGATTTTTTTATTAAAATCCGAAAAAATCACCAACTGGTTCAAATTGGGAAACAAATAATAGGAATACGGGGGCTAGAAATATACGTGGTCAGATGTAGCCGTTATATGGTCTAACCCGACGAAAATTTTCGGCAATGCCCTAAAAAGTAGAACTGAATATTTTGTCGGATGACAAACAGTGCAACGAATCGAACAGCAAACAAAACGGTGAACATACGCGTTCAGAACAACGCGCTGTTGCCAGAAAAGCTTTCAGTTTTCTTCTTTTAAGATTCAAAACCCGTCCAAATCTGCTAACTCGTTCGCGCGCATTACACTGGTCGGCATGAAAATCGACCACGACACCATTCTTGCCGATTCTTATGTAAAATGACCTCCTGAATCCAAATATGAACTCCGTTTTTCCCCATCACCCCCCATTTTCGGGGGAGATCCCCCTACCTATTTTTACTGCTTTTCGATAATTTAGTGGGATGGAAAGGATTTTTTTTGGCCTTAACATCTTTATTTCTGAGAGACTCGAGAGTTTAGTGTTCTCAAACATTATTATTTATAGCAAGGTGGTAAGCCATTTGTTTTTGGGCGGGGAGGAGGGGGGGGGTGTTGCATAAATGGTAAATGGACATTGTCGATTTTACCGTTTTATATGCATTTTATAATTATTTTTATAAAATTTTAGCTGCCAGCAGCTTAACGGTAAAGGTAATAAACGTTATAGCAAAGTATAAAGCAACATATTAGTATATAAAAGTATATATATACAGAAACCACTAGCGTATACAAAAAATCGCCTTGGAGGGGCGTGGAAATTTTTTCCACTTTTATTTATTAACGAAGTAGGAAAATAAATAGAAAAATCTATTTTTAGGATATTGGGGGGGGGGCTTTAACCCCCAAGCCCCTCTCCCCCCTTGTATACGCTTATGCAAAAACTATAATAAAAAAATAAATGATTTTTGCTTTATTTGTGAATGGGACAGCCGAGCACAGGACAAACATTATATTGTACGGAACTGGCCTTTGCGAGAAAGATTTACTCCCGGTCAGAAAAATGTCGCCAACGATCCTTATTAGTCCCGCAAGATAATATTTACTTGCCGCCTTTGCACATCAAACTTGGATTGATCAAACAGTTTGTAAAAGCAATGGACAAAACAGGCGACGCATTTATATATTTGGAAACTAAATTTTCTCGTCTTAGTGAGGCTAAAATCCAGGAAGGTGTTTTTGTAGGGCCCCAGATTAGACGTTTTCAAAATTCGACGTTTATTGAACACCTGAATCAAAAAGAAAAACGAGCTTCGTTTGCATTCCAAAACGTGTGTAAGAACTTTTTAGGTAACCATAAAAGTGATGATATTGTCGCTCAGGTCGAGGAATTGCTCTTAGCGTACAAGGCCATGGGATATAACATGTCCCTAAAGTGCACTTCCTTCACTCGCATCTGGACTTCTCTCCTAAAAATTTAGGAGCAGTCTCGGATGAATACAGGGAACGGTTTCATCAAGACATCGCTAAGTTGGAAAAGAGGTTTTCAGGGAAGTGAAATGCAAGCATTTTGGCGGATTACTGCTGGTTTTTGAAACGCGAGGGTTGTACCTCAGGGTATAAAAGGAAAGCAAGCACCAAGGGAAGGTACGAAAGTTCTTATTTATAAATCAAACAAGTTTCGTGGCTAATCGGGCAAAAAAGAGTTTTTTGTTTCTCTTATATTTTTCCGTGGGTCGCTTGAAAGCTTAACCTCACGGGGGTCCAAGATCTAATGTACACCTAATAAGTGTTGACAGTTAACTGTTTCGTCCTTATGTGACTCCTCAGAACACTGCTAGGTCAATGTGACAATTCTTGCGAAGTTAATTAGACGGTTTTGTCTCTAATCATAAGTAAATAGTGTAAAAATCCTCTGGGTGCGCCCATGTATTTATTATTGTTTGAAACTAAAATAACTCTCTTTATACTTAAAAATTTAAATTTATGTCAATAATAATATAATTATTATCGAAAAATGATAAAAATAGGTAGAAGGGCTGCTCCCTCAAAAATGGTGGGTGGTAGAAGAAAACGTCGTCTTACATAAGAATCAGCCGAAATAATGCCAGGGCTCAAGATTTTTTTTTGCAGACCTTTAATACCAGACTTTAATGTTAACCGTTTGCCGAAAATTGATGATTTTTATCTGTCAAAAATAAAACCCGACTGTACATTACTTTTGACTAATTTCAAGAGGAAATTATTTCCGAAAAAATATACTATCTTACCAATTTTTTTTCCGTTTTCGTCTTAATGTCCCTAGCTAATGTGAAGAACGCATCCTCAACTCGGATACTCGCTTTCGCGCTAGTTTCTATGAATTTGATTCCATATTCTATTGCTAACTGTTCGCCTCTCTCTTTTGAAACTTGTCTTTTTTCTTCTAGTTCACATTTGTTTCCTGAAATAATCAAAAATACCAATTGAACATTTCAAGGTCGTAACGTATTTTCCTTTAAGTAAGATCTAATACAAGTTTGGATTCCCGCTACTAACTTCTATTCTATTACTTTATATCGTGAAAAGAGAGAAATGAAAATATACCTTTACATTTATTAACTGGAGGGTAAAGCTCCGCGCACACTGGTTCAGTTTACGCTCGGTTCAGTCTCAGACGCTTTCAGATAATCTGCTCGTCTAAAGATTTAACAACTATGATCTTGTGAAATAGTGCCCCCATTGTTAAATCCGAATCTTTGGTACCCCTGGTACCATTCTTTTTGAAAAAGGCAGATACAGAAGCTTACACTTCTAACTATTTAGGAGGGTGCCCTTTGGAAATAATGACGGGCACTTTTAATAACGTTTTGGGAGTCCCTTTACAATCATATATCTTTGTCTTCTTAGATGATTTCGTCTGCATAACACCGACTAATGACGACCAACTTCAACGAAGATTTCCGAAGGTTAACGGAGGCCTCTGGCCAATATTATATTTAGTTAAAATAAATGCCAGTTCTTTTAGCACAAAATGAAATACCTCGGCTATTTAGTTATACTGTAGTTGCCTCACCTAAAGGCTATAAATCTATAAATTATAAGTCCTCCAGTGTATTTTTTCTGTCCCTATTTTCTAGAAACACAATGTATAACAATTTTCCTACCTAACAACATTTTTTCTACGTCCGCCGATGCGTTTTCTTCAATATTTCTAATCCAATTTTTGATATTTTCAAAACTTTTCTCGTTTGTGATGTCGTAGACAAGCATAATACCCATCGCGCCCCTGTAGTAAGCTGTGGTGATTGTCCGGAACCTTTCTTGACCTGCTGTGTCCCTGAAAATAATATGTATATCTAGACATCAGTATTTTTTTTGTGATTTGAAAAAGGCTTAAAACAAAAGCAAAAATACATTTTCTTAATATAATATAGTCGCCTATTTATAAAAATGTTTCTTAAATCAATAGACCGACTATACTCCTTTCCCATCAGGTATTTATTTCGTGGGGCGCTTATGTGCCAAAAACAACTGAATTTTTTTCATGTTTTAAAATTTGTAATCGAATTGGGGCGATTGCCAAAATGCAAAACTATCAAAGTTCAAAATATTGCCATTATATAAACTAAAAAATGTTTGGAAAATTAGAGCAGTTCCGGCCTTTTCTTTCAGTAATTTTTCGCTTAAACTTGTTTACGGACTCCTATTTATTTTGTAATACCTCCATAATTAACTTTGCCAATTAATGCCAGACTCTCTTTAAAAAAATTTAATTAAATATATAAGAAAAGTTCATCATCATGCGAATTGATAGCATTACTATAACGACAATTGAACATTATTTCCAAGATGCCACTTGATCTGTCTAGCCTATTTAAATAATAATTCTCAACGCCCTCGGCAGCGGGACAACCTATAAACAAGCCAAAGTGGGAAATACCGCTCGCCCAAGCAAACAAAATTGACACGTTTTTCCGACTTATAATATTATTTTCTAAAAGGAAATATTAGTGAGATTTAATTTTTTATAGAAGACCATAAATACAAATTGTGATTCGACAATCTCTCAAAAAACTTACCATATTTGTAACTTAATCTTCTTTCCATCTAAATCAATCGTCCTTATTTTAAAGTCGATTCCTGAAAATAATAAATAAAATTATAACCCCTCACATATGTATGTTATTATGACTATATGTTCCATTCCACAAAAATAGGACCACTTTTGCGAAGTTGTCGGCTTGATTTGATATTTCGCTGCTTTGCTTTGATAGTGGCACAACTGAAAAAAATGCGTTTTTGCGTTTTCTGTTTTGCGTGACCCTTATCATTTTCATAAAATATTTTTACCACAAAATTTTCCTTATTGTCTATTTCAAGCATGGGTTCATATGTTATGTTATAGCGTTTCCTGAAAATTATCATTTTGAGTTATGCCACTATCAAAGAAAGGCAGCGATTTAAGGTAAATATTAATAATAATAACAGGGGCCTTATTATTATTAATATTTACTCATTTTTTTTATTCTATGAAAACAAACATTGTTATTTACCGATTACTCTTGTCAACTAAAAAACTATGTTAATCTAGATGCTATTGTTTTTAAGATATATACTATATATTTTCACAAAAATAAGTAATGACAAATTTTGGTGAAAATATATTTCCTAATCTAAATTTAAATACATTTTGCTAGCTGCTCTGGTTCTCAAAGGATGATGCTTTAAAACACGCATACCAACTTCTACCCCCTTGCAGCCCCCACCAGAAAATGACCTTATCCAGCGGCGGCTCGTGTCAATACAACATGGTAGTGCAGCCAAATGTTTACCCACAAGTCATTAAAAAACATACCTACTACTACTATGTTTGGGGTTTCTAATTCTATTTTTTTTTTAAGAAACCCATACCCCCCCGAATTTCGCCATGAAATGGACAAAATTTATCAAAAAATTCTGCTGAATTAATTGAAAAGAGCGTAAATTACAACATCCATGCTCCACGCACAAAAACAATGCGAGTAATACGATTAAAGGCAGCTTGACATGGCGCAATAAACCTGCAGTTGCATGCAAGATTAGCGGACCCAAATGAGACATATTTGTTTGTTTATACAACCAATGTGATGTCAGCGACCCTAATCTTGCATGCAACTGTATGTTTATTGCTCCATGTCAAGCGGCCTTAACTAATGGCTTGTGCCAGGCACAAAATATCTTTGATTTATTCTATTTAAACAACGCTAGAATGCCCAACATTGGCCCTATCACTGTCGCTCATAGAGGCTGCAGACAAAAATCTCTATCTCTATTCAGAAGAGTCAAGTCACCTTGTACTAGGCTACTTTGGGTTTCAGTGGCCGTCGCCGTCGCCTCGAGTCGGAGTGTGGTCCACTGCATTGCACAGGAGTAGCTCTTTAGGAGCTATTTGGTCAAAAAGATAATTTTCTGACTATATAATGGTCTTCCCAATTGGATAAGTATAAAACTGGGCATCGTAAATCGTAACATCGTTTAAGTATGTTTATTAATTTGTGGGCAGAGACATTAACTAGGAAGCCTTGTAAGTATTTTTCACATAAATAAAAACTAATTAGGCGATACATCACTGGAATGTGTGGATGTTTATTAGACAATTTATCAAAGCATCCAAATAAATTAGTCATAAGAGCAAAAGGCAAAAAAACATTTTATCATTTATTAGAAATTAGTTATTGCAGAATTATTATCTAAATTTTGTACCTAATGGAAAAAATTATTTACAAAAATAAAAAAACTGAAAAATATAAGAATTCTGTTAAACTTAAATTTATACACTGTGTGTAAGATATTAGTAAGTTTTGTACAGTCAGAGGCTTTTTAAATACACGCGCTCGGAAATAAAAAATATTCCTATTTAAAATTAGGAAAACCAGTTTGAATCAAACTAAAAAAATAGTGAACTTTACCTCTGTCTGTATATTTAAAAAACTCTTTTTTCTGATAGACTTAAATGATAAATTTGTACAGAAAAAAATACACCGGCAATTTAAAAAGTCCCTGAGTGTACACTCTTAGTAGCCTTGCTGAGATATAAAGCTCACAAAGTGTTATTTATTCTAATTTTCGTTTTTAACTGGAAATCAAATTGAAGAATATAAATATAAATTATACTTAAAGAGAGAAAAAAAAAACATTTATATTTTTATCACAATTTAGCTAATTATTTTATTTATTTTATCTTATTTTATAAGCATCGATAACTAACTAACTTTGTAACAGCTTACGAGATCAATAAATTGTATTGTATTGTATTGAATTAGAGATACACCCATTTTCTATGTATACCCATATTAATAGTAAATTAAATCCAAATACAAGGACTGATTATCACAAGGATTATAATATCTAATTTTCTCAAAAAATAAGCATTTTAAAGCAAATGTGTAAAACTTTATTGTATAAAATTAAATAACCTTTTAAATGTGTGCCACTTAACTTGGTCAACTTTATAATAGCTACTTCATTGGCGTCCCTTAATTGAGGTTTTATTCATGTTATAAAGTTAGCAGAACAACTTTGGAAATTTAAAAGAATTATATGCTGATAATTTGCCGTTAATTATCCGTAAATGAGTTTTTGAAGTTTGAGTAAACATTTGTGTTATATGACCTTAAGCAATGTTATATTTCAAGTTTGAGACAAATCGGTTGGTAAATAAGAAAATCCGCCATTTTGGATCGGCCATTTTGATTTTTTTAAGTTTGAGTAAACATTTGTGTTATATGACCTTAAGCAATGTTATATTTTAAGTTTGAGTCAAATCGGTTGGTAAATAAGCAAATTCGCAATTTTGGATCGGCCATTTTGATTTTTGTAAGTTTGAGTTAGACTTTGTGTTAAATGACCTTAAGCAATGTTATATTTCAAGTTTGACACAAATCGGTTGGTAAATAAGAAAATCCGCCATTTTGGATTGACCATTTTGATTTTTTTAAGTTTGAGTAAACATTTGTGTTATATGACCTTAAGCAATGTTATATTTCAAGTTTGAGACAAATCGGTTGTTAAATAAGCAAATTCGCAATTTTGGATCGGCCATTTTGATTTTTTTAAGTTTGAGTAAACATTTGTGTTATATGACCTTAAGCAATGTTATATTTTAAGCTTGAGACAAATCGGTTGGTAAATAAGCAAATTCGCAATTTTGGATCGGCCATTTTGATTTTTTTAAGTTTGAGTAAGAATTTGTGTTAAATGACCTTAAGCAATGTTATATTTCAAGTTTGAGACAAATCGGTTGGTAAATAAGAAAATCCGCCATTTTGGATCGGCCATTTTGATTTTTTTAAGTTTGAGTAAACATTTGTGTTATATGACTTTAAGCAATGTTATATTTCAAGTTTGAGACAAATCGGTTGGTAAATAAGAAAATCCGCCATTTTGGATCGGCCATTTTGATTTGTGTAAGTTTGAGTTAACATCTGTGTTATATGACCTTAAGCAATGTTATATTTCAAGTTTGAGACAAATCGGTTGGTAAATAAGAAAATCCACCATTTTGGATCGGCCATTTTGCCGTGCCAGTTTGCGTGCCCGTTTTTTTTTATGTATAGAAATAATGGATTTATCTATAAAAAAAACAAAGAATTTGCCGTTCCCGTTTTTAAAAAAAATACTCTGCCAATATATGGGCCCCTAAGCTCACACTCGGTACTACTATAGTTATAGTTATAGTGTACGTGTGAGCTAATATAACTAAAAACTGATATATATATTTTATTCAACTCCAGACTAAATTACCTTTTGTTTGATACCACACAAGCCATGTTTTGACTTAAATTCAAATTTTTGAAATCTCCCCCATCCTTAAAAAAAACAAAAACTAAAATGTATTTTGTTAAACTCCGGACTCAATTACCTTTCGTTTGATATCACACACGCCATATTTCCACTTAAACTCTAATTTTTTAAATATACCCTCACCCTTTTTTTAAAATAAATTAAAATGTATTTTGTTTAACTGTAGACTCAATTACCTTTCGTTTGATATCACACACCCCATATTTTCACATAAACTTTAATTTTTGAAATCTATCCCCCCCCTTTTATTTGGTTTGTGTACGGTGGATTTTGTTCATTTTTAAACGGGACCATCTCGACCCAAGACCCAGCCTAGGTACCAAATTTCATTAAAATCGGCCAAACGGTTTTTGAGTTATGCGCGTTGGTCGTTACAGACAGACATACAGACAGACAGACAGACGGCGCAACAAAAAAATTTCAAAAAATCATCTGAAACGCAAAGATATATAAAAATTTTTGAAATCGGAGCAACTTTTTTTTTCTCGAAAAAATTAGTATATGTGTGAGCTAAAATGGTGTTTATGTTAGCAGACAACCTATAGAAATAATGGATTAAAAAAAAATTGTGCATAATTTACCGTTAATTACAGTCGAACCTCTATAACTCGAACTCAAAGGGACAACCAAAACAGTTTGAGTTATGGAGAGTTCGAGTTATAGAAATTCGAACTAAAGAGGTTAAAATACATATAAAAAGTGCAGGGACCACTTAAAAGGTTCGAGTTATATAGAGGTTCGAGTTAGAGAGGTTCGGTATCTGTAAATTAGTTGTGAAAACAAAGAATTTGCCGTGTCCGTTTTTTTTTTTTAAATGGGGTTTTGCTAATTTTTTATTAGGTTAGCATTACATAAATTATGAAATAATATTTTTTAAACATATATGCAATGAAATTGTTCTTTTTTTCAACATATTTAATGCAAAACAATAACTTGGCACCCCCCTTTTATTTTGACACCCCCTTTCACCCCATTTTTTAAAAATAAAATGAACTGAACCCTTAAAAAAAGTTTTTAAATACCATCAATTTTCTATTCAAAAGACCTTTCCAACAATGTGTCACAAGTGGTATCATCCCATAAAAAAAAAAACAAGTAGGGTTAGGTTTTACCCCTTAAAGAGGGTTAAAAAAATTTTTTTACTGATTTATAAAGCTTACAAAAAATCTTACTGGGCGTGTTTTTGCGTTTTCCATAAATATCTTTACTAAGAGCGCTAGCGAATTTATTCCTGTCCCCACCCTGTATAAGTAATAGATATTTACATACAATAAAACCTTTCAGGTTTGTAAATTGTGTAAATTTTTGACGGTTTTCGAAATTTTAACATTTTTTTATAGCGAATTCTTTTGAGAAAGTTAGTGGGCCACTCGTGGTCCACTGACACTGTTTTGGTGCTGTCAAAAAATTGCCCCAGTGCAGTTTCAAAAGAATACAAAAGTGCACTAGTGCAACACGAGCTCGGAGAGCCTGTGTCAAAAAATGTGCACTGAGTGCAACACTGGGCTTTTCAGTGATTCAAAGCGGATTTTTTGAGAACCACCACACCGATTTTACTAATTTGTACCCTGTTGTGTAAGGGAAAAGTAGTGCTTTTCTATAAATTAAAAAAAAAGTTAAAGCATTCTCAGAAAATAAGACGTGTTTATCATTTTTAAAAATCAAGTATGATTCTGTCTGCCATCTTAAACTTATAAATGCCAAGACATCTTCATGTACAGAATTTTTATGAGCACGAGTGTACTTGGTACTTAAAGTACATTGAATGGACTTAGTACTTCAAGTACTTTTACAAATCTTAATGTACTTGGTGCTTGTACTTGGTACTTGTACTTGGTACTTGTACTTGTACTTGGTACTTGTACTTGTACTTGTACTTGTACTTGTACTTGGTACTTGTACTTGTACTTGGTACTTGTACTTGGTACTTGTACTTGGTACTTGGTACTTGTACTTGGTACTTGGTACTTGTACTTGGTACTTGTACTTGGTACTTGTACTTGGTACTTGTACTTTGTACTTGTACTTGGTACTTGTACTTGGTACTTGGTACTTGTACATAGTACTTGGTCCTTGTACTTGGTACTTGTACTTGGTACTTGTACTTGGTACTTGTACTTGGTACTTGTACTTGGTACTTGTACCTGGTACTTGTACTTGATACTTGTACTTGGTACTTGTACTTGGTACTTGTACTTGGTACTTGTACTTGGTACTTGTACTTGGTATTTGTACTTGGTACTTGTACTTGTACTTGGTACTTGTACTTAATACTTGTACTTGGTACTTGTGCTTGGTACTTGTACTTGGTACTTGTACTTGGTACTTGTACTTGGTACTTGTACTTGGACTTGGTACTTGTACTTGGTACTTGTACTTGGTACTTGTACTTGGTACTTGGTACTTGTACTTGGTACTTGGTACTTGTACTTGTACTTGTACTTATACTTGGTACTTGTACTTGTACTTGGTACTTATACTTGAAGTACTTTCATAATGTACTTGTGACAGCTCTGTTGCTAGCTTTATATAAAGTTAGCAGAACACCTATAGAAATAATTGATTTATGAAAAAAAATATTCATGCACAATTTGCCATTGATTATCTGTAAATTAGTTGTGAAAACAAAAAATTTACTAAAATATAAAGTTAGCAAAACACCATTTCAAAAAAAAATTGCTTTTTTTTTACAACTAATTTACAGATAATTAATGGAAAATTATGAGCATATAACTAACTTTATATACATGTTTTACTAATTTTTCTCATGTCAAAAACACTTTGATTTTTTTGTAAGAAACAAGATGTTAGTTTAAGAAATGTATCACACAACTTTGTATGTGTGAAAGCAAAGCTAAGGTTAGCACTCGGGTTAGCACTTCAGGAGGTCCTAATATAAGGGTTATGTTTCCTATAAAATTAATAAAATAAAAAAATCTAGTTTTATTTTATTTTATTAATTTTCCTAAAAACAAGTTACATTTTCCAGATGAAGACCAACACAGGCAAAGAGGTGTGTAACCGGATACAGGTGAGATTGCTAAGACACACCCAAATAACACATTTTCAGTCCTATCTCAATTTTTTTTATAGGGGTTGGTTCGAGTGTTGGTTTAATATATGGTTATATTATTTCCTCAATTCTTTTTAAACTTTTGTTTAAAGAAAACCAGTAATTATTTTTTTTTCCATTTTTAGTAGATATAAAATTATATTTTAAAAAAGTTAAGAATTTTCACCTCCATTAGTGTTCTAAATTAACTTTTATTCTTGCTAAGTCCAAGAAATATAGGTAGAATGTTTTAAAAAAGAAAATTTTGCTTTATTTTAGTGATAAAATAAAATTAAAGTTGTTCTTCTTCTCTGTGAAGCATGTAAGTTTTAGTCCTTGATCCAAAGATCTTTTTGAGAATTCCCCTCTGTTTGAAGCAAAAAATCGTTAGTAACTTTTGAAACCAGTGCTGCTTTGACTTTTACACAAGGCATTATTTTTTAAATCAAATCAACAACTAATGTTTATTGTGGGGAACAGCATGTGTCACATAATCTGTGACAATTTTTTAAGTACATATTTTAATTTAGTTATAAAATGGTCTTTTGCTTATGTACTTACAAAATTTGTAACAATTTGTGACATTTCTTTATTCTTATTGTTATTTTTTAAAGTTAACCAGTAAAATTTTTAGGTTAATTTTATGATTAGATCATGATTGGGCCAGGGCCGTTGTTAGACAAGTGGCCACCTGGAGCAAGACAGGGAACATGCCGCCCTTTCCCACTTTTTTTCTCCCTTTGCAAATTTTTGTGTATGGTACAAGCGACTGAAACCCAAAAAACTGATTTACAGCAAAACAAAGAAATACTAAAATCCCTTGTAAAATCCCAAATATTTTGCAAAAACTAACCCCAAGCAATTTAATAACAATTACAAATAAATAAACTTTTTTTAAAGCTAAATGATATCAGATATAAAATAAAAGAATAAAATAAAACAAGATTTTTAGCATACCTTCTATATGTTTAAAAATGTTTCTTAAATCAATGACCCAACTATAAATTCATTCTATTTGAAAAGGCATAGTCAAAAGCATTCAATGTAATTTATTTTATTTTGTAAAAATATATTTACAAAAACTCGAGGGGTGAACAGCTCTCACAATTGGTGTACACATTTCTCACAATCTGTTCACAATCCTTCACAATCCCTCCCAATCACCCACAATCTGTCACAATCCTTCACAATCTTACCACAATCCTTCACAATCTTACCACAATCCCTCACAATTGTTACACAATCCCTCACAATCTTAGCAAAAGATTGTGGATTTTCACAAATGGTGTCCACATTTTGGGTTAGCTGTTCACCCCTCGGTTATTAAGTAGCAGGGCCGGCAACCGTAAATTAAGAGGGCACCAAAGGAAACTATAAACATGATGACTTTTTTTTTGTCACAAGAATTGTTGAGGGGTTGTCGGCCCTCCCGCCCCTTCAGGCACGCTACGCCGCTGCACAGTCCTCCACAATCTTAACCCAATCCCTCACAATCTTAGCAAAAGATTGTGGATTTTCACAATTGGTGTACACATTTTGGGTTAGCTGTTCACCCCTTGCAAAAACTGTACAAATATGCTTATAATATTATTAATTAATTCTACTTCAAACAGCAGAGGAATTCAATCCTGTGAACTGCTCAAGTTGAATTTGCCACATTTTATAGTTATAAATTAGCCTATCAATCAATAAGAAATTTACAACTAAAATCATTTAAAGTCAAAGTAAAACAAATATTGGTCCAGAATGCCTTCTACTCGTTTGAAGAATTTTTAAATCATAAATTTGAAACTTGAATGTTTAGTGTTATTTGAATCTTGAGTGTACTGTTAGGATTTCAATTTAAACAAATTTAACCACTATTTTATTACTTACTATTTAGAGAGATAAAGAAAAAAAAACTGACTTGTGTAAACATTGTTATATGTAAAACACCAATAAATTTTTACTATTTACTATTTACTTGGAATTAGCTATAAGAGAATTCAATTTATTAAATAAGTATATTGCAGTATGTAACAAATACAGCTATTATAAACCCAGGTAGCAAGGTCCTGTTTTTTAAACATCAAAAACAGGTCATTTTTAAGGACCATTGACGTCTCTAATCTGACGTGTAAATGATGTTCAAAAGACACACCCAAAATGACATCATCTTTAGATGTTTTAAAGACGTCAGCAATATGACGTATTTGGGACCAAATCAGAACATTAGACACACACACAAACCTATTTATGACTTTTTTTTAACTCGTCTGAATATATGAAATATTCCCTGCAGTAGAGAACACTGAAGGAAACTTAGACACAGAAGGTGACCTATTTTAATTTTTAAATTTTTTACTGTCTTTTTAACCCAATTATTTTGTTTGTTATGTATGTTTTTACCTTTTATATATTGTATTTTGTTTTAACTTTAATTTAGTTTTTGATTCTTTTAACTTGAATTTTTTTTTTTATATGTATGTAACTTGTTCAAGTATAAGCCTAGACACCTAAGAATTATTGATGTATTTATATTAGTGCACATTAAAAGGAAATTCAAAATTCAATTTAAAAAAAATTCTAAATATACTAAATCAATAATTAGTTATTAATAGGATAGAAACTCACCGTTAGTTGTTATTATTTGGATTTTTTGTTTATTGTCGTAGATTTAGCCTGCTTTGTCTTGTGAAAATTTATTTTCTTTTGTGACAATAAAGTATTTTTGATTTGATTTGATTTGACTTCTGTGACTTAGACCTGGAAGTACTGGAACAGGTACAGTCGGGGACTTTTTAAATGGCCACCCTTGAAAATAAAAAATATTCTTATTTGAAATTCGGAAAATTAATTTAAACCAAAATAAAAAAATTGTGAACTTTACCTCTGTATGTATACATAAAAATTTAAAAATTTATATTTTTTCATTTCTTTCAGTGATTAATTTTGACAGAAAAAAAATACACCGGCAATTTAAAAAGTCCCCGACTGTACAAATAGACCTATACCTAGACTTACACATCTCCACCTTGAAGCGAAAGAAGCCTCGAAGTTTGTCTTGATTTAATATTTAATTTATTTTACATATGTATCCCCACATTCCGTATAAATCCGGTCAAGTACTGACTGGGGCACCATCTATGTAAGTATGAGTGTATGTCCCTTGGACAAAGTGTGCAGTGTGGGTAGTGACCAATATATGGTGTTTTTCAGATGTCAAAAACTACACTACAAAAAGATGTCAAGTAACTGACACCTTAAAGACAACATTTTTTGGTAGATGACCTGCTGGTCATCCAAATGACGACTTTTCGACGAAAAAAAGACATCATTTGATGACCCCTTGCTACCTGGGAAGCATTAAGTAAAAATAGAATTTTGACTGATTGCAACATTCTATGCCTAATCAGGTACAAAAACTACAACATTACATACTAGTTTAAAACAAAAGCTATTTCTCATGTTAGGCTACCTTAAGCATAGTTTGTCCAGCGTTTAAGCATAAATTTGGTATTTATTTTCATGACTCTATTTTGATAAGGAGTTAAAAGCAGACACATGCAAAATTAACACAATTTGTGCTTAAAAGATGGGCAAATGAGGCATTACTTGCAGTAAAAGATTTATTTAAATATTCCTCCATCATACTACAAAAGGTATCATAATTATGTATTATTGCCCTAGGCTCCTTGTTAGAAGATTAGTCATCAAAACATCTCCAAGCAAGAGAAAATTTAAACCTATATAAATGCTATTTCATTTTTAATAAATTATTCATAATTTCCAAGAGTTGTTCTGGCAAAAACACTATATAAAAAAAATATAAAACACTTATTTTACCTATAGTCGAAATAAAAGTGGTGTTGAAGGCGTCTTCGGAAAACCTAAATAGAACGCAAGTTTTTCCCACACCAGAGTCTCCGATCAGGAGCAATTTGAACAAATAATCGTAAGTTTTTGCCATATTTTTCCGGACAAAACACACCTTTCCACTTTTTTGGCTACTTTTGCTTTTCTTTTTGCAAACCGCAGAACAAAAATTTTAATGACGTGCACTGACAGGTGAAAGGTACTCAGAATCATGTTTTCGTTTGGTTCGGAAAATATTTTTTCTTTTGGTGGTCAAAATGGTTGGTGTTAAAAGGTGCAATAACAGCGAAAAGCACACCGAACAATAGAACAGCGAGCGATACGATCCAATTATCGAAAGCGTTTTGCTTTAAGTTAAAAACGCTTTGATAAATTGCTATATGTTTCAAAAAGTGTCGTAACTACTCATGACTAGCTAAGCAGATAATGAATCCACTATGCATTATCATACACCATGTCTCATCTCAGGAATATTTCTGGTCAAGGCCGTAATAACGAGGAGGATCAATTCCCCACCCTCCCCGAAATATTAGATAAAGCGTGTTTGTGACTTGTCTAAAGCCTTTGATTGTGTGAGTCACAACATTCTGCAGCTGAAGCTTCGGCATTATGGTTTCAGTGAAATAGCTTTGGATTGGATTATGTCTTTTCTACAAGGCAGATCTCAAAGAGTTTTTGCTAACAATCAATACTCCCAATCCAGAAATGTAAATTGCGGTGTTCCACAGGGCTCAGTACTTGGTCCCCTGCTTTTCCTTTTGTATGTCAACGACTTGTGTCAAATGAATGTGGGAGCAGAGCTGGCTGTTTTTGCAGACGACGTAACTTGTCTTTGGCACTGTGAAAGTGCGGAAGAACTAAGGGGAGTAGTTTCTTCAGGATTGCTACAGATTAAGCGTTGGTTTGATGCCAATAAACTTGCGCTTAATATTGATAAGAGCAAAATTATGGGATTTAAATGTTCAATGGAAGGACTAATATTAGCAAACAATCCTTTACAACAGGAAAAAAACACAAAAATCCTAGGCGTTTTCATTGATGAAAAGCTAAATTTCGAGGCACATATAACTCCATTGAGAAGGAAGATCGCATCAGGGTGTTTTGCTGTAAGAGTGGTTCGGAGGGAGCTTGGGGTGGAATTGGCGAGAAATGTATACTTTGCCCTAGTTGAATCTCATTTACGCTATGGAATAGCATTCTGGGGTTCATGTAGTAACACATTGTTTGAGTCTGTTTTTCGTTATCAGAAGAGAGCTATCAGGGCTATGTTGTAATTAAAGCAAACTGATTCTTGTAGACCACATTTTCAAAATTGTAGAATACTTACCCTAGTTTCGTTGTACATTCTAGAATCAGTTTGTTTAATCTATAAAAATAAACACAGACAAGATTATAACTACCATCATAATCACAACACTAGGCAAAGACAAGTAGTTCGTCTTCCAATCCCTTGTTCAACAATGATACAAAAATCCATTATCTACGAAAGTAGAAAATTTTTTAATAAACTTCCCTTGCAGTTCCGAGAAATTAATGGATATAATGGCTTTAGAACTGCTATTAAGGAATACCTTTTAGAAAAGTGTTTTTATACCTTGGAAGAGTTTTATATAACTAACTAAATAAAAGGAATCTTCCAAGAATTGTTTTATATATTTTTAAACTTTTTAAATGTTTTGTATTGTTAATTTGGTTTTTGTTTTTTTAATGCTTTTATTTTGTTTTAATCTCTTAATCTTTTTTGATGTCTTACTGTTTATATTTGATCGTTGTTTGATTCTCCATCAAACAACGATTTAATTAATATGTGTGAATGTAGATAGATAGATATATTTATTCACCAAAGTATTATACAAATACAGGCTTTGCCACAAAATGATAGTATTTGCAATTGTAAAGAATTATAGGTGATTAAGGTGACTGAAAAACACTAGGTATATGACAAACCTTTTTTTTTCTCACTGATGAACAAACAAACAGACAAAAAATATGTTTAAAAATATTTTAAAACCAGTTTCTAGCTTTTTAAAGATTTTTTATGTTCACTTAAAGTGTACGATGCTAAATTTAGTAGCATTTTTTTTTTAATGATTTTGTTTTGTAATGATGTTGAATTATCTGGAAGCAAGTTATAGTAAGTTAAGCCGGCAAAGTAAGCCAATTTTCTAATAAAATTATGATTAAATTTGGGCTGCACTAGCTTTTTGTGTTTCTTGTGCTATAGGTATGCACATCTGTAAATTTTTATTATTATTATTTTTTTTAATTCGTTTACATTTTCATGGACACAATTTGAAAGTTTAAATAGATATATATCACAAGCGGTTAAAATTTGTTTTTCTTTAAATATGTTTCTGCACTTTCTTATTTTACCTATCTGTTTTGCTTTGCTTGTTTTTTTTTATAATTGCAGGTCCTACCCATTTCCTACTTATTTTTTGCTAGAAATTACCTAGTATTTTAAAAATGTGACCTTATTTTTATTAGTTTTACTTAATTATAAATTTAGACAAGATATGGTTTAGTTATAAGATTGATGCTTTGTCAATAAGATTTTTTTTTCTTTGACAATAAAGCTTTTTCTGACTCTGACTCAGAAATTTCTCAGCAACACAAATTAGACAAAAAAATTTCACAGCACTCCAATCTCTATGAAAATTTTTAATCCCCTCTCGAAATTTTTTCCAAGCTCAAACTTGCAAATATCACTCCCGTTTATAAGGAAAGCGAAAAAACCATCATTAATAATTACCGACCAATCTCAATTCTGCCTGCTGTGTCAAAGATTTTGGAGAGGGTAATAAACCGAAGAATTTCTTGAGTATGTTCAGTGGCGGATCCAGGGGGGGTGCGGTTTCCAGACATACCTATTTTTTAGTTTAGCAGCATCACTAATTTAAAATTTGTCACAAACTTTAATTAATTTTTTTTTAAATTTCGCCTGCGGCGCCATAAATCTCCTATGGATACTAAATTCTGGATCCGCCACTGAGTATGTTGCCTTAAATAAGCTTCTATCTGAGACACGGTCTGAATTTTTGACGTTGCTCTTGCATTTTTAAAAATGATTTGATATGACAATAAAGATATTAACAAACTATAGCCCCTCTTGTTTCCAGAACACGGACGGGCCGAATCTACCAGTTTGTTGACGTCACAAACCCCGGCCTAATTCTTTTTATATTTTCCTCATGGAAATATAACTTCGAAATGGGCTGGATTTTCACAAACCACATAAAAAAAATATTGTTTTGTAGTGTAAATTTCGTTTGAAATTAATAACACTGGTAAATATTTTTGGATTTTAAATTATTATTATTCTAAAAAATCGATAAATATTTTATAAACAAACTATGGGACAAATTGCGTCCCGTTAATACCTTGCCTGGTACATGGAATAAAACATTCAATAACGGGAAAATCCCGAAATATGCGATCTGGTAAGCCTAATTCCGAGAAAGAAATGCTAGATTTGAAAATTTTTAACCTTTCATCCAAAGTTTGGTCGAATATCTGAAACTAGGGTTGCCAGATTTATGAGAGCAAAAAGGGTAGCGACGACAACAGGGGACTTAAATAATTTATTTGTTAGTTGATAGGTAGGAGCGTTTTTTTTTTTAATCTTTTGTTGAAAATAATGTTTTTTGAAAAATATTTAAAAAAAAATGTTTCTATTGGTTTACTAGTCGCCTACTTTTTTAATCTTAAAATTGCCTAAACTCGTCTGGGAAGCCCGAAAAGTGATGCCAAACAGCACACTCTTTCTTTGCATTCTATAAATAAATATAAATAAATAAATAAATAAATAGTTCTTTATTTCCAGTCAGGCTGACTGCAAAGATAAAAAGTAGGTTGGGTTAATGAGCGTTTAAAATTTGCTAAAATACTCGCAAAAAAAGAGTACAGTAAGTAAATATATGGTCAGCAAATTTATTTATTTTTTATGTCGAAAATTTGCTGACAAACACGCGCACGCGCCTTTCGCTCCTTCTTTTCACGTTCACGTTTCGGAAGAACTTCACGTTTGCGTTCCAAAAAAAATCAAAAATACCATAAAATGGGTTTCCAAAACATTTGGTATTCTCATCCACGCAAATACGGACAAGGATCTAGATCGTGGTGAGTAGAAAATAATTTGTTTCTAGTAGACGCAGTCGAATTTTTGATAAATAAGTAAGTTAGGTTAGGTTGCATTCACATGGCCCTGCAAGTTGAGTCTTTCCTCTAATTTCTGTGAGGCTTGCATAAATCTGCTTTAATTTCTAAGTAAGTTTTCTTTTTTACAGCCGTGCTTGCTCCAATGGACATGGTCTTATCCGTAAATATGGATTGAACCTTTGCCGTCAGTGCTTTAGAGAATATGCCAATGACATTGGTTTCAAAAAGGTAAGTGGCTTTTATGTTATATATATTTCCATTAGCGAGTCCATTAGATATTAGGTTGTTATGTGAAAATATTTTTGTAAATATGCAGGAATGGATAATTGACAAATTTTGTGGTTGTTTTTTCCTGCATACTCATGCATACTACTATAGGCAATTATATCATACATTTTCATTGGACTTTTAGCCAAAGATAACCCACCTCTGGAGCATGGTTATTACTGTTTAATAAAGTATTGTTCATACTCGTCTTAGTCTTTTGTTTTTAATTAGTCTTTGTCCTTTGATTAGTCTTAGCTGTCCTAAATAAAATCGGCTGTTCATACTCGTCTTTTGTTTTTGATTAGTCTTAGTCATAACCCACTGAAAAAAAAATTCAATTTCAATAAAAAGGCCCTCTTCAAAAGTCATTTTCTACACAAAACAATCTTATTTAACCCAATCTGTGCACGAAACACAGAAACGAAAGAACAAAAGCAAGAAAAAAACAAATAAAATTTTGAGGTTATGTTGAGATTTTCTGTTAAAAACATGATTAATGGCGGTAAATTCAAAATTTCGGCCGCGCGCTTGTGCTCTTCGGACGCCCTGTAAAAAAAACAACAAATATCAGCTGATGTCTGTCACTCGTCTTAGTTGTTGTCCTAAGAATTAAAAGTTGGCAACTCTTAAGACAAAGACTAATCAAAAACAAAAGCAAAAGCATTGTATGAACACTCCCATAAGAAACAGTGGTTTTAACTTTCTTATGACAAGACATATGACTAAACCAAGACAAATATAGCACTGGATAACCACGAACTACCATAACACATATTTGCCGTTTTTTTGTGTTATTATTGATCTAGTTGAAAAAAATCAGTACAAATCATCACCAGTGTTGCAGAGGTATCCGCGAGTGGTTTGAGCACGGAGTTTCCCGGTGTTTTTCTCATAAAAAATCGAGTTTTTCGGTTTTGAACCAGTTTTTTTTTTTTTTTTTTTGTGGCATTTAAAAAAAAAAACACATATTGAAACAGCTGATTTTGGTACCAAAACAACGTGAAGGTACACCCATATTCTAAGCCTTTCGGCCAATTCTGTTGTTCATTGGAAACATAAACGGGACCGTTCACAAACTTGACTCGTCACTGCACAGTAGTGTATATCCCGATACAGCCATGGCAAGTAAGTGCGCTATGTGTAGTGTGGAAACTATAAATAGATCAAGACCAAAAGATGGAAAAAAGTTTGGGACTGTGTGCGACTATTGCACCGTAAACTTTTGCAAAGACTGTGCCGCCCTCTCTGCATCAGAAGTAGATGCCCTGGGAATGAAGGGCGAGAAAATAGTACTCTTTTTTTGCGCGACCTGTAAACCATTAGTTTTAGGTTCGGAAAAATCCAAGAATATACCTAACACCCAAGATGATCAACTGATAGATAGTCAAAGAAGAATCATAGAAGAGTTGAACAGAAAGCTAGGAGAACTACAAAAAGGAGATAAAGAGAAACAAGAAGAAATCTTGAAGCTGTCAAAAGAGCTCAAAAAAGGTAAAAGCAAATAGCGTGACTAACAATGAACAAGCAAAGCAAACCGGTCTGGATGATGAGATTAAAAACTACAGGCGAGAAATAGAAACCAAGAAACAAGAAATAGAAACTAAGAAACAAGAAATAAAAAACTATAAGCAAGAACTGGAACGGAAGAATAAGGATTTTGAGAGTCTGAAAAAAGAACTGAAAACACTCAGATTGCAGCTTTCAGATGCTAATGAAAAAAACGCAGTGCTAAGCGAGGATATTGCAGTGCTAAAAAGAACAAAAGAGGAAAATAACCACACCATAATGGAGCAACAATATTCCATAGAAAGACTTATTGCTGAAAAAGAAAATCTTCCTAAAGAAAATGAAAGTCTAGCCCTTAAGACGGTCTTAGATGAAATAATGAAGATCAGTCAAGCAAATGGGAAAATAACAAAAAAACTTGATGCTCTAGAAAGCAAGACTAATTTATATGTCGAACAGTGTATCCCAAACCAACCAAATCCAGATACAAATGAAAATAAGATTTTAGAGTTAGAGAGGAAAGTTGCAATGCTACTGGATAAAGTAGCGAACATGAGTAAAATCGAAACTGAGTTGATTCAAGTTAAAAATCAACTACACAAATTGGAAGCTTATTCTGTAAAACCTCAAAGTCACCAACTACAAAACAATGAAGTAGAAGCCACTTATAGGCCCATTGTAGCTGCTGGTTTAGAAAGCAGAAACATCCAGCCAACCGCATCTTCAGCATCACTAAATAGACACTCTACAGCTCTCACTGCAGCAAGAATTCCATGTAAGGATTCTGTTTTTCTTAGTAGACTGGATGCTAACACAACAAGAAAAGACATTGAGCATCATATCCAAAATACTTTTGGAAATATCAATGTAAAAATTGAGCAACAAACAGTCAAATCAGGAGAATACACTAGTTTTCGAGTGGAGATACCTGAAACAGAATTACAGAACTTTTTAGATAATACAAAGTGGCCAGAAAACATAACTGTCAAAAAATTTAGATTTTTTCGGAACAACACAAGAAACACATCTTACAGAAGCAGAAGAGACTAAAACTTTAACAAATGGAAAATATACCTCCTATCAACACGAAGATATTAGGGCTAGAACATCAAGGGGGTCAGATAGTTTTAAAAGCTTCTGTATACATCTAAACTGTGGTAGTCTTGCTACTAAGATTGGACAAATGGAGATTATGTTATCTAAGTTTAAACCTGAATTTTGTTGTGTGTCGGAGCATTGGTGCACTAAAGACCAGATTGAAAACTTACAAATAGCGAACTATAAAGTTATAAAGGTATTCTGTAGGAGTCATCACATTCATGGTGGTGTTGCCATATTTGCCAAAAATAACTGTATGTACAATTATAAAAAAATCTCTACTGATAATTTCAATCATGAATTATACTTTGAATCAGCTGCCATTGAATTAAAACTAAATAACATAAAGGTATCTCTGGGAGTCATTTACAGGTCCTGTACATTGTCCTCTAGACCAGATTTTGATAATTTTATTATTTATTTTAATGAATTTCTTTGTTTTTTGCATAAAAAATATGAAACTATTATACTCTGCGGTGATTTCAATGTCGATAACCTTGTCAACTCGCCATATAGATCTGAATTATTTGACCTCTTGGAAAGTTTCTCTCTGATTTCGATTCTGCCTATGGAACCTACAAGAATAAGAGGAGTCGATAAACCGTCACAATTGGATTATATTTTTATAAATAAGCAAAATTTGGGCAACGCAATAAACTATCAGCCAAACATGTCAGATCATTTGGCTCAAGTAATGTCTAACAAATATTAATACTACTCCTCAAAATAAAGTAGAAAACACATATATTTTTAAACGATCATTTAATGAGGGAAACATGTCAAATCTAAAATTTAGACTGTCTCGGGATGACATGTCAGATCTGTATGGGATGACTGATGTCGACACTGCATGGAATTACTTTCATAAGACACTACTCTATTATTTAGACCTCACATGTCCCATAATAAAAATAAAAACTGTAGCACATAACTCTAGTAACTGGATAAGCCAGGATATTCTAGTAGATAGTGAAGATCTTAAAGATCTCTTCTGGCTAAGTAGACAGGTGAATACTCCAGAGATTCTTAAACAATACAGGGACACAAAAAAGCTGTTTCAGGCAAAAGTTCAAGAGCATAAAAAGGTATTTTTTCAGAACAAAATTCAGGATTCGTCCAACATGTCTAAAACCATATGGCAAGTCATAAACACAAACCTAAATAGAGTCATAAAAAAAAGTAAAAATTGTAATATTAAATCCATCGATACAAATGGCTCTGTCTTAACTAAGTCAGCCGAAATAGCAAATGCTTTTTGTGAATATTTCTCCAGTAGTGTAATAGAAAAACTGTCAGTACTACCCCATAGCCAATGTACTTTACCAGCATATAACGTCAATTCCATTTTCTTCTATGAGATATCCATAGATGAGACCTTGTCAGCCATAAAATCATTGAAGAATAAGAAAGCATGCTGTAGCAATGAGGATATTCCAGTATTTGCTCTTGAGTATATATGGGATTATATCAAGTATCCACTTAGGTTTCTGTACAATTTGTTTGTTACAAGTGGTACCTTTCCAGACAAACTTAAATTAGGACATGTTGTCCCTTTATTTAAGAAAGGTGATTGCCAGCTTCTCGAGAATTATAGATCTATCACTGGCCTTATGTCTTTTTCCAAAATCTTTGAGAAAATAAATGTAAATAGAATGAGGTCATTCCTGAATCATGAAAACCTTCTCTCAAATGCACAGCATGGTTTTAGAGATAGATTGTCAACTAATACTGCCGCTTATGATTTCACTCAAGCAATTTACAACTCAATGGACTCAAGCAAGTTCACTGTTGCTCTCTATTTTGACCTTACACATGCATTTGATTGTGTTGATAGTGTGTTCCTTATTCAAAAACTGAATGCTTTAGGGTTTCGAGGTGATTTCAGAAATCTTGTTACTTCTTTTATGACAGGTAGGAAAATAAAGGTAAAGTTTGGTTCAGATTTCTCTAGTACTTGTGAGCAAAGATATGGGGTGCCACAAGGTAGTGTGCTATCCCCACTCCTATTTATTCTGTTTATTAATGACCTTGTAAGTTTTCTAGAAAGTTGTTGGTCCCCAGGGGATAAAATAAAAATCGTTCTGTATGCCGATGATTCCACCATTGTCATATCGTGTGAATCCCTACAAACTCTTATCGAAAAGTCCAATCTCATGCTTGATAAGTTTCATGAATGGTGTACTAGTAACAAACTGCTAGTCAATGAGAACAAAACTAAATACATGGTTGAAATAAAATTTCGGACTTCCATTGTCTTTATTTATTTTAAAACACGACGTTTCGGTTAGTAAGTATCTCTAACCGTTATCAAGTGTAAACAGTTTACACTTGATAACGGTTAGAGATACTTACTAACCGAAACGTCGTGTTTTAAAATAAATAAAGACAATGGAAGTCCGAAATTTTATTTCTACACAATCATTGTCTACGAGTTTCAAACATAAATACATGGTGTTTCACAAGAGAAGGTTAGTACCAAACTTTGTCCTCTCCATGAATGGTGTAAATGTTGATAGGGTTGACAGTTATAAGTTCTTAGGATTACATATCGATAGCCAACTTACCTGGACCTGTCATATTGACCATGTAGCTGGAAAACTCAACTCTGCATACTTTGCAATAGTTAATTTGAAAAACATATTAACAACAAAACAACTTTTAAATGTATATTATGCTTTGGTATACAGTCATCTGAAATACATGATTCTTTATTGGGGTCAATCATGCGAAATTGGGAGGGTTTTTGTGCTTCAGAAACGAATCTTAAGGAAGATTTTTTCCTTGAGCCCTGTGGAATCATGTAGACCTATATTTAAAAAACAAAAGCTACTTACTATTTATGGCATTTTGATACTTGAGGCGGCTATGTTTGTAAGGAGAAACAAAAGCAAATTCCCAACAGTTTCAACAAGTCATAACTATAATACTAGGCAAACAAGTAAAATCTTGATTCCAAATTTTCATCTATCAGCTTTTAGGAAAAGTCCAAAATGTTTTGCTAGTTATGTATATAACAAAATTCCTAATGAAATAAATAATGTCACATCAGAAAAACAGTTCAAAAAAAGACTACAGAGCTACCTTATTGATAAATGTTTCTATAGCATTAATGACCTTTTTGATCATTGACTAGAGTTAAATGTAATATTATATAGTATTTTTTGATGTAAAATTTGACATTGTATATACTTTTATAAGTCGATGTACAATAAAGAATTGAATTGAATTGAATTGAAAAGACTAGACAAAAGACGAGTATGAACGATCCATAAATCAATGAAAATGCATGATGTTTTTATGTTTCTTGGTTAAATGCTCTCTGTTAGATTCTTACATTTAAAGGAAAATGATGAATAACTGGACAGTCCATTGCTAATAATTGGCTTATCAAACCACACAAACTTTTGCTTGACAAAAATACCCATTTGGCACAATGTTTTGAACCTGTTACTATTTCTCTAGCATGTAAGTTGGTTCTTTAATGTAAGGGCAAAAATAGTGTTTATTTTACATTAATATTGTAAATTGCAGCATATGTATTTTGTAGAGATCTAGCACAAGAGAATGTGCCAAACAAGTAGGTTTTTTGTAAAAGCATATCATTTTCTGAGAAGGTACACTATAAAAATCACTAGGTAAATTTACACATGTATGACATCACATAAACCTGCTATATTTTGATGAAATATTAATAAAAATTATTTTTCTAGTTAGTAATAATTATGTCATTTAATTATTAATATAAAAGACTAAAGACCTTTTAAAGGAGCCATAAAGTACTGCCCTGGTGTAACTATGTACAGTCAGGGACTTTTTAAATGACCACACTCAAAAATAAAAAATATACCTATCTGAAATCAGTAAAACCAAAAGCGTAGTGAACCTTACCTCTGACTATGTACATACTTACATTATTTAAAAAACTTTCTTCTGATATCTTTAATTAATAAATTCTTTTAAAATACATAGGAAATTTAAAAAGTCCCTGATTGTACCTAGTTTTTGAGATATCATAATTTCTGTTTGGGGTATTCCATTTTGGAGATTTTGGGAAGTTTTTGGTGCTTTGAAAGGAAATAAAAAAGTTGACTTCAACTTACTGTGCTCAAGTTTTAAGCAATTTACATAGGATGGTGTATAAGACCAGTAGCTATGGACCATTCAACATCTTTTTTTTACCTTGAACTCTTAATAAAGGGAATATATAGTGCAGACGTAAAATCTCCCCCCCCCCCTGTTAACTTTTGAACGGAATTAGATATCAACTTCAAACAAAAAGCATGTTAAATGGTGTCAACTTTACTACTTTCTGATGTATTGCTTTGAACTGTGGTGTGAGTGTAAGACCATAAGGTTACTAACAAATTTAAATTCTTAATTGAGAAGGCGGGGTCACATGATGCATTGTTTCAAAGGTATTTTAATTCTCCAATCAAAAAAATAAAAGGTTATAAAATCGGTTTAATACTCACAGAGTTCTGTGTGTTTATGTTTATAGTGTTTGCAACTCCTCTTAGTCCTTAGCAGTTTCAGATATTGAATTATTGCAAAACCTATAATTAATGGTAACATTACAGTTACTTTTTAGTGTACCCCTCATTACCGTAATGTTGCCTTAAGACTACAGGGTCACTGATACCTTTAAATTTTTTAATGAAAAATGGTTAAGTAATATCTTGTTTAAAAAGGTATTTTTATTCCCTATTAAATACTAATAATTTAAAAAAAAATGTTTTATACTGGCTGAGTTATTAATTATTCTCGATTATAGTTTGCACAACTCCATTTAGTTTTGAGCAGCTTAAGTTTAAATAAAAAATATGTTTACCAATGATACTCTTGCCACTTTTTTACGTATTTTTAACCACTGTTATATTAATTCAAGATTCATAAGGTCACAAACACATTTTTAAATTTAATTATTATTATTTATATTCGAGAATAATTAATAACTCGGTAAGTATAATACATTTTTTCTTAAAGTTAACAGTATTGAATACGGAATAAAAATACCTTTTAAACAAGGTATCACTCGATCACTTTTTATTTAAAAAATTAAAGGTGTCTGTGACCTTATAGTTTTAGGCAACATTACAGTAATGAGGGGTACACTTAAAAGTAACTGCAATGTTACCATTAATTATAGGTTTTACTTCAATTTAATATCTGAAACTGCTAAAGACTAAGAGGAGTTGCAAACACTATAAACATAAACACATAACTCTGTGAGTATTAAACCGATTTTATACCTTTTTATTATTTTGATTAGAGAATCAAAATAAATTTTAAACAATGTATCACCCAACCCCCCTCCTAATTTAAGAATTTAAAGTTGTTAGTGATCTTATGGTCTTATGCTTACATGACAGTTCAAAGCAATACATCAGGAAGTTGATGCCATTTAACATGCTTTTTGTTTTAAGTTGATATCTAATTCCATTCAAAAGTTAACAAGGGGGGGGGATTTTTATGTCCACACTGTATATATTTTTCTCCAAAACATTAAAAATAAATTTTTAATTTTTCTAATAAAAAAATACATCCATATCTTTCCAATAAGCCATATATCACTGCTCTGCTGTAAGTGGTTCTAGCTATATTTTAATTTCAAGTACATTTACAAGTTAGCAGGACAGCTTTGGAAACAAAAAAATATCTAATTAGTACCTTTAATAATTAATTAATTATTATTAAAATTATAAGCATATAAGTTTTTTAGTTTTCCAAACTTGTTAAACAAGAGCAATCCATTTTTTTGTTTGGCAACTTCTTGAAAAGGGCTTCTAAGTATTGCCCTTTTAAATACTGTAAGTACTTACATTTTAAAAAATTTTAATGGTCTGTTTTGATCCCCTTTTTACAAGTTCATTGGTAATGCCATGCAAATCTTGGGATAATGTCTTGAAAGTAGATCAATGAATTTTTAAAATAATACATACAAGCTTTGTAAATGTAATAATTAGAAAACCTTTCTAGTGAACTTTATAACTGAACCCACTTTCAAAAATATAGGGTCAAAATGCACCCTGGCTAAGGGTAAATAGGCTGATAAAGCTATCTTAAGATTGCAAAAACTGTCCCCCTTTAAAACAATTAAATCTAAAGTTTAGTACATTTTATTGTTGGAACTACATTATTTGAAGAGCACAGAACTTTGTATGAATTGATACATGTGTTTAATTAATTTTTAGAATAACGTAGAAGTTTTGAGGGAAAGTGTTAGGCCAGAGAGCATGTAGTTCAGTTTTTTACCTCATAATCAGCAAAATTATAAAAAACATGTTTTCTTTTATTTTTCAGCTGGACTAGACTGCATTACCAGGGCAGAAATTGTGTGGAGTAAGTTAAGACACATTTTTGTTTAAACCATGTTTTTTTAAAATAAATAATCAGATCCATTATGTAATATAGTTTTTAAATTATTTTCCTTTATTTACAAAAAAAATAACAGCAAATTATCACACTGGTTTTTATCTTGATATTCTTTCAATGAATTTTTTGGCAGCATCTTCAGGAATAAGCCTCTGAAAGAAAAATAATAATTTTAAACCCTTGAAAAATAACTAAAGTTAAGCTGAATTTACATAGGAAATAAGAAGTTTATAATACAGCAAAATGAGCATGTTTATATTTGTCTATCGCGCATTACATCATGTAGATAATTTTGCACAAAATTACACTTGAGTATGCTTAAGAATAAGCATGGTGAAATTGGGCCAGATCAGAAAAATTAAAGTGCCTTATTTTGGGGCTTTTCTGAACTCCCCCTTGGGCCCCATTTTCAACAATGTTTTAAGTCATTACTTTAAAACTAGCTAATCGATTTAAACCAAATTTTAAACAATTCGAGGCCGAAGGGTTTGCTCGATATTGATCAGTCAGGTTTTAATGTTAGTAGTTAGTATTTGTATTGTCTTGAAATTTTTTTACAATCGTAAATAGTGGATTGACCAAAATTTTTATTACATACTGAGCAAACGTTTTGACCTACAATTGTTTAAAATTTGGTTTAAACCTATGGGCTAGTTTTAATGTAACATGAAACATTGTTGAAAATGGGACACCGTGTCCGAAAAGTCCCAAAATTAGGCACTTGCATTTTTCTGATCTGGCCCAATTATACCAAGCTTCTTTAATACACTCACGCGCACATTTGTGCAAGTTCGCCGATCACGTAAACATTATTTAACATTAAATGCATTCCATTTTCGCTAATGTGTCATCTAGAGGGATGTCGCGAAAAGTGACAAGCGTCATCCTCAGTATATATAAGGTTGCATGCTGACCTACAGTGTCAGTATATAAGTAATTAGTTTTTTCCTAATGAATAGCAGAACCTTTAATTTTTTCAACCTTTTTTTTTTGCTAGTTTGAGTTTTAGAAGTTTTTTTGGAATATTTCTCTATTTTTTGCAAAAAATAATGAATTTAATATTTAGTAGTAATTTTTTAGTCAGAAGTTTCTTAATTATGCTTAAATAAGTTGGTTAGGAAAGTAAGAAATGTATCAGAAATTGGTCGAGTATGAAAGATTACAATATAACACTGCAAAAACTTTGAGCGATTGGCAGGTGAAAACTGGACCAATCGTAAACAATTGTTCTCTACACTTGCAAAAATAATTTTTTAAAAAACTCTTTTTCGTTTTAGAAAGGTGCATATTTCACATGCAATTAATTTTTATTTTCGCAACCAAACACGAAAATATTTTCTTGTGGTAGTGGATAGAATAGAATAGAATAGAACTAAGCGTCATAATCATAATACTGGGAAAAATAGTGTACACGGTTTTCCATTTTTTATGGTATTGAATCGGAAACTCAGTTTTTATGAAAGAGAGAAACCTGGGGATTTCACATTACTGTCTGTGTTAAAAGTTTTTTCTAGCTTTTGTAGTTTTAAGGCTATTAGGGAAAATTAAAAAATTTGGAATCCTAGAAATTCGTTATTAGAGCAGATATTTCAATTCTATTAAAACGCTGCAGACAGTTGATCCTCCGTCAATAAAATGACGTTGTCAAATCAAATAAAAAAATCGAGATTTCAGAAAAAAATTAAGAAAAAAAATTATTGATCTGGATTAAAAAAAAAAAAAGTTTTACAGGTAGGGGTTAATTGGGGTTCAATGTGAAGCAAAAAAAATAAAATAAAGTACAGGTCCATATTTAACTTTTTAATTTTTTTCCTGAAATCTTGAATCTGACTAGTCGGATCAAAAAATTTGACAACGTCATTTTATTGACAGGATCAACCAGTGGCGGCTGGTGACGTTATAAATTGGGGGGGAGAAATTTAAATTGCATGAAAAATGAGATACAAAAACAATTTTATTTTAGTATTTTCCAAACAGGCAGCTACTTGGTGTAGTATTTAGTTTATTTGTTTATAGATAAAGTCCATTCGCCTTTCTTTTTTATGGGCCCATAGAGCAACCTCAAAAATCCCACAAAATTTTTTAGTCTATTAACCTACTAAGTATATGTCTATTTTTTGTCACATTTTCATTATGTTCGGTAATGTTTTGCCTATAGGCACTATTCAATTGGCACCTACTATCAGTCTTGCCCAGCGTGGAAAATTCTATGTGGTAATTTAAATGAATGCCATTTACTTTGTGTCTTTTTAACTTTTCACTAAAGTGCTTGATATCACACATTCCCTTTGTCACCCATGCCGGATCATTTCGTGGATTGTTCATAACAAGACAAATAAAGCAAAAAAAAGTATTTCTTTTTTCACAACCGCACAACCAGTTTTCAGCATCGTATAATTTTTAATTAAATTTTCTATTATAAGTTAGGTCCGGTCTATGTGGCCCTAAACATTTTATTTGTAATCGAAGTTCATATGTTAACGTATTTAAATTTGCACAGTTAATTAAGTAATCGATGGTATTTATTTCCATTTTTATAAACAAACAAAGACACGCGACCGGCAGGGCTGAGCTACCTCAAATCAAAACAAACTCACTATATTTCTATAGTCTTCACTAAGAATAGAACCAGCAACGTTTAAGCACGATGAAGATGGCCGATGTTAACTAAAACAAACATTCCTCCCGCCCCCGCGCGAGAACAGCCACCCATACACCGCTGAAAAACGGGTGAAATTGAAATCTTGTCCCGCGCGGTGCTGCCGGCTTGTAATTATTTACGCTAAAAAAGTTTACTGTTAACCACAGATAATAAAAAGAACTAGACAATCATGTCGTAAGGGAAGATTTAACTTTTTTTAAATAAATCAATTAAAAATACTGTTTGTTGTCTAGTTTTGGGAGGGCACTGCCCCGTTGCCCAGGTCTCTATTTTTTAAAATAACTGAGTTTCCCATTCAATGTCATGTGAAAAATGTCACTTTCTTTACTTGTTATGTAATATACTATTTCCCCATTCGCCTGCTGAACAAACTCCTACAACGCGTTGGCTTCGTTCGGTCAAAGACGCAGTCTCGTGAAAATTGATTTTCGCACTTGTGAGGAAAGTAGCTGTACCAGAGCATCAGTGAGTTAATACAAATTCAATTGGAGAATAACATTTAGTTAAATAAGTTCACCTACCGTTCCGAGGTCGGCCATCAATGCTAATATCGACCTTTTGGGAGGGCGGCAATACCTCTTTCCCCTCTCCTGACAGCACAGGTTTGGAAAACAATCCAAAGGGTTTTGACATGATTTCGGAAATAGGTCGAAAATCGGTGGGGGAGGAGGTGTACATTGCATGTAGGCTACTATTGTCTTGAGAGCTAAAAATGAGAGTGTATATATTTGTATGTACATGGTTTATTATTTGTGATTAAAAAACAATGGAAAAAGTGTTTATCATTTGAAGGAAAAAAAACTAGAGCATTATTTGTTGATTAGAAATTTTTTTTACACGATCTGCCAAAAAAGATATTTTAAACAACAATTTCATTTAATTTTGTCCCTTTTTGGATTAAATCAGTATAATAAACCCGACATACTTAAATATATGGACAACAATACGGACTTATTGCAGTTAAAGCCAGGTAGTAATAGCGCTGGCCCGAATTTTGATAGTTTTACACTGCTTAAATTTTGAGAGAAGAAAGGAAAAATGTTAAAAGTTTTTTTTTAGCCCTTGTAGTTTTAAAGCTACGAGGGAAAATTAAAAAATTTGGAATCCTAGATATTTGTTATTAGGGCAGATATTGCAATTCTATTAAAACTTCTCTGCAGACAGTTGATCCTGTTAATAAAATGATGTCAAATTTTTAATCCATCGATTCGAATTCTAATTTAAAAAAAAATTAATAATACAGATCTGGATTTTTTTATAGGTGGGGGTTAATTGGGAACCCAAAGTAAAGCACAAAATGGAAAAAAAAATCCAGGTCCGTATTTAACTTCTTAATTTTTTTCCTGAAACCTCGAATACAACTCGTCGGACCAAAAATTGGACGTCATTTTATTGACAGGAGCAACTGTCTGTAGAGAACTTTTAACAAAATTGAAATATCTGCCCTAATAACAAAGATATGACACATGTTATGTCATTTTTTTACTTTTAGCTGAAAAATCAATGTTAAAATTTTGTTTTTTTAATTGAGACATTGTTTCTTAATTTTATTTAGTTTTTAACTAAAATATTGACAATTAATTCACAATTTACACCTTTGTGAACGGTATCTCATCGTATAACGCCCATAAATTCGAAAATGTAGATATGAAACGTCACCAATTGATAACGTATTTATTGACTGTTTCGAAACATATAGCACGGGAATTTGCGTCGGTTCTTACAGTAAATAAAGGCTAATAATGAAAGATCAGGACAGGTATTCTCGTAATCAAAAACGCATAGCGTTTTTAAGACGCTTATCGTTTTATGACGTCAAATTCGCTAGGCACCTTACCAAAAGTGCAAAAATGGTTCATTGGCTTGGTGTTTTTAAAAATTCAAACCTATTAAAAAGTATTATGCACACTATATTTTTTTTTGCCGATTATGTATTTATAGTGGTTAAAGGGGGCTTCAACCTATACTTTAAGTACAATAAGGTACGAAAATAGCTACCTTTCTTATTCTTCAAGGTAGAAATGAAGGATTTTAAGGAGTTTGTGAATAAAGATTTACTGTATTTCTCTCCCCTTCGGATTCTATTTAAAAATGAATAATTCAAAATTGTTTATGGGCAAGTTTTTTACACTATATGTAAATGTACCTTGCAGAGTAGGTACCCGAGCATTTAAGCCTTATTGGAAACACCCTAGAACGAGCGAGTGTATTCAGTTGTAACAATGCCAAAGCTTAAAAATTTTTAAGTTTAATAATTATTGTAGATTTTTAACTAAATTTTCTTCTAAAACTTTTTTTATTTTCGATGGTTTTATCAATAAACAACAAAAATAACTGACTAGGCTGAAAAAAATCTGTAATGTATGTCACAAATGTCAAAAAACATAAACAAAAATCGAGAATTTGAAGGATGCTTAGCGAATTCCATCCCAAGGGTGCGTTTACCAACGTGAATACCAAATTCGATCAGTCCGCGCAAATGCCATGGGAGAAGGGTGCTGTGCGTTTCGCTTAGCGTTTTCAAAACGTAACGTTTTTAAGCCAATTTATAAGAATACCACTCCAGCTGTCATCTTACAATTTTAAACTGTCAAGAGGCTGCCTGGCACTATAACTGCCTGACTTTATTTCAATACTTCTCTAATATCGAATACCTTTATAGGGTAAGATAAAAAGCAAAAATAGAGGAAAATTGTGTAGCTTTAAAAATAAATGGGGACTATCTCGGAAATTTAAACCTAAATGGCTTATTCTTTAACCATTAATTAAATAACCATTTATTGCACACTTACGATCTAGCACTTGATTCGGTATAGGCAAATTATTCCAAAGTGGTTCGGGAGTTCGACAATAGTTGGCGGTGTCGCCATTTTGTAGTGCTTCGGTGCAACAAATTCTTGGGAAGCAGTCTGAGTCTGTTCGGCATTCTTTGACTTCCGATAATTCGGGCAAAGGGTCCGCCGGGCATTTCCGATGGATCATACCGAAGAATATTGCTAAAATTTAATATTTTTTGTTTGTTCCGTAGAGGCCTTTATGCACTTAAAAGCCCTTAATTAACTTATTCCACTTATTGTACAGAATCCCGATCCGTTGTCATAAAGGACAAAAAAATCATTCAATAACAGTCCAATTTCAAGAACGAAATGATTAATAACCGGACATTATCAAAAACGTAATTTATCAAGACATGAGTAAAAACGAAGTTTGTTATAAAGTCCAATTATTCTGATGCCAAAGGTAAGCGCTTTAAACCACTGAAGTCCAATTTGCAGTAATACGAAAAGTACAGGAAGGCCTCTAAGCGACTAGAGCAATGTATGCAAGTAACTTGCGGTTATTTTTCCTCAAGTATATTTTAATTAAACAAGTAAAATTAAAGAAAGAAAAACAAGAAAAAAGTTTTTAGTCTTCGGCGGGACTCGAACTCGGAATCTCTTGCGCTGTACGCAAACGCTCTTAACATTGAACCACCGAAGACCATACATAAATTTTCGGAAAACTTTATTTGCAATTTGGTATTTGAGAATTATATTGGCAATCGCCCATTGCAATCAGAAATTTTCACACGAAAAGGTGATCTCATGTTTCAGACGTTGATACTTTACGTCTAATTTGAGTTTTCATACCTTTGACAGTGGGAAGGAAGAATTATAGAGATCAGTTGGATGACTTGGGCGAGTTATACCCTGAGAGTTTCTCGTTCTTGTATTGAGACACCGCACACATGCATAGATGAAAGTTTTCCGAAAATTTATGTATAGTCTTCGGTGGTTCAATCTTAAGTGCTTTTGCGTACAGAGCAAGAGATTCCGGGTTCGAGTCCCGGCCAAAGACAGAAAACTTTTTTCTTATTTTTCTTTCTTTAATTTTTCTTGTTGTTTATGGTTTTATGTCCTTGCATTATTTGCAATTTGGTATTTAAGAATTATATTGGCAATCGCCCATTGCGATCAGAAATTTTAGCACACGAAAAGGTGATCTCATGTTTTCAGACGTTGATACTTTACGTCTAATTTGAGTTTTCATACCTTTGACAGTGGGAAGGAAGAATTATAGAGATTAGTTGGATGACTTGGGTGAGTTAATACCCTGGGAGTTTCTCGTTCTTGTATTGAGACACCGCACACATGCATAGATGAAAGTTTTCCGAAAATTTATGTATAGTCTTCGGTGGTTCAATGTTAAGAGCGTTTGCGTACAGAGCAAGAGATTCCGGATTCGATTCCCGGTCGAAGACAAAACTTTTTTCTTATTTTTCTCTCTTTAATTTTACTGGTTGTTTATAGTTTTATGTCCTTGCATTATTTGCAATTTGGTATTTAAGAATTATATTGGCAATTTGAGTATATTGTAATTGTTTTGCAAAGTATTTGATGCAAATATTTGAAAACAGGCTTGAAAGGATAGAACGCAAGTAAATTTGCTAGTTTCAGCCATTTACAAGTTGACAAGTACTATTGTCACACTAAAGGAAACTTTCAGCAGTTATTCGCGTCCAACTAACATTTATAGTAGCGGCTACATGTTCTAAAGGCTTTGCTACTTTCTTATAGTAGAAATGTGGTGATCCCAACCAAAATTTGTTACTTTTTAGTTCTAACTACTATTTAGTATCAGGAAATAGTAGATGTTTCGTAAAAACGACCCTCTACACTACTTCTTAGGATTGTTTCTTGATAGTCGATTCTGATAGTCTTCTCTACCACAATAGGACGTTGCTAAAGTTTTACTTTCTTTTTAGTCGTTATTTCGTAGTCGCCCTGACTATTATATCCTACTTAATTACCACTAGAAAGTTAAGCTTCATTGGAGTCCCAAACGAGTGTATCCGACAACTACATTATAACTTTAATTTTTACCACAAAAGTTTGTGTCATCATAGTAACATCTGATGTAACAATGTAGACAAAATAACTTTTTGGATCAACTTTAACGCCGCAACTACTTTGACTTTTTTTTAATGTCGATCTTTTAAAGTAATCTCTCCTTCCTGTTTCTACTTTGAAAACAACATTCTTAACCCTACTTTTTGTGGCTCCTTTTATAATATGGGAATATTAGGAATAGTTTTGCAAATATTTTTTTAACTACCTTGAGCAGTCCATTTTTTCGAGCTCATTGCTTGACCATTTTGCAAAACAATCAAAATGCAAAATATTGATCCAAAGTATCGAATACCGCACACGGATTTTAAGAATTCCCTGGTCCATGCTTAATCTCCATCCTTAATCTTTTACACTACTTGTTGCTGTTCTATTCTTGTATTGTCTTTACGGTCGTTCGTGGTTTGTGCTGTGGCACCACCCTATCGCCATCGTAACCCTCTTGTGCGGACTAAACCGAATTCGTTTATCTATGCCTCTTGTGCTGACGTGTCGTGTCTCACTGTGATTCATTTTAAGTGATGAGCTTGGGTCAATAATTCTTTTTGGTTTTCTTCAAATTTGTGCTGTTGTTAAAGCTTGGTTTGAAGTGAAAACTTAAATTTTTGCTGTGTTTTGTGCCAGGCTTTATTGCAATTGGTCCCTAATATCTAATTTATGCACGGCCCCTAAAATAACCTCTGGGATATGCTAGACTTTATCTAGGAACTTTTGCGCTGTTTGCGGCTAATAAAAAAACAAGTTAGATATATCGTGGTTACATGCGGATTTCTAAGCGATCTAACAAGTCTCAGAGATTGTTTTTTTTTACTTATAGGGCCAAGGCCAACACAAAAATAGAGGCCACGACCCTGAAAAAATCAGCTGTTCTCCCGGGGTTGGGTCTTATGGGAGGTCAGACGTTTTTTTATGATATTTTCAAAATGGCACTACAGATTTCCTCAAAATTTCAGTGAAATATTCTCAGACACCATCCCGATATTCCACCAAAGGTTTGTAAGGAAGCAACATGATTTAAAGGTTAAAATCTTCAAGATTTAGCATTCCTTATTTTGAATTCAAATTACCCGCCATGTAACACATGCTAACTGTTATATTTGACATGTATTTGACTTTGTCATCTGTGATTGTCAAATTCGCTTCTGCTTTAAACTTAATTTTTGTGTGAGCTAATGAAGGGACTATGAAAAAATAAGGATTACTTTACAAACAAAAAACAATCTCAAAAACGGCATTATTTAAGAAAAATGAAATATTCATGAACCGTCATTCCAACTTCAATATTTTAAAGACAATCAGCTGTGTCGTAAGTGACCATCAAAAAAAAATCTGCCCCGGATGTGACGTCAACAAAGTGGAGGATCGTGGCCCGTCCGTTTTGATAGCCCTGATAGGGCTTATAATAGTAAGAATTACTGAATATTGACAATACCAAAATATCTAAAAACAATAAAAAATACTACATACGAATTGTGAGAGCAATGTGTAAATAAAAAAAGTAACAATAAGTTGAATTTATTAATGTGACTACGTTCTTTTAGTTCCTTGACCAACACTTCCTAGAAATTCTAGAATAGGGATCATGCTCTCGACTGCAAAATACATTTTTAAAAAACACTTTTTATTGGCACTTCATTTATTGTTCACATGTAATTTAATTTATCTTGTTTTTGTTTTAAAACCTACCACAAATTCACGCTGGTACAAAACCTATAAGCAGTGGTGCTGTTGTTGACAGAAATGACAAGTGGCGACACGCCAATAACTTGAGGGTAGTAGTTATACTTATCGCGTGGTTCCTATTACTCTGTAGACGTTTTCTAGTGGCGAAAGCTAGTTAATAATACGTTTCTGCAACGAAGGAGTAGAAATTCGAGTGTGTTATCTAGAACTAAAAAGGAATGCCGACATAAAAGTCGTAAGTGACACGTTGCCGTAACTTAGGCTCACTTTCAAGTAACCCTTTCGACTATCAGGGAATATAGTTTGGGACGCCATGTTTTTATGTAAAAAAGAAAATTTAATATTTTTGTTGTCGTTTTAAACATAAACAAATTAGTTGAAGCTTACCAAAAATGCTCTTCTTAAGCACCATTTGTTGGAGTTAACTGTCGATTATGAAAACATAACCCCCAAAATCACAACACAAAAATTTCATCAGCTACCAGAAAACGGCTCAATTTTACGGGCGCAATATATATAATGCATGTTATACAAAAAACTTTGCGTCGCACTCGAATTTTGATCCTCTGCTCGTAAATTCTCACACTTTTGGATAACTTAGTACATATTATAACCATAACCAAACAAAAAACTAAGCGAGTCTGTTTACTGTTGTGTCCACCATATTGTGTAACAATTCTACCAAAAAGAAACGATTATATTATTTGCAACTACATCGCAACTTTTATGCCATTACGGAAAAAAAACAGCCACTACGACGTAGTAGATACCTGGCTACGACGTAGTAGTGTAGTTGTTACTACAGTGACTTTAAACACTTGGCCAAGTAGTTATAACCAGACATTGGTTCCCCACTTAGGGAATTATAACGTCGCTGTATGGTATACTGAGACGTAGCGGGAGTACGTTGCAGTTACTTTAAAGAAATTCTTTCTAGTTGGGGTTTCGTCGTTACAACTTTAAATGTTTGTTGGGCCTCTAGGACTGCTGTTCACATGCCTTGAATATAAGCCACCCTGAAGTGATTGCATCCAGGTACTTGCATTCATTTTGCATCGTGCTTAAAAATCGTGTATCTTTTATTACACACATGTGAGAGTAATCAATGCAAATTTCTTTGCAAATGGTTAAGATGCAGGTCACTAAATCTAAAGTAGGTATGGTATTGTGGTATAATCTTACGTTCGTGCTGAGTGTGAATTCTAGGTGGTTTGACACCTCTGACACATTGCCTATCACAACAAAGCATGTCGTCTCCATCTCCATACTTCAAGCAGTCGTTTGTTTTTTGACAATTCGGTGCAAACAGTGGTCTCGGCAGGTCTTTTTCTGGGCACACTATCCCTAAAAATAAGGGCGATTTATTGCGATAAAAGATTTAACTATGGGTATTTTATAACTATACAACGTTTACAAAGCCATAAAGTAATCTAAAGGTGTCAGTGATGGCGCGTGGTGTAAAACATTCGGGTTGCATACCCAAAAAAAAATTGAGTGCCACGCCCAACTGTTTGGGCCATTATATCATATAATTTAGAGTACATTATTAAAAAATGAGGTATTTAGTTAAATATTGATTATCTATTATTATTGTTTTTATAAATAAATAAGAAATGTATCATACCGAGTTTGTATATTTCACAAACAGGTTTTGTATTAAAAAGGAAGGCGTCTGTCCTTTTTTTAAATAAATTCTTTAAGAACAATTCATTGAAGAAAATGTAATTGTCTATTCATATTGCACGCTAATACTATCAATATTAGAAACTTCCGCCACTACGAAATCGTTGAAATTAAAACAATAGAGCGCGACCGATAACGCCAAGTTATCTAAGTGCACACGAGGTGCTGTAACAGCCAATGCTAACCGTTGTCGCGAAGGGCATCACCACCTTGATGGAGTTATTCCATCACCGTTGCCTATAGCTTGTAGGCTCAAAATTAAAATAAACAAATTACAGCAGCATGTGCAATGAATGAACCACTTTATTGCACATAGGCAACGGTGATGGAATAACTCCATCAAGGTGGGTTTTTTTCAGGTTTTAATTTCAGGCTCTTTCTTTTGTTAAGTTTAGGTTATTATTTTTGAAGAAATTGTAGGGACCTGGTATTTATTAAACCCAATTTTCTTTTAGTGTACAACTCTAAGATGAGGGCGTATGCTCTCGAAACATGTCGTTGTAGTAATAAAATTAGTGGAGAACGACCCAACTTGTTTGATTTATTATAGTGTATATTATATTTCTTATAACGCTTATAAACTGGGGATAGTAGTTTACTTACCAGGAGATTTGTTTGATTTCTCCATTTCCTCCACAGATGGGGCATTTTTGGTAATGAATACGTTATCCAATTTTCGATTTTCTTTGTGTGCTTCTTTTGGGTCGTCATAATTTTTCATTGGAATTATTGCAACTTTTTTATCTTCATTTTCAATTCTTTCATCTTTTATGTTTGAAGCTCTTTTATCACTGACTTTTCCGTCAGTTTTAACTCCATGTTTGTCATAGGCAACAACTAAATGCTTTAATTTTTTATTTTAGCCAGCATTCAGTGGCGCATGGGATAGTTCAAATATGTTTAGTTTTAAAATTAATTGGTTTATGGTTTATACTGTATATTCAACTAAAAGCTGACCTAAATAATTTGACACGTGGTTTGACGTATGGTGTAAAAGTTGTAACGTTGAATGAAAAACGATTAAATTGAGTATGGGACATTATAAACATATTAAATGGAACGTTCTGTCTCTAACGGGTTAATATACAGTGTGTCCGAAATGTTCCGGGACCCCTAAATATTCTGAAAACTAGCGGTTTTAGAGAAAAGTAATTAATACATAACTTTTAGGATCTAAATTATGTTCTTAAAACATAACTTAAAGGTTATTTCAAGCTTTCAAGTGCAAATTGAAAATTTAAAAACCACTTTTGATTTCATAAGTCGTTGTCGTCGATTGATTTTTATATAGAACGTCAAAATTATATTTCGTTACTGGTGAGGTCAGGCCTTCTGTAGAAAATAAAATATACCGAAGGACCACTCGAGATAGCTCGAGAAAAACGTGTGGGAGTTAAGAGGGACTGTATCTTTCCACAGGGCTCCGACAGGGAAAAAAGAGCCTAAAACTTATTTACTAAAAATAGCGTAGCAATGAAAAATTATCAAGAAACGACTTACCCTTAGATGTCTTTTGTAGCTACTTGGCTGGCCAGCCCGATTATACGCGAAGTACCAGACTCTCCATTGTTCTATAGTTCAAAATGTTCCAAACACTAATATCTAATAAACTAAAGCGTAAAATTAATAGTTTCCACAATTTTAATATAAAATAATAGCGGTGCGGTGACTTTAGCTGCACGTGGCGCGTGGTTGAGTTGTTCTCGCAGACAATCGGCGTTTTCGTCTGCTAGGCCGAATTTAGCCGCTTATCTCAAATCCTTCATTGCTGGAAGAAGCGCGCGAAGTTTAAATTTAAAATATGGAAAGATATAGCGTAAAGTAAATCAAAATAATATTCTAAAAACGCTTGTAAGCGTAGAAAATGTAACCCAAAAATATTTAAAACTAAGAGAGATAGCTTCTCTAATTTTAAGTGAAAATTAGAGAATATAATTATTTACAAAAATAAAAACAAGTTGGGAAACTTGTTCATTCGGCCCACCAAAATGAGCATCATTTTTCGGTAGGTGAATCTGAATCAATTGGAAGGGGGCAAAGCTTGACTAAAGGTCGTTTAAAGATACCGGACGCGGTACGAACATTTGCCACCCTAGCGTGCCCATCAGGCCCTTTAAAAATTTCAATAATGCGACCTACCCGCCATTGAAGGGGCGGTGATAACTCGTCTTTGATAAGAACGAGGGTACCTATTTTTGGCTCTGCGCATGGTTCCAACCATTTATTTCGTACTTGAAGGGTATGTAAAAATTCTTGGCTCCAACGACGCCAAAAATCGGCTTGTATTCGTTGGACCAAGTTCCATCGCGATAACCGATTCTCAGGTTTACTTGAAAAATCGTCATCAGGAACAGAAACTAAAGGTCCATGTGTTAAAAAATGTCCCGGTGTTAAAACCTGTAGATCGTTACAGTCGGTAGATTGCGGGGTCAAGGGGCGAGAATTTAAAATCGCCTCAATTTGACAAAGAACCGTGTACAACTCCTCATAACTCAGAATCTGCGAGCCAATGGTACGAATTAAGTGAGTTTTTACTGATTTTATCCCTGACTCCCAAAGACCGCCGAAGTGGGGAGCTGATGGAGGGATAAAATTCCAGGCGATAGCTTGTTGCGTGCAAGCATTTCTTGCAAGATCAAGCAATTCTTTGCTTGATTTAACGAAATTTGTGCCATTGTCTGAAAAAAGAGTTTTTATGTAACCTCTTCGGGCAACAAAGCGACGTAGCGCAGCTAAAAAAGCGTCCGAAGTTAGATCTGACACTAACTCGAGATGTAAAGCTTTAGTATTTAGACAAATAAAAAGGCAGATATATGCTTTTTGTGTTTTTACACCTCTGTGTTTACTGAGAGTGATAGGTATAGCACCACTAAAATCTACTCCACTAAAAGTAAAAGGCTTTTGTGGAATCAAGCGGTAGGACGGAATTTGTCCCATGATTTGCTCATAAGAATGCGGTTTGACGCGAAAGCAACGAACACATTTGGATAAAACCGTTTTAATTAAGCGTTTGGCAGATAAAATCCAAAAAATTTGACTAATGAGATATTGGACTGTTTGCACTCCGACATGCAAATATTTTTTGTGCATATATTCAATAAAAATATAAGAAAGTCTACTTTCCTTGGGTAAAAGAAGAGGATGTTTTTGTCCGTAAGAAATAGTCATGGCTTGTTGAATGCGTCCTCCAACTCTTATAAGACCATCCTGGTCTAAAAAGGGATTCAATTTTTGTATGGGTTTTATGCATTTTTTCTGGTTTTGAAGGTTAAGAATTACTTCAGAAAAGTATTTTTGTTGTTCGTGCTTAGCCAAACATTTTAAAGCGTTAAAGAGATCGATATAATCTATATTTGTCTTTTTTCTGACGTCTGCGGATAGTCTACAATTATTTATGAATCGTAAACTGCGGGCTAAAAGTAGTTGAATAGCGTAAAAATCGGATTTATTATTTAAAAGCGAATCTAAAAAATTTTCCGTTGTTCGGTCACAAGAAATCAGAGCAACATTTTTTCGTTCCTCAGTCTCTAAACTGTCATTTATTTTGACTTGCGGGGTTTTTGTTGGCCATTTATCGAAAGATTCTTGTAAAAAACTAGGGGCGGCCCACCATAGGGGATGATTTAAAAGCTCACACGGCGAGCAGCCGCGGCTGGCTACATCGGCACTATTGAGAAATGTGGGGGTATATAACCAACATTCTGGATTAATATTATCTTGGATAAGACTAACACGATTTGCGACAAAAGTTTTCCATTTACTTGGATGGGATTTTATCCAGTGTAAAACAACCATTGCGTCCGAAAAAGCGTAAATATTATTTATTGTGAACCTTTTTATGAATATATCATATGTGTATTTTAAGACCTCAGATAAAAGAGTAGCGGCTAGAAGTTCTATTCTCGGAATACTAACAAATTTTTTAAGTGGAGCGATGCGACTTTTCGCAAGAACAAAATATATGTGATATTTAGCGTTTCGTAAGACACGTAAGTATATTACGCATGCGTACCCTCGTTCACTCGCATCACAAAAACCACAGAGATCGATGGATTCGGCGTTTGTGATGTCAATGTGGCGGGGTAAACTAAATTTTTCTAAAACTTGAAATTCAGATTGATAGAGTGTCCACTGACGAACTATTTCTAAAGTAGGCGTGGCGTCCCAGGAAATACCAAGTAACCAAATTTGTTGAATCAAATATTTTAAAGTGAATGTTACTGGGGTAAGATAACCATGGGGGTCATAGCAGCGTGCTAAAAAAGAGAGAAGCGTCCTTTTTGTACAGCTTTGCTGATTAGGTAATATGTTAAATCGAAACTCGTCGTATGAAGGATGCCAGCACAGGCCTAAGACCTTAGTGACGTCATCCGAATCGAGAGATAAAACTGCGGGGTTGACTAAGGAGGGATCTAAATGAGAGATCACTTCTGAGCGATTGCTAGACCATTTGTGTAATTTCAAGCCAGCGTTTCCTAACAATTCCGTAAGCTCATGCTGCAAATTTAACGCCTCTTGAACCGTTTTACATGAAGTAGTGACGTCATCAATATAGGTATCGTTAAGTATAACTTTAGCAGCGTGAGGGTAGTTATCATATTCGGACTCAGCTAAGTGCTGAAGGGTGCGTAAAGCGAGATATGGTGAACAGTTCACTCCGTAAGTGACAGTTCGTAGTTTATAAATGGAAACTTTTTCATTAGGGTTAAACCGCCAAAATATTTTTTGGTATTTTTGATGATCAGGGTTGATATTTATACCCCGATACATTTTTTGAATATCGCAGGTGAGCGTCACAGGGTTAAGGCGAAAATGTAATAATATTTGAATAATATCTTTTTGTAGTTTTGGACCCGATAATAATACTTGATTAAGCGAAATATGCGTAAAAGGGTCAGTAATACTCGCATTAAAAACTACCCTTGTCTTAGTAGTGATAGCTTCATTTTTAACAACAGCGAAATGTGGAATAAAATAGCTGTCTGAATCGTCTTCTTTTTCTGAGTCATAGTCCATATGACCCAATTCCAAATATTCATTCATAAATTTAGAATATTCACAATACAAGTTTTTATCGCGAAGCAGTTTTTTTTCTAAAGATAAGAAACGATTTAGCGCGACTTGTTTGATTGTAGGAAACTGCGGTGGATTCTCAAATGTGCGAAAGGGAAGGGAGACAGTATACCGGCCTTCTTGATTACGCGACACGCTCTGTTTAAATAATTTTCACAAATTTCATCCTCTGGTTTCAAATGAGTTTTTTGGGGGACGCAGTCGGTTTCCCAAAATTTTGAAATTAATTGCGAAAGCGAGTCATTTTCATTTTGACAAAAAAGAGCATTAATTGGCGGGGTAGAAATTAAGGGTTGATTTATTTGTCCCATCAAAATATAGCCGAAAATAGTTCCCATAGCAAAGGGATGATTTGGATCATCGCTAGCGATTTTTTCACCCTGTATAATTAGTGGAAATAGATCCATACCAATTAGTAAATTTATCGGCGAAGGGTTGTAAAAAGTGGGATCTGCTAAGGGTAAATTTTTTATAAAATGCCAATTTTCTGTATTTATTTTTACTGACGGTAAATCAGTACAAACCTTTTGCAAAATAATCGCTTGCGTAGACACAAAAATATCTGGTTTTTGAAAATTACAAATTTTAATAAAAATCGATCCTAGATCAGAAGTAAGAGAGTTGCCTCCAACCCCCTGTATATTTGAACATAAGGGTTGTCTGGGAAGGCCCAATTGTTGCGCTAATTTTTGAGAACAGAAAGTGTTTTGCGAACCGCTGTCTAAAACGGCTCTAACTGTTTGAAAGTTACCGCGGACATCTTGAATTTTTACTAGGATAGTTGACAATAAAACTTGCGATTGCGCAGAAATAAAACCACAATGCGTGGGGTTAGAACCCGAAGGAGTTGCGATTGGTACTTGTGAATTAGAAGACGTCGAAGTAAAATTGTTATTATTTTGAGTAGAGTAATTTTGAAGCGGACACCCAGTAGCCGGGGATCTAAAACTTTGCTGACTGGCCAAGTAACCACGTGGTGAACTACTTGGAGATGCGTTGGAAGACATATTAGAGAGATTTTGTGAGAAATTCACGTTAGCATCAAAATGTGATCTATTTTGATTTTGAGAATTAGCGTAATTATAACTTCGCTCAAAATGAATTAATGAGTGGTGTCTTTGATTACCAGGGCAATAGCGACATGAGCGTAGACTTTGACAAGAATTTGTTAAATGTATTGAGCTTAAACAATTTAAACATAGTTTTTTATTTTTAGCGTAAGAATAGCGTTCGTAGGGAGATTTACCTTTAAATGCGTTACATAAATATATTGAATGTGTGTTAGAATCACAAAAAGCGCATCTATCTTTAGAATGAGTATTTTCCGTACCAAGTAGCGTTTTTGTATAATAAGGCGAGGCGTTATTTTTATAAAACTGTTTATTATTTTTAAATCTATTTTTAGATTGTAGCGAATAAAGCGAATTACATTGACTTTCAAGAAAATTATAAATTTCTTGATATTTGGGCATTTCATTAGACCTAGAATTAGCTAGTTCAAAGCGCGAAAGTAGTACCTCAGGCAATTTATCTAGTAAAATGTTGGCGAGCGGAAAACACCATTGATCAGTGTCGTAATTTAGAGTTTTTAAAGCCTCAATGTTTTCTGAAAAAACATCAAGCAGCGTGCGCAGTGTTTCTGGATTGTCGTCTTTGAGAGCGGGAAAATTATACACGGAGCGCCAATAAGTTTGAGCCGATAAGCGGGGGTTATGATAGCGTTTTAGAAGCGTATTGTAAGCGATTATATAATTAGCGTCGGTTATTTGTAAGTGTTTAACTACGTTTAAAGGCGGTCCTTTTAGGTAGGACAGTAACAAATTAAATTTAGCGTTTGTAGGAATACTAGGATTATTGTGTACAGAACTATTGTACATATCTAGAAAGGTTGGAAACTTAGTGATGTCGCCATGAAATTCGACAATGCGCAGTCTTGGCATTAAAGACGCCATAAAGCGGTCTGGATCAGAAGAATTTGAAATTTGCGTTAAGTTTTGAGGTTGAGGAGCTTCAATTTTCACCTCAAATAGTTGTTTTTGAATTCTTTTAATATCATAGAAGCTGTCGTCAAACTCAGTAAGGCGTTCATTTTCTTCTTCCAGTCTCTCCGGACTTGCCGAATAAGCCTCTATTATTTGATTTTGATAAATAAAAAATGTTTCTTTCATTTCATCAAGGTCGATAAGTCGAACCTGTAAACACGGTTTTTTTGTATCATCCGTTAGGCAAGCATTAGCTAAGTGATGAAGAGTATTAATGCGATGATGTTGCACATTACGGAGTGCTTCTAACTTCTTAAGTTGCGTACTCATGGTAATGTTTTTAAAAAACTCCGTTAAAACAGGTGAACGATTAGTTTCCGAAATTTTTAATATTTAAAAATTAAAAGCGTTTAAAAAGAAAAGAGAATAGGCGATAAAAAATGTAAACAAGTCTCATTTACCTCTTAATATCTTTGTGTTGGAAACTTTTCCTACGTGCATTCGACGCCAAGCCAAAAAGAGGTAGGAAATGCGCGAAAACAATGCGCGTTCGGTACTTTTTTACTTGTTATTTTTACTGCGAGCACAGCAAAAAGAGCAAGGTCAGCGTATTTATTAAAAATTTTATTTTTAACAAAATGCGATTTAGACTTTAATTTTTCCCGGGGTCCTGTTATCGGGCTCGAACCTGGACCAAATGGTGAGGTCAGGCCTTCTGTAGAAAATAAAATATACCGAAGGACCACTCGAGATAGCTCGAGAAAAACGTGTGGGAGTTAAGAGGGACTGTATCTTTCCACAGGGCTCCGACAGGGAAAAAAGAGCCTAAAACTTATTTACTAAAAATAGCGTAGCAATGAAAAATTATCAAGAAACGACTTACCCTTAGATGTCTTTTGTAGCTACTTGGCTGGCCAGCCCGATTATACGCGAAGTACCAGACTCTCCATTGTTCTATAGTTCAAAATGTTCCAAACACTAATATCTAATAAACTAAAGCGTAAAATTAATAGTTTCCACAATTTTAATATAAAATAATAGCGGTGCGGTGACTTTAGCTGCACGTGGCGCGTGGTTGAGTTGTTCTCGCAGACAATCGGCGTTTTCGTCTGCTAGGCCGAATTTAGCCGCTTATCTCAAATCCTTCATTGCTGGAAGAAGCGCACGAAGTTTAAATTTAAAATATGGAAAGATATAGCGTAAAGTAAATCAAAATAATATTCTAAAAACGCTTGTAAGCGTAGAAAATGTAACCCAAAAATATTTAAAACTAAGAGAGATAGCTTCTCTAATTTTAAGTGAAAATTAGAGAATATAATTATTTACAAAAATAAAAACAAGTTGGGAAACTTGTTCAGTTACTTATTAAAATGCAAAAAAGGCTATAGATACATACTCCTGAAGTGAAACAAAAAATATAAAAGACTTTCAGAAATTTGTAGGAATCTTTCCTGGAACCGAAAGTTTCAAGCAATTTTAAGATGGTTTTTTAAAATTATTAACATATCCCGTGCGCCACTGGCACTGGTTTAGTTGTACTTTCAATGGTCCTATCGTGATTAGTTTTTGTCGATTTTATTAATTCTACCGATATAGCCTTGCTGTTTTGTTTTTCAACATTCGTCTCAATTTTCGGTCCCACTGGATTTTGTGGTGGTTTTTCGTAGTCGATTTCATTTTCCCCTGCAAACAAAAAGAAACTTTTTTATTTTGAGACATTTATTTTTACGTATGAAAACGTTTGACCACTGTCTACACACAATTTTACCAAACATAATAAAACAATAAAATACGCGTTATTATCAGAGATATAGGGGAAGATGTGGGAATTCCGCTATGCGGGGTAATTTTGCCACCCCCAGGTATCTATAGGCAACCAGAAACACCAGACAGCTGCCAGTTACGACATGATGAACAGAGCAGCAGTGGTGCCAGAAGCTAAAGGATTCCAGTTAGAACCTGTCGCCGTCTTAGTTTCATTTCGGCTACGGTATAAGTAGATTATGCTGTTTTGCTTCTAATTTTTACGTTGTCATCAACTGGTATATTACCGTTTTTTAGATTGGTTCGAAAAAAGTTCATTTTTGTATTGGCTAATACATTTTTTTTAAATATGTTAATGTGTTTTTTATTTTATCAATCTTTCTAAAACACAAATATGACGGTATTACCCCAAGAATGTGGCGGTATTGCCGCGGACCATGGGGGAATTCTGCCATATTTCTTTTATATTTATGCAAAAAATTTACATTTTTTAATTGAAAGTTGTAGTCATGTTGATAAGCTAACTAAATAAAAAAGAACTTGCAATTAAAATTCATTTTAAACGCTTTAATTTTGCTAGTTTCCTTAAGGTGGCGGAATTCCCCCGTCTTCTCCTAGAACAGCTATAGATTGGATTTCACAGCCAACCAAAATAAAAAGAGTGGGTATTATTACATTACCATTGAAAAAGCGGATAATTGGTTTAGATAGCCTAGAGTCACGGTGGATAGAATATACCGGTGTTCGGATCTTATATGTCGAATTTTTCTGTCACTGGTGGTCCAGCTGATTTTTAGAAACGAAAGTTAGATATGATATGAACAACTAATATTTGTTGATTTTTTTGAAAACTAAGGCCATTTTTGTACTATTTTTTAGTATATTCTTATAAAATAATATTTTTCCGACATACCAGTCGTTATTTTTTTTAGCCCGCTTCATTTCTCTTTACACAAAAACTAAAATTCGAAGAAATGAATGTGTTCGTTTCAGCTTCAAAAATTATCCGCTGACATTTACTACCCAATAGTCCTCGGTTCACCTTTGATATTAAACGATCACATTCAGTTTGACTTGTAGTTTAAGTTTTGTGTAATAAAAAATACAGCGGACTAAAAAAAATAACGACAATATATCTAGAAAATTACATTTTATAAGGATTTACTAGAAAACAGTAGAAAAATGGCCTTAGTTTTCAAAAAATTCAAAAAATATTATTTGTTCCGTTGTTCATAACAGATCTAACTTTTGTATACAAAAATCAGCTGGACCACCAGTGACGTGGAAAATTCGACAGATATATATAAGATCCGAACACCGGTCTATTCTATCCACCGTGGCCTAGAGTCTCTGTATGTTGACATATTTGGATATATTTAATATGTCCAAATATATCAACATACAGGGACTCTAAGATAGCCTAACCAAACTCGCTATAGTTTGATGTTATCGCGGCCTTGTTCAAATGGCGGAGGCTGTCAGTGGTTGTTATTTTTGTTGAAAAATGAACCAAATCTTGGACTTTCCCTACTCTAATGGAAAGAGTAATGTTTTAAGACCTTGACAGTTAGATTGTTTCCCAAATTTAATTGAAAAAATTAGCAAAAACAAGTAAACAAAAACAACGGTTGACAAGCACCTGACATTTCTAAACCAGAGAACGAAATGTCAATCGTTAAAATATAGTTTCGATTTGTGGTCAAATCCAATCCGCCAATGTTCTATAATCCGTGGTTATAATGGACTTTAAAGCCATTAAAACGAAGTCATAAAAACTATTACAAAATCTGACAGTTAAGCCATTATGGTTTTGTAAGAGGTTTATCATGAATTTTACTAAGGACATTTTGAAGCCATTAAAACTATATATCATAAAAACTATTATAAAATCTAACATGTAAAGCTTAGAAGGGTTTTGTAAGAGGTATATACTATCTACGATTTTGGATTTTATTAGGAATATTTTGAAACGCTTATCTCACATTTCCTTATTGTTATGGTTGCTACTGAGACTGGGCAGCAGCAACTTGCCATGCATTTATCTTATTAAACATAAGGAAGTCCGTTAATTAGGAAGAGGGTTTTTATTGTTAAAGAGTTATTTTGTACAGTTAACCAATAAGTTTGTGGTTTGGACTAATTATCTCCTGTGGTTTTGAACAAATTTTCAGGCAATTTTAGAATTCTTCATGATTGGGCTTTCAGGCTTTTGACAATCCAGGACTTCTTTTATTTTAATAGAAAATAAAGGGATTCATGTTGGATCTGATGCCTGCCTAGCCCATCAGCACACTCCAAGTGAACTCCACGCTATACCCTAGTAACACAGGTACGTTTTAAAAACGTACTTTTTAGGTACGTCAAAGTTAGGGCCCTAGGAGATCTAAAAAGTACATTTTAAAAACGTCCTGCCTAGCGCGTTTTTAAAACGACCTTTTCGGGACGCTTAAAAAACGTACTTTTCGGAACGTTTTAAAAACGTACTTTTCAGGTACGCAAAAGTTAGGTCCCTAGGACCTAAAAAGTACATTTTAAAAAGTTGCAGACTTGCATGTTTTTGAAAGGTCCGTTTTGGGACGTTTTAAAAATGTACGTTTTAGGTACGTTTCGTGGACCTAAAGAAACATAAAAAGTATGTTTTAAAAAAGTCCACTTTGGTTGTTTTTTCATGTTGAACGTTTTAAAAGCGTACTTTTTAGGTACGGGGACGTTGGGACCTAAAAGGACCTAAAAAGTGCGTCCCTGAGACGTCCTGTGTTACTATCAGCCTTGAAAACAGTTTTTGAAAATATTTCAGAAATGGAATGTCCTACGAAGTGTTCAGTAATAACATAAATTATTGAGAAAAACGTGTTCTACTATATTCCGAAAACCGCATATTGATGCGATGCTCCGTCAAAAAGTTTGTATATTTTCAATGTTTTATCTGTCAAAAAAGTCATTATAGCATTAATGGATTTGGACCAACCAGCACTCTGCAGTATGGCACACTATTTTACCTGAAAATTTCATGAAAATTGGTTCAGCGGTTTAGGAGCTATCGTGGGCCGTAGAGACACGGAACGATATTTATAAGGTCAAAATACACTAAAATACCACATTTTCGGTTCGGTTCGGTTGAATGAAGTAAGGTAAATACCTACCTATAAGGTATTACAGAAATAAAATCAAGAAGATAAACAGCAATGGAATTTGACAACTAAAAAAATACAGACAATAATTAAATACTGAAAAGTGACTCCTTACGACTTTTCAAAAAACTCTTTCGACTGGCATGGTTTTGTGGTTATCGTTAATTAAGCTAGCGAAAAATAACCTTATTTTTTAGCACTATAAAAACGATGTTCTTTGTTTGTTATTCGGTTCCAGTACACAAAGGATGCAACAGTTGATGTAACTTTTGTTTGCTCAAGTTCTATTTCCGTAGCCATTGTTCTTTTTGCTTCCTCAATTATCGCCTGACTTTCATAATACGGCATTTTGCATTAATTAGCACGGCTAGCCTTGTTCTAGATTAGAAAATGACACCCAACAAAGTTTAATTACCCAGGTATTTTTTATGAAATTTTTAAAATTTTTATAATTATATTGTATGTTATTAAACCCGTATTCGACATTTTACGTCGATATTACATAATACTAACAAAATAATGGCACAGTGCCTGACATATCCAATATTTTCGTACTTTGCACCAATTTGAGTTTTTATTAACAAACAAAAAATTAATAAAAGCGTTGGAGTTTTTTTAGTTATAACAATTTTTTTATGGACTTAATAAAGTAGTTACGAAATTTCAAAAAACGTCGAAACTGCCACCCACTCACTCTCTCATGTATAGATCATCAAAATTCTACTGTACTTCCAGACATGCTAAAATAGAAACAATTATTTCTATATAGTTACTTCGTATATAATTTATTCGCTACAAAGCTGGAATTCGGCAGACTGATAGAAATTATGACTAAACCCTTGAAAAAAAACAAAATTCTAATTTAATTCCCTCCCCTATAAATGTAAAGTTATGTAAAAGTAACATTGCCCACTTCCAGAAGCGCTAGAGAGCTTAGCTTTGGCAGACTGATGGGAAATATGATAAAACTATAGGAAAAAATTTAAAAGCCCCAAAATTTGAATTTGCTTCCCTCCCCTATAAATGTAAAGTTATATAAAAGTAACATTGTCCACTTAAGTAGTACGCGAAAATGGTACACCGTAAAAAGAATTGAAATAAAAGTAAAGCCATGTTCTCCAATACAAATTTTAAAATGATAGGTTCTTGCTAATTTGGAAATATTTTTCTAAACTTGGCTACTAACAAATTTTCTCCAGACTATCACTAATGAGAGTAATTTTTACTGAGTTATATACCCCAGACTGGCCGTAACAGATTTTAAAAAAATGTGGGTGATATGCTCTAGGTATGGCCTTCTTTTTCTAATTTTTTCTTGTACTTTACTTGTCTTTGTGTTTGCGCCGTGAAAATTTGAAAAAACACGAAAAAGGCAGTTTTGAGCTCTTTAAGCCAAAGTTACAACCTTGTTAGGCTTCATCAGTACGGCACAACCGAATGCCATTTTGATTTAATATTGTCAAATGTCGACTCTAGTTATTTTTTGATAAAAATGTTAAACAACTAAGTTAACTTTGTATATGGATTGCGCACATTTTTATAAAAATTAAACCTACTTAAATCATATAATTGATTTTTGCTATTACATATTGTATTTTTTATTTATAACAAATACCCGGATATTAGTCTAAGGTCAAGCATGCAAACCGCTTGATAATTTTCTCCAAAAATTTAATTGCCATTTTGTTAAATTATTTTGTTTTTTACATTCTATACCAAGCTTGTAAAGAAGTGGCTAAGAATGCACAGAAAAATCAAAATGTATGGTGTTTAGTTTTCAGCCAATGTGCGGAAGTTCATTGATTCAATGTACAAAAACAATAAAATAATAAACTTAAAGACCAATTCATTATATTAATTTGCATGCTCATTGAATCAATGTTTTTCGTTCAATGGTAAAAAAATGAATGTACAAATAAGATTTTTTTTTCTACCTTTTTCGTTTTGTAAGGTATTGTTTTTGTAGCAAAAGAAACAACGGTTTTTTGAATAGAAAATTTAAGTTTTGTTGAGAGCATCGCATGCCGCCGCGCCTTCGCGACCATATGTGTTTGCTTTTCTCGGACCATATTTCAAAAGTTTAATCCTGGAATGCTGGAATTTTGAAAATTCATAAATCTTAAGAAACTAAAGTAATATGGTATTTAAAAAATTCATTAAAGATTTTTATTCGGCGTTGGTCGCTCAAAGGTAAATAATTACGGTTTTCAGTACCAACGATAAACAGTTAAAAGTTTGGGCGCACTGAGAAAACATGGCCAAGTAGGATTCCTACTTAACATTTTCCACTAGTGGTAAGTGAAGTTTCTGTATATCCTAAAAACAAAACTCACTTACCATAGGCCGATCTACGTATTTAACTTGAACTTATGAGCCCTTAGTGATTTCTTATTGGCCCTAAGTTAATTTTCTATTTGTCATTAATTTTTACTCATTTAACTTTAATATATTTGTGCTAAATAAGTAACTCTATAAACACAAGCGATCAAATTATTAACTAACTAACTATTAACCCTTAACAATCTTTCTATTTGCTGCTAAAGGATTTTCCTAATAAATTTTGTTTATTAGTAGTTTTTATATTTATTATTTATAATAAATACTTTTTTCGTCCCATCGAGAACACCCCTAAGCCCTAATACAATTGAACCTTTTTATTTGTATTAAACGAAAAAAGACAGAAAGGTGGCCAAGGACACTACTTATTAACCGTTAATATGAATCTGTTAGCCGTTAATATGGATCTATTAACCTGTAATATGAATATATTAACCCTTAGCGCAAATCTAGCAACCTTTAATAACAATCTATTACTCCCTAATATGAATCTATTAAATATTAATACAAATATACTAACCTTTAATATGAATCTATTAACCTTTAATAGAAATCGAACAACTACCAGGTAGTTTATTTAGCGTTAATAAAGTGTTAACTTGCTGTAAATAAAGGATCATTTACAGTAAGCAGAAAGATATAGTACTGAAGAAGAAAATATCTTGTGGTAAATAGATAAATCGTTTAAGGTAAGTAGAAAATGCATTAATACTAAATTAAGTATAGTTTTTTATTAGCCTTTAATAGATCGATCCGTTTACCCTAAATAGAAAGATCTTTTGTCTCATATCTAAGTGAAGTATCTATTTAGGATAAGTGAATTCTTATAAATGGTAAGTGGGAATTTTTCTCAGTGCGACAAATTGGGATTTGGCGCGTTTGGTTTGGGGGTTTTTGGTTTGCGATGAATAGTCCGATGGTGTCTCCGAAATCCATATTATCACGCACTAAATTGTTATAAAAATCATCTAATGTCATAGCTTAATTAATTAAGCAGCTGTTTTTCTCTAATGGAGGCTTTTAAACCTAAGTTTAAATCGGGAGTTTATATAGCGGTGATTAGACAGATGGCGCTAACGGTGAAATCTACACTTCTGGCAGTGGTCTGGCAACCAGCATAGCTTAAACTATTGATCGCCTTGCGTCACAGATTGTTGACGTGACGTGACAGTCAAAAAAATTTAATGGCATCCTAAAGGGAGTGTTTTGTTACTTTTGGTTGTTATTTTTGTGAAATTTCATAAAAAACTTAGTTGTTCGTGTTTGTTATTTATCGGTAAACAAAGAAAAATTCATAAGGCTTCATAATGGATGATTTTTGGTCTAAAAAAGATGTACTTTACAATGCAGGTAAGCCTAGTATGTAGCAATTTGGTTTTGAAATGACATGGCATCGGAATTATACAATTAAACAAATAAGTAATTATTGAAATTTTGCTGTAAGGTTACCTAGTCTTTGTTGTCAATCTTCCAAGTCCTAATTTTTTGCATAAATTTATTCTTAATTTATACTGGGTGTACTAGATTATGTTAGCATTATTGCTAACATCACTATTAATTGGAGGTAGGTGTTTTTTAAGGAAAACCCTGTATATTTTTACACAAGATGATAGCAAATAATTTTGTAAACAGAAAGGTTCCTATGCACCACTGGTCTAAGCTTGTAGCCCCAATAAAAGTGAAGTTCGCAATATAGTGCACACTTAATCTGTGACATCCTACAAAAGTAACTTTTTTTTTTCTCCAAGTTGTTATATTCAATTATTTTTAGCTACTTTTTTATAAATATTGAATTACTTTGTAAGTACCTTTTGTAATAAAAATATAGTCCACTTAATTAACTAATAACTACTAGTAATTATGTAGTTATATGCTTTACAACTAAATCTGCCCAGCTCTTTAGTGATCCCCATTACTGTTACTTTGATAAGATAAAGAGAAACAGTTAAGACTAAAATAAGTTTAAGATTTAAAACTATCCTGCCTAAAAACTGGTTCACAATTCTGGAAAAACCTCGGGAAAAATCAATACAATTTTATCTTGTTAGTAGGTACTATATGTTTGGTTTATGATTCTTCACAATTCACAAAAGTAACAGATTTAAAAGATATGTTTCACAAACATAAAATTTCTATTAAATCTTGTAAATTATCATGATTTTGGCACATGAGAATTGATGGAAGTTTTTATGGAACTATTTATATTTTGTGTAAGACACATAATAAGTGGGTCAAATTTTCCTAAAAAAATCTTCTATAATATTTAAATACTGTTCACAGGGGCATTTTTACTAATTACAACTTTTTTATTTTTAGAAAAGGATGAAATGAACCTTGACTATGAAGCAGGTGATGCCAATGAGATTATCTTAAGGAATCAGCTTTTGACAAATGGGAAGCAAAACAAAAGAGATCTAGATCTAAGTATTTTTACACATTTGAATTTAATTAATATCTTTAAAACTGTCTTCTCCACTTTTCAGTTATTCTGTTTTTTTAATAAATTATGTATTTAATTATTTCCTTTGTCTTTTTACCCAACCTTTTATAATAATATAGAAAAAAAAAGGTTTTGTAAAAAGGACCAACTCAGACATAATTTTAACATAAAAAAAGTTAATTGTCTTGATTACAATGCAACTGAAAAATAAAAAGATTTCAAAAGGACAAAAAATCGCTCTAATTTTTACTGGCCCTTTTGAACTCTTTTATTTTTCGGGCGTATTACATATTGGTCCTTTTTTAATCAATCCCGCCCGACCGAAATTTCCGCATCCAGCGCCATCTCTTCGCACAGAGCGGAACTACTGTCAACTAAAATTTTTTCGGACGTGATCAATATAACGAGAAAACTTAGTTCCAGACTTTAGCATTGCAGTTGGTCTTCTGGTAGCCACGCAGACCGAACCGCAGCTTTTTTTTTTGTGTCTAATGTGTGATAAAGCATTACGGAGAGCTTTTATTACTTTTCATCGCTAAACTTTTAACTATTTTCTCGCTGTTAGTGAAAACCATTGACCAACGGCGACACGTTAACATATCTCTGTTAATTTTTCAATAAAATACCACCTAGGGATTTATACATATTTATATCATATTAGGTGAAAAAAATCTCAAACCTCTAAAAAAAAAATAGGTGCAAGCTGAATTTTATTTGTGTAAACATCCTCTGGGGATGATCCCCACATATGCTCCGCCAAATTCCCCCTTCAGGTTCGCTAAATATGAAGCCCCAAATGTCCTAAAAATCATTTTTTTGTGATTTCATCGAAAAATTAATTTTAAAAAGTTATTGATAGTTTATAATATTAGGCTTCATCCCCTCTTATACAAAACATCATGCACTTAAATTTAGTTTTCCTTTTTTAAAGTTAAACAACTTTAAGTAAAGGCAATGAATACCTATCGTGTATTCATTGGTAAAGGTTAGAACAATAATGGTGAATACCAGCCGAGCCACCAATAGGATTCTGAAGAATATATTTTTATACAAACTGTACGAAAAAAAAAGCTCATATATAAAGAAAAAATAAAAAGTAAATTAGATAAAAAATTAATCTTTTGCAAAAATTTTAGAATCACTCTTGTGATTTATTATGAATTTTGAAAAGAAATCAATTTTTGAAAATGTCATTCGAATCGGTGAATTTTATTTGAAAAAGCTTAGAAGGGCAAAAAAGCTTCGTAAAATGTTTTTAAATATTCAACTTCGTAAAAAAGTGTGAATTTCGTAAAATATTGTGGATGCACGAACTTTTTAGGAAGTTCACATGTGTTTGCAGTATTTGATAACTGCGTGAATTCACACTTTTTTACGAATTTTCATAAAAAATGTTTGAATTTCACGCCTTCGTAATTTTATACAAACCTGATGAGGTAAATATCGTGATCCTTTCTTGACATCGCACAGAAATAACTCCATAACACAAAAAACAGAAAACCGCCCTTATTTTAAAACTTTTCATATTTTTTTTACAAGCGAGTTTACATTTCCATTGAAAACGAAACAACGCACACTTCACTTTTCGAGGGTCAGCTTTGCCTTGTTGGGGTTTGTCTTTTGCGTTTGCAAGAAATACAACAATAATATAAACTGAATAATTTTACAGGGTGAACCTAACTAGATATTAGAAAACCTACGCAGTTACTACCACAAAAAAAAAAGCTGCGGTTCGGTCTGCGTGGCTACATTAATTAAGCTATGGTTACTACTCACATATTGCATTGATTTTTTTCTTGGGTGCTATACAAAACCCGTTGTATAGTAATTTTTAATATGATTTTAAAATAATTCCGCCATATTGTTTAACACAAGTTTTTATACCAAACCAAATCTAACTAACTGGGGGGTGTTTTAACACATTAATAATATGTATTTGCTTTTTGTTGGTTAAAAAGTTGAAGAAAAAAAATTCTTTGGATTTACTTTATTTTTGCAGAACTTTTTAATAATAAGTTACCAAACTTATTCTTTATGTGATACACTTTTACATTGAAAATAAATCGATCCATGCTGGATTTGAAACTAAATCGATCCATCTGATACCTTCCTAGCCCATTAGCCCACTCCAAGTGTTGTAAATATCTCAAAAACGGAAGCTCCTAGGAAGTTTTTAGTAATAACACAAATTATTGAGAAAAACGTCTTCTACTATATTCCTGATATATGCGTGCAATATGCATATTGATGTGAGAGGTTAGCATATTTTTAATATTTAAACTGTTAAAAAACTGTCGCTAGCATTAGTGGATTTTTACCAACATCTAATCAGCTCTTGTATTGTATACTATTTTACCTGAAAGTTTCATGAAATCGGTCCAGCCGCTTAGGAGCTATCGTGTTACGGACAGACACACACACAAACACACGCATACATGTTCCAAAGGGCTTAACACCGATCATAATAAGCAAAGACCAACAATGGGTCCTTGGAATTTTTATTAAAGAGAATAGAAGAATGTTTAGACTAATTAATTACATTCGGAAAATCCAAAAATATAATTATTTTTCTTGCTACCCTAATTTTAGTTGGTATTCAGTCTTTTGAAAGTCGTAGGGCCTAGAGATTTATATATTGTGATTTTGTCTTAGTTTGTGGTTCGTTAATTTGGATTTCAGTTGTTTGGTAGTATTTATCAGGTATGTAGTTCTCTGTTTCATGAGTTTTAAGGCATCAACTTCAATTGGCCGGGAAAAAATTAAATTGTTAATGCAAAAAATACAATTTTTTTTATTATTTACGAATTCAACAAACTGAAAAATATCATATACCATGCAGATTCAGTTTCTATCTGGGAGGCTAACATATTATCTTTATAAGATTTTTCTGCTTATATCTGCAAATTCAAAACTAGTTGTTCGTGCAACTTTAATTTTAAATTCAAATTTTGCGCCAAATTCCCGTATTCGGAAAACCCACACAATTTCAATTTGATTGGCACAAGCAAAACGCCAGCGCCATCTACAAAAAATGAATCTGCGCAAAGAGGCGTAACCAAAAAAAAGATTCGTCTGTCGTATTCTATCGAGATCACCACGCAGCATGGTGATAAATTCTATTAACCAAAAAATCCAATAAAATTCTTAGAAAATCAAACTAAACCATTACACAAACAAGTGATTCTAGTGTGGAGCGACTGCAACGACTGGGCCAGCGAGAGGAGCTCCTCTGGACGACGGAAACAGCTGAAAAGGTGAGTGCCAATCCTCTATATTGTCTTTGTGTGGCTCGGAAAAATTAATATTTTTACATCGTCCTTTTAAGGATTTTTGCACCCAGATTTTATAAAACGGCCAGCGCATACAGTCCCGCTGCTCTACCAAACTCAAAACCACAACATTTTCTGGTCCCACGACCCAGATAGTTTTTTAAAATTTGTTTGCTAAAAATATTAGATTTTCGTCTCGCCATTTTGGCTCGTTGTTGCCGTGTCCGGTTTAGAAAGGAGGTTCCGTCCCCCCTTGCGTGGCTTAACGGTGGCTCCACCCACATTTCATTGCAGCCGAAATTGGCACTTCGTACGTCGTTTGTTTTGATTCAAAAATCGAAATTTGTTTAAATAATAGTTATTTGTTTAAATAATATGTTATAGTTATTCAAACCAACAAAAGTGCTTATGAGTTAAATGCTTTATTCTTATTTAACAGGTAAACAAACACATCTAGTAGAATTAGTATTTACCTGTAAATAATAAGAGAAACGGTAGTAGGTACAAGTTGTTTCGTGTGCATTTATTTTGGGAGAAAGATCGCGACCTAGGAACAGCTGTTGATAAGTTTTTGCATTTATTCGAGAAATCGATAATAAAATATATGCTGTCGGACTCTTTTGGACTGATTAAAGTCAATAGGGGTCAAGTGTTAGTTTTATTCCTTTTAAATATTTTTTATTTTTTTAATTAACAATATGTCGTTAAAAAAGCTTGAGAATCAACGCAAAGTTTCAATATCTCGTATTACGGAAACGTATAACTTGGGAACAAAAGCTAAATCAGATAGTTCTTCCTTGCCAATTTTTAAGGCGTTTTACGAATCGTTAGATGATCACTATGAACAATTTAAAAACATTCATAATGACATCATAGGTCTCTTGAAAGACGACGACGAGGATGCATTCGAAGTACAGGACAAAATTAGGAAAGATACGGATCTATTCTACCACCAAGCTAAAGTTCTTTTTTCGAGTTTATGTTCCGATTCAGTTCATTCAAATTTTACCCCCGCAACTTCACACTATTCACGTAGCGATGATCTGGGCCCTTTAAAGGTACCTTGCTTTAATGGAAACGTAAAAAAGTGGCCAACCTTTTACGATGTTTATTCTTGTTTGGTTCACGAAAACTCTAATTATTCCGATATAAGAAAATTTCAACATTTGCTAACCTTCCTTGAGGGCGAACCACTTAATATTTTAAGTTCTATAAAATTAACGGCAAGTAATTACGCAATCGCCTGGAAGGTATTAACAGATCGCTATCAAAATAAAAGACTTTTAGCCAGTACCTACTGGAACTCAATCTACTATGCAAATTCTTTAAAGGGAAACCAGTCAGCAAAGGATCTTAGAGTCTTGGTAGATACCTTTTCCGAGAATATTGCGGCGCTCGAAAATCTTGAATTTCCAGTAACGTCGTGGTGTTTTTGTTTATTTTCAATTTTATTATCAAAAATCGATCAAACCACAAGAACCGCTTTCGAATTAAAGTATAGTACTACCGAGATTCCAACATATCAAAATCTAATTCAGTTTCTTATTAACCAATGCCGTGCTCTTGAAACAGTACAGCTATCTCCCCAAAATACGCAAATGCAACCTTCGACTTCAAAACAGCCAAAACCAAATTATTCGAATTCTAGTAACCAAAAATATAATTCTTATTCAAATAATCAGTACAAATCAAGCCCTCCATCAAATTTTTTAACGCATACGCACTCACAAGTATCAAATAAACAATCCAATATTCAATTTCGACAAAACCAACAACCCTATAAGTGCAAATTATGCAATAATTCTTTTCATCCACTCTCGCAGTGTGGTGTTTTTATCTCCAAATCTCCTTCAGATCGTTTTACTTATGTAAAACAACAATCGTTATGTATCAACTGTTTACGTTCAAATCATCAAGTAATCGACTGCAGTAGTACCTACAACTGCAGGGTATGTCGACATAGGCACCATAGTCTTATTCATCTATCGCAAACGACAGATTCAATCCGTCAGAATTCAAGTCAATCCTTTGTTAATTCAAGCCAAAATTCAAATCAAAATTCGAACTTAAATCAAAGTTTTAATTCAAATCAAGTGGCCGTGCCTAGCACAGGCACAAACTTATCGTATCAGAATTCAAATTCAAGTCTTAGCCAACAGAACCCTAGTTTTGTTCAACCCAGTTCAAATTCAATTCAAATCAATTCGAATCCAAATACATCTACAAATCAATACTCTTCGTTATCCACCTTGACGCCCCGGACGACAGTGCTTCTAGCGACTATAAAATTAGAGGTACTGGATAGTCGGGGTAACTACCAACCTGTCCGAGCACTTCTGGACAGCGGTAGCCAAGCTAACCTGATAAGCGAAGCTTGTCTTAACAGGTTAGGCTTGCCAAGAAACAAAATTTCGATCCCTGTTCTGGGACTAAATCAATCTTCATCGGCCACTAACGGCATTTCTACTTGCACTATTCGAGCCCTAGGCCAACAAGAGCCTACCTTTTCTATTCAAGTCTTCGTTTTACCGAAACTCTGTTCGAATATGCCCTCAATACAGGTAGATTCATCCAATTGGAGTCATATTTCAAATCTAAAGCTTGCAGATAATCAATTTTACAACCCTGGTCCAATTGACTTACTCTTAGGTGCACAACTTTACACAGAAATCGTCCAATCAGGACGAATTCCAGGACCTCACGGCCTACCCTCCGCTTTTGAGACAGTTTTTGGGTGGGTCTTGATGGGCCAAACTCAAAACATAAATATTTCACCTCAAGTAAATTCGTACTTTACTTCCTGTGAGCAGTCTCTCGACTTTAATATTCGCAGATTTTGGGAACTAGAATCAATTAAGTCAAAAACGTTTCTCTCACCCGAAGAAAAAAGATGTGAAGAGATTTTCCAAAAAACTACCACTAGAGATATTTCGGGCCGATTTACTGTAAATTTGCCTTTTCGTCACATTGACCCTCCTGACCTAGGAGACACATATTCAGTGGCCTACCGTCAATTTTTGTCTCTCGAATCTCGCTTAATAAAAAATTCAAATTTCTATAGTATGTACTCGGATTTTATGAGAGAATATCTCAAAAACGGGCACATGTCTTTAATTTCAAGATCCGAACCTAGACCTCAGTTATGTTCTTATTTACCACATCACGGAGTCCTTCGTCTTGACAAATCAACGACTAAACTCCGGGTGGTTTTTAACCCCTCGATTAAGGGTTCGAAAGGCCTAAGCATGAACGAAACTCTTTTAATAGGACCAAAATTACAAGCCGATATTTCCGAAATTCTATTAAAATTCAGATTTTATTCTATCGTATTTTTGACTGATATAAAACAGCACTTTTTACAAATTCAAATCAATCCAATTCATCGGGACTACCAAAGGCTACTTTGGCGATTTGATCCCAATGAACCCCTGCAGGAATACAGGCTTAATACAGTGACGTTTGGTGTTAGTTCAAGTCCCTATTTAGCTATTAGAACTCTTAGAGAGCTAGCCATCCTGGAGGCTAAGAATTATCCGGAAGCATCCCAGGTCCTTTTGAATAACATTTTCATGGACGATATTTGCTGTGGAGCTAACTCTCTAGAAGGTGCTTTATCACTTCAAAAAGATCTCATAGCGTTGCTTAAATTGGGAAAATTTGAATTAAGAAAATGGGCATCAAATAATCCGAAACTTCTTTCACATTTGTCGCCCGCTGATTGTCAGATCCCTGTTACCTTTGAAGACGATTCTTCAACATCGATTAAGGTGTTGGGCCTTCAGTGGCACCCTTCTACAGATACTTTTACCTATTCTTGTACCCCTTGTGAAAAACCTTGCACCAAAAGGAATATTTTATCGGCTATCGCTAAAATTTGGGATCCTATAGGTTTCTTATCGCCTGTTTCATTTTTAGCCAAAGTGATTATGCAAAAACTTTGGTTATGCAAAACTGATTGGGATGAAATACCCCCCGATCCAATCAAAACTCTTTGGAATCAATTCAATAATCAATTAACCACTCTTTCGAATCTTTGTATACCTAGACATATTTTTTCGAATAATATTCAACGATGTCAATTGCTAGGTTTCTGCGATGCATCCGAGCTAGGATACGCTTCTTGCGTATACGTTCGCGTCGAATTACCAAATAAAATTATCAAAACTGCTCTAATCATGGGCAAGTCAAGGGTTGCTCCCTTACACACTATTTCAATCCCACGTTTGGAACTACTTGGAGCTACTCTATTAGCTGATTTACTCGAACTAGTTATTCGCACCTATTCATCATTACTCGTAATCGATGAAATTCTTGCGTTCTCGGACTCACAGGTCACGCTTCATTGGGTCACATCTTCACCTCACAAGTGGAAGACCTTTGTGGCAAACCGCGTAAGTCGTATTCAAGAAACAATCCCCGAAGTCCCATGGTATCACATTACTTCACTCGAGAACCCTGCCGACTGCGCTAGCAGAGGGTTGTCGCCCAATAACTTAATAAATCACCCTCTTTGGTTTCACGGCCCTCCATGGATTACCTTGCCCACTACGGAGTGGCAAATTCAAAGGTTTATAAATGAACGTTCTTTGGGAGTTCCGGACGAGGTTCTCAAAGAAGAAAAACCGGAAAATTCAGTGGTGCTGACGGCAGAAATTCAAAATCAAAACTTTTTTGATAGATTAATCGATAAAATATCCAATTTAAATACCATTCAAAAAATCATTTGTCATTTTCTAAGACTTATTCACAATCGAAAAACCTCAGTTGACCCTTTATCCGGCGTTTTTTCCGCTTTTGAACTACACAAGGCTCTACTTGTTTTAGTTAAAAGGGTCCAAGAAGAGTGTTTTTCGGATATCATTCAAAAAATTCAAAATACTCAGCTATTACCTAAGCCGTTTCGTAAACTCGCGCCCTTTTTGGACGAATTGGGTTTCCTTAGAGTGGGCGGACGCTTACGGCATTCTCAACTCTCCTTTGAGGCAAAACATCCCTTATTATTGCCGAAATCTCATAGATTAACCCAATTGATCATTATTCAAACTCATAACGAAAATTTACATCCCGGAATAAACACAGTCCAATACTTAATTCGTCAAAAGTTTTGGATTATGTCATCACGTCGAGCTATTCAGAGGGTTTTATTGCAATGTATTCCCTGCTTTCGCTTAAAACCAAAACCGTATACTCCGTACATGTCGGATTTACCTTCTTTTAGAACGTCACAATTAAAATGTTTTTCACACGTTTGCTTAGACTATGCAGGCCCAATCAAAACCTTTGTAGGTCAGAGACGTCGTGGAGCACAAGTTGGTAAATCATATATCGCAGTCTTTGTCGATACTTCTGTCAAGGCAATCCATATCGAGCTTGTTTCGGATTTAACCACAGAGGCGTGCATCGCTGCTTTACGACGCTTTGTCGCTAGACGTGGCACTTGTGTCCAAATCACAAGTGATAGAGGCTCAAACTTTGTTGGGGCTATTAAGGAGCTCCATAATCTTTCGAAATTAGCTTCTGAGAGCTTAAAAATCAAATGGTGTCTTAATAGTCCGGGAGCCCCCCACCTAAATGGTCTAGCAGAAGCAGGAGTCAAATCCATAAAAACACATTTGTATCGGGTCATCGGTGACCAGATACTAACCTCCGAAGAGCTCTATACTCTCCTCGCCCAAATAGAGGCATTACTCAATTCTCGACCCCTTTGTGAGCAAAGCTCTGACCCAAACGATCTTACGTCTTTGACTCCGGGTCATTTCCTCACAATGGAACCCCTTAATTCGTGTCCTGATCCTGACCTTTCTACCCTTAAAGTTAATACCCTTAATCGTTGGCAACTTATCCAACGAATTCATGCCGATTTCTGGAAGCGTTGGAAACTCGAGTACTTAAATACTTTACAACAGCGTTCTAAGTGGTCGGACCCTTCGGTTGAAATCAAGCTAGATACGCTTGTATTAATTAAGGATGAAACTAGGCCGCCATTACACTGGTTGCTGGGTAGAATAGTATCTGTACATCCTGGTCGGGATAATTACATTCGAGTTGCTACTGTTAAAACACAACACGGACTTTTCACTCGTCCCGTGGTCAAGTTGTGCCCACTACCTTTAGATGCGCACTAAACTCCCAAGCAACTTCTTTTGTTTCGTGTGTCGTTATCTAGAATATATTTTATTTTTTTTTTCATTTTTTTTCCTTTTGATCTATAAACCTAAAACGGATTTAATTACCTACCCTTTAAGGTTTTGAATTAACTTATATTCTTTTTATATAGCCATTTGTTTATTCAATTAATCTCAATGTAAAACTTCGTTTTAAGTGGGCGGAAAATGTTCGTGCAACTTTAATTTTAAATTCAAATTTTGCGCCAAATTCCCGTATTCGGAAAACCCACACAATTTCAATTTGATTGGCACAAGCAAAACGCCAGCGCCATCTACAAAAAATGAATCTGCGCAAAGAGGCGTAACCAAAAAAAAGATTCGTCTGTCGTATTCTATCGAGATCACCACGCAGCATGGTGATAAATTCTATTAACCAAAAAATCCAATAAAATTCTTAGAAAATCAAACTAAACCATTACACAAACAAGTGATTCTAGTGTGGAGCGACTGCAACGACTGGGCCAGCGAGAGGAGCTCCTCTGGACGACGGAAACAGCTGAAAAGGTGAGTGCCAATCCTCTATATTGTCTTTGTGTGGCTCGGAAAAATTAATATTTTTACATCGTCCTTTTAAGGATTTTTGCACCCAGATTTTATAAAACGGCCAGCGCATACAGTCCCGCTGCTCTACCAAACTCAAAACCACAACACTAGTATTAAAGCAAAAGCAAATAGAATGCTTGTCCAAATATCTGACAAAATATTGTACTTAAATATTGAGATTTTAATAGAACTATTGTGTGATCAAATATGTATAAAAAAGCCTAAACTTGAATTGTAGGGATTTTATATGAAACTTCAAAAATATTTTATACAGGGTGTCCTAGATAAAAGTAACTACAATTTTTAAGGGCATTTCGGAAATGGTAAGAGATACAATTTTGGTTCAATAAGAAAAAAGGTGCACTATTCCGAGTCCAATCAAATGTTGTATAGAAATTTAAAATCTACAGGGGTTTCTAAAATATCATTCAAAAACTATAAATTGCGTTTTTCAAAAAATTGACATTAGACGGCCTAGACAAAAATCGTTAACGTCATTGGTCGTAGTCGCTAATACAAAACTAGCAAATTTTATTAAACTTATCTAAGATGTCGACGATATAACACAATTTTTAGGTTTTGCTCGATATTTTGAAAACAGCCGTAGATATTTTTAATTTTGTCCCATTTAACCCAACCGTTTTCAAAATCTTCATAATAGTTATATAAATTTCTACAGTAAATTTCTACAGTTTCCTTTTCTCCATTTCGAGAGCGCATAAACCTGCAATTGAAAAAATGACGCTTTTGCAAAACACAGGGGTTAAATGCGCGGAGTTTATTTAGTTAAATGGAAACTGGATAACATCTAAGACTAAGGTATTTTCCGATCGATACGACTCTGTGACCCCATCTTCAAAGTTTTAAATAAAAACGCTGATTTCTCAAAAACCACTGAACAGATTTAAATTTGGTTGTCGGCTTTTTTAGTAAGACCAACTTTACTATGATTCTTATAAAAAAAGATTTATTTTCTCAACTTTGACAAAAAGGGAGGGGGGAGGTACCCTTAAAATTCGATTTGGAAAAAAAAGTAATCAAACTTTTTTGATTCTGACGTTTTTCTTTATAATCCATATTTTGTTTTTCCCTTAGAACATTGAACTGTTTTTCCTGTAAAACAATTTTGACGGGTATCTTGCCCCCCTCCCCTTCTGTTTTGGGCTAGATACTTTGCTGATATGGGCATATTTTGAATTGCCAACTTTAAAAAGGCCTTTATATGAGTATTTCATGAGTTTTGGATTTTTGACTGAATATTTTCATTTAGGAAGATAGGTCAAAATACACCCAAATTATCGTTATCTCAAAAAAAAATTTTTTTTTTAAATAATACTTTTTCTAGCTATTGCTGCGCGAACAAGGAGGGTAAAAATACATTTATAACAAAACATTAATATAAATAGCGTTTTCAACCGTTTTGAACCATATTTTTTTTGATAATTTGAGTTTTATTTGTCAAAAATGTTTTCATAGCTAAAGCTTTTTGAAATATTCTAAACAAGATTACAAAATTAGATAGGAATTGCGTCGTGAAAGGAATACAGTACAACTTCAGTAGTTCGGACACTCGCTAAAACGGACACTCCAGTAATCCGGATTGCTCTATAAACCGGACATTTTCAAAATTTTACCTCTCTAAACCGGACGTTAAGACGTTTAGCCAATCGTGAAAGAACCTAGCCTATATTGCGTGTAAAACTAGTCTAAGAAACATAACAATAATTTTCCTGTCTTAACAAGTTTCACGCGACGTAATAATTGTAGGCATTTCTGAATTTATCCTCCAGAGGAAGAAATAAATTTTTATCCAGACTTTAGAGTTATGTTCTTGCCCCCTAACTGCACGGCAGTATTACAGCCAATGGACCAAAACTTGATTCAAAACATACACGGTGGGATACAGAAAGCTCTTGCTCAATCAATTCATATTAAATGAAGGAGCAGATTTGATAAAGATGTTGAAAGAATACAACTTAAAAGATCCAGTAGATAACTTGGATTTCGCTTGGACATCAATATCTCAAAGAAATATTCAAAAGAGCTGGGGAGCATTATGGACCGAACCCATTCGCGGTACAGAAAATCTTAGAGGCCGCGGAGTCTGATGAAGAGAATCTTCCACTTTCGGAACTACGAAAGAGACTGCGTTGTAAATGAGTCAGACCTTAAGGCCATTACAGCTTCACTGAATATCATAGATCCAGAAAATGACTTAAGTAGTAATGATATTATGCAGTTGGCGACTGGAGAAAAAGACATTATTGTAGACCAAACAGAAGAAGAGATAATAAACGAGGCAATAGTTATCAAAGACCAACATAATGAATCCGGCGAATCAGACATTGAAGGAGGAATGGTGCAGAGAGTAAAGCACGGTGACGCTACGAGGTCATTATCAGTATCCATTCAATGGGCAGAGGAAAATGATTTTCCAGTGGAGGACATATTACTACTCAAACGGCTAAAGGAAAAAGCGTTAGAACTACCTAAAAACAAGAGTATTCAAACTTAGTTAGAAACTTAACAAAAAAAAATAGATTAAGTTATATTTATGTAGTTTAAGTTATACATAGGTATGTATGAATCTACATAGGAACATACATTTTTTGTAGTTTTATATTTTTATAACATTGGAATGATTTTTTAAGTTTTACCTTTTTTTATATAAAAACTTTTACGAAATAAAGGTATTTTAGTATGAAATTTTGCGAATTTTATAAAAAAAATAAATAGTCCCAGTAGTCCGGATACCTCGATAATCCGGCATTGACCGAAACGATATGTGTCCGGATTACTGAAGTTGTACTGTATTTGTTATAAATAAATGGATCCAGGCCGGATCTGATACCCTCCTAGCTAGCCTATTAGCACACAAGCCATGATATATCAGCCTCGAAAACGGGTTTCTGAAAATATCTCAGAAACTAAAGCTCCCACGAAGTTATTGAACATAATGTAGTCTACTATATGGTGAAAAAGTTAGCATATTTTACATTTTTGGGGTTTTTGATCAAAATCTATAATCAGCTCGTTAGAGTGTCGAACAGTATTTTACCTACAAATTTTATGAAAATAGGTTTAGTGGTGTAGGAGCTATCGTGTTACGGACAGATACATGCAAACACACACATTATGTCAAAAAGTTTTTTCGTCGAAAATAATACCTTCTCTAGTCATTGCTGCGCGAGCTAGGAAGGTAAAAATGCAATGGGTATATGTAACTAATTAAATGTGTGATTAAATTTAATTTTGAAAAAACCACTTAGTTATCGTTTGACAAAACGTTTAATTATTTATCCCGTAGGTAGGCAAAACAGTTCCTGGCCTCATTTAACAAAATAATATCTTCATATTATGAAGCATCAAAATCGGTTAAGAATTTTTCAAGATTGATGATTACACTAAAAACAATTTTTAGCTTGAATACCTATCGCAGTTGGATAAATAACTTCTGTACGTTTTATTTAAATTTTATGAAATTAAAAGATTTGAAAAGAATCTTAATTTAGAACAAACTGCACTTTTTACAATACAAAAAAAGTAAACGTTAGTTTTTAGGTGCAAAAATGTACCAAATTTTTTAAAAATTGAAAAATTATAAGTTTTTGTATATATTAAGTCAATAAAAATATAATTATACCGTTTGAAACAATGAGCTGTTTTCAACCTGAACGTAAAAACTTGTTTTTAATTTAAAAAATGTTTTTAGGAGACCCCAACTTTTTTCGGTTTCATAAACCAAACTTTCAGAAAATATTTAGATCTTGAATCCTACCAGGTTTTCAGGGATAACAAACTGCATATTAATTTAATTATTTATTTTTTCACCCTGTAGCTTTAATAATCGTAACATTGCTTTCACATGCACACATCCACTTTATACCTTGAGGTCGACTTGTAAAAGAACCATGTAATATGTTATGTGTGCACCCATAATGGGTTAAATAACCATATTTGCGTAAAAAATAATAAAATATGATGATATTTTTATTGTTGTTAAACGGTTTTATTTAACTTGGCCCCGTATATTTATGGCCATATACATTTGTTTCAAATCTTGCGACAGCTATTTTAAATACTTTCCCAAAAGCCAGAGACAAATTTGGTAGATGACAAAATGTGGGCGGCGGATAAAAGGTCGAAAGTACAAAAGGTTGAAAGTACAAAAGGTCGAAATGCAAAAGGTCCAAAAATAATGTCGAAAATACAAAAGGTCGAAAAACAAAAGGTCGAAAATACAAAACGTCGAAAATACAAAAGGTTGAAAATACAAAAGGTGGAAAATAGAAAAGGTCGAAAGTACAAAAGGTCGAAAGTACAAAAGGTCATTCATTCATTTCATTCATTTTTTTTTAAATTTATACTGGGACTTTCCATCCAATCAGAATCAATCGCCCAGTTTCGCAAAGTTTTAGCAAAGTTAAAGCATTTTTAAACAAACACAAACAACCAAGTACCTAGCCAGGAATCGAACCCGGGCCGCTGGTGTGGAAAACAAACACTGCTACCACTACACCACGACGGCGACTACAAAAGGTCGAAAGTACAAAAGGCCCCGGAGAAAATGCAAGAGTCCAGAAAATAGCGGATCTAAAATCAGTACTCTCCTGACTTTTTTCCCGGGATCCTAGAGGGTGTGGAACCGAACCGAACCTAACCGAAGCGAACCTAACCTAACCCAACATCAATACTCTCCTGACTTTTTTTCCGGGATCCTGAGGGTGTGGAACTGAACCGAACCTAACCTAACCTACAAAAGGTCGAAAGTAAGGTTAGGTTAGGTTAGGTTAGGTTAGGTTAGGTTAGGTTAGGTTAGGTTAGGTTAGGTTAGGTTAGGTTAGGTTAGGTTAGGTTAGGTTAGGTTAAGTTAGGTTAGGTTAGGTTAGGTTAGGTTAGGTTAGGTTAGGTTAGATTAGGTTAGGTTCGGTTTGGTTCGGTTAGGTTAGGTTCGGTTCGGTTCGGTTCCACACCCTCTAGGATCCCGGGAGAAAAGTCAGGAGAGTACTGATTTTAGATCCGCTATTTTCTGGACTCTTGCATTTCCTCCAAGACCTCTTGTACTTTCGACCTTTTGTACTTTCGACCTTTTGTACTGTCGACCTTTTGTACTTTCGACCTTTTGTACTTTCGACCTTTTGTACTTTCGACCTTTTGAACTTTCGACCTTTTGTATTTTCGACCTTATTTTTTCGACCTTTTGTACTTTCGACCTTTTATCCGCCGCCCACAAAATGTTTCTTTTTGTAAAAATAGGGTGACCATGTAGTCCGAGTGCGTAATTGAAAGGAATAAGTCGAATTTACTATCGACGCACAGTGCGGACTCCTGTGGGCAATATTCGAAAAACTGAGGTTACATTTTAAAAGTTTTAATATTGCAAAAGTATAGATAAATGTCCAGTTTATCTGTAATCATAACCTATTTTTTAGTCACACTTGCGAAAGTGAACAAAATAAATAGTTAAAGTCGTTATTTTAAAACAGGTACAAGAAAATCGTATAAAATACCTATCAGAAAATTAATTTTACTGGTTCTGCATTTAAATATAAAAAAAAATTTCTTTAAGTATTACAGAGATATATATTTACGCTATTAGTTTAAATAAAATTTTGTCAAATTGACGTCTCGCTTTTAAAATAATTTAATTAAAACTGTTATGCTTACAAAAAAAAATATTTTTTAAATTTTATTAAGGTTATAAAAAATTGCAAAGATTTGCAAGGTCTGGCATATATCCTAAATATTAGTCCAATGAATTAGCAAAAAGGTAGCATAAATATTTTTTGCTACTGGCTGCTACTAAGGGTGCTGTATTTTGTTATATAATATATTTCAATCCTATTAATTTATAACACATTGGTTACCACCCAGGTTGAGAGGCCTCACATCATCTCCTGTTTAGGTATACCCTTAAAACCAGTCTTGCCGCCATTTGGACAAATATAAAATTGTGACAGCTCTCATCAACGTCAAAAATGGCGGCAGCAAGGTGTCAAAAATGGCACTAAATCTGGAGAAGCCTATTATTCGGTGATGGCGAGTGGTTATAGGTGATAATAGATTTAAAATAAATTCCCAAATTATTTATGGTACTAAGTCACCTTATACTGTGGGCAAAATGGAAAATTAAATTTTTTAGAATCGCATATCGTATTGGCCGTTTTTTGTCAATGGGAACGCACAAAAACAATAATTTGAGGTAGTCAATAGAATTATAAAAATACTGCTATCAGTCCTAAAATATATATGCCAAAAATTATTCTGGTGTTTGTGTGGGCGAATATTTTTAAAAAAATAGTTTTTTTGTACATTGGAGATCAAAAGTGCGCTTTTTATCACAAATTTTAGGGATAAAGTATTACTTTTTATCCCGTGGATAAAAAGTGACGTTCAAAGATAAAACGTAAAAATGGGAAGTCTGTTTTTCTTGCAAAATAATTTTAATAAAAACGGGGCCCAAAAATGACTAAAGTATCTTTGAGCACTCGGCGAAATGTGTAGCTACATTACATTACAATTTTTTCTTCTCGGGATAAAATGGCCACTAAGTCCCTAAGAAGATAATATACAATTTTATCACTTTTTTTTACTTTTAGAACGCATAAGCATAAAACATTCAGACTTGTTAAATGAGTGGCCTCTCACGAAAATCTGAAGGTGTTAAATATTTTCTGACAAAAATAACCAAATTCTAAATAAGGCATCATTAAATTTTTGCCTCAAATGGAAGCTATCAGGACGAAACAAAATTTATTTTCAAAACCGATATTTCGAATGGTTAAATAAAGATATTATATCTGAGAAATTTTGTTATAAAACGGATTCAGAAAAATCAAAAAATACAGATTCGGAGGCCGTGCCCGGACCGAGTCGTGGACGGCCTAAAACGGCTTAGAATCATCTTTAAGAACAAAGAAACTGAGGGTGCATTGTGTGTGTGTATGGTTAAAATAATTATTTTGGGGTTGTTAATTTAATTTTTTTGGAAGGGACTTAGCCCCCCCAAGCCTTCCTAACTACGCCCATGAATCCGAATAAAAAAAATAATTTTAGTTTAATTTTTAACACAAAAGTAAATTGATTTTTATTTTTAACGTAACTGTAGGTTAATCTGAATGTACTTAAATTTATTTATTTAATATTTTAAATAAAATGACATATATATATTTTAAAAAGTTTTACTTATTTTAACCTTTAGACTACACTTTATCACATACCCTATAAAAAAATTAACTTTTTTGAAAAACAACAAAGATATTGATTATTGCCCAAAAACCCTATTTTTGTCCGCACTGTGCGACGGTCCTGCGCGGCCGCCGCGCATTGACGCCATGTGTTAATTAAATTTTTTAAAGAAATTTAAAAAAAATAAGACTGCACCTTAATTGTCAAATACCTGAAAAATAATAATTTCTCATAAAAAACTTTGGAAAGAATATGAATCCAAGAAAAAGCTAAGCAAAGTCCCATAATAATATTTATAGCCTTTTTTGTTTTTGAACAGACGTACTTTTACCGTTTTACCATTTCACATTAATAAATCTATTTAAAAGGTTCCCAGGTAGCAAGGGGTCATCAAATGACGTCTTTTTTTTCGTCGAAAAGTGGTCATTTGGATGACCAGCAGGTCATCTACCAAAAAATGTTGTCTTTAAGGCGTCAATTATTTGACGTCTTTTCGTAGTGTAGTTTTTGACGTCTGCAAAACTTCATATATTGGTCACTATCCACACTGCACACTTTGTCCAAGGGACATACACTCATACTTACATAGATGGTGCTCCAATCAGTACTTGACCGGATTTATACGAAATGTGGGGGTACGTACGTAAAATAAATTAAAAATTAAATCAAGACAAACTTTGAGGCTTCTTTCGCTTCAAGGTGGAGATGTGTAAGTCTAGGTTTAGGTCTATTTTGATCTGTCCCTCACCGAACACCGCTGTACCTGTTCCAGTACTTCCAGGTCTAAGTCACAGAAGAAGTCGCCTTCTGTGTCTAAGTTTCCTTCAGTGTTCTCAACTGCAGGGAATATTTAATATATTCAGGCGAGTTTTAAAAAAGTCATAAATAGGTCTGTGTGTGTGTCTGATGTTCTGATTTGGTCCCAAATACGTCATATTGCTTACGTCTTTAAAACGTCTGAAAATGACGTCATTTTGGGTGTGTCTTTTGAACGTCATTTAAAGGTCATTTACACGTCACGTTAGAGACGTCAATGGTCATTAAAAATGACCTGTTTTTGACGTTTAAAAAACGTGACCTTGCTACCTGGGTTTGCACTATAGTATAGTACTACTAGAAAATGAAAAAAATAAATAAATTGATACGTTTTGAAAAAAAATGCGCTACAGAAAAAAATTTGTCGGCTTTTTACGTATAGAAGACAGTTTCTATGTAATATTAAAGAAATTCTGAAAAAAGAAAAAAATTGGGCATTTTGGAAAATTTTTATACCTTTCCAAAAAAAACCGCACCAAAAAACCATAGGTAGGAAATACGAAAAACAATTGCAATCTAAAAAACTACTATAAAATTTTCCAAAAATTAAGTACTTTTAAAAAAAATTTGCGCCACAGAAAAATATTTGTAGAAAATAATTAACACGAGGTGAAAATTAAAAATAAATGAACCACTTTTCGTAAAAAATCGTGCTGAGAAAAAAAATTGTAGAAAGAAAAATGCAATTTAAATAACACCGCAAAAATTTTTTTTTAATAAATAATGATGACAAAACTTTTCGGCAAAAATATTACCAAATGCAAAAGTTTCAAAAGTATAAGCGCCGCGCCCGGAAATTTTCAGGTGACTTGGGGTCGCTTGGGGTACGTTCAGATTGAAACGTCGGGCGAGACGTCTTGCCGAGCGAATGACGTCATGGGTAAATCGCCGGACGTCTTGCCTTTGTGAACGGTATGGGTGTAATAAACATAACCTTAAAATATATATATTTTTTAAATTATTGATAAATTTGATCAGATTTAAAAATTTGTTACAGTTTATATAGTAGAGTTAGCATAAACACAAATAAGTGTTTTTTTTTGTTTTGAAAAATGGAATTAGAGAGTCTTTTGGAGTACCCGACTTTTGGTGGCTGACAGAGTTTTATTAGACAAATAAAGTTTTGTTTTAGATTTAAAAGTTGTGTTTTCTGCAAATTTATTTTCTTTGTTGTACAAGCAATACAGGTTTTAAGTTCCTCTGCTCAACACAGGAAATAAATAAATTTGAAAATTAATAGTTATATGTACATACATGTGCAATATATTATAATAGCGTATGACAGTGAGAATGCGAAAGAAGACTAATTCTCAAAAGTGTTTGCTGGGGCGTTGAGACCTCTTTATATGGTTACATTATTTACTATTAAATAAAGAAAACAAATATACATAGTTTAAACATGGGCGCACCCAGGGGGGGGCCCGGGGCCCGGCCCCCCCCCCAAGCCTAAAATTTTTGTATATATTTTCCACATATTTCATGAATAAACACAAAAAATAGCATGAAATAAGGCCTCGCCCCCCCCCCCCCCAAGAGATATTCCTGGGTGCGCTACTGGTTTAAATGTCTTTTATTTTAATTTGAAAGCACAAAGTAATATCTAGGTATAATATTATTTATATTCCTATAACAATTTGTCCAAATAAAAATCCATTCTCTACATTCTCCTAAGTAGAAACTAAACAGTCAAAATGAAATTCTGTAAAGGATTCATTTGCTTCTGAAAGAGTGTTTTCCTAAAAGGAGTGCCGCTGCAAGAGGATTCTGCTTGAAAAACTGCTTGATACTCTAAAAGCAACTTACACTGCCAAGGGTTCTTCCAAAGCCAATTGTCTTCATTGCATGGAGCGATGTGAAACCTGTAACCAATACAGTTTTGAGGGTCGATTTACACAGCTTCATAACAAAAAATGGGATTTTAGGGTTAATTTTGGTATTTTCGTTTTTTTTTCTGCCAGTTGATTATGGTAAAATGGAGCTTTAAAACAAGGCATTAACTTTATCCATTGTGCTATGTTACTATGGGTAAACCATCATGCATACCCTAGCTAAAATCCCACAAAGAAAAATACTCTGTCAATCTATGTGCACCTAAGCTCACACTAGGTACTATAGTTATAGTATGCGTGTGAGCTAACATAACTAAAAACAGAAGTATATTACCTTTCGTTTGATACCACACAAGCCATGTTTTGACTTAAACTCTAATTTTTGAAATCTACCTTACCATTTTTTTTCAAAAAACTAAAATGTAGGTTGTTTAACTCCAGACTTAATTACCTTTTGTTTGATATCACACAATATCACTCCCACCCTTTTATTTGACTTGCGTTCGGTGGATTTTGTTCATTTTGACCATCTCGACCGAAAACCCAACTTAGGTACCAAATTTCATTCAAATCAGGCGGTTTTTGAATTATGCGCGTTGGTCGTTACAGACAGACAGACAGACACACGGCGCGACAAAAAAGTTTCAAAATCATCTGAACCGCAAAGATGTATAAATTTTTTTTAAATCAGAGCAATTTTTTTTTCTCGAAAAAATTAGGATTACCATAGCTCACACTACTACAGTATAGCAGTAGTGTGAGCTAATAGGTAACTACATTTAATGTTTTCTATACTGGATATAAAACAAACCCAACCATAACAAATTGTCTTGTCAGAGTTAACCATGTTGAATGGTCTCGAGTTTATAAATGGGTCTTAACCCTTCTAAAGAAACTTAGAACTCACCTGTCAAAAGTCAAACAAGTGTTTTTTGTCTCCAAGAAAAAGTAAAATTTCATTATTTATTTATGGAAAATGCCACTTTTATGTAATATGTTTTCGAAAATATAAAACAAAAAATAAAACATTTGGGTTCATTTATATACCTACTGCGCAAGTCGAGCGTTTGTCACCCACCTCATAGAGAAGGGTGTAAAACGCGATTGGCCCGACGTTATTTTCGGCCAATATGAACGAGAGTAACTTTCACCCAGTATGTAATCTGAACGGAATTGAGCGCGCCCGACTACATCCGACGTGCTATCTGAACGTACCCTTGATCAGTTCGCTCTTGATAAATTATGCTCATTTCATTTGGGGCGAGGGGCTAATTTTAAACTTTGGACCATTAACGTATTTAATAGGTTAATGCTTGGGACGCTAACCCCGCCCCCCCCCCTTTATTGCGCCCCTGGATAGCCAAGAACAAAAGATCTCTTGGCTCGCCAAAAAGCCGAACGAAAAAAAAAGCCGGCCTGAGATTTTCATTTTGCCCTGCTTTATTCGGACGTATAAAAGTAACCCAAGCAAAAATTCTAAATGGATGGCGGACTGTCTTATTTGTAAACCGATTTGTCATAAATTTGAAACTTTTTACTGATTATGGTCACTTTAATATCATTTTTCCCTCAAACCTTACAAAATTAAATATTATGAGTAATTACCCTGTATCCACCCCGATTCAAAAAACCCGTCACGTAATGGGCTATGGATTTGCACCGGTTTTAAATGCAGCGTCACCTGATGCATTTTTCGAATCGGGGCATGCATTGGTGGAAACAGGGTATAAGTCTAATTTTTTTAAATTGGTAGAATTAACTCTTAACTCTTAACCTAATTAAATTTTTACTTTGCTTATATTGGATGGGCTAAAAAATGGAAATATTTTTCAAACAGGACCACCGATATTAATGAAACAAACTGAGCTAGAATTTCCCCCAAAAATCAAGATTAAAACCTCTCGATCTGCGCTCTGCCCACGAGATCGGTCTCTGCGTATCGTCCGCGCTCAAGCTCCCCAGGATTCATTTCTGCGTACGTTACTGCAATTAGGCACAAATAATTGAAATCAGAATTAATTTCTGTTTTACCTTTTTTTTACAGATTGGTATGATTGCATTTTAAAATCTGTCAACATTCAATTCCTCATACATTCATTATTATACTGAACCGATTTTAATTATATGAAAATCATTATGGTGAGGTGAAGATTGATTTCGCTTTAAAGTTCACTATTGAAATTGATTTTTTTTTTCATTCGTAAAAAACTCCATCTTTGCCGCGTAAAATAATAATTTTTGTTTCATTCATTGTTTTACATACTATAATTACTACGATTGCTTTTTTTTGCTAATTCTGTCTGCATTCATTTCCTCATAAATTTTCGGAACATAGGAACAAGCGCTTTTTGAAGGGTCAAGTTTGATTCTGTTTGCGTTCTTGGATTTTAATATGGCGGACAAAAAAAATTTTCTTCTCAAAAGCCTGATGAATTCCATCACGGTCTTATTACGAACTGGTGGAATTCCATGGAGTTTGTTCCTTTAAAATTGGTGATACCTTTATTTTAGCTAAAAACATTTTGTCCGGTTCTTTTTGTCGTAGCTTAAAACATGTGCAAACTATAAGCTGTAGTTCGTTTCATTACAATTGGTGGTATATTTCGAAAGTTATAGCCAAAACATTTTGTCTCATTTTATTGGATCACATAGGTACTAGCTTAAAACTTACACAAACTAAAATTTGGTTTTTCTATTTTCTTGGGACCTAAGTGCCGGCAAGTGATGTAGATTCTAGATTACGTTTAAGTTGTGGTTTAATCGCTCTTTCGAAAGCGCAAGACCTGAAAATAAACGACTGGATTTAGAAATTCAATTTTAAAAGATCAAGTGTCAGTTTTCAATGGAAAACTGTTAGAATAATGCCCGGCACTATTATTGCCTTACTTCATTGCAATAAGTCCCTAAGATCATCAGACAAGGGGCCAACTCCACCTCCCAAGAATCCCAACATATTATTAAAAAAGTGGAGTTTCTTGGAATTGTCCTGTTTTCTGGCACTGCTTGGCTTTTGCGTAAGCCGGTTTGTCAAACAACCATTTCCTTTTCTTTGCTTCATTAATGCATTCCACACAGTGCACAGTCTGCTATTTCTGTCCTTTGCGGTTTTGGGTGGAAACAAGGGACAACGATATCCCCTGTGCAGTTTCCTATTAAAATGTCACCCTTGTCAGCTGACTTTTTATTTATTTGTTATGAAAATTTTTGCAGTTTGTTCTTAAAAATATTTGTTCGGTAAAATAGAATAGGAAATGGCCTAAGTGATGTCTCATAATGGTTAGTTTATCAAGACGTTTCAACACGAATTCCGGGGTAAGCACACAAGTTTTTTGTTGAGAAAATGCAATTTTAACCTCATTTTGGATGAATCAACAAATCATTACTAAAAAACTATAAATAAACGAACTTTGTTGGTAATTTATTTATAATTGTTGTAGTGATTTTTATTATCAGAGTATGTGGTTTTTAAAATATTCATAGTTACTGTGATGTGATAGTTAATATAAATAAAATTGTTTCCACACAGATTACTGTAATGCTGGGTTTATACAGATAAAAAGAATAATATTTTGCTGTCTATACAGCTAAATAAAAATTAATTTTTAACACTGTTTTTGTGAAGAAAAACGCTGTAAAAGCATTTTTGGAGCAAACCATTGTTAAATTGGCTTGTTAAAGTTGGGTTGCTTAAAAATGGTACGAAACAACAAAAAATTCTACACCAGAACAACAAGAAAGTGGTTATATGATCTGATTTTTCACATGCAGATCTGTTTTCTGATCAAAATAAAAAAAGATGAAAGTTGGCCAATTTTTTAGTTTTGTAATAATATTGATTTTGATTTTTTTCTGTATAAAGCCAGCATTAGGTTCTATTTTTCATTTTAATGTAATCTACACTTTAATATTTTAATGCCTGTTTTAACCAGAAATGGAATATATAAAGGACAAACTTAGTGCTTAAAATTGATCATTAAGTTTGTGTCTTATGCATTACTTTGCTGGGTAAACAAGCCCTAACTAGCTTAGGCAAGTTACTATTAAACTTAGTTACTTATGGTAAGGTAAAGACAACTTAATTTGGTACAGATAGTCACCCCTGGTTTGTAGTTACTAGAGACTTATTGGAAGCTTTCCAATAAGTCTCTACTTATGGTAAGGTAAAGACTCAGGTAAAGACAACTTAATTTGGTACAGATATTCACCACTGGTTTGTGGTGTACAGACTAGTTGCATAAGTGGATCTTTTCAGTGAAAGGGTAACATTTCAAGTGGTAATTAAGACCAAAAGTTCTTATTGATATTGAGTCAGATGGGGCTCATGCTGCTGGCAAGGTGAAGGTGTACATTATAAATAGCAGTATAGAAGTTATTCTCTTTTAAAACTTGTTGTGTCCTAGTTGCTGAAAGCAAAACTAAATACATGGTGTATCACAAGAGAAGGTTAGTACCAAACTGTCCTCTTCATGAATGGGGTAAATGTTGATAGGGTTG